>JAJAQF010000046.1:0-600000 GCA_020510985.1 Pholidichthys leucotaenia
AGTCAGGATTGTGGAGACACACCTGGGCTTAAGTAATTATCCTGAGTTTGCTGAGCTACTGTCCACCATCTCCACTCTCCAGTGTCGTTTCCCTGATCTGGTGTTAGGCTTGTCTTGAGCTCATAGACGTTGCTTCCCGGCGCAGAACCCAGCTCCTCCATGCGACACATTTGTACCAAAGCGTATGAAGGAGAATCATTGGGCGAAGACGCCGCCAGCTCCATGCCATTACACCGCTATGGATGGACGGAGGAACATCACCGTCTCCCAGCCAGCGCATCGTTCTTTGCCACGGCAGAGAGGTGAACCAGCAGCCTCAGCCACCGGGTCCCCGTCTTTGACTGTTCCGTCAGCTTCCTGTTCCCGGGTTTGTGCAGCTGTTACCCCCTCATCCATGATGTCTTCTCTCACTGCTGAGAGCTCTGCTATTCCTTCTCCGGCTCCGCCCGTGACTGTGCCTGCAGGAGTGACTCCTCTTCGTCCGTCAGAGGGGTCCACGTCCTCCACAGCCACGGAGAGGGAGAGAATTGAGCCTGCTGCAGTGGGAACTATAGAATCCCAGGAAGACAGGAAAGTGTTTTTTCATTCAGTCTCCCAAATTGATGAATTACCTTGTCTGATTCCTGAGGGTGGGGCTCAGGTTAAACAGTCCACTGAGCCCCCTCCACCTGCTGTAGCCACTAACTTTGACCCTGCTACCTCTGTGTCTTCTCCTACATTTCTCGAGCATCTGCTGGTGCCAGGAGTAAGCTGCCGGACGACCGACCTTCTTATCGCTGAACCTGGATCGCTGGGAGTCCTGGACGGTGGTGGAGCTTGAGGTCAGGTAAGTGCTCTATTTTGTCTTCTTAGTTTCTATATGAGAGCAATCTTGCCTGTCTCTTGTGGGGGAGAGCCGGGTGCAGCCAGCCACTGCATCTGAGCTCACCTCGCCGGGCTCCGCCGGTGACCCTGATCCCTGTTTTCTCTCTATCTCTCAGCCTTCTTCCATGGTTACCAGCAATGATTCAGCTCCACACAACATTTTCAAGGTTCCGGGTTCGCCTCTGGAGGTCATCTCAGGTGCAGTGTTGGCCCAGCCGGGGTCCACCACGGATGCTTCAAGGGTCCAGTCAGAGGTCGTGGTGGGAGCTGCAGATCCCCCACTGCTCGACAGCATTGTGATTCTCCCCCTTCTCCTCCTTTCCCTTCTTTCCCCCCTATTCTTCACCACCGGACGCCGCTGGGGTCCCTCTCATCCGGTCCGGCTTCCACCCATTGAGCCTCCCAGTGGGGAAGCCACCTCTGAGTTCACCCCCCCCCCCCACCCCCCCCGTGGCTCTGGTGGTCTAAGGATGCTGGCCAACTGCCTGAAAGACTGTTTCGCCGGTTCTGGGACTTTGGTCGGCCGCCTGAGCCTCTTCCCATAAGTTCGACTCAGGATGCCAGTTGTTACTTTTTTCTTGTGGTGTTTGAATATATAGATAAATTTTGCATTGATATCCTGAAGTTATAGTATATTTTTTGATTTTGCCTTGTAGCAGTGTACTGGAGTTTTTTGAGGGTTTTTTTTTTTTTTGCATCTTCAGACTGATTTTTGTGCACTTGGACATTCCTGTAAAAGAAGAGAAGAGAAGCCTCATTTTTGTATTTGTAATTTTGTAGTTTGCCATTTGTATTTTAGTGCTGTTTGGCTGTTATTTTTGTGTTGAGCTTTGATGTATTTTTTGATTTTTGAGTTTCTTGCTATTTAACACTTTTCGAGTTGTAGCTTAAGCTTTGGATGGATGTTGTTGTTTTTTGTGTATGAGACCTTTGGAGAGTTTTTGTTTTCCTGTTTCTTAGTTCTTGCTGTCTAGCAGTTGATGTGCACTACCGTTCAAAAGTTTGGGGTCACCCAGACAATTATTTTGTGTTTTCCATGAAAAGTCACTCTTATTTACCACCATGAGTTGTAAAATGAATAGAAAATATAGTCAAAACATTGACAAGGTTAGAAATAATGATTTGTATTTGAAATAATAATTTTTTCCTTCAAACTTTGCTTTCGTCAAAGAATCCTCCATTTGCAGCAATTACAGCATTGCAGACCTAACATGATTGCACAAGGGTTTTCTAATCATCCATTAGCCTTCTGACGCAATGAGCAAACACATCGTACCATTAGAACACTGGAGTGATAGTTGCTGGAAATGGGCCTCTATACACCTATGTAGATATTGCACCAAAAACCAGACATTTGCAGCTAGAATAGTCATTTACCACATTAGCAATGTATAGAGTGTATTTCTGATTAGTTTAAAGTTATCTTCATTGAAAAAAAGTGCTTTTCTTTCAGAAATAAGGAAATTTCTAAGTGACCCCAAACTTTTGAACGGTAGTGTATATTTTTCTCATTTTTGTGTCACGCCCTCAAGGCCTGATTCCCCCTCCACCCACCAGTGGTTGGGTTGATAGTTTTCTGGGTAGGGGGGTGGGGGCTCTTCTTTTTCCTGGATGTTCAGTGGGACGCCGTGTAATGCGTCCCTTAAACGGGGGGCACTGTGGTAATTCGAGCGCAGAGCAGATCCGCGCTCAAGTCACTCAGCATTTTCCCTTTTTCTTTGCATTTCTAGTTCTGATTTGTATTAGTTGCTGTATTATTCTCTGGTGCTCTTACTCTGACAGCGCTGCAGTTGGACTTCCGGCTGTCAGCCAGTTTGCGGGCTGTCACAGCTGATTGTAATTCAGTGATTATGTTTCTTCTCCTCACCTGTTGGTCCTTTGGCTTTTGTGTTAGTATTTAAGGTCACAGTTGAGGCTCTCTCCTCGCTGCAATCTCGGTCTTGCTGGCTGGTATCCCTACGTCCAATGCCAGCCTGCATTTAGAGTGTAAGGTTTCGCCCTCGCTGTATTATATGGAAGTGACTGTTTCCTCTGTGTTTGTTCAGTTATTTCACCTTTTGAGGTCACATGTGTATAGTGTTTGTGTTTTGCCCCTCGTGGCTTGTTATTTTGTTACTTTTCTTTAATAAATTTACAAACTCACTGTTGGTATTTGGTGCCTCATTAATGCCCTGAGAAGGGCATTTATGACAGTATGGCTTGGTTACATTGAAACCAAAGATATGTGCATGTTATGGACAACATGGAAGAGTCCAACAGTCTGAGGAGAAGGGGAGGACTTTACCTTCCTGATTTGATTTGCTGTTTATGTAAATACTGGTATTTCTTTATTTTTTCGGTAATCATGTTAAATATGATAAACTTTAATAAAACTCTATGGAGCTCCAAGTAGATCGAGGCCCTTAGCAGATCGGGGTCTAAGACAGTCGCCTACCTTTGCCTCATGGTAAGTCCACCTTTGCATGAAATATACACAACTGCCCACTAACATTAAAAGCTAAATCTAAAACTTAAGAATTAAAGTTAAGTTAAGATAAGCTAAAATTAGAATAAAATACTGACTAAAAATACTAAACTAAAAAACTAAGAGTGGGTTAAAAACCAACAGTAAAAGTCCTAAAGGGCTGAGGAGGAGGATCCACTCTTCAAAGCCGTACTCCATCTGCCACCATGATACCGATGTCCTCAGGAAACCTGTACACTGGAAGACATTTGCCAGCAGTTTGCTCATATTTCTCATCGTCATCATTGGGTGCTGCTATCTGTGAACCAGAATACTTACACCCCAGGCAGAGCTCCTCACTCTGCCCCCTGTTGACCTTCACCTGCACCACCCCAACTGCTCCACACAGAAGTGTCCTCCCCCAAATGCTGGTGCTATGGTGGTCCTGGGCCGTTACTGCTCCTCCTTCTCAGTCATGCCCTCCTTCATCTACACCATCAGTGCTTGGGCCAGTCGCTGCGGTACCCTTGGTGTGGGTGCCAGAGGGCACTGCGGGGCACCATGAAGAGGGCTGCCAAAACTGGAGGACATGTAAGTGGAGCGGAAAAAATTGGCGCGGTCCTACAGAGCACCAAACGCCCTTGTCAGGATGATGTTTGGATCAGGTTGGTGGGACAGCACGACGCAGGAAGGAGGTCCTGAGATAATGTGGTGGGCACAGGAGACCGGGTCGGGTTTCCCTGCGGGTTGACGGCGGGGTTCGACCCAGAAAGAAAAAACAGTTTGGATAGTTGGAAACAGGTTGGCCAGAGAGGGGTGTTTCGAGCCTGGGGGGGCGGCGGCGGCCGGACTTAAGAATGCCGTGGGGATGCCCAGGCCCTCCGTGGCTGTATAGAAGATGGTGGCTACCCAGGGACGTTGGGGTTACCTAAGATTTTATGTTTCTGATGTGAATGTCTATATTTATATGTGAATGAATATATGTTGTTTTACTATCTGGTGTCCCGGTAGATTTGCTTTAAAAAAAAAAAAAAAGAAAGGAGAAAAGAGAGTGAGTGCAGTAGGCATGATGAGGTGTGTAGCTGTGAGCCTGTGCTGAGTGTTTGCATGACAATTTTATTGACCTGTGGACTGAATTTCAGCGTGTTTTTGTTTGATAGGTATGTGTATGTTAAATTTTGTAGTCCGAAAGGTGGTGTCTCGGTGAATAATTATGTTTTTGGTGAATTTGAGCCCACCTGGTTTATTTGGCCGCTGTTCATTGAATGCTCAACGTAGTTTTACTTTGAATGCCCATTGTGGGGTTGGAGTTGGGGTGGGGGCCGTCAGTAGTGTGTGTGTTTTGTGATTTTATGTGGTGTATATATAACATTGTTAAAGGGATTGTTTTGAGTTAGGAACACCGCTTTATTTTGTTAAATTGTTTTTTAGCGGCAGAATATCCCGTCTCGGCCGTGTAGGGGGTGCTGGCAGTCTGCCCGGCCCCCAGCCTTAGTTGTGTGAATGGATAGTTTATTTTTGTACATATGTTCTTCCCTTTACTGTGCGAGTCGGGTGACAAATTAGGGTGGGTTGTTTGTGTGCCTGACATTTTTTAAAGGGGGGGGGGTGTTGTGTATGGGTTTTGGGTGTCTGGGATGCCTTGCCCACCCACAGGATGACGCCAGGCGGGCACGGCCCACTCTGTATGTAGTTGAGTGTTCTGTGTAATAAAGCTGTGACATGATTGATAGACCCAGTAAACAGGCACAGACTCAGGAATAGATACAATTATCTTTATTTATGTTAACAGGAGTGTGTGTGTGCGCGTGTGTGGGTGTGTCCGTGTGTGTATCAGCGATGACGTGGCAGCTGGGGGTGAGCAGAGAGTCGTACGACCTGACAACCCTATGGATAGAGCAGAGACAGCAGACATTAGTAATGCCCAGATGTTTGCTGAGAAGGTGATGTGCTCAGGTTGGCCCGTAGGCTCCAGCCAGGAGGACAACGCCTATAGCCACGGTGCAGCTGAAGGTGGAGATGGTTCTCGGTCCGCCGCCAAGGGGGAGATTCTGCCGCCACGGAACTCCGCCTGCGCACAGGGGATGAGTGAGGAGAAGGTGAGTAGCAGGATGGCTTACTTGGGTTGAGAGTGTAGCTTCTTGCCGGAGGATTAGGTTAGAAGTGAGGGATAACTCTGGTAAGACGACAAAGGCTGAGGAAATCTCTGGAGAGACGAGAGTCGTCTCAATGAGCCATGGAGATCAGACGGCTCCGTGCCGATCCGAGGGCAGAGTGGATTAAATAGCCCGACAGTGATGGCAAGCAGGTGTGCGCGCAGCTGCGGGTCATAATCAGCTGGAGCGAGACATCACAAGCTGAGTTGGATGTCCCTCTACCAGCTCTCCGTCTCAAGTCATTTTCCCAACATAACACAAAGTAGCTTCATCTTTTCCTCCACTCAGTAGTGAACAGGCTCTTTTCAACAGGCCACCTTGATTGACGGCTGCATCAACTACGTAGGATCAGTTTGTATTTATTTGTGCTAAAAATTTCTATCCATATTAATAAAACGAGTAACATGAGTAATGCATCTGTTCAAATTTCAGTAACTGTAATGCATTACTGAATTTTTAAACAGTAATTTTGTTACACAGCACGTTACTGCAAAAGTTGTGGCGTTACAGTAATGTGTTACTTTGTAACTTTGTACTTTGTAACGCGTTACTCCCAACACTGCTCCTCACTATATTAGTTCCCACAGTCTTTTTCAGTGAATGTGTGACACTAGAAACATGATTATAAAGCAGTTGTGGTTTTCTAATAGACTGAGTGTGGATCCAGAACAGGTGGTTCTACAGAGGAAGAGGTTAACCTCTTTCTTCAGAGTTTGTCTCCAGCTTGTGACTCCTTAAAGGCCCAGAGCAGGTTTCTCCACACATGGATCACTTTGCGAGTCTGAACAGGACTGAGAGGAATCATTCAGCTAGGAGAGTGTTGAAGTCATAGTTCAAAATATCTGACAGGATCATCCTGAAGACCTCTGGAAAGAAGTGGAACATCTCCAGGAGTCAGAGGCTTCTTCATCTTGATTTCCTAAAAATGTGAAGACTTCTTGGAGCCACAGAGCTCTCAAAGTGTTCCACAGGTAGATTCATTCATCTGTCAAGATCACCTGGATGGACACATGAGAAGAAAAAACAAAGGAGCCTCTTTGAAGGAGGAAACATTTCATGATGATCTTCAAACTTGACCTGATGAGGAGCTCCATGAAGAGTCAGAGGATCAGCAAAGTTATTAGAGTTCATCCTCAGGGGATCATGAAGGTCTGAATGGATTCTAATGAAAATCCATCCAGTAGTTGCTGAGATGTTTCAGTGTGAAGCACAGATGTTGACCTGCTGCTGGTGTTAAATCAAAGTAGAAATCATCAAAGTCACTTGATGAAATGAATCGTGTGGAGACCAAGAATGTCTGTAGAAAGTTTCATGTCAGTTCATCCATCCTTTAGTTCACATCCATGAGGACTAAAGTAGTGGACTGAGCAGCTGACATTAAAAAGAGAAGAAGAACCAGTCATGTTGATCTGAACATTAGAGAAACATCATGGAGATGAAATATGAAGCTGTTTATCTGTTGGACTCCTTCACCTCAGCTGAAACGTTCAGCAGCAGGTTTTTGTATCACCACTTCTCACTGTGGGAGACTACTACTACTACTACTACTACTACCTCGACATCTTTGGTTCTGGAACTAAACTGGTTGTAACAGGTAAGAACAAACATTTATTTTCCTTCAGCTGTTTTATTGTTGAAGTTAAAATGTGTTTAAAGTCACTTTCTGCTGTTTCAGGTTTTACATGGTAGTTTTTTCAGAGTTAGAATCAATCTGCAGCTCTTGGAACATAAATGACCTGAAAACATCTTTAATTCTCACTGAACAAAGGTTTTATAAAAAAAATAGTATATGTAAATATCTAAATACTAATAAAAATATTAGTATTGGAGAAATATAAATGATTTTATTTTATCCCGTACAAATAAATTAAAACCTTCATAATTATATATTATCAGCTGACAAACAGTACATTCACCTTTTAACTGTGTTCATAATTAGTCATATCGTCAAATAAAAATCATTTAGCGTAGATAAACTGAATGTAACAAAAATAAAATGTTCCATAACTATTGGAATGTAATTTTTCATATGGAAAATATTTTATTATTAATATATAAATGTTTAAATTCTATATTTTACAATAATGTACATTAACCCCTTGACGCCTGAATTTATTTCCAATTATGAAAGAAGCGGAAGCCGATTGATGCAAATTAAACTGAAGACAAATTTAATTTTAATCTGGTGGTAATTTTTTTTAATGAAATCATCAAATCATCATAATTTTTCTGTCTTTAAAAATGTCAAATATATTTTATTAATATAAATCATCAAACTTTTCTTCCTCACCACTTTAATTCTCAAATCAGTTAAATTGTGTTAAAATATTGTTCGTTATTAATCTCTATTATATTTATTAGGTTATTTTTGACAAACAGAAAATTTCACTGAACAGTTTATATTATTATTTATTCCAATGTGAAGAATAATGTTAAAACATAATAATCAGTTTAATATCAGTGATAATTAAAGTAAGTTACCAATCCATTTTATGTTAATAAATATTTTCTAATTGAATAAATGTGATTTAACTTGTTCACATTATATAATAGATTATATGTTCTTTAGTTAATGAAGTTTCATTAAATGCAGAAAAACAAAACTGAATCATAAGATGTGATCTAAAATAAAGAGAAAAAAATGTGTGATTATTATTAATACAAAATATTTTTCCATATTCATACTGTATATATTTTATAAATATCTTGAAGTAATTTATCTGAATTTCTTCCCACTTTTCTTTATTCCAAGTGACTTATTTTAAAATTAATTTTGTGTTTAATTTGAGCAGAAAGAAAATATTTCAGAAGTTTTCAGCCTTTTAACTGTAAAACTGTTTTGTCAATTTGGATTCCAGGTTTTTCACATAAAACATAATTAAACATAATAAAACATCAATAAAATGACCATTTCTCTGTTAACATAAAGGAAATGCAAAAACATGAAATTATTCAACCTCCAAAAATAAGATTTTGACAATTCAAGTTCATATTAACACGTTTATGTTGTTATAAATCTAATTTATTTATCTGACTTGTTTCACAGCATCAAATATTTTAAATCATTTCATGAATGTTAACTGATTAAATTAAATTGTTGTGACAGTTTAACTGTTCATCTAAATGCTAAACAATGTAAATAATTCAGTAATTGAAATAAAACCAAAATAAATGTCATAATTCTTCTTGTTGGGTGATTGATTTTTCTTCTAGAAAAATTAATTTTGTGAAATTCTTGGTAAATTGATGATGATTGATGATAATTGCTGACATGTTCTATCTAGTTTATGTGAAGGTAAATGCAGTGAAAAGGAAGTTCAAATCCCATTTCTAACATTGTGTTTGTCTGAGGACAGCAGCCATGTCCAGTGTCCATGTCCCTGTGTGTCCCTCATCAGAACTCTCTGCTGTCTCCCACATGTGCTCCATGATTGAGGTTGTGATTGGCTTTGATCTGAAGCTGAATCCAGTGTCTGCAGTGAACTTTGTGCTGCACTGATGAGTAGTTTAGTGATCAGAGTCCATGGAGTTTCAGCATCACTGAATGCTGCTGCTGACTGTGTCAATGTGTGTCTGTGCTGCTTGTTGCTGCTGTCAAACTTCAGATAAACAGCCCATGAAGCCCATGGTGAGCGTGTACCCGGCGGTGTCCGCAGTGGGCCCGGAGGGGAGCGTCTCCCTGCTGTGTCTGGCCTCAGACATGTTTCCTCCTCTGGTCCACTTCTCCTGGAAAAGACAGAAGGAGGACGGTGGGCTGGAGGAGCTGGAGGGAGAGCAGTTGGAGATCAGAGAGTCGGGACGCACCGCCTCCATCCTGATGATCCACCAGAAATGCTTCAGCACAGAGAAATACCGCTGCTATGTCAAGCATGAGGGGGGCACTGTGGAGGCCCACACACAGCAAGGTAGAGGAACAACAGGGTTGCCAGGTCTGAGAGACTAACAAGTGATTCTTTATGTGACAATCAGAGCAAAACACGACATCTGACTCCCTTAAAACAAGCGAGTGAAGCACTAAGGTGAAAGATCTGATGATTTTAGGACCTTTTTACTGGAAAACCTCCTAAGCTTAAAGTCAATAATACCATCGTCTAATAATGTACAGGTGATAATTCTACAAACTAGTCTTCCTAAAGTCATATTAATGAGTTTATTTGGTTTTTTTGGCATTTATTTAACCAGGTTAGTCGCACTGAGATAAGTGATCTTTTACAAGGGAGGCCTGGCCAAGACAGCAGCAACTCAGTTACAGTATTAAAAATAAAAAGACAGACAATAAATAAATTAGCTATAAAATACACTTGTATAAAACACTTGCACACAAGCCTGGACTCCACTGATTTCTCCAGAGTTTAAATTCAGTCAAAGGTGTGAGGGTTTGTAGATGGAGCTCAGAGTTTATCAAGTTCCTGCCTCAGGAGCTAAAAACCTAAAAGCGTTCTTTCCCTGTTCTCCTCTTATTTTTAACTTGGCGTTAGCCCAGCTAGGCTGACGTAGGTGAACTCTGAATAACTTAGCCCAGCATTCAGGAACCTTTACAACCTGAGCTCAACGTTCACTGTGTATTTCCAAACGTTGGTAAATTTTCATCATCCTGACAATTTTCAAAGAACACAACTTTCGCCATCGTTTGTCAACAATCACCAGCAATCAGTAACTTTTGCCAGCAGAGCCAGACGTTTGCCAAAATGCCAGTAAAAGTCGGTCCAAACGTTGTAGATTGAATCCACCTTTAGATCAAGTGACCAACAGTGTAACGGCTTTTGAAAGATCTAAAAACAAAGAAAAACAGCATTGTTAGTTGTCAAGAGCCTCTGTTTGATCATTTATGACCTTCAAGGCAGCAGTAGTAGTGCTTTGATTTTTACAGAAACCTGACTGAAATGGTGACAGAACAGAGTTGGTAGAAATATGTTCTTTTACTTGTTCATTGACCAAAGATTCCAGCACTTCTGCCAGAACAGAGAGTTCAGAGACAGGTCGTTATTTAAAAAAGCTGGACACCCGCCCCCCCCCCCATCCCGAGAGGGGGATAGCAAAAACAGATTTCCAACCAATGGGATTTCATTTAAATGGCACACAATGGGCCAGCTATGAAATCAGATGCTAATTTTTAAAAGGGGTGCTCAGAGTTTTTTGGACCAGCTGCTCTTCTAGGATGAAGTTCTTTTAGGGCCTTTTTGACCTCTGATATCTTAAAAGGAATGAGGTTAAAAACTTGTGAATTATCAATGGGCCTGTCAGTCGTTAAATGTGTTTTTGTCAAGTTCTCTCTATGAAACTAGAAACCAGAAGAACTAAAATGATGATTAAAACAATTTAACATTATTTTCCTCCCAGCTACACTGTGACCATTAACAAGTATCCATGATTGAAGGTTAATTGGTTAATTAGGTAGTAAGGTTAATTCAGATTTTTCATTAATGTCAACTGTTGATTAGAAAGAATTCAGATGATTTGGTCTAAGATCAGCTGCTGCCTTCTTCCACACACACAAAACATCCATTTGGTGTCTCTGATCAGAGCCTTGAAGCGTTCACGTGCTGCTGAATGTGTGTCTTCATGTTGAGTGGAGATCTGTGAGCTGACTTTCTGTCTGTGTCTCAGTGTCCTTCCAGTGTGAGGACAGAGTGAAGCTCTTCTGTCTGCTCTACACAGTGCTGATAGTGAAGAGTCTGGTGTACTGCTGTGGACTCTCTCTGATGATGGTGATGGTCAACAACAACAGCGGACATCATCACTGATTCTTCTATCTTGATTCGTCTTTTTTGTGGACATTTTTTTTTTCAGTTTTTATCCTAAAACAGTTTCCAGTGTACACAAATATGCAAGTTCCTGAAGATCAGAAGTGTTTCTGTTTTCCAGACTTACGTTTGATCGTCTATCAGTTCATCATGTTTAATTCTGATTTTTTTTCAATATTATTGTTAATCATGTATTCGATAATTGTTTTCTTATCATCAGAGTGGTCAAGGTTGGAAAACTTGTTTTCTTTATCAAACTCAATAAACATTTTAATGTACTACCTGTGTTTACTTTATAGCAAATAATCAGCATGTTGGTACAGTTATCTTCAGAGGCCTTAGTTGAAAATGTCTCTGTCACCTGCACAGGAAGACCAAACCATCACAGAACATCTGAGCAACATCAACAAAGCTGATAAATTCAGTCAAACTGAATAAAAACCTGTTCTCTTTATCTCCCTCTATGCTGATGACACTGTTGTTTCCACAGATGAGCAAACAGCAGAAACTATAACTGATATCAAAATGATCACACAGCAAAACTGAAACATTTATTCAGGACACATTTGGCTTTATAATCACAAAAACACAAATCTGACACCAGTGAGACAAAATCTAAAAATGTGTGTAATGTAATAGTGTATAATCCAAAGTAAATGACATATCACAATGCACAATACAGTTATTAGCAATCTATAACACAGATGTGCATAAATAAGATCCAGTTTTGAGGAAAATTACTTAAATTTCTAAAACCTGAAAACAGTTTAAAATTTAATTGTGTAAATGGTGTAAAACAAATTTCTTCATTAAATACCATATAAGATTAACAGCAAGACAGTTAAAATATGGAAACTGATTAACAGTTTAAATAGTGATGAAACAATTTAATAAGACAATAGAATTAAAGACTCACATAAAACAGATTATAATGAAGTTTTATTGATAACTGCATAAATATTAATGATGTAACAATTATTGCTGTAATAATGTGATCAGTCTCATTCCTAAGACATCAGCTGCTGTCTCCTGCTTTACACATTTTACAGATTTAAAACATTTAAACTATATGAAAAGATAAAAAATCTTTTTTAATAGAATCTGTTTTACTGATATTTAAAATATTTTTTCAAATTGTTCTGCATGTTTCTTTTTTTATTGTGTTAACTGTTCTAATCCAGTTTAACCTAAATTTGTGTTTTTCATAGGAGTTATGACTGTAAAAGAAGCCCTCATTAACATATTTTAACAGCAGAATATTCAGATGTTCAGAGTCCATCTTTGATTTTCCACTAATGAGAACTAATCAGTCTCTAGAATTCACTTTGTGCTGGTCGATGTCCCTGAATCCTGAACACTGGACCTCTCTGAGCAGCAATATTGTCTATGAGAGCAAAACAGAGTCCAATCTTCCAAACCAGCTTCATGCTGGGATAAAGAGCAGCACACACTGACCCCTGTCAATGATGTACAAAGAGAAATAAAACTTTATTAACAAAACAAAGTGATGACAACTTTTTAACTTCAGCTCTGAATCAGAAGGAGAGAAGGACCTGGCATGTTGGTTTTAGAGCAGAGAAACTAAAGCAGCGCTAGTTTCTCTCACTAGTTTGTCTTTTGTCACATTAATGCAGGGGGTTTACAACCTGTGGCTCCAGAGCTACATGAAGCTCTGTTACCCACAGCCAGTGGCTCCTTTTGGCTTTGACAAAAAAACTAAACTAACTAGCACATCTAGGAGGGAAAAACTATCTTTAGGAGAAATAAAAAACGGTAAAGTGATGAAGAAGAATTAGCATTTTTTGATTTCAATATATGAAAAAAATAAAAGAAACAAGAAATAACGTCACAGAAAATGTGAAAAATTACATAAAAATTTGTGAACATTAACAAAAACTAATTTTTACAGTTGGAAGTTAAATGTAAATTAATGAAAAACCATCAAAAATAACCAAAACATTTAAACTTTACTAGATTCATCATCATCATCATCATAGCAGTCTGTCGAGGGTGACAATGACTGTTTCATTTAGGTCTGAAACTGCTTTGCAAAGTATTTGAGTACCACTAGCTTTTGCTGGACTAGCGACACATTCTTGGCAGATAGAGGTATTATCAGTGGCAAGGACAGGCCAAGACAAACTGACTCCAGTATCTGTTGCAGTGACTGACCAGATGATGGGTTTGTTTATCTCTGCTCTTTGTGGGGTGGTAAGACAGTCAACTCCCTCATCAAACTTCTGTGTGGCACAAAATAGCCACATCACCTGTAATACTGAACAAGAGGTGGGATAATGCAACCTTCCTCTTCTGTCTGAAGTACCTCCAGTCAGAGAACACGAGCATCTTTAAATGTAGTGCAGTCTCCGACTACAGGACCACTATATACATTACATATTATGTAGTATGTGGCGGAGTCGTCTGGACAACAGCGAGCCCCAAACAATTTTGAAAAAGTAACAAAAAAAAATTCAACTTTACATAAAAACTACTTGTTTTTGACAAAGAAAACTTTCTTAATGATGAAAAAAAAGCTAATTATCGGTCTAAAGCTGCAACTATTTTTGAGAATAAAACGTCTTGTGAGAATCAAAATTCACCAGATAAAAGTTGTTCATGTTATACAAAATAGAACAAATTTAGCAGGAAAAGTTCAAAGTTTCCATGAAATGTCTGATATTTGTGAGAGAAAAGTTCCATATTTCAGTGAAAAACTCCCTAATGTTGACAGAGCAGTTTCTTCTTCTAACTCGGCTGCTTTATTTGAATGTTTTAATGCTTTGTTTCTTCATGCTGTCATGACCCACTCTGGGCCATCACCTGCCTCAGCTGCGCGCACACCTGCGGCCAATCAACCACGGGCTTTATACAGTAGCCTGCCCTGCTTGAAGCCTCGGCACAGAGCCGTCTGTCTTGCTACCGGACCTTCGTCTCCCGCACGGCTGTTTCCACACAGCCCTGCGCTTCATCAGGAAAGACCTTCTTGCTATAAGTAAGCATTATTGCTACTCACCTTTTCCCCCAGGCTCTCCACTGTACACAGGTGGATCCCTCAGGTGGCGGAACCATCTCTCCACGGCGGCGGAACGTTCCCCTCGCGGAACGTTCCCCTCTTCCCCTCTCAGACGCTGTGTCCCTGGCTGGAGGCCCAGAGCCGGAACCTGCGCCCACATCTGACCACCTGCAGGTAAGCCCCAGTCATTATCCAGCTCATTGTGACGTGGCTGAAATTAACATCTGTGCTTTGGCTCTGTTTCTAGGGTTGCCAGGCTGTACGGCGTTCTGTCTCGCCCCCGGCTGCAGCTCCTTCACCATCAACACATTAACATTACGCATCCACGCATCCACACACCCTCTGTTGGTCACAATAAAGATTACTGAATTACACTTGAGCCTGTGTGTGTTCCCTGGGTCCAACAATATGTCACATGCAGATATTTTGGTCCAAACTGCTCTAAGTGTCTTTTTCTGTAGTCCAGGTTTCTGACTCCTTTAATCCTGAAAAAATAAGGAGGTTTGATTGTTTGTGTGGAAGTCCGTGATTTTCACCTGCAATTTCATTTCCTTTAAACCAGACTACAAGGATGAAACTTTTGAAAGAGAATGGAAGACTTTCAGTACATGTAGACAGTTTTATCCTGTTTTCAGTCTGTGGATGTGAGCAAGATGATGAGTTTCTTCTTCATGTGTGTCTGCAGCCAAACCTGGTGGAATTCAGCTGTGGGAAGGAGCTCAGTCACTGTTGGAGACTCTGTGGAGACTGGACCAAAATATTAAATTTAAGTTTAACCATCAATCTATCACAAACTGAAGTTTAAAAAAGTGAATTTGAGGGTTTAAAGCACAAATATTTGAGAAAAGTAGGAGCTTTGTGATTGAATAAGTTGCAATTTATGATATAAATGATTTTTTAATAAATTGGTTTGAAATACATATAAAACCATAAAACTGGGAGGAAAACATCAACAAACTTACAAAGATAAAATCACAAATCTTCCTGAAAAAACTGCAAAATTCAAATAGAAAAAATAAATAGTAAAAACTATCAAATTCTGTCTGAAAGATCTGGTAAACAAGGAAATGAAGCTGCAAATTTATCAGAAAAATGACTGAAAATGTCCACAAATTGATAATAACAAGTCACAGATTAACAGTCAGTCTGTCACACATTTAAGAAAAACAAATTGTTAAATAAGGTCGAAAATATCACCAGAAAGATGTTTAGAATTTGTTTACAAAGTCATGATATTTGAACAAAAACAGACTATTAATATGTGGCAAAAAAAAAAAAAATCAAATTTGAAAAAACGAATATTCCCTTCATTTAAACATTTTTATCATATTTTTTAACATTGTTGTTCTTCATGAAATTGTGATTCTTTCTGTCCAGTTTAAAGTCTTTTTTCTTGTAAATTATCATTTTTTTGTAATTTTGAAAATTTTTCATGAATTTGCTATTTTGTTCTCATGAAGTTGCAGCTTTTTGGTGAAAATTATGACTTTTTTCTTTTAAATTTGTCACATTCTTCTTTAAAATTTGTTTCCTTTTTCTTGTAAAGTTTTAACTTTTTCCTCATAAATGTGTAATTCTTTTCTGTTAAATTCCTTACATTTGTTGATACATTTTCTTGAAAATTTGCTGTTTGCTCATCTGTGGAAACAACAGTGTCGTCAGCATAGAATGAAATAAAGACAATAGATTTATATTAAAGTTTCTGGTCTAATCAGCTTTGTTTATGTGTTTATATTTGTGAATCTAGACAATGAGCCAAGTTTATTTTTAACATCTTTGTAGAGAACACAAAGACAGTCTTGCAGACACGTGGAGCCCCCAGAGATCTAGACGTGTCCCAGTGTAAAGTGGTGACTGGTTTATCATTAACGTGTCTCCACAGAAGGCTGATGGTGTCTTCTTGTGTTTCTGCTGATCTCTCAGCTCTGAGCTCACACTGCAGCTGTTTCTCTCACTGATTAAAAGCTCTGATGAGATGCTGAGAGCTAAAACCAGACTGGAGCTGCGGCAGTGAGACGTTGAAGCAGGGCTGCTGTGGTCTTGTTAAAGTGAAAAACCACAGCTAACGGCAGAGCAGCAACAGCCGTCTGCTGCAGGAGAGGAAGGAAGCGGCTCTGAGATGAGGACAGATTGACATGTGAACAGGGCTCAGACTAACTCAGAGAACTGAAACAGTTCTCGCATCATTCATGGAGCTGCAGTTATCAAAGATGGTGTTGGGTTTTCTGTGAAGAATCATGAAGATGTTTTTGATGCAGCCATAGCAACCGTTGGCCTGAGGTGTAAAACAGATATGACAGGACTGAACTTCATAAATTAGTGAAGTACTATGAAATTACTGTGTACTTCTGTACATACTTTCAGTGTTTAATACATTCAGTGCAATCAGCTGATCTTTATGTAGAAGTAACCAGAAAATCCTGATCTGCTCACTGGTGTTAATGTTTCAGCACCATATCATCACCATGTAGCAGTTTCCATGCTTCAGGCAAGTTTGTTCAACTACTCTGATGTGTAAATATCTGGAAATTTCAAGGAATTTCTCAGGTCTGCTGTGTTGATTACCCCCAAATTACCCAGAGTTCCCTGGTTTCCAGGCTGTATTCTTCAGCAACATTGCTCAGTCATAATTAGACTCTGACAGTAACCAGGACTTACAGCTTTCTATTGTCCTGTTCATCCTTCAGTTCATTTATAATCTCTAGGATATTACAAATGAGCAATGCGACTGAAGAATGCAGCCAGGAATTAATGAAGTAACATTTTTTTCTTCTTTACCAAAAACTGTGGAGCTCTAAATGAGGCTTAGGTTGTTTTGGGGAATTTTTAAGTGGCCTCCTGAAAAAAGACTGCTGTTTGCCCAAAGTTGCTTTTAACCCACAGACTTTCTCTGTCCACATTGCGCTTCCCAGTGGGTAGTTAGCATTGTAGCTTTCATTTTTTTTAATTTTATTTAACTTTTATTTATATAAGATAAGATAAGATAAGCCTTTATTAGTCCCACAACGGGGAAATTCCAGGATTGCAACAGCACAGGGATAGCAACACTCAGAGCAACAATCAGAAGGCAAGAAAAAACAAGCAAGCAAGAGCAGCTAATATACATATGTACATATTACTATAAAATATACGTATATATACACACACACACACACACAGACACACAGTGCAGAGCATTGTAGCTGGATGGAATAAATATATGAATATATGAACACACAGTGCAGAGCATTGTAGCTAGATGGAATAAATATGTAAATATATAAACACCCACAGTATGGAGCATTGCAGCTAGGTGGAATAAATATGCAAGTATATAAACACACACAGTGCGGAGCAATGTAGCTAGATGGAATAATATGTAGATATATAAAAACACAGTGCGGAGCATTGTAGCTAGATGGAATAAATATATAGATATATAAATATAAACACACCCAGTGCAGAGCATTGTAGCTAGATGGAATAAATATGTAAATATATAAACACACACAGTGCAGAGCATTGTTGCTAGGTGGGATGAAACAGCATAACCGTCTATTTAGTTATCCTACATGGTATGATTATGTGCCCATACATATTCTCACCCTCCATAGCGACCGGTATGTTCCTAGTTGTATGCCGGAGAGGACCATTGTGTAAGTCTATTGCATCTTTTGCATTCAAAAAACTATTAGTTTGTTACGTCTTTTTGCTATCTCTGCGAGCAGCCCTGCTTAGGTTGTACAGTCTGACAGCCGTTGGTAGGAAGGACCTACGAAACCTCTCGGTTGTGCACCTGGGATGATGTAGTCTGCTGCTAAATGAGCTCCTCAGTGCATCCAGTATGTCCTGCATAGGGTGGAACTCGGACTCCAGCAGAGATGACAGTTTAGCCACCGTCCTTCTCTCTCCTATCTCCTCCATCGGATCAAGGCGTTGCCCCAGGACAGAGCTAGCTTTCTTAATCAGTTTGTTCAGTCTCTTCCTATCGGCTGCAGTAATGCCACTGCCCCAGCAGACCACTCCAAAAGTGATGGCTGATGCCACCACCGTGTCATAGAATGACTTCAGCAGCGCCCCTTGTACACCAAAAGACCTGAGTCTCCTCAGCAGGAACAGCCTGCGCTGTCCCTTCTTGTAGAGTGCGTCAGTATTGTGTGACCAGTCTAGTTTATTGTTCAGATGAATACCCAGGTACTTGTAGGATGTCACCATCTCGATGTCTGTTCCCTGTATATTTACTGGTGCTGTGAGGGGCTGCCCATGCCTGCGGCAGTCCACCACCAGCTCCTTAGTTTTCCTCGCGTTGATCTGGAGGCAGTTCCGATGGCACCAGTCCACAAAGTCCTGGATAAGCCCTCTGTACTCAGCTTCATCTCAGCTGGAGATGAGACCAACGATCGCAGAGTCATCAGAGAACTTCTGTAGATGGCAATGTGTTGTGTTGTGTGAGAAGTCCGCAGTATAAAGAGTGAACAAGAAGGGAGCCAGCACCGTTCCCTGGGGGGCCCCCGTGCTACTGATGATCGTGTCGGAAACACAGTCCCGGGTTCTCACAAACTGAGGCCGGTTCGTGAGGTAGTCCAGGATCCATGATGACAGGTGCTGGTCCACCCCTGCGCGCAGCAGCTTGTCCTTCAGGATCATCGGTTGGATGGTGTTGAAAGCACTGGAGAAGTCAAAGAACATGATCCTCACCATATTCCCGGGCTTCTCCAGGTGGGACAGAGAACGGTGAAGGAGGAAGATCACCGCATCCTCCACCCCAATGCCATGCTGGTAGGCGAACTGGAGTGGATCCATCGCTGGTTCCACCAGGGGGCGGAGATGAGCAAGGAGCAGTCTCTCCAGGGTCTATATATAGGATAGTTCTATTTAGAGACGACCTCTCTTTTTCAAGGACGCCCTGTTCACACTCACACAGTTCCACACTCACACCAGGAAGCTGCCCAGTCCAACCCCAGACTGACTTGTGGCCACTGAGCAGCTCCACTGGAGCAGTTGGGGTTATGGGCCTTGCTCAAGGGCACCACAGTGTCAAAACTCGCTCCCGCCTGTCATCCGCTCCAGCCGTGCGCACACCTGTGCCTCATTAGGCTGCCTCTACTTAACCTGCTCTGCCCGCAGCCTCGGCCTGGAGCCGTCAGCTCATCTCCATGCTCAAGCTCTGCGTTTGCCTACTCCTCTCGGCCAACGCCGCAACTCGTCATCCTCACGTAAGGTTATCACTTACCTGTTCTCCAAAGATCTTCCCCTGTGCACAGGTGGATCCTCCTGGCGGCGGAAGTATCCCTTCATCGCCTCTCCTCGCAGTCTCTCTCCGTCGAGCGCAGCAGGGCGCTGTCTCCCAGGCGGGAGCATCTCTTGCCAACGCCAGACACCAATACGTCTGCAAGTAAGCCACATTATTACTTTCACCACTTCGCTGTGATAATTGTTCATCCACTGTCCTCTGCTCTGTCCTCAGGGTTGCCTGGCTGTACAGTGTCTGTTCTGCCCTTGGTGCTTTCCTGTTCCCAAGAAAACATTTACATTCCTCACTCACGCATACATACACCTGTTGCTGAATAAAACTCTTAAATCTCACCTGAGCCTGTGTGCATGTTTCCTGGGCCAGATATCATGTCAGTATGGCTCCAGCACAGCGGCCCAGCGAACAGCGGGTACGTACGCCGACTCTCCAACCTTGAGGCTCCGGTGGACTTAATTGTTCATCAACAACAGGTTATCCTAAATCAGCTAAACTCGCCTCGATCCTCCGCAGGCGCTCCCTCCATCCCAGCTCGGCGGGCCAGTTCCTCCCGCTCCTCAGGCCAGCTCCTCTGTCCCGGGTCTGCCGACCCGTCTCACTCCTATTCCCACCCCAGCGCGCTTTAGCGGAAAGCTCGGCAGAGCGCGCGGGTTTATTCTTCAGTGTGAGACGGTTTTCCAGCGCGTGCCCGGGGACTTTCTGTCAGACCAAAGCCAAATTGGGTACTTTTCAAATCTTCTGGAAGGGCGAGCGTTAGCCTGGGCTTACACCGTTATGGCGAAGCCCAGCTACGCGACCTTGACCTATACCCAGTTCGTGCAAGATTTTTTCGAGGTCTTTGATCATTCGGATCGCGATAGCGTGTTGGCCGAGCGGCTACTTAGCCTTCGCCAGGGTAGCCGCTTAGCGGCTGACTACACTGTCGACTTCTGGGTGGCGGCAGAAGAGGTTGGTTGGTGTGATGCCGCCCTTTGCAGCCTATTCATCCGTAGTCTAAATTCTGATTTGCGGGATGAACTGGCCAGGCGGGACCAGCCGGATCGGCTGCCAGAATTAATTTCTTTGGCCATTAGTTTGGATAACAGGCTGAGGGAGCAGGCCGCCGAGCGAAAATCATTCAGCCGCCCACGCGGAGCTCCTATCCACGCTCCTCAGTCTCGGCCCCTGGCATTGCCTCCCCCGGAGGTCGCCGACGATACCGATGCCATGATCATCGGGTGGGCTAGACTTTCTTTAGCGGAGAAACAGCACCGGAGCTGGGTCTCTGCATGTATTGCGGAGACGACCAGCATCCCATGAAAGCCTGCCCGGTGAAGCCAAAAGGGGAGGTCCGCGAGTCACTGTAGGGGGCCTCACGGACGTAACCCAGTCTAATCCCCTCTCAAAATGTCAGGTTCCTATAAGACTCTGCCACAACTCCATTGGTCATGCATCTCATGCACTGGTGGACTCGGGGCCCTAACAAAGTTTTATTTCTAAGAGTCTGGCAACCCGCCTGTGCATCCAATGCCAAGCCTTGCCCACTCCCCTTCATCTCTTCACTCTCACCAGTTTTCCCCTGGAGAAGGTCACTCATATAACCAAGCCCATCTCCGTCATTATCTCTGGCAATCATCGTGAGGACCTTAGCTTTTATGTCCTTCCCATCTCTGCGGCGCCCATTATCTTAGGCTACTCATGGCTACGCCTCCACAACCCTGTGTTTGATTGGCAGACCGGTTGCATCCTATCTTGGAGCACTTTTTGTTTGGGAACCTGTCTCCAGTCTGCGGCCTGTGCCCCGTCTGTGCCTTTCCCCGCCCTTGACCCCACCCCGCCGGACCTCTCTGCAGTGCCACCGGAGTTTCACGACCTGGGTCTGGTGTTCAGCAAGTAGAAGGCGTTATCCCTCCCACCCCATCACCCTTATGACTGTGCCATTGAGCTCCTGCAGGGGGCGCCTCTCCCATCTGGCCACCTTTATAGCCTGTCTGCTCCGGAACGGGAGGCCATGGACAACTATATTCGGGAATCCCTCAGTGCCGGAATCATTCACCCCTCTTCATCCCCCCTGGGTGCTGGGTTCTTTTTTGTGGCGAAGAAGGACGGGTCCTTAAGGCCATGCATTGACTTTAGGGCCCTTAATGACATCACTGTGAAGGATCGTTATACGCTGCCACTAATGGACTCAGCCTTCAATTCCCTCCAGGGGGCGTCCTGGTTCTCCAAGTTGGACCTCAGCAGTGCTTATCACCTCGTCCGGATCCGGGAGGGTGACGAGTGGAAGACGGCCTTCCGAACGCCCAGCGGCCACTTTGAATACCTTGTCATGCCGTTTGGGCTCACCAACGCTCCTGCCGTCTTCCAACGCTTGCTTAATGATGTCCTTTGTGATTTCCTGGCGGTCTTCGTCTTCGTCTACCTGGATGATATTTTGATCTTCTCCCGGTCTCGGGAGGAGCATCTTGTCCATGTGAGGCGGGTCCTTCAACGCCTTTTGGAGAATAAGCCGTACGTCAAGGCTGAAAAGTGCGAATTTTTCACCAATACTACCTCCTTCCTGGGCTTTATTGTCTCGCACAATCAGCTCCTCCCCGACCCAGCCAAGGTTAAAGCAGTGGTCGAGTGGCCTACCCCCTCCTCGAGGAAGCAGGTTGAGCAATTCTTGGGGTTTGCTAATTTTTACCGCTGCTTTGTCCCTGGGTACAGTTCCATCACCCCCCCTTTGACCCGCCTCACCTCGCCTAAGGTGCGCTTTCAGTGGACGACGGAAGCGGAGACGGCCTTCGAGACCCTTAAAAGAGAATTTGCATCCTCCCGGGTCCTTTCTCTTGTGGATCCAGCACGGCAGTGTTTTGTCAAAGTGGACGCATCTGACACTGGGGTCGGGGCGATTTTGTCTCAGCGCTCCCCAATGGACGGGGCGCTGCGCCCCTGCGCTTTCTACTCCAAGCGTCTCTCCTCGGCCGAGCATAATTATGACATCGGCAACAGAGAGCTCCTAGCCGTGAAGCTCGCGCTGCAGGAGTGGCGCCACTGGTTGGAAGGGGCGGCTCAGCCTTTCGTGGTCTGGACCGACCATAAGAACTTGGAATACATCAGGACGGCCAAGCGCCTGAATGCCCGCCAGGCGCGCTGGTCGCTGTTCTTTGTTAGGTTCAGGTTCACTATTACTTACCGCCCCGCATCCAAGAATAAGAAGTCAGACGCGTTGTCCAGACTGTTCGCCCCTGAAGCACTGGAAGAGGGGGTCCATACCGTTGTTCCTGCTTCATGCTTTGTGGGGGCTGTTTCCTGGTCCATCAGAGATAGAGTCCTGAAGGCATTGGAATCCGAACCCGACCCTGGCAGCGGGCCAGCAGGGAAATTGTTTGTGCCCTCATCAGTCCGAGGTGACATCATTCACTGGGCTCATACCTCCAAGCTCGCTTGCCACCCTGGTGTCTCCCGGTTTGTGGATTTTCTCCAGCGGTCCTTTTGGTGGCCCGGGCTCCGGGAGGACGTCTCCAACTACGTGCGCGCCTGCCCTCAGTGTGCCATGAATAAGTCGTCTAATGCTCCCCCTGCGGATCTTCTCCACCCCTTGCCGGTCCCCGGGAGGCCCTGGTCACACACTGCCTTGGACTTTGTCACCAGCCTGCCTGTCTCCAACTCATATAATACCATCTTGACCATTGTAGACCGGTTCTCCAAGGCGGCCCACTTTGTGCCTCTCCCCGGGCTTCCCTCGGCGCGCGAGACGGCCGATCTGTTGGTGCAGCATGTGGTCAGGCTGCATGGCATCCCAGCTGACATTGTCTCTGATAGGGGGCCACAATTTGTGTCCAAAGTCTGGAGGAGCTTCTGTAACGCTCTGGGAGCCACTGTTAGTCTGTCTTCGGGACATCATCCTCAATCAAATGGGCAGTGCGAGCGCACCAACCAGGAGCTGGAGGATGCTCTGCGCTGCGTCACCTCCCCCAGTCCCTCTTCCTGGAGCATTCATCTTCCCTGGGTGGAGTATGCCCATAACTCCACTTTGTCTTCAGCCATTGGGATGTCCCCCTTTCGGGCGTCCCTAGGTTACGATCCCCCGCTGTTCCCTGAGGAAGAAGGTGAGGTGGCAGTCCCCTCCATCCAGGCCCACCTGAGACGGTGTCGATGGCTATGGACTAAGACGCGCCAGGCCCTTATACATGCGGCATCGCGCAACGCCAAGTCTGCTAATCGCCACAGGAGGCCTGCGCCACACTACCAGGTGGGTCAACAGGTATGGTTGTCAGTCCAGAATATTAACCTGAAGGGGGAAAAGAAGAAGCTGGCTCAACGTTTCGTCGGACCTTATCCTGTTACAAAGGTGGTTAACCCGGTGGCTGTGCGTTTGGCGCCCCCCCCCCCCTCTGTGTTCATCCCACAATTCACGTCTCTCAGGTCAAACCTATGGTGTCTGATCCTCTCTGTCCTCCTCCCAAGGTGCCGCCCCCTCCTAGAATGATCGATGGACACCCGGCGTGGAGGGTCACTGCTATCTTGGACTCCCGACGTCGGGGCCGGGGGTTGCAGTATTTGGTGGACTGGGAGGGTTATGGCCCAGAGCACAGATGCTGGGTGCGCCCCTCCTTCGTGCTGGACAAGCAACTCGTTGAGGAGTTCCATCAGGCGCACCCTGACAAGCCAGCGCCAGGAGGCGCTGCTCGGGGGGGAAGTACTGTCACAACTCGCTCCCGCCTGTCATCCGCTCCAGCTGTGCGCACACCTGTGCCTCATTAGGCTGCCTCTACTTAACCTGCTCTGCCCGCAGCCTCGGCCTGGAGCCGTCAGCTCATCTTCATGCTCAAGCTCTGTGTTTGCCTACTCCTCTCGGCCAACGCCGCAACTTGTCATCCTCACGTAAGGTTATCACTTACCTGTTCTCCAAAGATCTTCCCCTGTGCACAGGTGGATCCTCCTGGCGGCGGAAGTATCCCTTCATCGCCTCTCCTCGCGGTCTCCCTCCGTCGAGCGCAGCAGGGTGCTGTCTCCCAGGCGGGAGCATCTCTTGCCAACGCCAGACACCAATACGTCTGCAAGTAAGCCACATTATTACTTTCACCACTCCGCTGTGATAATTGCTCATCCACTGTCCTCTGCTCTGTCCTCAGGGTTGCCTGGCTGTACGGTGTCTGTTCTGCCCTTGGTGCTTTCCTGTTCCCAAGAAAACATTTACATTCCTCACTCACACATACATACACCTGTTGCTGAATAAAACTCTTAAATCTCACCCGAGCCTGTGTGCATGTTTCCTGGGCCAGATATCATGTCACACAGTGGGGTTGAGGAGGGTGGGGCAAACACTGCTATGTTATCTGTCCCACCCAGATCTGATAATGCCAGTCCAGGGATTAAACCCACGACCCTCCTCTCATCAGTCCTCATCCCTAACCATTAGGCCACCACTGCCCACATGCCACGTACTGAAGTGTTTTCCACGTTGTGCCACTTTGCCGTTGTCACAGTCACCCCGCAAATGAGACACACACATTTTTCTTTCACTGTAGTAAAACAGAACTCTTCTTCCTGTTCACTATGAAGATTTTAAGTTTTCTTTCTTTTTTCTGCCATGTTTTTGGAGGTAGAATCCACATTCAACTCCTCATTGTCGCTCGCTAGCTTATCTCACCAAATGCTGAAATTTGTCATGCGCACAATATTGAGCTTTGAACCAGAATAAAGCAGAGTATATGGATATTAAACATTTTTATTTTTAATTGTTTTATATTGTCATTTTAAAATCTACGTCATTGCAAGTGTGATTCAAAAATAGTGGCAAGACAATTTAAGAAATTTAAGACAAACGTCATTGGTGACTAGTGTTATTTTCACAACAGGCTCACGGGCGACTCATGTGGTTCCTGTGGGTAAGAAAAACAAAATGAAGACTTTGGAGCGGCTTAGTCAAAGTCCTGACCTGAATCCCATTGAGATGCTGTGGCATGACCTTAAAAAGGTGGTTCAAGCTCGAAAACCCTCCAATGTGGCTGAATTACAACAATTCTGCAAAGATGAGTGGGACAAAATTCCTCCACAGTGCTGGAAAAGACTCATTTCCGGTTATGGCAAACGCTTGATTGCAGTTGTTGCTGCTAAGGGTGGCCCAAACAGTTATTCGGTTTAGGGGGCAATCACTTTTTCACACAGGGCCTTGTAGGTTCGGATTTTTTTGCCTTAATAATAAACACCTTCATTTAAAAACTGCATTTTGTGTTTACTTGTGTTATCTTTGTCTAATATTTAAATTTGTTTGATGACATGAAACGTTTAAGTGTGACAAACATACAAAAAAATGAGAACTCAGGAAGAGGGCAAACACTTTTTCACACCACTGTGTAATTAAATGTACACACCCACTTAAATCTATTGGCCTAAACTTAGACTTTTTGCAAAAATTAATTAATTTCTTTGTCAAAGTCTTATTATGGGTCCTATTATTTATGTAAATTTTACAGTATTACATAATTGTTTATGTATTTTTCCTACTGACAAACTTGTGTTTTAGTGATTATCAAACAAAACAATCCCATCTATTCAATTCAATTCAATTTTATTTATATAGCGCCAAATCACAACACTGGTCGTCTCAAGGCACTTTACAGAAACGAGTGGGTTTAGGCCACACTCTCAGTTTATAGAACCCAGCAGAGACCCCTAAGAGCGAGCACTGCGGCGACACAGGCGAGGAAAAACTTCCCTTTAACGGGCAGAAACCTCAAGCGGAACCATCTATCATGATAAATCTTTCATTCTTCAGCCCTGATAAAACTGCTGTGTCATCATTTTACATCAGTTACAGTTTCAAAGCAGCTCTGCTCTTTGATCATGTGTGGAAACAAAAGAGTCATCTGCAAAGAGTGGAATAAAGTTCATAAACTTATCATTAATTAATGTATTTATCATTTTAATTTACATTGTTTAGAAGCCGGTTGGTAATTTGTCTTCACACACATTTTCACGGTGTCTGTTCAGAAATAGGGCAGTGCAGTGGTGGAGTGGTTAGCACTGCGGCAGCACAGCAACTCACCCTTGGCCAGGGGATCCTGGGTTCGATCCCAGCCCCCAACCAACAGTGATCTGTGTGGAGTTTGCATGTTCTCCCCGTGTCTGCGTGGGTTTACTCCGGGATTTCTCTGGTTTCCTCCCACAGGCCAAAAACATGCAAGTTAGGTTAATTGGCATCAAAACTGGGGATTCTAAATTGTCCTTAGGTGTGACTGTGAGAGTGAATGGTTGTCTGTCTCTCTGTGTTGGCCCTGTGATGGACTGGCGATCTGTCCGGGGTGTACCCTGCCTCGCGTCCAAAGATGCTGGGATAGGCTCCAGCCACCCCGCGACCCGAAAAGGATTAAGCGGAAGAAGATGGATGGTTGGATGGATGGATGTTCAGAAATATGGGGGGGGGGGGGGGCTAAAAAGTTCATAGAGGTTAACTTTGACCAAATGTGGTTCTTTTTCAACATCGTCTTCCCTTCGGTCCTCACACTTCTTCCATCGGTGCTGCAGCGCTTGGATCCCGGCGGTTGAAAAATAAACCACATTTGGTCAAATTTCACCACTATGAATTGTTCAGCCCCCCTCCTATTTACAAATACATGTTAACTTAGAACATTTCAGCCTTTAACTCATTATTTGCTACTAAGTCATTACAGGTAGTACACTTTATAAAAATGATTGAGTTTGCTACAGAAAAGTCTGGACCAGCCTGGTTCACTCTGAATGATAGAAAATAACAAAAGACAAGATTTTAAAACAAGTCTGACAAAACCTCTTGAACAATAATTCTCTATGAAGTTTCATTATAATTAACCCCTTGACGCCTATTGTCACGAATTCGCATCAATCAAAAAAAGAAACCAAAAAACAATGATTTTCAATTATGAAAAAATAAATAAATAAATAAATAAAATTGTCCACAGTTGGAAATAAATTCAGGCGTCAAGTGGTTAAAAATCACAATTACACATAAGAAAAATGATTCTGTCAAACAGAAAGACTTTATATCAGCAAATTTAACAACAACAACCAGAGTGTCATCAGTGAACTAATAAATCGATGTATAATTAGAGTGAGCTGTGTTTATGTTGTTTACATGTTTGTTGAGCTCTTTGACTTCCTGTACATGAGATTTTTTCCAAACAGATGTTAATGAATCTTGTTTAATCAGTTACTGATTATTTGCTACTTACAGATGTGGACAAAATTGTTGGTACCCCTCTGTTAATGAAAGAAAAACCCACAATGGTCACAGAAATAACTTGAATCTGACAAAAGTGGTAATAAATAAAAATTCTATGAAAATTAACCAATGAAAATCAGGCAATGCTTTTGAATTGTGCTTCAACAGAATTATTTTATAAAACAAACTCATGAAACAGGCCTGGACAAAAATGATGGTACCCCTAGAAAAGATTGAAAATAATGAGACCATAGGGGCATGTTCAACCAAGATGTGTCCCCTAATTAACATCACAAGTGTATACAAACTTGTAATCAGTCAGTCAGCCTATTTAAAGGGTGACAAGTAGTCACTGTGCTGTTTGGTGACACAGTGTGTACCACATTAAACATGGACCAGAGGAAGCAAAGGACAGAGTTGTCTCAGGAGATTAGAAAGAAAATTATAGACGAGCATGTTAAAGGTAAAGGCTATAAGACCATCTCCAAGCAGCTTGATGTTCCTGTGACTACAGTTGCACATATTATTCAGAAATTTAAGATCCACGGGACTGTAGCAAACCTCCCTGGACTTGGCCGGAGGAGGAGACGGATAATACGAATGGTAACAAAAGAGCCCAGAACAACCTCTAAACACATTCAAGATGAACTCCAAGGTCAAGGTACATCAGTGTCAGATCGCACCATCCGTCATTGTTTGAGCCAAAGTGGACTTCATGGGAGACGACCAAGGAGGACACCACTGTTGAAAACAAATCATAAAAAAAGCCATATTGAAATTTGCCAAACTGCATGTTGACAAGACACAAAGCTTCTGGGAGAATGTCCTATGGACAGACGAGACAAAACTGGAACTTTTTGGCAAGGCACATCAGCTCTATGTTCACAGTCGCAAAAATGAAGCATACCAAGAAAAGAACACTGTGAACACTCCAACTACATGCCAGTGCATGTAATTGGAGTTGTCGTCAAAAGTAGCGGCGAGGAGCGTCCCGTCGACATACTCCAGCGTGCTCGCTAACTCCTTGTCCAGGCGCCGACCG
Source organism: Pholidichthys leucotaenia (assembly GCA_020510985.1). NCBI lineage: Eukaryota > Metazoa > Chordata > Actinopteri > Cichliformes > Pholidichthyidae > Pholidichthys > Pholidichthys leucotaenia. The sequence goes on from JAJAQF010000046.1 coordinate 28,660, forward strand.
CGGCCCCTGGATGACGGCATGCTTCCAGCCAGACACATATACAGTAAATGTGAACTAAAATAAATCACATTTCACCGTTTTGAGAATATGTTTTAATAATCATTACAAATTAATTTGTACCAATAACTTTACCACTGATATTAAATGTATTGTTATATTTCAACATTATTCTTCACATGTTGGAATAAATAATAATATAAACTGTCCAGTCAGAAAGAAATGAACTAAAAACTATAATAGTGATTAATAACATGAACAATATTTTAACAGTTTGACTATTATAAGAATAAAAGCTGTGAGGAAGTAAAGTTTTATTATTAATCTTTATAAAGTAAATCTGACATTTTTCAAAACAGAAAAATTATGATTTTTGATGATTTTGTTGAAAAATGACAAAATTAAAATTTTATTTCTCTTCAATGTAAAATTTATCCAACCAATCAAACAAAATAAAACTGAAATGTTCATCCATCACCTGTATGATAATAAATATCAAAAATATTAACGCAAATTACAAGAATATAAAATATAGAAAAAAATCTGTGTATGTTAATAAAGTATTTTCAACATGAAAAAGGTTCAGGTTCAGGTTCAGGTTACTTTATTTGTACCCCTAGGTAGATTTGTTTTGCAGTCTGGTGACATCCATATTTACAAGCCACTAATTACATTCAACATAGACACAAACGCAGGCACACATGAAGCTGACTATAAATACTCAAGGTTCCATCAATCAGGGTATAAAAAGACAAAGAGATGGGAGAAAAACCAGAGGTAAGAGAGAAGGGTCATATTAAAAGTTAAAAACTAGTCAAGAGGTTAAAAACTCAAAGGTCTAAAACCCAATAAAATATTTAGAACCCAAGGGACATCCTACAAAAATAAGTAAATATAAAATGGAGTTAATAAATAGGTACCTAAATTATGTGCAATATATTTTTACAGCTTGTTCAAATCTTTGACAGCAGCAGGAACAAAGCTGTTTTTGTAGCGCTGGGTTCTACTTTTTGAGACAGCAAACCTCCGTCTTGAGGGAAGAAGCTGAAAGTTGCAGTGCAAAGGGTGGGAGTCATCATTTAAAATGGAGGTAGCCATCCTCTGTACTTGTCTGGTGTACAGGGATGTCAGGCTCAGCTGTGGCTCACCAAGAAAATAACTGGACCATCTAACTACCTGATCCAAGGATTTCCTCTGTTTCAGTTTTATCTGACCAAACCATGACACTAAAGAAAAGGATAAAACAGATTCAATAAAAGCCTGATAAAACATTGTCATTATGGTTCGGTCAATTTGGAAGCGTGCAAGTTTTCTCAAGCAATGCAAATGTTGCTGACCCTTTTTGCACACCCTTTCACAGTTCTCTTCAAAGTTTAAATTACTATCAATAATCGTCCCAAGATATTTGTAGGATTGTACACATTCGGTGGTCTGGCCTTTTAGTACAGTGACTTTGTGCCTGGGAGTTTTCCTCCTAAAGTCAATAATCATGTCTTTAGTTTTTGTCGTATTCAGCTGCAGGTAGAAATCCTCACACCAGTGAACAAAATCATCAACTACTGGGCCGTGGCCACTCTCACCATCCTGGAGGAGACTGACAATAACTGAGTCATCAGCATACTTTATAATGTGTCTGTTGTCATGTCTGCTCCGAAACATGTGTGTGTACAGGATGAAGAGTAGTGGTGACAACACACACCCCTGAGGAGAGCCAGTAGAAGAGCACTTTAGGTCAGACAATGTACCATTGACCCTTATTCTCTGCGTCCTGTTGGTTAAGAAATCCAGAATCCAACCCACCAGATTATTGCTCAAATCAAATTGTTGCAGGAGTCTTTCAACTAAGATATAAGGTTGGATTGTATTAAAGGCGGAGGAAAAGTCCACAAATAAAAGTCTGGCGTGTGTCCCATTAAAATCCAGATGTTTAAAAAGCATGTTAAACAGAGTGACAGTGGCATCCTCCACTCCTCTGTGAGGCCTATAGGCAAACTGCAAAGGATCCAATGCATGCTCAGTCTGCTTTAGGACCTCAAATCTGACCAGTTTTTCAAAAACTTTCATTAAAATTGAAGTCAAAGCAACTGGTCTAAAGTCGTTTACCATTTTAGGACAGCTGGATTTTGGAACGGGAACAACCACAGCTTCTTTCCAGATCTTAGGCACATGTTGTGTCTGTAAGGACTTATTGAAAATGTAATGAAATACAGGACTCAGTTCATGTGCACAGGACTTTACCAAGCGCCCACATATATTATCAGGGCCCTGACTTTTGTTCACTTTTACAGCGCAGAACTCCCTTTTAACATCCTGCACCTCAATATTAAAGTGCTGATTGTCTTTGAGTTTCTGTTTCAAATCTTGGGTTTCAGTGCTAAAATCAAAGGAGTCAAAACGACCATAAAAACAATTAAGAGCATTAGCCAGCTCTGTGTCTGAATTAAAACCATCTAAAAACACACGATTTCTGCGCTCTGTGCTCTGAAGGCCTGCAATAGTTTTCATACTGGCCCAGGCTGAACCAAGTTTCTTTGTTGCCATCTTGCTTTCCAATTCTGATTTAAAATCCTGTTTTGCTCTTAAAATTTCGGACTTCAGCTCTTTTGTGGCAACCTGTAGCTCAGAAACAGACCCCTGTTTAAAGGAAAGTGCTTGCCTCTGTAAGCAGGATTTAACTGATTTTGTAACCCATGGTTTGTTGTTGGGATATATTTTGACACGTTTACGTGGAACAATCTTATTTTTACAGAAAGCCATGTATGAGCATGTGGCGTCCACCAAAGAGTCCAAATCATCCCCGCAGGCCAGTGTGAACATCTCCCAGTCTGTATAGTTAAAGCATTCCTGGAGCCTGTGCACTGAATCTTCTGTCCACACATTTATGTCTCTCGTCTCCACCTTGCCTCTTCTGAGAGCAGTTTTATATGTGGGCAGCAAATGTACACAGTTGTGATCTGAAGGTGGAAGGGGAAGTGATTTATAGGCCCTCTCAATGGATCCATAGCACAGGTCCAATGTCTTTTTTCGCCTGGTTGGGCAGGAGACATACTGATAAAAGTTTTTAAGTGTCTTCTTTAAAGAAACATGGTTAAAATCCCCAAGAATGAAGTTTGGCGCCTCTGGAGAAATTGATTGCAGCCGCTGGATCACATCAAAGATGGTGCTGGAGGCGGAGTCTGTGTCTGCCCTCGGGTGAATGTACACAGTTGTGATGAAAAGCTGGGGGAACTCGTGAGGCAAATAAAAGGGGTGTAGTGACACAGGCAGCAGCTCCACATCGGATGTACAGATGCGCTCTCTGACCGTGACAGATGTGCAGAACTGCTTATTAATGTATAAACACACACTGCCCCCCTGATGTTTCCCCGCTACCTCTTCCTGCCGATCCGAGCGCAGTGGGGCTCCAAAGCCGTCAATCCACAGGTCTACATCTCGATCATGCGCATGAACCCCTTGCACTCCGGTCAATTTCCTTAAAAACGCCAAAAAATAATGTGCCCAAAGTAAATCGAAAGCTGTTCTTCAACCCTTTGCAGCATCTTCATGGGGTTGGTCTCATTTAAAAGAAAACACTTTGAATTTTTTGGCAAAAAAAACATGATCTCTCTCTAAGTGCTCCGGCCACTGAGTTACAGTCATCTAAACATAGTGAACTTGAAGAAAATAAATTTGGCCTGGGTGTCTTCTCAGGCGCAATTTCACACCTCCACACTTTCCGCGTTTCCTTCTCCCATCTCTCCCGTCTCTCTTTTCACAGCTGTGTCCGTCTCTCAAAATAAAGTCCGGCAGTTGCGGCTTAGGCTCAATCACAGCCGCTGCATCAACCATGTTTAAATGCAGCAACATGAAAAATTACATTTCAGTAGTTATGGAACCTTTTATTTTTTTTGTCACATTCAGTTTATCTACACAAAAGGATTTTTATTTGAAGATATGACTGATTATGAACACACATTATAAAGGTGAAGGTACTGTTTGTAAACTGATAATATTTATTTATGGATAATATTTATTTATTTATTTTTAAAAGATAAAATAAAACATGTAGGTCATTCCCAAGAATATTTTATTCATATTTAAATATTTACATACATATACTATTTTTTTTAATAAAACCTTTGTTCAGTGAGAATTAAAGATGTTTTCAGGCCATTTATGTTCCAACAGCTGCAGATTGATTCTAACTCTGAAAAAAACTACCATGTAAAACCTGAAACAGCAGAAAGTGACTTTAAACACATTTTAACTTCAACCATAAAATAGCTGAAGGAAAATAAATGTTTGTTCTTACCTGTTACAACCACTTTAGTTCCAGAACCAAAGATGTTGGGGTAGTAGTAGTAGTTGTAGTAGTAGTGGTAGTAGTTGTAACCGTAGCCTCCCACAGTGAGAAATGGTGATACAAAAACCTGCTGCTGAACGTGTCAGCTGAGGTGAAGGAGTTCAAAAGATAAACAGCTTCATATTTCATCTCCATGATGTTTCTCGAATGTTCATATCAACATGACTGGTTCTTCTTCTCTTTTTAATGTCAGCTGCTCAGTCCACTACTTTAGTCCACATGGATGTGAACTAAAGGATGGATGAACTGACATGAATATTTCTGTAGACATTCTTGGTCTCCACACGATTCACTTCATCAACTGACTTTGATGATTTCTTCTGTGATTTAACACCAGCAGCAGGTCAACATCTGCGCTTCACACTGAAACAACTCAACAGCTACTGGAACGATTTTCATTACAATCCATTCAGACCTTCATGATCCTCTAAGGATGAACTCTAATAACTTTGCTGATCCTCTGACTCTTCATGGAGCTCCTATCAGGTCAAGTTTGAAGATCATCATGAAATGTTTCCTCCTTCAAAGAGGCTCCTTTGTTTTTTCTTCTCGTGCGTCCATCCAGGTGATCCTGAGATGAATGAATCTACCTGTGGAACACTCTGAGAGCTCTGTGGCTCCAAGAAGTCTTCACATTTTTAGGAAATCAAGATGAAGAAGCCTCTGACTCCTGGAGATGTTCCATCCATCCATCCATCTTCGACCGCTTTTCCGGAGGTCCGGGTCACGGAAGCAGCAGTTCAAGCAGAGCAACCCAGACTTCCCTCTCCCCAGCCACATGCTCCAGCTCTTCAGAGAGGATACCAAGGCGTTCCCAGACCAGCTGGGAGACATAGTCTCTCCACCGAGTCCTGGGTCTGCCCCGGGGTCTCCTCCCAGTGGGACGTGCCCTAAACACCTCAAGTGAGAGGCGTCCAGGAGGCATCCAAATCAGATGCTCATACCACCTCAACTGACTCCTTTCAATGTGGAGGTGCAGCGGTTCTACTCTGAGCCTCTCCCGGATGACTGAGCTCCTCACCCTGTCTCTGAGGGTGAGTGCAGCAATCCTACGGAGAAAGCTCATTTCAGCTGCTTGTATCCACGACCTCGTTCTTTGGGTCATTACGCAAAGCTTGTGACCATAGTGTAACCCAGCTGAGAAAATGACCCTTTTTTTCTCAGATGTCATTTGTATTAATACAATTGTGTGATTTTATTTTGAAAAATGATTATTTTGGGGAAGAGGAAGTGTGATCCTCGTTAACCAACTTTTAAATTCCCGTTTCATGGTCACGTTGGGCGATCGTGGTCTTTTCATTCGTTAAGAGCGATATTAGCCCCGCCTTCCGAGCAGAGTGCCGAGGCTCGCACCCGGTTTTTCGGTCTTTTGCGATCTGAGAGTGGACGAGAGAGGCTGTGGACGGTCTGTGTGGAGACCTGTGGGTCTTCTTGGTGAGTTTAATTTAGAAAGATGCTGTAAATAAATCTAAACACTGTCCAAACACTAATTTGAAACCTTTATTATCCTAAGTTGACGGGAGCATGAGCTTGAGAGGCTGTGAGGCTGTGACTTTTGCTGTGTTCACACTGATACCTCAGCTTGGTGAGTGAAAATCGAGTGTTTACTAAACAATACATGCTAATGTTAGTGTTATGCTAATGCTAATCGCGAGTGGACTTTTCCTGTTTAAAAGCAATGGAAAAGGTTATTTTTGTGTCTGTATGGTTTTCCTAAATGTGATTTCAGTTCCCAACAGTATGCTGAAGTACTTTTAGTTCTTTTGCACTATTTCTGTCAAATGTAATGCGTAGTTTGATGCTAAAAGCACATTTTGTTGGTTTCCTATGTAAATTCATAGGTTATGCTAAACCCAGTAGCTCAGACAGGGTTTTACTGATTTTAAAAGGGAATATTGGAAGTAATGGGACAGTATATTCCCTGGTTATGTGATAGATTAATTGTATTTCATTTCATGATTTACAAAGACAAGGTTAAAAGGGATTAATCGTAATTTCATGGTTAAATGATGTAGAGATAAAAAGAGAAATTCATTTAATTGGTTACAAGTATTTCATGTACTACCAGAGAGATTTTGAGAAAAGAAAACATGCATGTAAGGTGTGAAATGTGAATTGTAAGATCTTACTATATTACTGGATTGTAATAATAGTAATATGAGAGAAGAATTTAAACACTAAGCTATAGTGTTATATAAGAAGAGATTGGAAAATGAATTACTCTAGCTGTAAACAATAATATCTGTCACGCCGCGCCACTCATCAGCGGCGCCACCTGCACGCACACCTGCACATCATCAGCGGCGAGGGATATAAGCCGCCTCGCCCTGAGCTTCGGCCTGAAGCCGTTAGACTTCCCTATGCATCGCTGTGAGTTCCTTCACCCTCAGCTGATTATTCTGGTAAGAAGACCTTACCTTCCTTTCCTTCCAAGTCTGCTCCCCTGTGCACAGGTGGATTCCCCGGCGGCGGACAATGCCTCTCCATCGCCTGTTCCTCGCTGCTGCACCGGGCTCTCCAGGTGGCTGTCTACCGGACCTCGTCCCTTGTTGTGCCAGTCATCTGTCCTGTCCTCTCCATGTAAGCTCCTCTCTCGCTCTTATATCTCCTGTGTTGGTGTGTGCCCGTCACCCTTCTCCTTGTGCTTTTCCCATAGGGTTGTCCGGCTGTACGGTCTCCTGCCTCTGTGCCCGAAGCAGACGCCGCCACCAACACATTTACATCCCGCAGACACACATTCATCCACTCCTGTTGTTAATAAACTATTTGAACTACTCTGAGCCTGTGTGTGTGCGTCTCCTGAGCCGTGCGTTATGTCAGTACGGCTTCAGCAGAGCGGCTCGGCAGATGGCGGGCTCGCACACCGGCTTACCACTCTCGAGGCTCGGGTGGATCAGATAGCTTATCAGCCGCAGGTGATCCTCAATCAATTAATAAATATAACTAACCAATTGGACCGCTTGGACCCCCAACAGCCGTTCCCCCCGGCTCGTCAGGGTGGCGCGGCTCCTGCCGCTCCAGTGGCCGTCCAGCAGGCTCCGGCGGCACCGACTCGGCTCACGCCCATTCCGACCCCCGCCCGCTTTAGCGGAAAGCTCGGCGGAGCGCGGGGGTTCATAATGCAATGTGAGTCCGTGTTCCATCGTGTGCCCGGAGACTTTCCCTCAGATCATAGCCGAATTGGTTCTATCGGGAATCTCCTGGAGGGGCGAGCATTAACTTGGACCTACGCCGTAATGGCGAGGCCCAGTTATGCCACCCTCACATACGACCAATTCGTGAGACGCTTCCTGGAAGTCTTTGACCATTCGCGTACCGAGACGGTCCAGGTCGATCGGCTTCTCGCCCTCCAGCAGGGAAGCCGGTTGGCAGCGGACTACGCGGTCGACTTCCGGGTAGCGGTGGAGGAATTAGGCTGGGAGGAACGCTCCCTCTGTGGCCTTTTCCTCCGCAGTCTCAATGATGATCTGAGGGATGAACTGGCTGGGCGGGATATCCCTGAGACGCTAGCGGAGCTAACATCCCTTGCCATCAGTTTGGACAACAGGCTGCGCGAGCGCTCCTCGGGACAGAAGTCGTCTTCTTCTCGCCCTCGTGGAGCCTCGTCGCGCCTGCCCCAAGCTCGCCCCCTGGCGACGCCACCACCATCGCGCCCCGAGGAGTCGGAGCCGATGGTGACGGGCTGGACAAAGCTCTCTCCAGCGGAGAGACAACGCCGCCGTGAGTTTAATCTCTGTATGTATTGCGGAGATAGTCAACACACGGTAGAGCTTTGTCCACAGAAGCCAAACGGCGGGATCCGCGAGTCACTGTAGGGGGCCTCGCGGACGTCAATCGGTTAAGTCCCCTCACACAATTGAAGCTGCCCATCCGTTTCTGCCACAACCCCACTGGGCATCTCACCCACGCACTGGTGGATTCGGGCGCGGAAGGCAGCTTTATTTCACAAAGCCTGGCAACCCGATTGGGCATCCGCTGTCAGGCACTCAGGAACCCTATCTCCCTGGTCAACCTCTCTCGTGCCTTCCTTGGGAGAGTTACGCACCAGACCATCCCCGTCCCGGTTATTATCTCTGGAAACCACCGGGAGGAGATAACCTTTTACGTCCTTCCCAACTCTGTGTCGCCCGTCATCCTGGGGTATCCCTGGCTACACCTCCATAACCCCGTTCTGGATTGGAAGTCCGCCGGGGTGTCGGCATGGAGCACGTTCTGCATGGGCACCTGCCTACAGTCCGCTGCCTGCTCTCCGTCCGCTTCTCCCTCTCCTACGGACGTTGCGCCCCCGGACCTGTCCCTGGTGCCACTGGAATTTCACGACCTGGGTATGGTATTCAGCAAATCCAAGGCGATGTCTCTCCCTCCTCACCGGCCCTATGACTGCGCAATCAATCTCCGCCAGGGGGCACCCTTACCTTCTGGACGACTCTACAGTCTATCAGCGCCGGAGAAGGAGACAATGAACTCATACCTCAAGGAGTCGCTGAGTGCTGGGATAATCCGCCCATCGTCATCATCTGTGGGGGCAGGATTCTTCTTCGTCGGTAAGAAGGACGGATCCCTCCGTCCTTGCATTGACTACCGTGCCCTTAATGACATAACGGAGAAGGATCGTTACACCCTGCCCCTCATGGACACCGCTTTCCACTCCCTCCAGGGGGCGACTTGGTTCACCAAGCTGGATCTACGCAGCGCATACCACCTCGTCCGGATCCGGGAGGGAGATGAGTGGAAAACAGCCTTCCGTACCCCAAACGGCCACTTCGAATACCTGGTGATGCCATTCGGGTTGACCAACGCTCCAGCCGTCTTTCAGCGCCTCATCAATGACGTCCTCCTGGATTTCATCGGCCTTTTTGTGTTCGTCTACCTGGATGACATACTCATCTTCTCCAAGTCCAGGGACGAGCACCAGGTCCACGTGAGGCGGGTCCTCCAAAGACTGCTGGAGAACCGGTTATACGTGAAGGCCGAGAAGTGTGAATTTTACACAAAGACAACATCCTTCCTTGGGTTCATCATCTCCCACAACCAGGTGCTTCCGGACCCAGAGAAGGTGAAGGCGGTGGTGGAATGGCCTACACCTGCATCAAGGAAGCAGGTGCAACAGTTCGTTGGGTTTGCGAACTTCTACCGCCGCTTTGTCCCAAATTTTGGCACCATCGTCGGCCCGCTGACCCGCCTCACGTCCCCTAAGGTTCCGTTCCGGTGGACCGAAGAGGCCGCGGCTGCTTTTCAGGCGCTGAAGGCGGAGTTCTCCTCCTCCCGGGTCCTTAGCCAAGTCAACCCTGCGCTGCAGTGCATCGTGGAAGTGGACGCTTCGGACACAGGAGTGGGGGCGGTGCTATCCCAGCGGTCGCCAGACAACAGTATCAAACGGCCCTGCGCCTTCTTCTCCCGGCGCTTGTCCCCAGCGGAGAGGAATTACGACATGGGTGACAGAGAGCTCCTCGCCATCAAGCTCGCGCTACAGGAGTGGTGTCACTGGCTAGAGGGGGCGGACCTGCCGTTTGTGGTCCTGACGGACCACAAGAACTTGGAATACCTTAGATCTGCCAAGTGCCTGAACGCCCGCCAGGCGCGCTGGTCCTTGTTCTTCGCCAGGTTCCAATTTACCATCACCTTCAGGCCTGGCTCCAAGAACGGCCTGCCCGACGCCCTCTCTAGGCAATTCACCCCTGAGGAGTCGGAGGACACGGTCCACACTATCCTACCCAGGTCGTGCGTCGTGGGAGCCATCACCTGGGACATCGAGAGCAAGATCCGGAAGGCGCAGGAAGTGGAACCTGACCCTGGCAGCGGACCGGAGGGGAGGCTGTTCGTGCCATCCACGGTTCGGGGGGAGGTCATCCACTGGTTGCACACATCCAAGCTCACCTGCCACCCTGGCTCCTCCCGGATGATTGACCTCCTCCAGCGGTCCTTCTGGTGGCCGGGCCTGCGGAGGGACGCTGCCCGCTACGCCCGGGCCTGTCCAGTGTGTGCCACCAACAAATCGGGTAATGCCCCTCCAGTGGGTTTGCTCCAGCCTCTGCCCGTCCCTGGCAGGCCCTGGTCACATATCGCCCTGGATTTCATCACCGGACTCCCAGTCTCGAACACCTACGACACTGTCCTGACCATCGTGGACCGCTTCTCCAAGGCGGCACACTTCGTCCCCCTACGAGGTCTCCCAACTGCCCTGGAGACGGCGGACCTCCTCATCCAACACGTGGTCAGGCTGCATGGGATTCCGGTGGACGTGGTCTTGGACCGAGGGCCCCAATTTTCTTCAGAAGTTTGGAGATCGTTCTGCAACGCCTTAGGAGCCAAGGTGAGCCTCTCCTCCGGCCATCACCCCCAATCCAACGGGCAGTGTGAGCGGACCAACCAGGAGCTGGAGGCTGCGCTCCGCTGTGTAACGGCGTCCAAACCTACGTCCTGGAGTAACCATCTCGCCTGGGTTGAATACGCCCATAACACCGCTCGCTCTTCTGCTACAGGGATGTCTCCCTTTAAGGCGTCCCTGGGTTACGACCCCCCGCTGTTCCCGGCGCAGGAGAGTGAGGTTGCTGTCCCCTCAGTACGGGCGCATCTCAGGCAGTTCCGCTCCATCTGGGCGTCAGCGCGCAATGCGCTTTTACGCACGGCGGAGCGCAACAGAGCCGTGGCGGACCGGCACAGAAGACCTGCCCCGGCGTACAGAGTTGGTCAGCAAGTCTACGTGTCGACCCAGGACGTAATTTTAAAGGGCAAGAGGAGGAAGCTGGCACAGCGCTTCATGGGTCCATACCCCATCAACAGGATCATCAACCCGGTGGCTGTGCGTGTAGCTATTCTCCCCTCCCTCCGCAGCCATCCCACCTTCCACGTGTCCAAGGTGAAGCTGGCAGTCTCCGATCCCCTTTGCCCTCCTCCTGCTGTACAACCCACGCCCCGGATGATTGGTGGCCACCCGGCCTGGCCCGTCGCCTCCATCCTGGACTCCCGGCGCCGGGGTCGTGGGTTGCAGTACTTGGTGGACTGGGAGGGCTATGGGCCTGAACATCGACAGTGGGTACCCTCGTCGTTTGTGTTGGACCCGTCGCTCATCGCTGATTTCCACCGAGCGCACCCAGAGAAGCCATCGCAAGGAGGCGCTGCTAGAGGGGGGAGTACTGTCACGCTGCGCCGCTCATCAGCGGCGCCACCTGCACGCACACCTGCACATCATCAGCGGCGAGGGATATAAGCCGCCTCGCCCTGAGCTTCGGCCTGAAGCCGTTAGACTTCCCTATGCATCGCTGTGAGTTCCTTCACCCTCAGCTGATTATTCTGGTAAGAAGACCTTACCTTCCTTTCCTTCCAAGTCTGCTCCCCTGTGCACAGGTGGATTCCCCGGCGGCGGACAACGCCTCTCCATCGCCTGTTCCTCGCTGCTGCACCGGGCTCTCCAGGTGGCTGTCTACCGGACCTCGTCCCTTGTTGTGCCAGTCATCTGTCCTCTCCAAGTAAGCTCCTCTCTCACTCTTATATCTCCTGTGTTGGTGTGTGCCCGTCACCCTTCTCCTTGTGCTTTTCCCATAGGGTTGTCCGGCTGTACGGTCTCCTGCCTCTGTGCCCGAAGCAGACGCCGCCACCAACACATTTACATCCCGCAGACACACATTCATCCACTCCTGTTGTTAATAAACTATTTGAACTACTCTGAGCCTGTGTGTGTGCATCTCCTGAGCCGTACGTTATGTCAATATCATTATTGTTGTGCAGGCTAGGTTTTTTTTGGTTGCCGATTAAGAACCTTCTGGATCCTGGATTCTCTCCGAATGGAGATGACGAGCCTGACCCGAGACCTGAACTGAGACTGAACCGAGATCTGAACCAAGATCTCGGTTGAAGAACATCCTTCCTGTCTCCGGTGTCCAAAATTCAAAGTGGTAATAACTCAAGCTGCCGCTTTAAAAGAGGAAAAGAAACCTGAGTCTGGAAATACAAGATATCTTGACTGGTCAAACGACTAAAACACAAAGACAAACAAATGCTGAACTCAGTAGGACAATTTTGGGGTTTTATTTCATGCCGGCCGTTGTTATATTTGTATATTTGTAAATTGTTTGTATATTTTGTTCTTTTTATCTTTAATAATAACAGACATGAATTGCTCATTTCTTGCCCCCAGCTATTTCATTCCACACTCATTTTAATTCTCTATTGTAACCCTTACGAACCTAGCAACTGGTCTACACTTAATAATTTCCCTTACCTAATTAACATAAGGCAAGGGTTACAATAAGAAGTGGCGAGCCAGCCAGTGCCTTTTTCTTCTTTCCCTTAAGTTATTTCAAGCCTATAACATACCCAAAATGGATATTGTTGAGCGTGAATCTGTGAAAGTTCCAAATGCAGTGATAGTGAGAGAAATCGCTGGAGATGAGCAATTTGGTAAAGTGACTGAGTTTTTGAAACAGTATGGATCGATTTCAAGGGTCATAAAAGTAGCAGATAGTAAGTCTGAGTTTTCCCAGAGTGCTATTTTTGAGTATAACTTAGGTATTGCTGTTGAAGCTCTTGACCCATTGCCATGCACCCATGTATCTGATAGTGGAGCCAGCTATATGATACAATCTCTTGCCAGTGTTTACACACACCGTGTAGGGAACGATACGACCAAGTCATATCTCACTGACATTAAAAACCTAGCAAAGATGAGTGACAGAGATTTTGCAGATGTCCTGAAAGACATGATGTCACAGATTTCTGAGTCAATCAAAGAATCTGAAAATGATCAATCAGAGCAAGTTAAGTTACCTGATAACTTACCTGAAGCTTTCTTGGATGAACCTCAACCTCAGCCTTCTGCAGCTGAGTCCAGTATTCAAGGTGCACAACCAACTAACCAGTCAAATCACACTGCAAGCACCCCAGCTCGAAGTATGCCCACCAATTCTGCACATGATTTAAATCCCCCAGAAGTGCAATGTGTGGTAGTTGAGCACATTGTAAAAAGGGAAGACTTTTCCGTGCAGCCGTTTTCACAAAAGCTCAGAGCTTTTTCTGGCAAAGACCTCCGATCAACTTATGAGCTAGATTATGATACTTGGCGCTCCAGTGTAGAATTAATCTTGACTGATCCTGCTATGTCCAAATTGCAACAATCCCGAAAGATCATTGAGTCCCTTTTACCCCCAGCAGCTGATGTAGTCAAGTACTTGAACCCCAACAGCTCACCATCAGAATGCCTTCAGCTGTTAGATTCTGCTTATGGTACAGCTCAAGATGGCGGAGAGCTTTACGCCAAGTTTTTTGACACCTTCCAAAACACAGGTGAGAAACCCTCATCATATCTACAACGACTTCAAGTAGCTTTGACTCACACTGTGAAACGTGGTGGTGCTTTAAGCCAGGATTTTGACAGGCTGCTTGTCACACAGTTTTGTCGAGGTTGTTGGGATGATTCCCTTTTAACTGCACTCCAGTTAAAACAAAAACGAACAAATCCCCCAACTTTTCCTGATTTGCTTCTCTTGCTACATCCTGAAGAAGACAAAAATGCTGCCAAAAACTTGTGAATGAGACAACATTTGAGTTGTTCTAAACAAAAAGTGACATCCCACGTGCAAACTGTGCAATGCAGTTCAGATGAAAATGAGAACAATATCACGTTAAACTCAATTCAAGAACTCTCAAAACAAGTTGCAGAAATTCAGACTCAACTAGTAAAACTAACTGCAAAACCAAAAGCTCAAAACACAAAAAGTACACCCAGTACAAAGCCAAAAGAGAAACAAAAGTCGAATAAAGTGACAAAGGAACCCACAGAACAAACGGTCAAATCTCAAAGTACCCCACCCAAACTGTGGTGTTGTTTCCAGTGTGGAGAGGATGGCCACATCAAGCCGAACTGCGAAAACGAACCAAACCCAGCTTTAGTTACTGAAAAGCATAAGCTGTTTAAAGAGAAACAAAAGAGATGGGGGTCTAGAAATCTCGCAGCTAATAAAGACCGGGTTAAACTAAGAACAGTCTCTATTATGGGGCAAATGGAGACTGTAGCCAGACAATCATGTCCCACTAAGTACAAGCAACGTGCTAGCCTTAAGCAATCTGTTACTAACCCACCTAAGTATAGTCTACCAAAAGGGTTAGTTGGCTCCAAATGCACAGCTATAGTTAGCATTTCTGATGTTAATGTGCATTGTCTTCTTGACTCAGGGTCACAAGTGACTACAGTCACCGAGTCATTTTACAAACAGAACTTTCCCAATCAAAACCTTAAACCACTCTATTACCTTTTAGAAGTAGAGGGCGCTGCAGGTCAGCCCGTCCCCTATTTAGGTTATATAGAGATGTGTATTACCTTTCCAAAAGACTTCTTATGCACAGAGATTGACATACCAACCTTAGCTCTCGTTGTTTCAGATGCCAATCCTAATAGTCAGACACCAGTGTTAGTGGGAACAAAAACACTTGATGTTCTTTATGGAAAGTATTTAGACATGAAGACTCCTGATTACTTACCTAGCCCTTACGGTTTTAGGACACTGTTGAAAACTCTCGAACTAAGACATACAAAGAACAAAGAACAAAGATGGGGACATTGGATTAGTTACCTTGTCAAGCAAAGCTCTAGCTGTAGTACCAGCAGGTAAAACTGTAGTTTTAGAGGGGTCTGCCAACGTTCACTGTACCTCAGACACCTGTGCTATAGTTGAACACCCCTCTCAGTCTTCCTTGCCGGGTGGCCTTTGTGTTAAAACTTGCCTGATAACACTTCCTTCCCGAGCTCCACGCAAAGTGCCTGTAATGATTATGAACGAAACAGAGCAAGATGTCACAATTCCATCCACCTGTGTCATTGCAGAACTTGGAGCTTTCCATTGTATCCTGTCCCACCATAATGTCGTCAGTGCAAATGAGTCGGCCACAAACAAGACACAACTGAGTTTCAACTTTGGTGATTCACCGATTCCACAGGAGTGGAAAGAGCAAATAACCAAACAACTAAAAGACATCCCGGAAGTATTTGCTTTCCATGATTTGGACTTTGGGTGTACGAGCAAAGGGAAACACTCCATCAGTCTTCACGATCCGACTCCCTTTAAGCACCGTGCACGCCCTATACACCCCCAAGACCTTGAGGCAGTGCGTAAACACCTTCAAGAGCTGCTCACTGCAGGTGTGATAAGAGAGTCCCAGTCTCCCTACTCGTCCCCGATTTTCGTGTGAGGAAGCGAAACAATAATGTGCGTCTATGTATAGACTTTCGCAAACTCAATTTGCAAACAAGAAAAGACTCTTGCGCTCCCCCAAATCTAGAGGAGACGTTCTCGGCGCTCACAGGATCCAAGTGGTTTACAGTCCTCGATCTTAAGTCTGGATATTAACAGATTGAGGTAGAAGAAGCAGACAAAGAAAAGACCGCTTTTGTAACACCCCTTGAATTCTGGGAGTTCAACTGCATGCCGCAGGGCATAACCAATGCCCCAAGCACTTTTCAGTGGCTCATGGAGCGCTGCGTCGGTGACATGAACTTAAATGAGGTGTTAGTCTTTCTAGATGATCTCATCATCTTTTCAAATAGTTTGGAAGAACATGAACGGCGACTCATGCGGGTACTCCATCGTCTTAAAGAGTACGGGCTAAAGTTATCGCCAGAAAAATGTAAATCTTTTCAAACAACAGTCCGGTACCTAGGTCATTTAGTCTCCGAAAGCGGTGTCGAGACAGATCCCAAAAAGATTCAGGCCCTTAAGACCTGGTCACGGCCTAAGAATCTCAAGGAACTGAGATCCTTTTTAGGGTTCTCAGGGTACTACAGACGCTTCACTGAAGGGTACTCGTCTATAGTACGCCCTCTTAATGACCTCACACGCGGTCACCCGCCACTCAACAAAAGGTCAAAATCCAAAGTCACTAACCAAACCTACTTTGATCCCAAACTGCCATTTGAGAGTCGATGGACCACGGACTGTCAAAAAGCTTTCGACTCCATCATCGAAAAGTTAACATCAGCTCCTATCTTAGGCTTTGCAGACCCGAAGCTGCCTTACGTACTCCATACCAATGCTAGTACCACTGGCTTAGGTGCAGTACTCTATCAGGAGCAGGACGGTCAGCTTAGGGCCATAGCTTTTGCCAGTCGCGGGTTATAAAGGAGCAAAGCACGTTATCCAGCTCACAAGCTAGAGTTTTTAGCTCTAAAATGGTCAGTAACTGAAAAGTTTCACGACTATTTGTATGGTGGTCAGTTCACGGTAGTTACAGATAGTAACCCACTCACCTACATATTGACCTCTGCTAAATTAGACGCCATAAGCTACAGGTGGCTTGCAGCTTTGTCTAACTACAACTTTAAGTTACAGTATAGAGCAGGCAAGCAAAACCTAGATGCAGATGGGTTGTCTAGACGTCCTCATGGTGAACTCGTTAACGATGTCCAGTCCAGGAAAGAGCAGGAGCGTGTAAGCCACTTTGTAGAGAGTCACCTAGCTGACAGTGACACCACAGAGATTGTAAATGATGAAGCTGTTCAAGCCATCTGTCAAAACCACCTTGTTAAAATCTGTGATGACAATCAGGATAGTGGTGTTACACTTGTAGAGTCACTTACTATCTCAGCTGACGCAATCCCAGACCTGTATGTCCTGGAGCCAAACAATGGCTTACTCACTATCCCTGTCTTGTCTCAAACAGAAATCAAAGAAAAACAAAGAGTGGACTCGACAATCAGACAAGTTATTGAACAAATCGAACATGGCCAAACACCCCCACCGACTGCTAGAGAAGAACTCCCAGATCTCCCTCTTTTACTCAGAGAATTCCATAATTTGGAGATGTACAATGATGTGTTGTACAGAAAAAGACAAAATGGAGACCAAGTCACCCACCAGCTCATTCTTCCCGAGGAGCTCAGAGCTCCCGTACTCCAAAGTCTGCACAATGATATGGGCCACTTAGGTATTGACAGAACCCTTGATCTGGTCAGAACACGATTCTATTGGCCACGTATGGCAACAGATGTCGAGCAAAAGGTAAAAACATGTGATCGGTGCATACGAAGGAAGAGTCCTCCTGAAAAAGCGGCTAGCCTGGTCAACATAACCACCACACAACCTTTAGAGCTAGTCTGCATGGACTTTCTCAGTCTGGAACCAGACAGTAGCAATACCAGCAATATTCTCGTAATAACTGATCATTTTACTAAATTTGCCCTTGCGTTGCCTACCTCAAATCAAAGGTCCAAAACGGTTGCCAGGTGCCTGTGGGATCAATTCATCATTCACTACGGTATACCTGAGCGCCTGCACAGCGAACAGGGTCCTGATTTTGAGGCAAAACTAATAAAAGACCTTTGTGAGATCTCAGGCATAAAGAAAATAAGAACGACCCCATACCACCCCAGGGGTAACCCCACTGAAAGATTCAACCGAACGCTACTGAGTATGTTAGGAACACTTGAGTCCAAACAAAAGTCCCACTGGAAAGACTATGTTATGCCGTTAGTACATGCATACAACTGCACACGCAGTGATGTAACTGAGTTTACTCCCTACGAATTAATGTTTGGTAGAAAACCCAGATTGGCAGTTGATCTAGCATTCGGACTTCCTCTCAACAAAGATCAGAAAGTTACTCACTTGCAATACGTTGAAAATCTCAAGAAAAGGTTTGAAGAAAGCTACAAGTTAGCTTCACAAAATGCACAAAAGATTGCAGACAAGAACAAGGCCAGGTTTGACCGCAAAATCATTGTTTCTGAACTTGAACCTGGGGATAGGGTTTTAGTTAGAAATGTGAGACTGCGTGGAAAAAATAAGCTTGCTGATAAATGGGAGGCCAACATTCATGTGATAGTCAAACGTGCAGGTAATTTACCCGTTTACACGGTTAAACCAGAGTCAAAGCAAGGTCCCTCAAGAACTTTACACAGAGACCTTTTGCTTCCCTGCAGTTTCCTCCCTGTTGCCACAGCAGAAACACCTGAGCCAGAGCCTATTCACCGTCCTAAGAAGCGCAAAACAAGTGTTGCAGAGAACAATGATCACAAAGAGTTAACCGAAATTGAAAATTAATTTTTGATTCCGTGGGTTGAGGATTCCCCACGTGAGGAGATAACCAGATTTACTACTGTACATGATTATCCAAAACCTTTGCAAACACGGGAAATGACAAACCCACCTGATTGTGACTTACCTGAAACTACTGCCAATGCAGAACCGGATAGGGAGCATAATGCAAATGAGATTGAACTTTCCTATAATTCACCTGTGGAAATGATACCGGATGGAGACAATACTGAGAATGACAGACCTGTGGAAAATGAAACAGCAACAATACTAGAAGAACCTTCTGACAATTCAGTCGAGGGACAAGAACACCAATCAAATGATTTACCTGATGAAATGGACAAAAATGATCACATTACAATTCAACCAATACGACGATCTGAAAGAATCAGACAACTTCCAAAAAGACTAGAGTATCCTGAATTAGGAAATCCTCAAGTGACTGTTGTTAAGTCCCTTTTACAAGGTTTGAATACAGCCTTCTCAGAGTTTCTAAATACTGATGATGGACAGCCTTGGTTACACATGCAACGGGACGTGCATGATATTTAGCGGGGGATGGTGTAACCCAGCTGAGAAAATGACCCTTTTTTTCTCAGATGTCATTTGTGTTAATACAATTGTGTGATTTTATTTTGAAAAATGATTATTTTGGGGAAGAGGAAGTGTGATCCTCATTATCCAACTTTTAAATTCCCGTTTCATGGTCACGTTGGGCGATCGTGGTCTTTTCATTCATTAAGAGCGATATTAGCCCCGCCTTCCGAGCAGAGTGCTGAGGCGCGCACCCGGTTTTTCGGTCTTTTGCGATCTGAGAGCGGACGAGAGAGGCTGTGGATGGTCTGTGTGGAGACCTGTGGTCTTCTTGGTGAGTTTATTTTAAAAAGATGCTATAAATAAATCTAAACACTGTCCAAACACTAATTTGAAACCTTTATTATCCTAAGTTGACGGGAGCACGAGCTTGAGAGGCCATGAGGCTGTGACTTTTGCTGTGTTCACACTGATACCTCATCTTGGTGAGTGAAAACCAAGTGTGTACTAAACAATACATGCTAATGTTAGCATTATGCTAATGCTAATTGCGAGTGGATTTTTCCTGTTTAAAAGCAATGGAAAAGGCTATTTTTGAGTCTGTATGGTTTTCCTAAATGTGATTTCAGTTCCCAACAGTATGCTGAAGTACTTTTAGTTCTTTTGCACTATTTCTGTCGAATGTAATGTGTAGTTTGATGCTAAAAGCACATTTTGTTGGTTTCCTATGTAAGTTCATAGGTTATGCCAAACCCAGTAGCTCAGACAGGGTTTTACTGATTTTAAAAGGAAATATTGGAAGTAATGGGACAGTATATTCCCTGGTTATGTGATAGATTAATTGTATTTCATTTCATGATTTACAAAGACAAGGTTAAAAGGGATTAATCGTCATTTCATGGTTAAATGATGTAGAGATAAAAAAGAGAAATTCATTTAATTGGTTACATGAGAAAAAAGTATTTCATGTACAACCAGAGAGATTTTGAGAAAAGAAAACATGCATGTAAGGTGTGAAATGTGAATTGTAAGATCTTACTATATTCCTGGATTGTAATAATAGTAATATGAGAGAAGAATTTAAACACTAAGCTATAGTGTTATATAAGAAGAGATTGGAAAATGAATTACTCTAGCTGTAAACAATAATATCATTATTGTTGTGCAGGCTAGGTTTTTTTTGGTTGCCGATTAAGAACCTTCTGGATCCTGGATTCTCTCCGAATGGAGATGACGAGCCTGACCCGAGACCTGAACCGAGACTGAACCGAGATCTGAACCAAGATCACATCCTTCCTCTCTCCAGTGCCCAAAATTCAAAGTGGTAACAACTCAATCCGCCGCTTTAAAAGAGGAAAAGAAACCTGAGTCTGGAAATACAAGATATCTTGACTGGTCAAACAACTAAAACAAAAAGACAAACAAACACTGAGCTCAGTAGGACAATTTTGGGGTTTTATTTCATGCCGGCCGTTGTTATATTTGTATATTTGTAAATTGTTTGTATATTTTGTTCTTTTTATCTTTATTAATAACAGACATGAATTGCTCATTTCTTGCCCCCCAGCTATTTCATTCCAGACTCATTTTAATTCCCTATTGTAACCCTTACGAACCTAGCAACTGGTCTACACTTAATAATTTCCCTTACCTAATTAACATAAGGCAAGGGTTAAAATAGGTGAGAGTAGGAACGTAGATTGACTGGTAAATCGAGAGCTTTGCCTTAAAACTCAGCTCCCTCTTCACCACAACAGACTGGTACAATGTCCGCATCATTGCAGATGCTGCTCCTATCCGTCTGTCAATCTCCCGCTCCATTCTCCCCTCACTTTTTTTTTTTTTTACTTACTTTGTACCCGTAGGTAGATTTGTTCTGCAGTCCGGTGACAAGCCACCAGCTGCCAGTCGCTGCGTGCGCAAGCGCCCCTTAACTCCCTAACCTGCATGTTTTCGCATGTGGGAGGAAACCGGAGAAATCCCGGAGTAAACCCACGCAAACACGGGGAGAACATGCAAACTCCACACAGATCACTGTTGGCCGGGGGCAGGGATCGAACCCACGATCTCAGGATCCCCGCGATCCCCTGGCCGAGGGTAAACTGTGCTGCCGCAGTGCTAACCACTGCGCCACCATGCAATCTCACTTGTGAACAAGACCCCAAGATACTTAAACTCCTCCACTTGGGGCAGGAGCCTGTCCCCAACCCGGAGAGGACAATCCACCTTTTTCCGGCTGAGGACTATGGACTCGGACTTAGAGGTGCTGATTCTCATCCCAGCCGCTTCACACTCAGCGGCAAACCATCCCAACAAGAACTGTGGGTCATTGCTGGATGAAGCCAACAGGACAACATCATCTGCAAACAACAGAGATGAGATCCTGTGGTCACCAAGCATGACACCCTCCATTCCCTGGCTGTGCCTAGAAATCCTGTCCATGAAAATTATGAACAGGATCCCTGACAAATCCTTGTCGCTGACAAGGATCGCTCCCCTGGTGGAGTCCAACTCTCACTGGGAATGAGTCCGACCGCGTGTTGGCAATACAAACCAAACTCTCACAACGGTGGTACAGAGACCGAATAGCTCGTAACAACAAGCCCAATACCCCGTACTCCTGAAGCACCTCCCACAAAAAACCACGAGGACACGGTCAAATGCCTTCTCCAAGTCCACAAAACGCATGTAAACTGGTTGGGCAAACTCCCACGAACTCTCGAAAATTCTCAAGAGGGTAAAAAGCTGGTCCGATGTGCCACGGCCAGGACGAAAACCACATTGCTCATCCTGAATCTGAGGTTCAACCAACAACCGGACTCTCCTCTCCAGTACCTTGCATAGACCTTCCCGGGGAGGCTGAGGAGTGTGAGCCCTCTAAAGTTGGAGCACACCCTCCGGTCCCCTTTTCTGAAGTGAGGAACCACCACCCTGGGTTGCCATGCCAAAGACACTGCCCCCGACCTCCACGCAATGTTGCAGAGGCATGTCAACCATGACAGACCTACAACATCCAGGGCCTTGAGGTACTCAGGGCGAATCTCGTCCACCCCTGGGGCCCAGCCACCAAGGAGATTTTTAACCACCTTGGCGACCTCAGCCCCTGTGATAGGTGAGTCACCCTCCTCGTCCACAAGCCCTGCTTCCTCTGTGGAAGGCGTACCAGTGGGATTGAGGAGATCCTCAAAATATTCCTTCCTCCGCCCAACGATATCCCCAGTCGAAGTCAACAGCTCCCCATCCGCACCATACACAGTGTGGACAGGGAGCGCTTTCCCCTCCTGAGCCGCCGAACAGTTTGCCAGAATTTCTTCGAGGCTGACCGGAAGTCTTGTTCCATGGCCTCACTGAATTCCTCCCATACCCGGGATTTTGCTTCAGCAACCACCCGAGCTGCGCTCCGCTTCACCTGCCAGTACACCTCAGCTGCTTCGGGAGCCCTACAAGCCAACCAAGCCTGATATGACTTCTTCTTCAGCTTAATGGGCCCCCTCACCACTGGTGTCCACCACTTGGTTCGGGGGTTGCCACCACGAGATGCACCGACCACCTTGCGGCCGCAGCTCTGGGCCGCCGCTTCAACAATAGAGGTGGAGAACATGTGCCCATTCAGATTCCATGTCTCCAGACTCCCTCGAAATGTGGTTGAAGTTCTTCCGGAGGTGGGAGTTGAAGACCTCCCGGACAGGGGCCTCAGCCAGACGTTCCCAGCACACCCTCACTATACGTTTGGGTCTACCAGGTCTGAATGGCGTCCTCCCCTGCCATCGGATCCAACTCACCACCACGTGGTGATCAGTTGACAGCTCTGCATCTCTCTTTACCCAAGTGTCCAAGACATGTGGTCGCAGGTCTAATGACACGATAACAAAATCGATCATCGACCTGTGACCTAGGGTGTTCTGGTGCCAGGTGCACATATGGACACCCTTATGCTTGAACATGGTGTTTGTTATGGACAAACTGTGGTTAGCACAGAAGTCCAATAACTGAACACTGGGAAAAACGGCCGGCCTGATCTGAACCCGAGATGTTCCACTTCTTTCCAAACGTCTTCAGGATGATCCTGTCAGATATTTTGAACTATGACTTCAACATTCTCCTAGTTGAACGATTCCTATCAGTCCTGTTCAGACTCGCAAAGTGATCCATGTGTGGAGAAACCTACTCTGGGCCTTTAAGGAGTCAAACTACAGACAAACTCTGAACAAAGAGGTTAACCTCTTCCTCTGTCAAACCACCTGTTCTGGATCCACACTCAGTCTATTAGAAAACCACAACTGCTTTATAATCATGTTTCTAGTGACACACATTCACTGAAAAAGACTATTGGAACTAATATTGTGAGGAGACTTTGAACATTCTGCAGAGATATTGAGGAGTCACTCTGTGTTCTTTCCTCTCTAAACTGTTTACATAGAACCTGGGCTGCCCAGTTGTGCAGTGGTTGCTCTTTATCCTCACATTTACAAAGTTCTCCATTTGATTCAGGACCTTCTGGTGTGGGTTTTCTCCCACAGTGCAGCCCTGTTTGGAAGGTCATAGTTGGTTCTACAGTCTTCTGTTGGTCTGAATGTTCAACACGTTCACAGACAGCTGGGCAAACAAAGACTGATGTGTCAGCATTTTTTAGTACATGTATATTCGTACCAGTGAGGCTACTCACATGAAATGTTCACCAGACTTTGGTGTCAACTCCATAAATTCACTCACTGACAGAAATGTAGTCTTTAAAAGCTGTCCATCAGTGTAGGACCTGAGACACTGTGAGTCTTGTCACGATCTGGCTCAGGGATTGCTACAAAGAAGGGAGACAAGTCGAGTGGGTAAAACAATTCAAATTCACCTTTATTTGAACAAAACCTGATCAACTTAAATAAATGTGTAAATGTCAGTAAATCAGGAATGTGAGTTTGTGTTTGGATGAGTGGACATGTGTATGAAAACGAATCACATACCGTAGGATAGTGATGGGCAGGCAGGCACCGGTGCGCCGAACGGTAATGTTGTGTCCATAATACTGGGAATGACGAGTCAAGATGAACTCAGTTAATAGGGTTTATTCAGGATAACAACTATTTACAATAAAGTCTTACAGCACTCGCCTGCATGCCAGGTGGCTTCACGATGGAAGAGGCAGAGCCTCTTCTGCCCATTGTTTTATACCATGGGCGGCGTCACTACCGGAAAGCGGTAGTAGCCACCCCGGTCTGTCCAATGACCAACCCGGCCACCATCTTACTAATATAAGCCTAAACACAGATATACCCCACCCCACCCCACCCCCCGCAAAAAAAAAAAATGCCAGGTATACTGTCATGTTCAGCTGCGTGAATTTGCAGCGAACATATGAATTGGCAGCAAGCCTGAAATGCAGAGCAAGAAACGTGTTTATTTACAATGGGTGAAATGCACAACAGTCCAAAACACAGTCACAATAAGGGGAAAGACACCCACTACAAGCTTGGTTGGTTTAGGATGAGCGGAACGTGCTCCAAAAAACAGGAGTGGAGAAAAGGCACAAGGGAAGACTTACAGTACGTTGGAGCAGATAGGCTCTGAGGAAACAACGAGGTAAAGTCCAGGGAAACCAACAGACACGAGACTGGATGTCCAGAGTTGGCAAAGCAAAGCTGCCACATCGGCTGGACTCGCTGCCTTGCTACTTACGCACAGCCCTAATGACAGCAGGCAGCCCAGCCATGTGGCAACAGGTGCATGACTGATTGAACTAGTGTATGGATGCGTATGTGTGAGTGTAAGAGTGAAAATGAATGTGTGTGAATGTGTATGCATGCATGAGTGTGTGAGTGAGAAGGTGGTGATCCTACTGCTGGTGGATGCCTGGTGAGAGAGATGCATGGCTGTGGGACTGGAGGAGAGCCAGCTCAATCCGCCAGCTGGAAATTAACAAGTACTAATTAACCCACAGCCAACAATTATGCCCAGGGTCATGACCCTGAACATGACAGTGCCCCCCCCCCTCAAGTGGTGGACACCAGACACCCACCGTACTATCCAGGAACAACACAACCTACCCCCACACTCAAAAAAACCACACAAATAACCCAGGGCGGGAGGTGGGGGAACAACAGGTTAGGAGAGACAGAACATGATGGACAAATCACCACAAAAACAATACAACACCCCCCAACCCAAAAACTAAACTAACTCACCCCATCCCCAAGAGTCCCACAGTTCGGGAGGCCAACCAGAGTCCAAGACCCCGCAGGTTGCCATCAGTTCAGGAGGCCGACCAAAATCCCAGGGCCAGCGGGCGGCCCGCAAAGCAGTGTCCAGTGGCTTGCAAGAGCATATGGGCCACCCGACGAGGGAGCCCTGTCTTTCGGGGGGCGTGCCCACTTGATTAGGCCACCAAGATTGGAAGGGCAAATGAGGCAGTGGCCTACCCACCGGAAGACTGAGAGGTGGGTGGCCGGGCAGAGGAAGAGGAACCCCTGTGGTCACTGGCAGCAGAAGAAGAAAGACCCCAACGGTGCCCAGCAGAAGGAGGAGGAACACCCACAGGACCTCCAACAGAGAAAGGAAGTCCCCGGCATTCCCAAACTGTCCCGTGGCACCCCCGGTGGTCCAGATGAAGGACAGAACCTTCGTAGAACCCACGATGAACCCAGGCTGGGTCATGGCTGCCTTCCGCGGTGGTCCCGACCTGGGACAATATTGCACCCATGGTGGACCCCAACCTAGCCATGGTTGCACCCACGATGGAGTCCGGATGGACTCCTGCTGCACCTGGAGTGGGACCCAGCTGGGCCACTGCTGACCCCAACGCCATCTTGGCCCATGGGCCAGATGAACCGTATGAGCACCCGAGCAAGGAGATGGTTGACCACTGGCACCCTGGAATGGGGCCAGGTGCCCCCGACAACCACCTCGTCTGGAACCTCGGTGACCTCCGGTGGCAGACCTGGATCAGCAGCCTCATCCGGTGATGGGAGACCCTCTCCGATGACTCTAGAAATGGACTCAGAGAGAGAGAGGGAAGGGTCAGAGTCGCCGGTAGCGGCAGAGCCCGGCGAGGCAAGCTCAGGTGCAGTGTTTAGCTGCAGCTGGCCCTCCTCACCTAAAGCTAGGCAAAAGTGCTCAATAATGGAAAGAAAAATGACAACAGAGAGCACCTGCCTTAGCTCAAGCTCTACCGCCTTCCAGGACTTCAACGAGCTGGGCCATGTAGGCTCAGGTCCAGGCTCCACGAGGTTCTGCTTGGGCGCTGACTCTGCTGTGGCGGCCTACACAACAGGCGTAGTGGTCTCAGCAGTCTTATTCTCCTCAGCTGTCATGATCCACGCTGGTGACCCCTCCGGCGTGGGAGCTGGGACCTGGTTCACCAAAGCTGTGAGGGGACCCCCCCCCCCCTCCTGGACTTCTGGCTCCTTCTGATCCAAGCGGCTCAGCTCTGGTTCCAGCAGGACCACCAAGGAAGGAAGAGAGAGTGCTGGTGAACAGTTCTTAACAGCGGCAGGCGGGGAGTGCTCAGGGGACTGCTTACCCTCAGCCTCCCTACCGGGAATCAGGCAAGACATTTCATTATCAATGTGAGTAAAATGAAAAGAAACTCGCCTGTTCCCTCGATTGGTGGTGAGATTTGCCGCCACTGCTGTTTGGACGTCTCTACCTGTCCGTCCTGGAAAGGCGGTGTCTGGCTCCTTGGAAGACGATTTGGGAGCCGTCCCTCTCGTCTCAGGGACAGAAGACCCCGGTGAGGAAGGGAAACGCCCCACTGCCACCGGAGAACAAGCCAGGGAAGACGACCTCGCTACAGATGCGGAAAGGAGTCCTGCAGACAGAATCGCTAGGGACTTGAGACAATCCACTGCGGAGGTAACTGGGCTCGGTGTGGGAGAAGTTGGTGGGGCTGGATTTATACTCAGGGAATCCGGGTGACATGGACGCTGCCGACCTGAAAGACGCCATCTTGGATCGGTGGACGGAGTGGAGGAGAAGATGGCTGCCAGCAGAGAAGGGCGTCTTTGGACTTTGTCCGATGAGCCCTTCTCTCCAGGTCGGGGAAAGCCTGTTAGAGCGCACAGATGGAGGACAGTAACTCGGCATACTGGGGATTATTACAGAGGCCTGGGTGAGCTGCCAGAATATCCTGAGCCTTGGTGAGGCAGTCCCACCGTTCCCCGGGGTCATAGACATCCTCAGCGGCGCGCAGAAAGGCCCGGATGGATGCGGCTGCCCATATCTCCTCCAAACTGGGACGTCCCGTTGGCCGTCTACTTTGGCTGGACCAGGAGATCGTGATCCGAACAGGTCAGTGAAAAACACAAAAAGTGAGTAACACGTTACTCGCTCGGGTTCCGTTGGTGGCAGCTTTCTGTCATGTTCAGCTGCGTAAATTTGTAGCAAACATATGAATTGACAGCGAGCCTGAAATGCAGAGCAAGTAATGTGTTCATTTACAATGGGTGAAATGTACAATAGTCCAAAACACAGTCACAAAAAGGGGAAAGACACCCGCTACAAGCTTGGTTGGTTTAGGATGTGCGGAACGTGCTCCAAAAAACAGGAGCGGAGAAAAGGCACAAGGGAAGACTTACAGTACACTGGAGCAGATAGGCTCTGAGGAAACAATGAGGAAAAGTCCAGGGAAAACCAACAGATGCGAGACTGGATGTCCAGAGTTGGCAATACAAAACTGCCACATCGGCTGAACTCGCTGCCCTGCTATTTATGCACAGCCCTAATGACAGCAGGCAGACCAGCCGTGTGGCAACAGGTGCGTGACTGATTGAACTAGTTTATGGATGCGTA
Source organism: Pholidichthys leucotaenia (assembly GCA_020510985.1). Classification (NCBI taxonomy): domain Eukaryota; kingdom Metazoa; phylum Chordata; class Actinopteri; order Cichliformes; family Pholidichthyidae; genus Pholidichthys; species Pholidichthys leucotaenia. Next base: position 56,335 of record JAJAQF010000046.1, read on the forward strand.
CGTGTGAGTATAAGAGTGAAAATGAATGTGTGTGTGCATGCATGAGTGTGTGAGTGAAAATGTGTGATCCTACTGCTGGTGGATGCCTGGTGAGAAGGATGCATGGCTGTGGGACTGGCGGAGAGCCAGCTCAATCCGCCAGCTGGAAATTAACAAGTAATAATTAACTCACAGCCGACAATCATGCCCAGGGTCACGACTCTGAACATGACACATACAAACAACCCACCCAAATTTGTCACCCGACTCACGCACTAATCAGAAAAACATATGTACAGAAATAAATAAAATACCTATCCACTCACACAATTGGATTCCTCTATTCACGCATGCGCTGGTGTCTGTTAGCACTTTGTTGCGTCAGAGTGCTATGTTGTCCACTTTTGTTTGTTTTTATTGATTTCATTTTTAATTTTTTATCTCTGTTTGCTAATATTAGTTTTTGGTTGGTGCTAGCTTGGCATTGGCCTCACTGAAAAGCCCGATCGGACGCGCAGGTGGGTTGGACCCCTGGCTGGGCTGTTTTTACCAGGCTAGGCTACCTGCTAACCTTTTTTTTTTTTTTAGCCTTTTTAGCTGTTTTTAGTTAACTTGTTTTTAGCTGTTTTAGCTGTTTTTGGCTGGCTGGCTGGCTATCCACCTCATTGCCTGGAACTCCATGGCTCCATCCCCGATGTGTATCCACTGTGTATCCCTCCTTAGTAAGGTTTCTGAGCTCAAAGTGAGACTCTCTAACCTCTACAAGATTCGGGAGGCTGAGGAACATCTCGATACCATTATACTCGGGCGAACAACGGCTCCGGCAACCGATTCGCAGCCGGCAGAGACAGCTACCTACCTGGGGGAGTTCAGCGCATCTCCGTCCACTTCCATTTCCACACCTGCTCCAGCTCCAGCTTCTTCAGATGTCCAGGACCACAGCAATCGACACTGGCTTCATCTCGGGGCTAAACACAAAGCCCCGGTTGGTACTTCTCACACTCAATGCGCACCCTGGACCTTGGTTGGACCAGCTGGCAATCATCGTCGGTCTGCCAGACAGGGTCGCACCTTTTCTCTTCCCCTGCTCCTGGAAAATAGATTTGACATCCTTTCACTGGAAGATTTTCCCCACCTAGACGCTGGCTGTCTGCCCGTGGCCGCCCCTCCTCCTCCTTCCTCTCCTTCAGTTGCGGCTCAGGTCCGCAAGCCCCAGACTAAGACTACTCTAGGTGTGCCAAATTACACCAGCTCCAAATAGAAGAGAGCGCATCACCCTGCCTTCACAACAACAACACCCTCGACAAAATTATTCTCCACATCAGAATCCACCGACAACCCCCGCCTCCCCAGACAATGCTGGTAGTTGGTGACTCGATTATGAGGAACATCAGAAGCAGGTACTGTACCACTAGATTTTTTCCTGGGGCTAGAGTCTCTGACATTGAGGCTCTTATCCCTGACCTGCTAAATGAATTCCCCCATGTTCAAACTGTCAAAGTACATGTTGGATGCAATAACATCCCAGATGAAGTGTCAGAGATTTTAAAGAGTGACTTCAGGAGCCTTCTGTCCACTCTTATGAACTGTGGCAGACGTGCGTTTATCTCTGGGTCTTTGGCACCTCTCAGACGAGGCTGCACTTATTTTAACAGAACTCTTAGTCTTAATACTTGGTTGTGTTTTACTTGTCCTATTTTTAACATTGGTTTTGTAGACAATTTTAACTTGTTTTGGAACCGCCCATCACTTATGAGGCCTGCTGGCATCCACCCAAATAGACTTGGTGCACGTGTTTTAAGAGACAATCTGTTCTATTCTATTCAGTGTTTTTTGGTACAGCGACTGAAACTTGGTGTGTTTACTCACTATGAAGCTCCTGGGTCTGCCAATCAGCCCTTTTTTGGTTCTGTTTCCACTTCTCATATTAATCCCATTACTCCAAATAATCTTCACTGTTTGGATCAGCCTTTGATTTATAACCCTACAGAGATTGTGTCTGTCTCCCGTTACCCAAAATAGTATAACCCAAGACAAATACAACACAACTTGATAAATACACATCTTTCTACAGCTCCTCCTCATCCACCACCCCCCAACTTTGCCCCTGTCTTCTCCCTTAGTGAACCTTTCTCTGGCTCCCCCCAAAGTTAATAAAAAAGTTAATAAAAATAGAATGCATAAACATCCCAAAGTGATTAAACAAAATATTGGTAAAATTCGGGTCAAACCTCAAGTCTCTAAATTTAATAATTTGGCCTCTGTTCCTCCGCAAAATTTAAAAATTAAATGTGGTTTATTAAATATTAGGTCTCTAACTCCCAAGTCTCTTCTAGTCCATGATCTATTAATCGATCATCAGATCAATTTATTATCCCTCACAGAGACTTTGCTTGGGCAAGAGGATTATGTTGGTTTGAATGAATCAGCTCCCTCTGGTTATTTAAAGTGTCATAACCCTAGAGGTTTTGGTCATGCAGGTGGAATGGCGGCAATTTTCCATTCTAAGTTACTAGTTCATGTCAAGCAAAAATCATGTTTTGATTCCTTTGAGGACCTGGTCCTCAGTGTGGGGCATGTTGGCTATCTTGGCTTGAACCCAATTCTCTTTGCCATAGTTTACCGTCGTCCCTCGGCCTACTCAGAGTTTCTATCCCAATTTGCTGAATTTTTAGCTGATTTAGTGCTGAAATAAGATAGAATAATTATTATAGGGGACTTTAATATACATGTTGGTGTAGAGAGTAACTGTCTTAATAAGGCATTCAATTCAAATTTGGTCAAGATGGCGGAGTGAGTGGCCCTACTCTTTTTAGTTTATATATGCTTCCGTTAGGCAACATTATTAGAAAGCACTTTATACATTTTCATTGTTATGCAGATGATACACAATTATACCTGTCAATGAAGCCAGATGATAGTAATCAGTTAGCTAAGTTAGAAGCCTGTCTTAAGGAAATCAAAGCTTGGATGACTTGTTATTAAATTCAGATAAGACTGAAGTTATTCTTGTTGGTCTAAAAAAACCTCAGAAATACCTTTCCAAATCAAACTTTCAGTTTGGATGTGGCTACTCTTTCTCTTAATAGCTCTGTGAGGAACCTTGGAATTATTTTTGATCAAGATCTGTCTTTCAATTCACATATTAAATTTGTTTCTAAGACTGCCTTCTATCATTTGCGTAGTATTGCCAAGATTCGGAGCATCTTGTCTCAGAGTGATGCTGAGAAACTGATCCACCCTTTTGTTAGCTCTAGATTACTCATTCATTCATTCATTCATTCATTCATTCATTCATCTTCTTCCGCTTAATCCTTTTCAGGTCACGGGGGGGGGGGGGGGGGGGGGGTGGAGCTGGAGCCTATCCCAGCATCTTTGGGCGAGAGGCAGGGTACACCCTGGACAGATCGCCAGTCCATCGCAGGGCCAACACAGAGAGACAGACAACCATTCACTCTCACATCCATACCTAAGGACAATTTAGAATCCCCAGTTTGATGCCAATTAACCTAACTTGCATGTTTTTGGCATGTGGAAGGAAACCGGAGAAATCCCAGAGTTAACCCACGCAGACACGGGGAGAACATGCAAACTCCACACAGATCACTGTTGGTCGGGGGCTGGGATCGAACCCAGGATCCCCCGGCCAAGGGTGAGTTGCTGTGCTGCTACATTGCTAACCACTCTTCCACCATGCTGCCCAGCTCTAGATTAGATTATTGTAATTCTTCATTATCAGGTTGTCCTAAAACATCTTTAAAAAGTCTTCAGCTGATCCAAAATGCTGCAGCAAGAGTTTTAAAAGGTACTAGAAAGAGAGAACATATCTCTCCGGTTCTGGCCTCCCTTCATTGGCTTCCCATAGAGTATAGAAATAAGTTTAAAATCCTTCTTCTTGCTTACAAAGCTCTAAACAATCAGGCCCCTTTTTATTTAAAACATCTCGTCAGCCTCCGTCGGTCTATGATGACCATGGAAGAGAATCCTAAACGTCTACTCTGCTGGAACAGCACCGCCTGTGGCTGAACAGGCCGATGCGCGAATGACAGTCCCTGTCACACAGGTCACACTTGTGGGTGGTCTCCGTGCTGCTGGGTCTGTGGCGGTTCTTCCTGCAGGTCCTTTTTTCATCTGCTGCAGCAGTCAGTCTCTCTTCACCCGCCTTGAGCTGTCTGGTCAGGGTGCCTCTCCATTTGGAGCGGTCCGTTGCAAGGTCCTCCCAGCGCTCTGTGTTGATATCCAGGGCCTTCATGTCTCTCTTGCAGACATCTCTAAAGCGCAGCTGTGGGCGGCCAACGTCTCTCCTGCCAGTTGCCAGTTCTCCATAGAGGACGTCTTTGGGGATTCTGCCATCCTCCATACGGTGAACGTGGCCTAGCCAGCGGAGCCTTCACTGCCTGAGTAGAGTGAACATGGAGGGAAGGCCGGCGCGGGACAGAACTTCTGTGTTGGGCACTTTGTCCTGCCAGAATATGTCCAGGATGTGGCGAATGCAGCGCAAGTGGAAGGAGTTCAGTCTCTTTTCCTGCCGGGCATATGTTGTCCACGTCTCACTCCCATAGAGCAGTGTGCTGATGACGCAGGCGTTGTACACTGCCATCTTCATCTTGACAGAGAGTTTGGGATTCTCCCACACTCGTGTGGTGAGGCGAGCGAGTGTGAAGGCTGATTTTCCAATCCTCTTGTTGATCTCTGTATCAAGGGAGAGGTTGTTGCTGATCGTGGACCCCAGGTACGTGAACTGATTCACAACCTCCAGCTTGTAGTCATCAATGGTGATGGTTGGTGGTGCTTCCGTGCCTTGCGCCAAGACGTTAGTCTTCTTCAGGCTGATGGTAAGCCCGAAGTCCTTGCATGCCTGGGAGAAGCGGTCCATCAGGGTCTGAAGCTCCTGCTGTGTGTGTGTTGCAACTGCAGCGTCGTCTGCGAACAGCATGTCTCTGATTAGAGCCTCGTGTACTTTGGTTCTGGCTTTCAGGCGGGCGAGGTTGAAAAGCCTGCCGTCAGATCTTGTGTGCAGGTAGATTCCCTCTGTTGCTGTGCTGAAGGCATGCCTCAGGAGCATAGCAAAGAAAATCCCAAAGAGGGTTGGCGCAAGTACACAGCCCTGTTTCACTCCGCTGCGTATGTTGAATGGCTCTGAGACGTTGCCATCGTGCTGCACTATCCCCTGCATGTTGGTGTGAAACGATTCGATGAGGCTTTGCAACTTTGGTGGGCATCCTATCTTTGGCAGGATCTTGAAAAGGCCCTCTCTGCTGACCAGATCGAACGCTTTGGTGAGGTCGATGAAGGCGACATACAGAGGCATGTTCTGTTCTCTGCATTTCTCCTGGAGTTGGCGGATGGAGAATATCATGTCTACCGTCAATCGCTCAGCACGGAAGCCACACTGAGACTCGGGGTAGACACGTTCGGCAAGCTTCTGTAGACGAACGAGAACAACTCGTGCGTAGACTTTGCCAACAACGCTGAGGAGGGAAATGCCCCTGTAGTTGTTGCAGTCGCTTCTCTCCCCTTTGTTTTTGTAGAGGGTGATGATCTTGGCGTCCCTCATGTCCTGTGGTACGGCACCTTCCTTCCAGCACTGGCAGAGGACGTCATGCAATGGCAGCAGTAGGGCGGTCTTGCAGTGCTTGATCAGGTCAGGGGGTATGCTGTCGTTGCCGGGTGCCTTGCCAGCGGCCAAGCTATCAATGGCCTTACCGAGTTCGTCGATGGTTGGCTCGACGTCAAGTTCGTCCATGGATGGCAGGCAGTCAATGGCATCAAGGGCTGACGGTGTCACGGTGTTCTGTCTAGAGTAGAGGTCGGAGTAGTGTTCCACCCATCTCTCCATCTGCTTGTTCTTCTCTGTGATCATCTCCCCAGTGGAAGATTTGAGGGGGGCCGTCTTGCTCTGAGCCGGACCAAGTGCTTTCTTGATGCCATCGTACATACCACGGATGTTCCCTGTTATGGCAGCGGTTTGAATGTCTTGGCTGAGCTGAGTCCAGTACTCGTTGGCACAGCGCCGAGCAGTCTGCTGAACTTTGCTTCTCGCAGCCCTGAGAATCTGGAGATTCTTCTCGTTTGGGTACTTCTTGTACTCAGCAAGTGCTGAGCGCTTGGCTTCAATGACGGGGGTCATCTCGGTCAACTTGGCATCAAACCAGTCCTGTGACTTCGAGGTCTTCCTCCCAAAGGTAGCCAAGGCTGTGCGGTAGATGGTGTTTTGCAGCTCTTCCCACTTCTGCTTTGCAGATTCTCCTCCTTGTGGTACACCAAGTTCCTTCTCAAAGGTGGAGGCAAACTGCTCAACAAGTTCTGGTTGGGCCATCTTGCTGGTGTCAATCCGTGCCTTTCCAGGTTGTCTAGCACGATGGAATTTCTTCAGCTGCAGCTTGACCTTGCAACACACCAATGAATGGTCTGTGTCGCAATCTGCACTCTGGAACGAACGGGTGATTAGCACGTTCTTCAGTGAGGTGCGCCTGGTCAGGATCAAGTCTAGCTGGTGCCAGTGCTTTGAGCGTGGATGTTGCCAGGAAACCTTGTGTTGGGGCTTGGTCTTGAAGAACGAGTTTGTGATGCACAGATCGTGATATGTGCAGAACTCGAGCAGTCGCTGTCCGTTGTCGTTCATTCTGCCCATGCCAAAAGGTCCAAGACAGGAGGGCCAGGAGTTGTGGTCAGCACCCACTCTGGCATTGAAGTCTCCAAGGAGAATGAGTTGTTCAGAGTTGGGGATGATCCTGACAGTTGTTGCGAGATTCTCGTAGAACTCGTCTTTTGCCTCTGGTGTGGCTGTCTGTGTTGGGGCATACACACTGACGAGGGTGACTGGGCCTTCAGTGGTGTTCAGGCGGAGGGTGAGGAGTCGTGCAGAGCCAGTGCTGCCCGGTTCCACCATCTTCAGCAAAGTGTTCTTCACTGTGAAGCCCACTCCGTGTTCCCTGTGTTCGTCACTGCCCTTTCCCTGCCAGTAGAACGTGTAGTCCTTCTCTCTCAGTGTGCCTGCATCAGCTAACCGTGTTTCCTGGAGAGTGGCGATATCCACTCCCAGTCTCTTCAGCTCATTATTGATGATGGCAGTCTTCCTGGTGTCGTTGATGTCCTTTAGGTTAGCAGCGAGTCCTGTCATCATAGTGCGGACGTTCCAAGTTCCCAGTTTTAGAGTTGGTCTCTTTTGTTTTATTGTCTTGCCTGGTGCGAAGGTTCTCAGCCTGCTGTTTGGATTTCTCCTTATCCCCATGCACCCAATGAGAAAAGCAAGCTGTGGCGGGACAACACCTTATTGGCTGGGGGCTGCCCAGCTTGAGGCGGGCGGTAGCTGTCCAGTGAGATCTGATGATCCCTCCCACCGTCGGGAACAACCCCTGGCGCCACGCCCTACGCCAATTGAGCAGTGGCTTATAACCGGTAACTGTCATTCCCCGTGTTTTGTCTACGCCAAAGGCGAAGCTGGAGTGTCCTCTCCAGTGATCCAGTGTTCTACCTTCCAGCGTTGGGCGTTGGTAGGATTCAAGCCTGGGCAGGAAGATATGGAGGACAAGATGTTGCCCATGCAGCATGTCTCCCCTCTCCACGTCACTGATGAATCCAAAGGAACAGCAGGGCTGCTACAGTTTGGCACTAGCGCCGTTGCAGGAGCTGCCAGAACGATGTTGAGCACAACATAGAACTGCCTTAGGGGCTCCGACTCCGGATTTTTCCTCAGGGTTGACTCCCGAAGCCTTTCCCGTGACCGGGTATGCCACAAGGCAGCAGAGGTTTGAAATCAGGGTTTACCTTCCCCTAGATGGGCTACCTTCCCAGGTTGACGAGCCACCATCTACCCGAAGCATCTGGTTTTAAGGCGCCAGAGATCCGCCCTCGCCCCTTCTCCTATTGGTAAAAGCAGTTCTGCCGGGGTTAGAGACTAAACCACACGGGCAGGCTAGGAGTTGGACTTAGTTGTCAGAGGCTTTTCGAGACGCATGCCATAAGGAGCATTTTATGAGCACTGGGAGCTTAACCCCAGTGCCGCTCCTGGCTATGACAACCTTGGAACCTCTAAACTTAATTATTAATTAATAATTAAACAGAGCACTACACTCCCAAAAGGCAGGATTACTTGTAATACCTAAAATCTCCAAAAGTACAATGGGAGGCAGAGCCTTCAGTTATCAAGCTCCTCTCCTGTGGAACCAGCTGCCAATCTGGATTCGGGAGTCAGACTCGATCTCTGTTTTTAAGAATAGGGTTAAAACCTCAATGAAATTTTTTTTTTTTTTGCTGGTCATTAACATCTGTTTGTTCTCTCCCATAGATTGAGTCCCCATCATGCTGCTTGCTCTCTACATGTCTGTTCTTTTCATCTTCTCTATCCCCTCACCCCCCAGCCAGTCGCAGCAGATGACTGCCCCTCCCTGAGCCTGGTTCTGCTGGAGGTTTCGTCCTGTTAAAAGGGAGTTTTTCCTCTCCACCATCGCCAAGTGCTTGCTCACAGGGGATCGCCTGATTGCTGGAGTCTTTCTGGAATAGTGGGGGTTCCCCCTACAGTTGAAAGTGCTATGAGAAGACTGTTGTTGTGAAATGGCGCTATATAAATAAAGTTGAATTGAATTGAATTGAATTGAATTACGCCTATTATACTCACACTCTAATCATTTCTTCTTCTTTTTTTTTAAACAATTTAACAGGGCATCAAATAGAAACTAACAAATACAGGAATGAAGAGGACACAACAAATATGCAAGCTAAAAACCTCCTTGGATGGATCCATCTCAAGGCATCTCCGTCTCTTCACCTCAGGGCTCTTACTGTGCCGTCTCCTCTCTACCACCGGCAGCTGCAGATCCCTCGGGTGCCTCCAGACTTGAATAGACCTACCCCCATCTGCCTCCATCCAACTGGGCTCCACCTTGAACTGCCTCTGGTCATCCCGCTGTTCACGTGGACTGTGATCCTGACGTACTCAAGAGTCAACCTTGGTCTTCGAGGGAGCCCTCTTCCTTTTATCCAGATCACCAATCTGATCTGGAAAAAAGATCTTTCATGTTCTCAGCCCCCTCTACATGGAACATGTTGCAAAAAAACTGGAACCTAACGGAACTTGTTTCATTGAACGATTTTAAATTCAGATTGAGAACACTTGAGAAGGCCTCACTAATTTGTAAGTGTTTTATATGATTTGTATGTCAGTGTAAGTGTATTTGTGATTTTTTTTGCTGCCTCTTGGCCAGGACTCCCTTGAAAAAGAGGTTTTTTATCTCAACAGGTTTTTTTCCTGGTTAAATAAAGGTAAATAATAATAAAAAAATAAATAATAATAAATAATCCTGTGACAGGCCTCCGTCACCGATCGCTCCAACTCGCAGGCTCGTCTTTGTCTCCTCTTGGCAAGCCATCGCTGGGAGCGCTTTATGATGACCACGCTCCGCGGTCTAGCCCCGTTTTCTCCTGGTGTCGGTACCTCGTCCTCACGAGCCTCATTGGGGGTCCCGCCATGCCGTCCGGCACCCTCGTCCAGGGCAGCCTGTGTGATGGCATCGGGTCCAGCCCGAGATGGCTCCGCCTGGCGCAGTGTGTGCTCTCCCATTGTCACTTTGTCCACCCTGTCTGAATCCCACACCTCAGCACCCTCCACGGCAGGAACAGGTCGGCCCCACAGTCCACATTCAGACCATTCTTCACCCGAAACGTTTGCAATGGAGAACCCAAGACTGTAAAATAAGTCACAACCCATAATGTTAACACCGGATGCTGAAACGTTAATGCGAACACTGAGGACCACACTGTTCTTATACTGGGCCTCCATTTCCACGTAGCCCAAAATAGCCAACTTGTTAAGTCCATAATCATAAAATTCCTCATGTTGACTTCTTATCTGTCGGTGGGGAAACAGTCTCTCCATGGTCTCCAGATTCAAGAAGGAAATCACCGCTCCAGTGTCCACCAAGAGCGGGATCTCAACGCCATCTAGCGTGATGGTGATGGTGCAGCCAATCTTCCCTGTTGTCTCTGGGAAGACAACAGGGAGGTTGGGCTGCATGGTGGCGCAGTGGTTAGCACTGCGGCAGCACAGTTTACCCTTGGCCGGGGGATCGTGGGGATCGTGAGATTGTGGGTTCGATCCCAGCCCCCGACCAACAGTGATCTGTGTGGAGTTTGCATGTTCTCCCCGTGTTGCGTGGGTTTCCTCCAGGATTTCTCTGGTTTCCTCCCACATGCCAAAAACATGCAGGTTAGGTTAATTGGAGACTCTAAAGTGGCCCTAGGTGTGAATGTGTGTGTGTGAATGGTTAAAGGGATAGTGCCGTATCGTGGCTGCTTCATCCATCCAGGTGGTGGATGCCCTCAATTTGCCCTCTGCGGATCAATAAAGTATATTAAATCTAAAAAAAAAAGACAGTATGCACAACCGTTGGAGTCTTCTGCGCAGCAACTGGTTCTCTCCCACGGCTCCTGCATACGAAGTTTTTGCACACCCTGGCAAAATGGTTCAAAATACCGCATTTGCCACACTTTCCTTTCGCCGGGCACACCCTGGACTTATAGCGGTGCTCAGTGGACCCACATCCATAACATTTTGGTGTACCAGGGGCAGGCTTTATCCTGACCATGGAGGCAAAATCATCCTCTCCACACTCGCCATCACAAGGGTCGAGGATCAGTGCCTTAACGCAAGACTCATTCTTCTCCAGAGAAACCCCTTCAGGAAGGCCTCTCACAGTGGTCTCTGCCGCCTCGAACTGTTGGGCAAGCTCGACAGCCTCAGTGAACGACATCTCCCCTGGGTGTGTCAGTAACCTGGACCGGGCCGCCGGGCAGCAGATGTGATCTGCTAGCTGGTCCCGAATCATCTCGTTCTCCAGGGCCCCAAACCTGCATTCCCTCGCCAGCTCAAGGAGGTCCGCCACCAATCTTCGCACTGTCTCTCCCGACTGCTGGTTGCACTGTCGAAACTGAATGCGCTTCACGGTGACTTTTTCCGGCTACCTAAAGTACCGCACCATTAGCTGCACTACTTCGGCAAAACTGTCAGCACCTCCAAGGTTCTCTAAAATCCTCTGCCCTTCCATTCCCAGATTATGCACCAACAAAGCTCATGCTCGGAGCTTCTCCATCTCTCCCAGGTTTAAGACAACGAGACAGTTGGTGAAAGCAGCAAACCAATGAGGCCACGGCAGGAGGGGCTCGCCCAGGGCCTTGAGAAACGGCCGAAAGCTGGCAACGGAGCGCTCCATTACCGCTTTTACCTCGTCACCAAATGTTGTGTCCATAATACTGGGAATGACGAGTCAAACTGAACTTGGTTAATATGGTTTATTCAGGATAAAAACTATTTACAGTAAAGGCTTACGGCACCCTCCTGCTGGCCAGGTGGTTTCACGATGAAAGAAGCAGAGCCTCTTCCACCCACTATTTTATACCATGGGTGGCGTCACCACCGGAAATCGGTAGTAGTCACCCCAGTCTGTCCCATGACCAACCCAGCTGCCATCTTACTAATACCAGCCTAAACATAGACATAACAGGTGTTGCGCTAGTTAGTCTTAACCTCCAGTTCTTTTATATGAAGGCTAAAGGACCAGGAAGAGAGATGAAATATACGTAGTTCCACTTGTTTTACTAACGCTGAGACATGGTACATGGACAGCGCTGGAGCACAGCTCTCACAAGATATCACAAGAGAGTGCTACCCAAAAAGTGGGCCCTAAAGCTTTTATAAAATTTCACCACTCCCTCGTGCAGGAGGGAGGGCTCCCCTCACATGTATCAGCATTTTTCCTCTATGTGTCAGTTTGCCTGAGGGTAAAACCAATTCTAACTGAGTTGGCTATTGAGTCATTGGGTGTAATCTAAAGACTGCAGTGTAGCATGAAAAACAAGCAGAAAGCAAGCAGAAACAGTTTGTACAACATGATTAACTGTTGAGAATAACAACTCTATAAGAAAAACAAGTGTGTCATAGAATTTTATCAACAATTTTATCAACAATTCCCCCTGTTGAGGTGTCCTTATGGGGCACCTCACTACATCATCCAACCGATGATCCTGAAGGACAAGCTGCTGTGCACAGGGGTGGACCAGCACCTGTCATCATAGATCCTGGACTACCTCACTAACCGGCCTCAGTTTGTGAGAACCCGGGACTGTGTGTCCGACATGATCATCGGTAGCACGGGGGGCCCCCAGGGAACGGTTTTGGCTCCCTTCCTGTTCACCCTTTATACTGCGGACTTCTCACACAACACAACACACTGCCATCTACAGAAGTTCTCTGATGACTCTGCGATCGTTGGCCTCATCTCCAATGGAGATGAAATTGAGTACAGAGGGCTTATCCAGGACTTTGTGGACTGGTGCCATCGGAACTGCCTCCAGATCAATGCGAGGAAAACTAAGGAGCTGGTGTGGACTGCTGCAGGCAAAGACAACCCCTCACAGCACCAGTAAACATACAGGGAACAGACATCGAGATGGTGACATCCTATAAGTATCTGAACAATAAACTAGACTGGTCACACAATACTGACGCACTCTACAAGAAGGGACAGCGCAGGCTGTTCCTACTGAGGAGACTCAGGTCTTTTGGTGTACAAGGGGCGCTGCTGAAGACATTCTATGACACGGTGGTGGCATCAGCCATCACTTTTGGAGTGGTCTGCTGGTGCAGTGGCATTACAGCAGCCGATAGGAAGAGACTGAACAAACTGATCAAGAAAGCTAGCTCTGTCCTGGGGCAGCGCCTTGACCCAGTGGAGGAGATAGGAGAGAGAAGGAAGGTGGCTAAACTGTCATCTCTGCTGGAGTCCGAGTTCCACCCTATGCAGGACATACTGAATGCACTGAGGAGCTCATTTAGCAGCAGACTACACCATCCTAGGTGCACAACCGAGAGGTTTCGCAGGTCCTTCCTACCAACGGCTGTCAGACTGTACAACCTAAGCAGGGCTGCTCGCAGAGATAGCAAAAAGACGTGACAACCTAATAGTTTTGAATGCAAAAGACGCAATAGACTTATACAATGGTCCCCTCCAGCATACAACTAGGAAAATACCGGTCGCTATGGAGGGTGAGAATATGTATGGGTACATAATCATACCATGTAGGATAACTAAATAGACGGTTGTGCTGTTTCATCCCATCTAGCAACAATGCTCCGCACTGTGTGTGTTTATATATTTACATATTTATTCCATCTAGCTACAATGCGCCGCACTGGGTGTGTTTATATAACTACATATTTATTCCATCTAGCTACAATGCTCCGCACTGTGTGTTTATATATCTACATATTATTCCATCTGGCTACAATGCTCCGCACTGTGTGTGTTTATATATCTATATATTATTCCATCTAGCTACAATGCTCCGCACTGTTTATATATCTACATATTATTCCATCTAGCTACAATGCTCCGCACTGTGTTTATATATCTACATATTATTCCATCCAGCTACAATGCTCCGCACTGTGTCTATATATATATATATATACGTATATATACTGTATATATATATGTGTGTGTGTGTGTGTGTGTGTGTGTGTGTGTGTGTGTGTACATATGTATACTTGCTGCTCTTGTTTTTTTTTTTCTCTCTAGCCTTCTGATTGTTGCTCTGAGTGTTGCTATCCCTGTGCTGTTGCAATCCTGGAATTTCCCCATTATGGGACTAATAAAGGCTTATCTTATCTTATCTTATCATCCACGAACAGTTTATACCTATCTGTGGTATATATTACTCATATATTCCATACCTGCATATGTTAGAGCATGTGGAAATGTTTGGGACAACATATGCAAAGGAACTTCACACCTCCGAAAGGACAAAGGAATCTCACCGCCGTGTGAAGATCAATGACGTCACAAGACGCGGCGGCGACAGACTTGACACCTTCACCCCCTAAGGCGAGGAGAGGTTTTCCCATCACCTCCCAAGACGTGGGGAGGAGTTAACAGGACATGGGGGGATTAAGATAACGGGGGATGTCGGCTTGTGTTTTGCATGTCTTTGATGTGTGCCTGTATTTAACCAGCGAGCTGGGCAGAAATCTTTCTCTTTTGCCTTCTGCCAAGCTCTGCACCAGATGAGACAAGATAGAAGAGCTGTTCATTAAAGATTCTGTTTTTAATACAAAACCGCCTCATCATTTCCAGCTCTTCTACACTGGTGACCTTGACACGAGTATGGACCTGAGGCGTTCTTCAAGCGACTCATCCGTGGCGACTCTGACATACGCCAGCAACGACGCAGACGAGGGAACAAGCGGACGGCTGTTTCCCCCGGCAGAGGGCACCGAGAGAGCTCAACCAAGCTCCAGCACCACCGTGAGAGCCGAGGCAAGGCACTCTCACCCGGCGGGCACAACAGTGATGATGTGCACGAACGCCGTCGCTGTCAAACTGCCAGATTTCTGGCGAGAAGACCCGGCCTCTTGGTTTCATCAAGCTGAAGCCCAGTTCATACTGGCGGGCATCACGGCGGACGATACTAAATTCTACCATATCGTCTCCAAACTCGACTCCGCCACTTCGAGGTGTGTGCGGAGCTTGATCCAGCGACCACCGGCCCGGGACAAGTATGAGACACTCAAGGCGACCATCGTGGCGAATTACGTCCCGTCAGCGGAGGAAAGAGCCGAAAAAATCCTGGCAGTCTACGGCCACAGAGGGGGCAATCCAAAGACCCTCATGGAGGATTTACTGCAGCTCAAGGAGGAGGACAATGATAATTTCCTTTTCCAATTTATTTTCCTCAGCACGCTACCACCACACTTGAGAGGGACACTCGCCAGTATGAAGTGCAACAATCATCAGGACTTTCGCACACTGGCCAACGAGGCTTATCGGCTCGTCAACGCCTGCAGAGAACTGACACCCACAGCGGCATCCGCAGACCTCAAGACTGACGCCCTGAGCCTTGGAGAGTCACAAACCATGGAGCAGACTCAACTCACGGTGACAGCGGCGCGGCCCAAGCGCAACAAACAGAATGACGTCTGTTATTATCACCACCGCTTCGCCGAGAAAGCCCGAAAATGTGTTCCCCCCTGCAAGTTTACGAAGTCGGGAAACGCCAAAGCCGAGGGCCGTTAACGGCAGCGGTTCTCGGCGAGAAAAATAAGCTGTTATACGTGACGGATGGACACACAGGCAAGCAGTTCCTCATCGACACGGGAGCCCAGCTGAGTTTCGTCATGCCCTCCCACGCAGATCGAGCCATGGGCACCCGGGGCAATGGAGCAGTGGCAGCCAACGGCTCGGACATCGACACGTTCGGGGAAAAGAGCCTGCACCTCCTCATTCACGGCCTCAGCTACAGATGGACATTTGTTGTAGCGGCGGTGAGTTTTAACTTGTTAGGCGCAGATTTTCTGTGTGCACACGGGTTATTAGTGGATCTAGCAAATAGGCGCCTGGTTAATGCACTATCTTTTGCTTCTATTCCATGCTCAGCTCGAGTCTCTCCACCACCTGTGCAGGCCAACGTCACTACGGCAGGAGGTAAGTTTGAGCAACTCCTCACCCAATTTCCAGCACTCACAACCCCCAAATTCTCAGCCACTGTAGCCAAACACGGGGTTAAACACTTCATTCCAACAACAGGACCTCCCGTTTTTGCCAAAGCTCGCTGCTTAGACGCGGCCAAGCTTAACATAGCAAGGGACGAGTTTGCAGCTCTCGAAAAATTGGGCATTGTTCGACGCTCGAAGAGCCCTTGGGCTTCACCACTTCACATGGTTCCGAAATCCAACGGTTCTTGGAGACCGTGCGGAGATTACCGCAGATTAAACAACGCCACAGCGCATGACCGCTACCCCATCCCTCATATACAGGATTTTTCACTGCATTTAGCTGGTGCGCGCATTTTTTCAAAGATAGACTTAGTCCGCGCTTATCACCAAGTCCCAGTCCGAGCTGAACACATTCCTAAAACAGCGGTTATAACCCCTTTCGGCCTTTTTGAATTCCTGCGAATGCCGTTCGGCCTCAAAGGCGCTGCTCAAACTTTTCAACAATGATAGACCGCACCATGCGCTGGCCAGAGGCAGTCCTTCTAGCGGCAACTACAGCGGAGGAAGTCGCTCGCGTTTTTCTAACGAATTGGGTGGCACGTTTCGGTGTCCCATCAGACATCACGTCAGATAGGGGGCCTCAATTTGTCTCAGAGCTCTGGTCAGCCATGTCCAACAGTTTAGGGGCAACAATTCATCGCACCACCGCTTATCACCCGCAGGCTAATGGGTTATGCAAGCGTTTTCACAGGTCCTTAAAGGCTGCCCTCAGAGCCTCATTAACGGACACAAATTGGGTAAATAAACTTCCCTGGGTTTTATTGGGGTTGCGTGCGGCACCTAAAGAGGATTTAGACGCTTCCCCTGCAGAATTAGTCTTTGCCCAACCTATCAGATTCCCAGGTGAATTTTTACCGGAGAACCCAGAACCAGGGCACCTCCCAGTCCCAAGGTTTTTAGGCAGTAATGGACCGGACTCTCTCCACGGTCCAGCTCATCACTCCTTTCCACGAGTTTTTGTTCCTCAAACTTTAAAAAACGCCGAGTTTGTTTTTGTTAAGCATGAAGCCCTAAAACCAACGTTACGCCCAGTATACGATGGCCCGTACAGAGTGCTGGAAAATGGTGACAAACACTTTGTGCTTGATTATGGGGATAGAAATGAAACGGTCAGCATTGACAGACTCAAATCTGCTTTCTTGTTGAGAGACGAACCTGCACAGTTGGCGCGAGCACCTCGGCGAGGCAGACCCCCCAAGGAAAAAGTCTCAGCCCCCAGGCAGGGAACAAATAATCTCTTTCCTTCCCACACTGCAGATTCCTCACAACAAGGTCCCAGCAGGACGCCTAAACCAACCTACAGCAGCTTTGGGAGAAGATTAAAACCCAGACAGCAGAGGGACTGATTCCACCACTCTGCAATTTTTCGCTAATTGTGCTGCAACAGTTTAGGAATGACTTATGATTATACTATGCTGTTATGTTTTCACTGAACTCTCTTAGGAGCATGGCTGCTTGAAAGTTTCTTCTGTGGCAACAGCTGTAACACGTAGTATGTCCTAGTAACTACCCTAGACTGTGAATCTTTCTGTGTCCTTTCCTAGTTGTTTGGGGGGCCTGTGGTATATATTACTCATATATTCCATACCTGCATATGTTAGAGCATGTGGAAATGTTTGGGACAACATATGCAAAGGAACTTCACACCTCCGAAAGGACAAAGGAATCTCACCGCCATGTGAAGATCAATGACGTCACAGGACGCGGCGGCAACAGACTTGACACCTTCACCCCCTAAGGCGAGGAGAGGTTTTCCCATCACCTCCCAAGACGTGGGGAGGAGTTAACAGGACATGGGGGGATTAAGATAACAGGGGATGTCGGCTTGTGTTTTGCATGTCTTTGATGTGTGCCTGTATTTAACCAGCGAGCTGGGCAGAAATCTTTCTCTTTTGCCTTCTGCCAAGCTCTGCACCAGATGAATGAATGAATGAATGAATGAATGAATTTATTTTATTTCGGATAGTACATTACAGGTTAAAAGAAACTGTATAATATAACAACAAGGTCAAATTAGACAAAGACTCCTTCTACTATACAATTCCACGTGAGTTATCCGAAATGGGTGATGGCTGAAGCCGCAGCTTATATTGCCCACCCATATTCCATCCAAGAATTCAAAGGAGAAAAAAGAGAAAACAAGACAAGAGCGATTACAATTTAAAACAAGGCTAAGACAAAATGTGACTGAGAGAAAAAGAAAAACTGAGCTAGTCTAAGTTAAGCGGTTACTATTCAAAAACAAATCTAAGACATAGTGTCACAAAGAAAAAAAGAAAAAAAACTAAGCTACAACACAACACAGGCTGGAAATGTCAATCCTTATGTGAGTTTACATGTCGTCTTGTAAATATGTTTGGAGTATTTCTTCCTTTAGTTTTTGTTTAAATTGTCCAAGCTTTGTACATGATTTTAATTCAGGTCCAAAATCGTTCCATAATCTGACTCCTTGCACTGAAATACAGTGTTGCTTGGTGGTTGTTCTCACTGTAGGCTTTTGAAATATACATGTTCCTCTGAAGTGATATCGTTTCTCCCTTGTTTGGAACAACTTTTGGATATTTGCGGGCAGTGATAGATTCTTCACTTTGAACATTATTATTGCGGTTTTAAAGTCAATCAGATCTTTCAACTTGAGAGCTTTTTGTTTAAGAAAAAGTGGGTTTGTTGGTTCCCTGTAAGCTGCTTTGTTGATTATTCTAATAGCTCTCTTTTGTAGTAGTAGTAGATTAGTTTATTTGACAGGGACAGTGCAATAAACATAGACTTTGAAGCATAAAGACTGGATATATGTTTGTTTTATATGTATTTCCCCATACTTCATTACAATATGTCATGTA
Organism: Pholidichthys leucotaenia; assembly: GCA_020510985.1. Lineage (NCBI taxonomy): Eukaryota > Metazoa > Chordata > Actinopteri > Cichliformes > Pholidichthyidae > Pholidichthys > Pholidichthys leucotaenia. The sequence continues at coordinate 74,701 of JAJAQF010000046.1, forward strand.
TGGGAGTATTAATGAATGATACAAGGTGTATAGTGTGGGTTGATTCAGCAAATTTTTCACTCTGTGTAATATTGCAATTGATTTGGATACTTTACCTTTTATATAATTAATATGTGGCTTCCAACACAGTTTGTTATCAATTATTACTCCAAGGAGTTTAGTTTCGGATACCCTTTCAATCTCTACACCATTTACACTGAGTTTGGGTACTGGGTAGTTGTGATGGTTGTTAAAGACTATACATTTTGTCTTGCTTAAATTGAGCGTTAATTTGTTTGAATCAAACCACAGTTTCAGCTTTCCTAATTCCTTTCCGAGTGTATCCAGGAGTTGTTCCAAATTGTTTCCACTGCTTAGCAGATTAGTGTCATCAGCAAACAATATTAAGTCCATTTTTTTCTGAAACTTTACATATATCATTTATATACATATTGAATAATAATGGTCCCAAAACTGAACCCTGTGGGACTCCACAGGTGACCTTCAGTAACTCTGAGTTTTTGCTGTTAACACATGCAAACTGATATCTATTCTTTAAGTAACTACTTAACCAGGACAGTGCTACCCCTCTAACACCACAATTTTGTAGTTTCTTTAATAATAGATTGTGATCTACTGTATCAAATGCTTTTTTAAGATCCAGGAATACTCCAACTGAATACTCTTTATTTTCAATGGCTGTTGATATTTTTTCTGTAAATTCCATTAAGGCATATGCTGTTGTCCTTTTGTGTCTGAACCCATATTGCTGCTCACACAATAAATCATTCTTCAGTATGAAGTTGTCAATTCTCTCATAGAATATTTTTTCAAGTATCTTGGAAAATTGCGGTAATAGTGAAATTGGTCTGTAGTTGGAGAGTTCCCCTCTGTCGCCTGTCTTGTAAATCGGAATTACTTTAGCTATTTTCATTGCATTGGGAAATATACCTGATTGGAGAGACAGGTTACAGATATACGTCAGTGGTTTCACTATGCATTCGATAACAGTTTTGACTAGTAGCATGTCAATACCATCGCAGTCAGTAGATGTTTTACTTTTGAACGATTTAACAATTTCAATGACCTCTCTTTCGTCTGTGTTCTTTATGAAGATGGTGTCTTTTACAGCAGTGTTATTGCATATTGTATCACCTGTTGGCGCCGTAGTGGGTATTTCTCGGGCCAGTTTAGGTCCAATGTTAACAAAAAAGTTATTAAATTCATCTGCAGGTGAAGCTATATTCACATTCGGAGTCGATTTATTATTTTTTGGAATATTAGTTGGGTAGCTAGTATTTCTGCTTTTATTTCCAAGGATACTGTTGATTATTGTCCATGTATTTTTAATAATGTTAACTTATTTTTGTATGTTTTATACCGTTGCTCTGCTTCTTTTGTCCTTTTCTTTATGAAAGCTTTATATAATAAATTTTTCTTTTTACACGCCTTTTGTAGTCCTTTGGTTAACCATGGTTTGTCAGCAAATTTGTGTTTAAGCTTTTTTTTAACTAATGGGCAGTTTTTTTCATAAAGAGTGGTTACAATATTTATAAATGTGTCATAGGCTTCATTTACATCTGATACATAGACTTCTGTCCAGTCTTGCTTCAGCAAGTCCTCTTTAAAAGAACTGATTGCGTTTGGTGATTTGTGTCTGAACGATTTTGAGATTTTTTCTGGGTTGGGCCCCGTGTGGCCATGGATAAGTGCAAAGATTGGCAAGTGGTCGCTTATATCATTTATCAATAATCCACTTTCTATTTTCTTATCGAGAACATTGACAAACAGGTTGTCAATAAGTGTAGCAGAGTGAACTGTGATTCTACTGGGATGTGTTATTGTGGGATATAGACTCATGCTGTACATAGAGTTCATGAACTCTGTAACTACATTTTGTTGATGTGGATTAAGTAGGTCAATATTGAAATCTCCACAAATTGCTACCATTTTCTTACTAGTAATATTATTGTACAGCTCGACTAATTTATCTCTGAATGTCTCAATGCAAGTTCCCGGCGTTCTGTATATGCAGCTTATGATTAGATTTTTTGTTTTGTCTAGGTCAATCTCAACAGTAACACATTCCAAAATCCCTGGTAGTGCTGAGGACATTTCATTTACAAGCTTACATCTATATAGGTCATCAATATACAGTGCAACACCACCACCCTTTTTTTGAGATCTGTTAATGTTAAACATCTGGTATCCCTCTATTGCCATCAGGGGAGCCTGGTCTTCGTTAAGCCAGGTTTCCGAGACTGCAATGGCTGTGAATTTTCTGTTTAGCTGTTTTAAATAGTCCTGAATCTGTGAGAAGTTTTTGTTAAGACTTCTGCTATTGAAGTGTATTATTGACAGTTTACCATCTAATTGCACTTGACTTTTGAATTGCTTTTCAGTGTAATATTCACAGTGGTTATGAATATTATTGAAAAAGTGGTTATCAGGATCAATATCATTCTCCATCTCTTGTGGTTTATGTTCAGCATAGTGGTATATTTTTAGAGTTTGAGTTTCCTCACTCTGTGTTTCATAGTCATTGTTCATTTGTATTTATCTAAGTCAGTAGCATCTCTGATCATTATACTTTTTGCTTGCTCAGGTGTTCCATTTAGTTTAATCCAAATTCTACAATTTCTTGTCCAGGTTGACTGTATCTTATTTTGTTTTTTTAGCATCCGTGCCTGCCGTGCTAATTCAGCGTTTTTTTTTTGTCAGGTGTTCATTTAGGTAAACTTGAGTTTCCTTTAGTTTTTTGGCCTGCCTCAGTATGTCATTTTTCACCCTCCTGTTCACAAAGCGCATCACAATTGATTTCTTTGTTTTGTTATCTTTCTTCGGTAAAGCATAACAGGCTGAGATCGCATTGGCTTCTACCTTAATGTCTTTATCATTAAGGAACTGAAGCACTTGGTTTTCTAGGGACATTGATTCACTTATGGAAGCATGTTCACCACTCAGTCCTGTTGCGGCATGGGCATAGGACTGATATCTGATGTCTAGTCCACTTATAACTAGGTCATCAATGCGAGAACCTTGTTCAAGATCCTCGACGCGTTGCTCCAAAAGACACCCGTGTTGCTCCAGGTCCATAATTTTTTTGTCTTTTTCTTTTATTATTGAATGTAGGGCTTGTACCTCTTGTATTAGGTTTATTATTTTTGGCCTGTTGGTTAGTCATTTTGGCCAATTCTTCTAACACAAAGTTCAGAGATTTTTTAATTTCTTCCAATTCCTCTTTTTTGGGTGGCATTATACTGACCTGTGGATAGAAATAAACAGAGAATCTGGCTAGGCTATCGCCGGCGCCTGCCTCCGTCTACCTGGCCAGTTATGTCGCACACCGCCGGCGCAGCCGGAATCCACCGATCACAGCCACTCGTCGCCGTCTGGCTGGGTGGCTCCTCCGCTGGGCCCCGTCACCACCAGTTATGTCGCACTCCGCCGGCGTAGCTCTAATCCACCGATCACCTCCGCCGATCGGTGGCCGATCACCGTTGCTCGCTGTCGTCTGGCTGGGTGGCTCTTCCGCTAGGCCCCGTCACTGACCGCCGTCAGTCTGGTAGTTCCTCGGCTGGGCCTCGCAAATTGGGCTCCGATTCAGGCCACTGTCCTGCTGAATCCAGGCGGCCCCCGTCTCTCACCAACGCCGCGCCCGAGCTCCCAATCGCCGCCTCGGTTGGTTCGTCCGGTAAGCCCTCACCGGGGACTGAGCCGCTTCACGTCGGAGTTAGGTGACGCACAGGGGCTAGTGCTAAGCCAACCAGCACTAGCTTGGCAGAAGCCTCAGACAGAGCGCAGCGGTTCTACCCGATTAAAGGGGCATTCCGACGGGATTCTGACGGGGGTGGAAATTCAGCCCGTGGGGTCCGTCACGAGCGCCGATCGCCGCTGATTAGGTTCTTTTAATGGGAAGAAATCAGCGACTTTGTCTCAGCGCCGAAAAAGTGCGACCATCCCGGTCGCCATCTTGAAAAAAAACTTTGGAACGATTGGAACGATCTCATTTCCATGAGACAAGATAGAAGAGCTGTTCATTAAAGACTCTGTTTTTAATACAAAACCGCCTCATCATTTCCAGCTCTTCTACACTATCCACAGTTTTTGCATCTCCCCCTGTTGAGATGGGCTCAAACCCATCTCATAACCCTAATCTAATCATGTGTATTGTGTGCCTAAGTGCTATGTTTATCTGATGTCCCCTTCCAGCAGTCACGTGGACCTGCCCCATCAGGTTGCCATTTCTCCAGTGGACATCAGGTGTAGTGCAAACATTGTGGATTAATTCAGCTAACATTGCTATGTGTGTAAAATTACTAAAAGCTCATTACCTTCTAATACCTAACCCGCGCAGATAAACAATCTAAAGCAAATGGAAACCTGTGGAGCAGAAGCACTATTGCCATTGTGCCCTGCATGAGAATAAGGCCAGAGTTGAATATACTTAATTCTTAATAAAATGGGTAAGTAGTACAAGCACACCAAGGAACACAGACACATTCACTGGAGTCACCCCAGTTTTATTATTTGTTTTTTTTTCCCTTCATTGATATTTCGTAAAAGCCAGCACATTTATTGAAATTGAAAAATACACGTTGTAAAAATCTACATGCTGTACACTTTGTTGACTACATGGTCTAGTAGAGCAAATGAAGCTCCACATGAGACCTTGTTTGGTAACCATTTTGATGAAAGGCTCAAGTATTCAAGAAAGCCTCAGGTACTCATTACTTAAAGTTTAGAGGTAAACTATCTGTCCAGCAAATGGGAAGCTGGGGTTCAAGTCCCATCTGAGTCATTCTAATAATGTACTTTTATTTGCACAGTGAAATGTCTGTTGTATTTTAAAGAGCTTGGCTACAACAATAACACATCATTATGCTGAGGCACTATTGGGCCCTGCATGACAATAAGGACAGAGATGAATGTACTGAGAAAGACAGTATAAGACCGTTGAAAAGGTTTTTCTTAAAAAAAAATGGATAAGTAGTGCAAACACATTCACTGTAGTCACCTCAGTTTTATTATTTTTTTTTCCTTATTATCATTGATATTTCTTAAAAGACAGTGCATTTATTGAAATGGAAAAAAATACACAAACCCAGAATACCCTTGTAAAAATCAGCATGTTGTATACGTTTTGTCCACTAGATGGCCTGGTAGAGAAAATGAAGTTCCACATGAGGCCTTGTCAATGTGAACCATTTTGAGGAAAGGCCTCAAGTCCTCCAGAAAGCCTCATTTGGCCATCATTACCGTAGGATCTGGAGGAAAACCTTTCTTCTCTCAGGTCAGATTCAGACTGCAAAGCTGCAACATGAGGCAGCTTTTATAACCAGAGCACAGGTGTGACTCATGATTACTGAAAGCCAATCAGCACCTGAAAGACAAACACAGCAGAACTGGGGAGGAGCAGACAACTGCAAAAGTCCAAAGGTCTGGGGTGGTCACAGTCTTTCATAAACTTCACTGAAAACTGTTTGATGATGATGATGATGAATGAATCTTTATTTCGGATAGATTAGAAGTAAAGATTAAAAGAAAGGAACAGAATAATACAACAAATGAAAAAAAAACATCTTACAAGGTCAAATTAGACAATAACTCCTCTGATTATACAGTTCAACATAAGTTATCCGAAATGGGTGATGGCTGAAGCCGCAGCTTATATTGCCCACCCATATTCCATCCAAGAATTCAAAAGAAAAACAAAACAAGAGTGATTACAATTCAGAACAAAACTAAGACAAACGTGACAAAAAACTAAGCAACAACACAACACAGGCTGGATATGACAATCCTTATGTGATTACCTCCACCAGGCCGGAGGCCAGGAGGAGGTTATGTTTTTGCCAGCGTTTGTCTGTCTGTCTGTTTGTTTGTCTGTCTGTTGGTTAGCAAGATAACTCAAAACGTTTTGGACGGATTTCAATGAAACTTTCAGGCGTTGTTGGAAATGGTACAAGGAAGAACTGATTAAATTTTGGGGATGATCCGGATCACCGTCTGGATACAGGAATTTTTTAAAGGATTCTTTAACATTGTCAGATACGACCATTTTCAACATGTGTGCAGGCCCAATGGAGGGCGCTGCTCGTCGTGTCTGACGAACACAAACTCTGCCTTCTTCAAAGTTTTAGGCACAAAAGCACGCAGAACACAGTGCTGGGCAGGGCTCGGCAGCATGCCTGTGTGCCTGTGTTTGTGCTACGCTGCAAAAGCTCAGACGGGCAGCTGTCCGCCGCCGGATTATTTGGCAGAAATTCCCCGGCCAGCCATAGTAGCTGCGCAAAAAGAAGCTCTCTGCTGGGGAAGATTCCAAATCATTTTTTGCCGCAGAGCGCAACCCCAATAAAACCCACGGCAACCTGTCTACCAAATTTGCATCCGTCAGTGAAGCCCTGAATGCTGCTTTCAGTGATCTATGAAAACGCTCGCATAATCCATTGGCCTGTGGGTTGTACGCGGTTGTGTCATGATTTCTTTTGTTTTTTCTTTTGAATTCTTGGATGGAACATGGGTGGGCAATATAAGCTGCGGATTCACCCATCACACATTTCGGATAACTTATGTTGAACTGTATAATCAGAGGAGTTATTGTCTAATTTGACCTTGTTGGATTTTATTACCCCCTTTGTTATATTATTCACTTTCTTTTAACCTGTACTCTTAATCTATTCGAAATAAAGATTAATTCATTCATTCATTCAATTGCAACGCCCACAGCCTGGGAGTTTGCAGATGCATGAGATGGACACACCACCAACACTTCAGTTTATTACCTCCGCCAAGGAGGTAATGCTTTTACTACTGAACCACTAATCCTATCATTGTGAATCCAATTGCTAGTCATATGTTTTCATGGTCAAGGAATCTGAAAATGTACACACAAACACTGTATGGGGGGGAACTGTGGCGCTTGGCAGAGGTCTGCGCTCTCTGAGTGCTTTTCTAGTTTTACATATCATCTTGTATATATGTTTGGAGTATTTCTTCCTTTAGTTTTTGTTTAAATTGTCCAAGCGTTGTACATGATTTTAATTCAGGTCCAAAATCGTTCCATAATCTGACTCATTGCACTGAAACACAGTGTTGCTTGGTGGTAGTTCTCACTGAAGGTTTTTGAAATATACATGTTCCTCTGAAATGATATTGTTTCTCCCTTATTTGGAACAACTTTAGGATATTTGCGGGCAGTGATAGATTCTTCACTTTAAACATTATTACTGCAGTTTTAAAGTCAACCAGATCTTTCAACTTGAGAGCTTTTAATTTAAGAAAAAGTGGGTTTGTTGGTTCCCTGTAAGCAGCTTTGTTTATTATTCTAATAGCTCTCTTCTGAAGCATAAAGACTGGATATATGTTTGTTTTATATGTATTTCCCCAAACTTCAGTACAATATGTCATGTATGGGAGTATTAATGAATGATACAAGGTATATAGTGTGGGTTGATTCAGCAAATATTTCACTCTGTGTAGTATTGCAATTGATTTGGATATTTTACCTTTAATATAATTAATATGTGGCTTCCAACACAGTTTATTATCAATTACAGTATTACTCCAAGAAATTTAGTTTCGGATACCCTTTCAATCTCTGCACCATTTACACTGAGTTTAGATACTGAGTTGTTGTGATGGTTGTTAAAAACTATAAATTTTGTCTTACTTCATTTCATTATTTCACTTCATTATTGAACACAGCTGAGTATGATGGTGTAGATAGATAGATGTACTTTATTGATCCCAAACTGGGAAATTACAGATCACGTGTGGGGACAATAAAACCTGGAGTGGTAGGAGTGGGAAGACTTGCCTTCCTGATCTAAGCCTGAGTTGTGTTCAGTTCTTGGTCTTCTGTGTTACTCACAGGTTGTCTGTCATTAAGAACATGTTTGATCAAAAGGGTGTCCATATGTGCTCTTGTCACCAGGGCTGTGATCAAAATGTTCACTCATTCCCTCCCTACTCACTATATAGTGAATTTAGATATAGTGGACTATATAGCAAACTCAATATAAAAATAAAATTAACCACTTTTGGAAACTACTGGGCTTGTTTTCGTGGCACGGTTAATGACGTCATCATGTGAGACAGTAAAATTTAACTGACTAACGGTGGTAAAAAATGAGTAACTGCATGTAATTTGTAGTAAATATGTATTAAATCATTTTTGCTGAATTATTTAATATAAATACCTTAAGGTAGTTTATGATGGGATGTGAAGCTCTTCTCTCGCTGCTCCGTTGGCTGTGCATTCACTATATAGGATATGAGGAAAGAGTTTCTTTTTAACAGCCTTATTCCTTTTCTTTTTTCTATTGGCTGCACATTGCATTATGGGATATATTGGCTAATATAGTGACCATCCGTTGTACACTACTTTTCAAAATGCATTGTGGGAAGTATTCCTTCCACCGCCCAATGATGTCCCCAGTCAGAGTCAACAGCGCCCCATCCGCACCATACACAGTGTGGACAGGGAGCTGCTTCCCCCTCCTGAGCCACCGGACAGTTTGCCAGAATCTCTTCGAGGCCGACCGAAAGTCTTGTTCCATGGCCTCACCGAACTCCTCCCATACCCGAGTTTTTGCTTCAGCAACCACCCGAGCTGCACTCCGCTTGGCCTGCCAGTACACCTCAGCTGTTTCGGGAGTCCCACAAGCCAACCAAGCCTGATAGGACTCCTTCTTCAGCTTAATGGCCCCCCTCACCACTGGTGTCCACCACTTGGTTCGGGGGTTGCCACCATGAGATGCTCCGACGACTTTGTGGCCGCAGCTCTTGGTCACTTCTTCAACAATAGAGGTGGAGAACTTGGCCCATTCAGACTCCATGTCCCCAGACTCCCTCGGAATGTGGTTGAAGTTCTTCCGGAGGTGGAAGTTGAAGACCTCCCGGACAGGGGCCTCAGCCAGACGTTCCCAGCACACCCTCACTATACGTTTGGGTCTACCAGGTCTGAATGGCTTCCTCCCCTGCCATCGGATCCAACTCACCACCACGTGGTGATCAGTTGACAGCTCTGCACCTCTCTTTACCCGAGTGTCCAAGACATACGGTCGCAGGTCTGATGACATGATAACAAAATTGATCATCGACCTGCAACCTAGGGTGTCCTGGTGCCAGGTGCACATATGGACACCCTTATGCTTGAACATGGTGTTCATTATGAACCAACTGTGGTTAGCACAAAAGTCCAATAACTGAACACCACTCGGGTTCAGATCGGGCAGGCCGTTCCTCCCAATCACCCCCCTTCCAGGTTTCACTGTCATTGCCCACGTGCGCATTTAAGTCCCCCAGTAGGACAATGGAGTCTCCAAGGGGCGCACCATCCAGCACCCCATTCAGAGACTCAAAAAAGGGTGGGTACTCTGAAACATCATTTGGTGCATAGGCACAAATGATGGTCAGGACTCGTTTCCCATCCCAAAGGCGCAGGGAAGCAACCCTTTCGTCCACCGGGGAAAACTCCAAAAGTCCTCTGACCCTGCAGGACTTTAGTTCCTCTGCTGTGAGCAAGAGGAGTCACCAAAGAGAGGATTGAAGTCAGTGGAAGGAAGGATCTGCTGAAACATCACTGCACTACTGACAGCTTTACTGCAGCAAAACTCTCACCATTTTACTCTCAATTCATCACTTTTGAGGATCAAATTTTACTGCTTTATTTAAAAAAATGAAGGTTGTTTTCAGCACAGTTTGGCTCCTTTTTTCATGTAACTTTGAACATTTTATTAACAAATCTGGACAGTTTTTCTTTGTTAAGATTTTTTTTTTTTTTGTTACTTATTTGTACCCGTAGGTAGATTTGGTTTGCAGTCTGGTGACAAGCCACCGGCTGCTGGTCGCTGCGTGCGCGAGCGCCCGAAACCTACATGTTTTTGGTATGCGGGAGGAAACCGGAGAAATCCCGGAGTAAACCCGCGCAGAACATGCAAACTCCACACAGCTCACTGTTGGTCGGGGGCTGGGATCGAACCCACGATCTCATGATCCCCGCGATCCCCCGGCCGAGGGTAAAACTGTGCTGCCACAGTGCTAAACCACTGCGCCACCGTGCAAGATGTAGTTTTATCTTTTATATTTGAGATTTGCTCTCATAAATTTGACTTTTTTCTCAAATATTTGACACATTCCTGTAAATTTATAACTTTTAAAAACAGAGTTTCTGCTTTTATCAAATAAATCATTTGGTGGTTTAATTTGTGGCATAAAAATAATATTTTTATTGGTAAGTTTATCACCTTTTTTTGTAAGTTCATCACTTTAGTCCCAACAGTTTCTAAGATTTTCCTTTTTAATTTTTTCTGATAAATTTGTGACTTTTCCCTTATAAATTTCACTGCCTTTACTTTGTAAATGTGAACCGTTTTCATAAAATTAATCACATTTTAATTCAGAGATTATTTAATCTAAATTTTTTCTAGTAAATTTGACACGTTCTCATGAACTTGTCTTATTTTCTAACAAAAGGAGAGAAGTTATGATTTTTTTCTTATAAATTTGTACATTTTTGTGATAAAGTTGAGATTTTTTATATAACTAATTAAAAGTTTGTGACATTACACTCATCAGTTTTTGAGGCATTGCTCTGATTTTTTCTTACAAATTTGTGTCATTTTCCTCTTAAAATTGAACAGTTTTTCCTTGTAAACTTCAATCTTTTTTCCCCACATAGTTTCTACATTTTTCTTTAAAGTTGAAATGTTTTCTGTCTGATTTGTTTGTTTCTTTCTTACTGTTTCTCTTGTAAATTTCAGGCCTTTTTCTCATAAATATGAAGTTTTTTTCATCACTATTTTCCCCTTTTTTTAAGGTGATTTTTAAATTTTTATGAATAAATTTATAAAGTTTGTGTTTTTTTCTTGTATATTTGAGATTTTTCTCTGATAAACATATGAGGTTTTCCCCCAAAATATTTTACACATTTTTGTTGTAAAATTATAAGCTTTTCTAATAAATTTGTGGCTTTTGTAATGAAATGTAATTTTCCAAATAAAGTAATGAATTTTATAGGTAAATCTGCAGTTTTTCCTTGTAACTGTGTCACTTTAGTTTCACTAATTTGGGAGATTTTCATCTTAATATTCTTTTGTCTGATAACTTTGTGATTTTTTTTCTAAATTTCTCTATTTTTCATTGCACATTTGAAACTGTTTTGAATGATTTTCAATTTTTTGTAAATACTTGAAATTTTTTTAATAAAAAGGAGATTTATTCCCTGAGAATCTGTAATTTTTTTACTTGTATATTTCAGATTTTACTCTCCTCCTCCTCCAGAGAAGGCCTAGCTCCAGCACCTCTCCAGGTACTGGTTCCGGAACCGGAGCTGTGCGTTGACTATATCTAGCCAGTATCTCTCAACCTCATGCACCAGCTCAGGCTCCTTCCCCACCAGAGAGGTGACATTCCACATACCAAAAACCAGTTTAGAAAGCATGGGACCTTGGGAGCTTTGACCGCCACTTGATCCACATAGTACCGGAGCCCCATGATCCCTCCTGCAGGTGGTGAGCCCACTAGAGGGTGGATGCATGGAACTCCTTCGGGCTGAGCCCATCTGGGTCCCATGGGCGGAAACCTGGCGATGAGCAGGGGTGGGTATTCTTGTATCCCCCCACCTTGCTGCCTCTATATGACTGCAGAACCATGTGTGGCTCCTGGAACGTCTCTCTCTGCTCCGTGTGGCTCCTGCTGTCAGCAAATCCAAACTGAAACTCTGCTGTCCTCTGCTGGAACAAACCCAGCACTGCAATAAAAAAGTCAGAATCAGAATCAGATTTATTGCCATTGTTCATATAGTACACAAACTAGGAATTTGTCTCGGTGCAACGCTGCAACATTAAACATGATAAAATAAAAGAAATAAAAAACTATACATGCAATAAAATGTAGAATAAGAATGAGTAATACTAGTCAAAGCAGTTTTTAAATATATTAGCGAGCAGCAGATATTGTGGAGTACCACATAGTGCAGTCGGTAATGCAAAAGAAAACAGTGATGATTGACATGAGTCTGGTTGAGCTGCTGTACATAGTGCACGAGAGTCAATAAGTCACTTGGTGTTCAGCAGTCTGATGGCAGAGGGGAAGAAGCTGTTCATGTGACGGGAGGTTTTAGCCTGAATGGACCGAAGTCTTCTACCTGAGGGAAGGGGGGCAAACAGTACGTGACCAGGGTGTGAAGGATCGGCTATGATCCGGCCTGCACGCCTCCGGGTCCTGGAGATGTACAGGTCCTGGGGAGATGGGAGCTTGCAGCCGATCACCTTCTCAGCAGCGCGCAGGTTCAGGTTCAGGTTCAGGTTCCTTTATTTGTACCCGCAGGTAGATTTGTTTTGCAGTCTGGTGACATCCATATTTACAAGCCACTAATTACATTCAACAAAGACACAAACACAGGCACACATCTTACAAAATAGGTAAATATAAAATATGTACAATATAATTTTTATAGCTTGTTCAACTCTTTGACAGCAGCAGGGACAAAGCGCACGACGCGCTGCAGCCTTAGTCTGTCCCTGGCAGTGGCTCCTGCATACCACACGGTTATGGAGGTGGTGAGGATGGACTCAATGATGACCGTGTAGAACTGTACTAACATCTTGGTGGGTAGCTTGAGCTTCCTCAGCTGCCGCAGGAAGAATATCCTCTGCTGGGCCTTTTTGATGAGGGAGCTGATGGTCGGCTCCCACTTGAGGTCCCGGGTGATGGTGGTGCCCAGGAAGCGGAAGGAATCTGCAGTGATGATGGGAGAGCCTGTGAGGGTGAGGGGGGGCAGAGGGGTTGTGACTTTCCTGAAGTCCACAATCATCTCCACTGTCTTCAGAGCATTCAGCTGCAGGTTGTTGTGGCTGCACCAGGACGCCAGCTGGGCCACCTCTCTCCTGTAGATGGACTCGTCGCCGTTGGAGATGAGCCCGATGAGGGTGGTGTCGTCCGCAAACTTGATCAGCTTGACAGACTGGTGGCTGGAGGTGCAGGAGTTGGTATGGAGTTTTTGCGTAGGCTCATAAAATTCACGTGACTCGCGGGGGTAAACATAAACACGCCGTAGGTGCCGCCATCTTGGATGGCAAGAGCAGCAGTTGCACTGTGACAACCCAGGCGTAACTTGTACTGTTTAGCGATCAGAATGAGTGAGGAGAACACACAGTCACAGTCTGACATAATAACATCCCTATCATCCTCTTCAACAACTGACACTGTGGCCTCTGACACTGTGTCTGCGATGTCTGTGTCACATTCAGTGGAGTCATTGTCAGCAGTCATAACAGCAGACAAGTGTTTTTAATCTTGCTCCCGTGTGCTCCTCTGGTGTGCCAAAATGCCTCAGTTGAACGGAGGTGGCAGGTGTGGGGTAACCCCCACAGCAACAGACAAGCAGAGCGCACAGCTGGAGCAATTAGCAGAACAATGACTGCCAGTAATCTGCTCAGCGGGGATGATTTGGGGGCAAACGATGAGATGATATCTTTCAAAGACGAAGGGGAGCAGGAGGAAAAGATATCGGAAAACGTGTCAGCGGAAAGGGATCTGGATGATGTGAAGTCTTCGCTGGTGAATGAGTCGGAAAACAACAGCAGCTCCTCGGACTCGGAGGTGAGTGAAGCGCGCTGCGTGTTTTTTTTTTTTTTAAAGGCTCTCCACGGCGCACCGCGTTAAAACGTGCCTGATTTTATGCACATTTACAATAGTTTTCTCCCCTTTCATGTGTGCATTGTCCTTTGTAGCAAGCAGAGAGGTGCCCCCAAACCAGACCCGACTCAGAAAGTTTTGTTTTTTTTTTTGTTACTTATTTGTACCCGTAGGTAGATTTGGTTTGCAGTCTGGTGACAAGCCACCGGCTGCTGATCGCTGCGTGCGCGAGCGCCCTAAACCTACATGTTTTTGGTATGCGGGAGGAAACCGGAGAAATCCTGGAGTAAACCCACGCAACATGGGGAGAACATGCAAACTCCATACAGCTCACTGTTGGTCGGGGGCTGGGATCGAGCCCACGGTCTCATGATCCCCGCGATCCCCCGGCCGAGGGTAAACTGTGCTGCCACAGTGCTAAACCACTGCGCCACCGTGCAGCCTGTTATGAGAAAGCGAGAGATTACGTCAGTGAAGGTAATTATTCAAAAATCCAACTTTTTTTTTTTTTTTTTTTTTGCATTTCACACCGGCCATTTAATTCCCCGCTTATCCCCTTATCAGGGGGAACAACAGGAGTACACCACTTTGCCGAGTTTGTAGGTACACGTGAGCTATGTGGTTTGTTTCATCCTGCTGCTGCTGTTGTTTCTTGCCATCCAATATGGCGGCACACTCTAACGGGCCAGTGCGGCACGCCCCCTGACGTCATACACAAAAACTCCATAAAGGGAGAAGAGTAGGGGGGAAAGTACACAGCCCTGGGGTGATCCGGTGCTGATGCTAACAGAGTCTGAGACAGTCTTTCCCAGCCGCACATGCTGCCTCCGGTCCGTCAGGAAGTCAGTGATCCACCTGCAGAGGGAGTCAGGCACGTTGAGCAGGGATAGCTTGTCCTGGAGCAGAGCGGGGCGGATGGTGTTGAATGCAGAGCTGAAGTCCACAAATAGGATCCTGGCATAGGTTCCCGGGGAGTCCAGGTGCTGCAGGATGGAGTGGAGGGCCAGGTTGACTGCGTCGTCCACAGACCTGTTGGCTCGGTAGGCAAACTGCAGCGGGTCCAGGAGGGGAGTGGTGATGGACTTCAGGTGGGGCAGGACCAGGCGCTCAAAGGACTTCATGACTACAGAGGTGAGCGCTACAGGTCTGTAGTCGTTAAGTCCAGTGATCCGTGGCTTCTTGGGGACAGGGATGATGGTGGAGGTTTTGAGGCAGGTCGGCACGTGGCATAACTTCAGGGAGGTGTTAAAAATGTCTGTGAAAACAGGAGTCAGCTCTTTCGCACAGTGTCTCAGGATGGAGGGAGACACACCGTCCGGATCGGGGGCCTTGCGCGGGTTCAGTCTGGAGAACTGTCTGTGCACGTCCTGCTCACTGGTGACAAGGGCGGGGGGGAGGAGGGGGGGCACCTTTGATGAAGTAGGGACCATGGAGGCAGTGGAGCTGGGGGGAGGGTGGGAGATGGACACAGCTGACGAGGTGTCAAAACGGGCATAATGTTGGGACAGTCTTTGACAAAGGGCTTTGTCATCCTGACCTTTAGAAGCCTGAGGCCGATAGTTGGTGATTTGCCTCAGTCCTCTCCACACAGAAGCCGAGTCGTTGGCAGTGAACTGCTGCTGGAGTCTCTCAGAATACACAGATTTAGCTCTCCTCAGCTCTCTGTTAAACCGATATTTAACCTCCCTGTAGCAGTCCCTGTCTCCACTTTTCAACGCTGCTTCCTTCTCCTTCCTGATCAGTCTGAGCTTAGCAGTGAACCAGGGCTTGTCATTTGAGTACCTCACCCTGGTGCACGATGGAAGAATGCTCTCCTCACAAAAGTGGATATATGAGTTCACAGTGTCCGTGTACTCATCCAGATCATGCGTGGCTCCTTTAAACATGCCCCAGTCAGTTATTTCCATGCACGTCCTCAGCTTCTCCCCAGCTTCACTGGTCCATTTCTTCGTAGTGCTCACAACAGGTTTAGTGAGCTTCAGTCTCTGTCTGTATGTGGGAATGAGGTGGACCATCACGTGATCAAATAGTCCAAGTGCAGCGCGGGGAACAGCGCGATACGCGTCCTTCAGTGTAGTGTGACAGTGATCCAGCATGTTCTTTCCTCTGGTTGGGCATTTAATAAACTGTTTGTATCGGGGGAGATCGTGGCTTAGGTTGCTCTGGTTAAAGTCGCCAACCACAATAACCAGAGAGTCTGGAAAAGTCCGCTCCGTATGTTGAATGTGATCTGCGAGCGCGCGCTGAGCCTCGCGCGCGTCCGCGTCGGGCGGGACGTAAACAGCAGCCAGGATGAATGAAGCGAACTCCCGCAGGGAATAAAATGGCTTGCAGTTAATGAATAAATATTCCAAGGCGGGAGAACAGTGTTGGGAGAGCACCGTTACATCAGAGCACCAGCTGCTGTTAATGTAAAAGCAGACTCCTCCTCCTGAGGACTTACCGGAGAGCTCTGTGTCACGATCAGCACGAAACAGCTGAAATCCCTCGAGGTGGAGCGCGCTGTCCAGTGTCTTTTCCTTGAGCCAGGTCTCAGTAAAACAGAGGGCAGCCAAGGTAGAGAGGTCCTTAAATCGCATCAGCAGTCTCAGTTCATCTACCTTGTTAAGGAGAGAATTGGCATTGGAGAGAAATATGCCAGGCAAAGCCGTGCGCGTGCCACTCCTGCGAAGCCACACGAGAGCGCCCGCTCGCCTTCCTCTCTTTCGCCGTCTCACTTTTTGGGCTAAACAGTGAACCAGATCGGCGGCAGGAGCTAAAAAAACTGGGAGTAGGTCCGTGGGAGTGAAAGTCTTGATATTTAGTAGCTCTTCACGGGTGTAAGAGCAGGCAGACACACAATTGACAAACAAAAACATACAAAGAAAGGCGCAGCGAAACACCATGGCGGCCACTGTGGGCGCCATCTTGGATCATCTTGGATCAGTCCAAACAGACTGGAGCGCAGGAATATTGTTCCGAGGCGCCTTGTCCAAAGAACCATCCAGCAGTGACCTTGCAGGAGAACCTTCCATCTGATAGTGTTTCTTTTTCCTTCTCCAACATTAGCACGTAGCCACAGGAAGCAGTACTTGTAAATGTAGGTGAAGATGAATCTTAAAGGTGAAATTCATCACTATTTTATGAAAACAAAGATTTTAAAAAAAAAACGTTTAGAAACTTGCACAATGTAAGTCTTAATGTTCTTCAAAAAATTAGTATATAGATGAAAAAAATGTAATTTTTATTGGGTCATAAATAATATAAATATTTACATTCCAGAAGATTTGTTTTAGAAAGAAAATTGACCCGTCCCGATTTCTGTTCCAATGCAATTAATCTGTTGATGTCACTGCTATTGCATTTCCGTATCACTGCGGGTTGGCAGAGGCAGCCATGGCCGCTTCTGAAAGGAATAACTCATTCCATTATCCCTCTCAAGTAAGAAGTAATAAACGAAGGGGCAAGACCAGAAGAAGTATTGGTTCAGCTTTTGATCGCTGGTGCAAACTGATTAATCATGACGGTTTGGAAATCTATACTGAAGTCGCCAATTTGCTACTCGACCGCTAAGCTAAGCTAAGCTAACTAGTGTTTGCATAGCTATCTGTAACCTACATTTTGTCTATGAGATGTTTCTGTTATTAATATGACTGTGTGATGATATCAGCTGGTGTATGGTGATGGGACAGACCACAGGAATTGCTCAGTAATCCTTTCCAAACAGTCTTTTTTCCACTTTGGTCTAGTGTAGCAACAGTTAGCATTAGCATCCGATACTGTGAAGGAAGGAACTGCATTTTTTTCCAATGAACATTATGAGTTTTTAAAAATACATCAGTTTTACATTGTGTTCAGTGATCTCCCACACACTGATGGCCATCTATCTAAAGAAGCTGTTTTTCTGTGTTATTTTAAAGTAGAACTGAACCCACCTTTTTGCGCAAAAAGTAGAATAGCGGATTAATTCCTTATTACCTATTGTATTTTTCAACACATAAAAGAAATTTTTAGGCCGTGCGATGGCCAAGCTATAAGCCGATAAACTTTTGCCTCTGGCTGGCAGTGCCAAACAAACCGGAAGTAGTGCAGACGACGCTGCGTGACGTCATGAGTGTGATCCTTAGCAAAACAACAATGGCAGATAATAGCAGTTCCAGCAGTCAAGAAAACCAGAGTTTTCAGAGTGAAGAGGCATTCAGGATTGGTGACGAGACAAAGGAGGATGCAGGAGTGTCAAGTGAACAGGAAGAGAGCGAGGGAGGCATCGAACCGTACAGATTCGAGCCAAAATTGTCGGGGGATTCCGGCACCGACTCAGAGTCAGACCGCAGCAGTGATGGGGAGGAGAGTCGCTTACTGAATACAGAATGGTGAGTCTTTACTTCTCTACTTTGGCATGTTTGGGGTGTCAGGATAAGGAAAATTAAGTCTGGACTGCAGACGATTTTTGTGTTTCAATAACAATAATTCCAGTAGAAAAGGGACAATGCGGTCCGAGGGTGGTGCCAATGGTCTGATGCAATCAGTGCAGTGACCAGCTGGTGACCATGCAATGCATCGCTTCCCGGTCGCTTTTTTTTTTTTTTTTTTTTTGTTACTTATTTGTACCCGTAGGTAGATTCGGTTTGCAGTCTGGTGACAAGCCACCGGCTGCCGGTCGCTGCGTGCGCGAGCGCCCTAAACCTACATGTTTTTGGTATGCGGGAGGAAACCGGAGAAATCCCGGAGTAAACCCACGCAACATGGGGAGAACATGCAAACTCCACACAGCTCACTGTTGGTCGGGGGCTGGGATCGAACCCACGATCTCATGATCCCCGCGATCCCCCGGCCGAGGGTAAACTGTGCTGCCACAGTGTTAAACCACTGCGCCACCATGCAGCTTTTCCTCCCCCTTTCTTTTCTTTCGTCGCCATGACAGCTTTCCTTGGCCACTGAACAGATCTTCCCAGGTGTTGGAAGTGTTTTGTAGTCGACTATCACGACAAAATGCACCAAAAACAACCAGTGTCGACGTGCTCGCAATGGTAAACATGGAGGACTGGGCCCAATTCATGACGTCACGTGGAACTCCGGCTGCACTTCCCGATAATCGGCGGATTCGTCGGATTTTTCAGGGCGGGAAATTCAAAATCGTGATTTTCTCCAAGATTCCGGGATTGGTGGAGGGGGTGCCAATGATAAATTATCTTTATAATTGTATGTACTATCACCCAGTGCCGTTCAATGCTGTTCACTTCAGTTCTACTTGAATGTGATGTGGGAATCCCTCTCAGTATATTCTCACACTCAGACTTAAGACAAAAGGGAATTGTCATGGGGGTTTGTGTGTGGATGTGGGGGTGGTGTGTTGATGTGAACAGTGACAAAGAGAATGGGAATTACAAAGACTTTGATGTTAAAGCAGCACACAGAGAAGGCTGACCGAGTGGTGGGATTTAAGAGCAGAGGTGCCTGAGATCTGTTACTCTTTTGCTGCTTGCATACCTGCCAACTACTCCGGTTTTGCCGTAATGGTTACGGTTTTCAAGACCCCATTCCGGGTTACGGCTTTATTCATAAAAATTACGGTTTTTCACTAAAAATTCAGTCAAAAATTTTAAATTGTGGAGAATGTGCTTAAGGATGAGACTGAGTTTATTCCTCAGATTCAGCTTTATTCACAGATCACATACTCCAAACATCTCAAAGCAAGAAAAGAGGCAGTATCATCTCACATCTGGGTTTTGTACCCTGGACACGAAACAGCAGTCAAATGGTGTTTAATCAAACATACAGTCACATGGCACTTAATCCCAATCACAAAGTAACCCCTTTGATCTCACACCATTGTCCTTTAGTTTCTGGTGGTCCGGAAATCTCTCCAGGTCGTCTCCCTGAAACAAAGGCCGAATCTCAAACCTTTCCACTGTCTTTCAGAGGCTCAGTCCCTTTTGTTCCATGAGACGTGTAGCACACAATAAACATACAGCAATACACTTGTGGAGAATATGTAACCAACATATGTGCCTATATGACCCCCCCCAAAACGTCTAAAATGGGACAAACATAACCAGAGATACATGACATAATAACATTACTACATATCAATCCACCAGTTGCTTAGCTCTAAGTCTCCTGCCGTATCTGCTGAAAGCCGGCTTTGCTGCTTCTGCCGTGTCCTCCTGCTCCTGTGGATTAGAACTGTTAGTCAATCTCTGTGGGTGTTCTGTAGAATGCCCTCTAGGGGGTCTGCCTCGACGGGGGGCTCTCGCCAACTGCACTGGTTCATCCGCCAAAACAAAAGCGGGTTTGAGTCTGTTTATACAAATCAATTCCTTTCTCTCTCCCAAATCTAGCAAAAAATGCTTCTCTCCTGTTTCCAGCACCCTGAACGGCCCATCGTAAGGCGGGCGCAAGTTGGGGCGACAAGCGTCATGTCTAACAAAAACAAACTCCGCATTTTCTAAAGCCTTCGGCACAAAAACGCGTGGGAAGCTGTGATGAACCAGGCCAGGAAGCGTGTTTGATCCTGTGTCGCTCTGCAACAGCTGAGCGGGGGGGCAATTTGGCGCAGGAGTATCGGGGAGAAATTCCCCAGGCAGACGGAGAGGCTGTGCAAAAACTAACTCAGCTGGGGAGGCTTGCAAATCCTCCTTAGGTGCTGAACGCAACCCCAATAAGACCCATGGTAGTTTGTCAACCCAATTTGTATCCGTAAGCGACGCTCTGAGGGCCGCTTTCAATGACCTATGAAAACGCTCGCATAAACCGTTAGCCTGGGGGTTGTACGCGGTGGTGCGGTGGATCTTTACCCCTAGGCTGCGGGCCATCGATGACCAGAGTTCGGAAACAAATTGAGGACCTCTGTCAGACGTTATGTTAGACGGAACTCCAAAATGGGCTACCCAAGCTGTTAAAAACGCGTGTGCCACTTCCTCCGCTGTGGTTGATGCCAGAGGGACCGCTTCTGGCCAACGCGTGGTGCGGTCCACCATCGTCAAAAGGTGTGTGTACCCCTGTGACGACGGAAGGGGGCCTACTAAGTCGACATGCACGTGATCAAAGCGCTTAGCCGGAATGCGAAAAGGCTCCAAAGGAGCTCTAGTGTGTTTGTGTATTTTGGCTCGCTGACATGCTGCGCAGGCTGTTGCCCATTCTTTGACCTGTTTGCACAACCCCGGCCAAACAAATTTCTCTCCCACCATTTTGACCGATGCGCGCACCCCTGGGTGCACCAGAGAATGGATCGAGTCAAAAACGCGGCGGCGCCACGCAGCTGGTACCACGGGACGCGGCCGTCCCGTGGAGACATCGCAGATTGCAGAGGCATACCCATTTGCAGCACCCTGTCCTCCAGCCTTAACCCTGTTGGTTCAGACTGGAGCGCGCGCACATCCGCATCGCTAACTTGCTCCGCAGCCATGGCTGCATAATCTAACCCTACGCGGACCGGGGCCGCGCGCGCTTCCGCGTCGTTACCCTGGCCCGCGGCCATGGCTGCAGAGTCTGCCCCCACAGGGCCTGGCGCCAGCACAGCACGCGAGAGGCAGTCTGCCACTACATTATGTTTACCTGCGACATGCTGGATATCGGTGGTGAACTCTGATATCGCGGCCAGCTGTCTTTGCTGCCTGCCTGACCAAGGTTCCGAAATCTTGGCCATCGCAAAAGTCAGCGGTTTGTGGTCCACGAACGCGGTGAAACGGCGCCCTTCCAGCCAGAACTGGAAATGGCGGATGGCCAAGTGTAGAGCTAACAACTCCCTGTCGAACATGCTGTATTTTCGCTCGCTATTGCGCAAGGTTTTGCTGAAAAACGCGAGCGGTTGCCAGGTCCCCGCTACAAACTGTTCAACAACCACCCCTACCGCTAAATCGGACGCGTCAGTGGTGAGGGCCATGCGGGCTGTTGGAACTGGATGTGCCAACAAAGCCGCGTTTGCCAGGGCTGTTTTGACTTTTGAGAATGCGCGCTCCCGCTCAGGAGACCATTTGATTTTATTCGTGGGTTTTTGTTTTTTTAGTGCAGCGTACAATGGTTGCATGAGCTGCGCTGCGCTTGGGAGGAAACAGTTATAAAAATTAACCATTCCCAAAAACTCTTGTAACGCCTTGATCGTTTGAGGTTGGAGAAAATTTGTTATTGCGCGCACTTTATCTGGCAGAGGGACCGCTCCTTCTGGCGAAACGCAATGCCCCAAAAAAATCAATCTGCGCTACCCCAAACTGACACTTCACTAGGTTAATTATTAACCCGTGCTCTGCCAGCCTCCGGAAAACTGCCGTGAGGTGGCTTTCATGTTCATCTTTGGACGTGCTGGCTACTAAAATGTCATCCAAGTAGACGAACACGAAAGGGAGGTTGCGCAGCACCGCGTCCATCATGCGCTGGAACGTCTGCATGGCCCCCTTGAGTCCAAAAGGCATGCGCAAAAACTCAAAAAGCCTGAAAGGAGTTATTACTGCTGTTTTGGGTATGTCCTGGGCGCGCACTGGAACCTGATGGTAGCCGCGCACTAAATCTATTTTAGAAAAAATGCGCGCCCCTGCCAAATGAACCGAAAAATCTTGGATGTGTGGGATCGGGTAGCGGTCGTGTGCAGTGGCGTTATTCAACCTGCGGAAATCACCGCAAGGTCGCCACGAGCCATCAGCCTTTGGGACCATGTGCAGTGGTGAAGCCCAGGGGCTTTTCGAACGTCTGATGATGCCCAGTTTTTCCAGGTTGGCAAACTCCTCGCGCGCTATGGTCCGTTTAGCTGAGTCCAGGCGCCGAGCTTTTGCAAAAACGGGAGGGCCGGTGGTAGTGATATAATGCTCCACTCCATGTTTGGCCACTGTCGCCGAAAACGTTGGGACTGTTAGTGCTGAGAACTGAGTGAGGAGTGCGTGGAACTTACCACCCGCAGCTGTGACGTTGGCTTGTGCAGTTGGCGGTGCCACTCGTGCTGTGCAGGGAATAGAGTGAAAAGACAGTGCATTAACCAGACGTCTGTTAGCAAGATCAACCAATAAACCATGTGAGCACAAGAAATCAGCCCCTAACATGTTGAAATTGACTGCAGCTACAACAAAAGTCCACTCCAATGAACGACCCTGCAAAGACAGAAGCTCTGCTTCAGCTATTAAGACCTCACCGAAGGTCTTAATAGCTGAGCCGTTCACTGCTGACACTGACACCTGGGGAACCTTGGACGGCATCAGCCGGTCCACATAGGAAGGCGTGATGAAGCTCAGCTGGGAGCCTGTGTCCACGAGGAAGTGTCTCCCCGAACCTGCATCCGTCAGGTAGAGCAGCTTGTTCTCCTCCCCGAGGGTCGCAGCTGCTACAGACCCTCGGTTCTGGCGTTTCCCGAACGCTTGGAGTGGCACGGTGGGAGGCACTTGTGTACCCTCTCTGCAAAGCGGCGATGATAGAAGCAAAGGATGTCATCCGCTCCATGTCGCTTGGTCCTGACTGCTGCCGTCGTCCGCGCGTCTGGCGCTGCAACCACTGGCCCCATGCCGTCTCCGGGCGTCGCTCCTAGCTCCGCTGCTGCAGCCGAAACTGCGCTCCGCTTGTGTGCGTCGACGAGTCACTGCGCCTCCTTGCTCAGCCCATGGTAGTCTCGCTTGGCCATCCGGGGTGAATCTGCCAGGGTAACTCTCAGGGTAACTCTTCAGCCTCAGCATTTTCACCATCAGGTCTACGGGTCTGTCGTTCTCCGACTCCGTCAATGTCAGGAACCCCTCTGCTCGCTGTTGCACCGAGGGGGTGAAATGGCTGATAAGCGCAGCTTTCAATGCGCTGTATTTGTCGCTGTCCGGTGGGTGATTGACCAGGTCTTCCACCCTCTGGACTATGTGGCTGTCCAGCTTCGCCACCACATGGTAGAATTTCGTGTCGTCCTTCGAGATTCTCTGGAGGTTGAACTGCGCCTTGACCACGCTAAACCAGGAGCACGGACTATGCTGCCAGAAGTCGGGCAGCTGGAGTGTGGAGGCAGCCATCAGGCTGGCTTCTGCCGAGCCCCGCTCGGGAGAATTATCTCTGCTCATTTTTTGTCGTAAGGTCACCAGTGTGGAGAATGTGCTTAAGGATGAGACTGAGTTTATTCCTCAGATTCAGCTTTATTCACAGATCACATACTCCAAACATCTCAAAGCAAGAAAAGAGGCAGTATCATCTCACATCTGGGTTTTTTACCCCGGACATGAAACAGCAGTCACATGGTGTTTAATCAAACATACAGTCACATGGCACTTAATCCCAATCACAAAGCAACCCCTTTGATCTCACACCATTCCGCTGTCTCTCAGAGGCTCAGTCCCTTTTGTTCCATGAGACGTGTAGCACACAATAAACATACAGCAATACACTTGTGGAGAATATGTAACCAACGTATGTGCCTACAAAATCGTAAAAAAAAAAACACGAAAGCAATTCCAAACACGAGATTGCTAGGAATAGTATCTAAATTTAGAACATAACGTGATGGTGGCCGGGATGGTCACACTTTTTCAGTGCTGAGACAAAGTTGCTGATTTTGCCACTAAAATAACTAACCAACAGCGAATATCGGATCAACATTTGTGACGCACATGCACAGGCTGAATTTCCACCTTGGTTGAACCAGCTTTTTAAGTAGAAATACCCCTTTATTCGCCTTTCACCGGGCTCTGTGAGTAAACTGAGTAGCATTTCTTTTCGTGGTTCGCTGCTAAGCTAACGCTATCGCTATAGCTAACGCCATAGCTAGTTGTAGCACCTAACACTGACACAAAGAAGCGACTCTGTCCCCGGTGATTGGGGCTTGCTGGAGGAACTAACCGAGGCAACAGTTGGACGGGAGCCAGATCAGAGTTCAAGTGCAGCGGTGGTAGGAGATGGGGACCAGTGGAGGACCACCGGGGCCCCAGCCGGATAAGAGCCGGAATCGGAGCCCAGTTACAGCGGCAGGGCTCAGCGGAGTCGCAAAGGAATTAGGTCAGCATTGTATACATTTTCATTATGGAATCTGCCGGAGAAAAATCACAAATGAGTGTGAAACCCAAACGAAAATTACAGTCTTTTCATGAGGAATACTCCAAAGCATTTCCAAGAATTATTATTCGCTCAAGAAAGGGTGAAGATTTCACATTTGCTCAGGGAAAAGGTCAAGAGAAATGTCATTTATCAACATTTGTTAAATGCATGATTTTGTACTAAGAGAATATTACCATAGAGTTTGTCCTTGATCTTTTCCATCAGCATATCTGCATTGACAATTTAAGGAAAATAGAAACATGATTGTTGAAGAAATATGAGGTTGTTAGCCACATTTTAACTTGATTTAATGCTAATATTTGTTTGTTTGGCTTTGCCCCCCTGAACCCCCCACCAGGACTTTGTCCTGGACCTACAAGGGCCTGCGGCCCCTGGACCCCGGCTGGCTACTAGGCTTTTCAGGTTTTAAAAGTTGGCAGGTATGTGCTTGTGTTTCGAGAGAAATGTAGAGAGAGAGTGAATAAAGCTTGATATGATCTGGACCTCTCTGCCTGATTATTTCTCTCTCCACACTGGTGACCCTTGACGCACAATGGAACGTGAGGCAAACACCCCGGAGATGACCCGGATGGGTACCAGCAATGTGTGCACCATTTCGGTCAAACTCCCAGACTTTTGGCTACACGACCCAAAGTCTTGGTTCCTCCACACCGAGGCCCAGTTCGCACGCCGGGGAATAACAGCAGATGACACCAGATACTACTACTTGGTCGCAGCGCTGGATGCACACACAACTCAGCAGGTGGCAAGCCTGCTTCAACTGCCCCCAGCCTGTGACAAATACGGCGCTCTCAAAACCGCGCTGACCCGGCGCTACACACTCTCGGACTGTGAGAGAGCGGAGAGGCTCCTGACGCGCTCCGAGTTAGGAGATGGGTCGGTGGTCGAATTGATGGAGAAGATGTTGGTGTTGATGGGCACAGATGATGGGCATTTCCTCTTTGTTCACCTTTTCCTCTGGAACCTCCCGATGGCGGCCAGAGCGGTCCTTGCCAATTCGCCGCTGCTGGCCGCATACGACTACCGGGCGCTAGCCCAGGAGGCAGATCAGATTATCCTCACCACCAGAGCCCTCACAGTGAACCCAGCAGCGTTGGACCCCAGCGAGACGGCCAACGGAGGCGAGGAGCCAGCGATGGTGGCTGCAGCAGGGGCCAAGAAGCACCGGAGAGACACGCTTTGTTTCTACCATCACCGTTTTGGACAGGACGCACGCCGATGCGTGCCACCTTGCTAATTCAAGCGTTTGGGAAACGCCAGGACCGGCAGTTGGTAGCAGCTGCGACCACCGGTGAAGCAAGCAAGCTGCTCTATGTGACAGACTCACGCTCGGGGAGACGGTTCCTCGTGGACTCCGGCTCCCAAAAGAGCCTCATCCTGCCATCCTACGCTGACCGGCTGGCGGGAACTAGCAGCCCCGAGCTGACGGCCGCAAACGGCTCAGACATTAAGACTTTTGGTGAAAGGACGCTGACTGTATCCTTTCACGACCGTACATACCAATGGACATTCGTCATAGCAGCATGCAGCTTCCCCATCTTAGGTGCTGATTTTTTGTGTGCACACGGACTATTAGTCAATGTTGCTAACAGACGCCTGATTAACACAATGTCTTTTGATTCTCTCCCCCGTACAGCTCGAGGAGCCGGGCCAACAACACTAGCCAACGTCACAGCTCCAGGGGGTAAGTTCCACACACTACTCACCCAGTTCCCAGCACTCACGGTCTCGACGTTTTCGGTGGCCGTCACTAAACATGGGGTGGAGCACTTCATTACCACCACGGGGCCACCTGTTTTCACAAGACCTCGGTGCGTGAACGCAGCTAAACTGGCCATAGCGCGCGAGGAGTTTGCCAACTTGGAAAGGTTGGGAATCATCAGGCGCTCAAACAGCCTATGGGCATCCCTGCTACACATGGTTCCTAAGGCCGAGGGATCGTGGTGACCGTGCGGAGATTTCCACAGATTAAACAACGCCACAGCACCTGACCGCTACCCCATCCCTCATATTCAGGATTTTTCCGTTCAGACCTGGTCTGCGGTTACCACCAGGTCCCGGTGCGCAGTGAGGACATGCCTAAAACGGCAGTAATAACACCTTTTGGCCTGTCTGAGTTTTTACGCATGCCTTTCGGGTTAAAAGGCGTGGCGCAGACATTCCAACGCATGATGGATGCAATGTTGCGCGATCTGCCGTTTGTGTTCGTCTACCTGGACGACATCCTTGTGGCCAGCGCATCCAAAGACAAACATGTAACCCACCTCAGGACAGTTTTCCAGAGGTTGGAGGAGCACGGATTAATAATCAACCCGGCGAAGTGCCAGTTCAGGGTGGCGGGGATTGATTTTTTAGGCCACCGCATCTCACCAGAGGGCACAACACCCTTGCCGGACAAGATGCGTGCCGTGGCGAATTTTCCCCGGTTTACGACCGACATTCAGCATGTGGCCGGTAAACTCAATGTGGTGGCGGACTGCCTCTCGCGCGCATTAGTGGCCCCAGTCTACGTGGGGATAGATTACTCAGCCATGGCCACTGCGTAGAGTGGCGATGCGGACGTTTGCGCGCTCCAGTCTGGACCAACAGGGTTAAGGCTGGACAGCAGAGTACTGCAAGACGAGTCCCCCCCCCCCCCCAATCTGTGACGTCTCCACAGGCCGCCCGCGCCCGGTGGTCCCAAGCGCTTGGCGCTGCCGTGGTTTTGAATCGGCTCACTCCCTGGCGCACCCAGGAGTGCGCGCGTCAGTCAAAATGGTGGGAGCGAAGTTCGTCTAGCTGAGCCTGTGCAAACAGGTGAAAGAGTGGGCTGCAGCCTGCGTAGCGTGCCAGCAAGCTAAAGTGCACAGGCGCACACAAAGGCCCCCTTGGAGCCGTTTCATATCCCAGCTAAGCGGTTTGACCACGTTCACGTGGACCTCATGGGCCCCCTCCCACCATTGCAAGGGTTCAGGCACCTCCTGACAGTGGTGGACCGCACCACGCGCTGGCTCGAAGTAGTCCTGCTAGCTTCCACCGCGTCCGTAGAAGTTGCACGCGCTTTTTTGACGACATGGGTGGCACATTTCGGCACCCCTTCAGATATCACGTCCAATCGGGGCCCGCAATTTGTTTCCGACCTCTGGTCCACCATGGCCCGGAGCCTGGGCGTCTCACTTCATCACATGACCACGTACAACTCACAGGCCAATGGGTTATATGAGCGTTTCCATAGATCGCTTAAAGCAGTGCTCAGGGCTTCGCTTACGGATGCAAATTGGGTGGACCGGTTGCTGTGGGTTCTATTAGGGTTGCGTTCAGCACCGAAGGAGGATTTCGCAGCCTCCCCAGCAGAGCTGTTTTTTTCCCAGCCGCTGCGGCTCCCTTGGAAATTTTTGCCAGACAGCCCCGCGCCGAACACTGATCCATCCCCGCTTTCACCACGTAACACAGTGGCAGGGACGGTACCCGGTCCGATCCACCACTGTTTTCCACGCGCTTTTGTACCACGGGCCTTGAAGGACACGGCATTTGTATTTGTCAGGCACGATGCCCACCAGACCCCCTTGTGCCCACCCTACGATGGCCCGTTCAGAGTGCTGGAGCCCGGGGAGAAACATTTTGTGTTAGACTCGGGGGTACGCAGAGAAACAGTCTGTATAGATAGGCTTAAGCCCCCTTTTGACATTGACATTGATTTTTATTTGAACATTCTTAAAAAAAAGAAAGAAGATAGTTCAAAACACAACAAAAAAGCAAACCAAAAATAAAATGTGGAGTGGGAAGAAGCCAACGCTTATATAGTCCCACCCCTTTTCCATACCCAACAAATTACAGTATTACTCATAATCATCATCCCACAACCACATTCACCATAATACACCCATAGTCAAATTATACAACAAAAATGACACAACAATGACAGTCCATATTGACAACAATACCAACATCCAACAATATTACAACAACAATAAACATACACTTCTGGCATGTTCAATACAAACACAGACAACACCATCACCTTCACAATCACCATAACACAACAACAACCTTCCCTCACTGAAGACACAATGTAACATCACTATCCTTCATTCTCATACTGCTCAAAAATAATTTCTTTATATGTTGATTTAAATATGAGGATGTTTGGACATTGCCTGTGTTTCTCCCCCAACCCATTCAACAATTTTACCCCACACACAGACACACAAAAACTCTTCCGTGTAGATCTTACTAAATGCATTTTAAATTTTGTATTCCCCCGTAAATTATATTTCCCTTCTCTCTCCCTGAAGAGATTTTGTATATTGTGTGGCAAGAGGTTTTTACTAACTTTAAACATTAATTGTGCTGTGTAATAATGAACCAGATCCCATAATTTCAATAACTTCGAATGTAAAGACAATAAATTAGTATGTTTGAGGTACCCGACTTTGTGTATAACACGGACTACCCTTTTTTGTAATATTAACAATGAATTAAGTTTACTTTTATAACTGTTACCCCAAACCTCTATCAAGTATGGAAGTACTAATGAACAATACAAAATATGAAGTGATTTATAATCTAGGACCTGCTTAATTTTATTTATAATTGCAATATTTTTTGCAACTTTATTTTGTATGTATCTGACATGTGGTTTCCAACTAATTTTATCATCCAGTATTACACCCAAAAACTTGATCTCCTTAACTTTTTCAATAACTACGTTATCTATATGAATGTGTATATCTTCTTTATTTTTACAATTACCAAATATCATTACCTTAGTTTTATCTATATTTAGTGATAATTTATTACAATCCATCCATTTTTTTGAGCTAATTTAATTCATTATTTAGAGTATGGATTAGTTGATTATAATTATTTCCAGAATAAAATATATTAGTATCATCAGCAAATAATATTATTTTTAATAATTTAGAAACTTGAAATATATCATTTATATATATGTTAAATAATTTGGGGCCCAATACTCTCCCATCTTCACAAAGCTTTCATCTTATCAGATGAGCAAGTGGTGCTGGCCCGAACTCCTCGGCGCGGATGACCCCCACTGAGAACTCCCCAGGTAAATGACTTGTCAGATCAGTCACAAGGTCATGCTAATGATGTTTTCCTCCCTCCCAATGTCCCCCCACAGACGGACGCACACCCAACCTCGAAGCCGCAGACCCCACGTTCCAGCCGCTTCGGACGAAAGCTGAAGCCCAAAGGAAATGAGCGTCGAGGCTCAGTCTGAGTCTGGGAGGGTGTGTGTGTGTGTGTGTGTGTGTGGGAATCCCTTTCAGTATATTCTCACACTCAGACCTAAGACAAAAGGGAATTGTCATGGGGGGGGGTTTGTGTGTCGGGGGCAGTGCCTTTGGCATGGCAAACCGGCGTAGTGGTTCCTCTCTTCAAAAAAAGGGGACCGGAGGGTGTGCTCCAACTTTAGAGGGATCACACTCCTCAGCCTCCCTGGGAAGGTCTATGCCAAGGTACTGGAGAGGAGAGTCCGGCCGTTGGTCGAACCTCGGATTCAGGAGGAGCAATGTGGTTTTCGTCCTGGCCGTGGCACATCGGACCAGCTCTTTACCCTCTCGAGAATTCTTGAGGGTTCGTGGGAGTTTGCCCAACCAGTTTACATGTGTTTTGTGGATTTGGAGAAGGCATTTGACCGCGTCCCTCGTGGATTTTTGTGGGGGGTGCTTCGGGAGTATGGGGTATCGGGCTTGTTGTTACGAGCTATTCGGTCTCTGTACGACCATTGTGAGAGTTTAGTTCGTATTGCCAACACTCGGTCGGAGTCATTCCCAGTGAGAGTTGGACTCCGCCAGGGCTGCCCTTTGTCACCGATCCTGTTCATAATTTTTATGGACAGGATTTCTAGGCGCAGCCAGGGAATGGAGGGTGTCATGCTTGGTGACCACAGGATCTCATCTCTGTTGTTTGCAGATGATGTTGTCCTGTTGGCTTCATCCAGCAATGACCTACAGCTCTTGCTGGGACGGTTTGCCGCTGAGTGTGAAGCGACTGGGATGAGAATCAGCACCTCCAAGTCCGAGTCCATGGTCCTCAGCCGGAAAAAGGTGGATTGTCCTCTCCGGGTTGGGGACAGGCTCCTGCCCCAAGTGGAGGAGTTTAAGTATCTTGGGGTCTTGTTCACGAGTGAGGGGAAAATGGAGCGAGAGATCGACAGATGGATTGGAGCAGCATCTGCAGTGATGCGGACGTTGTACCGGTCTGTTGTGGTGAAGAGGGAGCTTAGTTCTAAGGCAAAGCTGTCGATTTACCAGTCAATCTACGTTCCTACTCTCACCTATGGTCACGAGCTTTGGGTAATGACCGAAAGAACGAGATCGCGGATACAAGCGGCTGAAATGAGCTTTCTCCGTAGGATGGCTGGACTCACCCTCAGAGATAGGGTGAGGAGCTCAGTCATCCGGGAGAGGCTCAGAGTAGAACCGCTGCTCCTCCACATTGAAAGGAGTCAGCTGAGGTGGTATGGGCATCTGATTAGGATGCCTCCTGGACGCCTCCCACTTGAGGTGTTTCAGGCACGTCCCACTGGGAGGAGACCCCGGGGCAGACCCAGGACTCGGTGGAGAGACTATATCTCCCAGCTGGTCTGGGAACGCCTTGGTATCCCCTCTGAAGAGCTGGAGCAGGTGGCTGGGGAGAGGGAAGTCTGGGCTTCTCTGCTTGAACTGCTGCCTCCGCGACCCGGACCTCCGGAAAAGCGGTAGAAGATGGATGGATGGATGGATGGATGGATGGGGTTTGTGTGTGGATGTGGGGGTGGTGCGTTGATGTGAACAGTGACAAAGAGAATGGGGAATTTCAAAGGCTTTGATGTTAAGGCAGCACACAGAGAAGGCTGACCGAGTGGTGGGATTTAAGAGCAGAGGTGCATGAGATCTGTTACTCTTTTGCTGCTGGTGTTCTAGAGGAATGTAGAGAGAGTGTGAATAAAGCCTGATATGATCTGGACCTCTCTGCCTGATTAGCTCTCTCTCCACACTGGTCTCTTTCGTCAGAATCAAAATTAGTTTATGATACGTCGAACAGAGGATCTTTTGTTTATGTGATCAAACGTTTTTGGCGTTTATAAAATAAACTGCTTTTACATTGTGTGAGATGATCTTCCCCAAATGTGTCCCCATTGTCATGGCGGCCTCTGGGCCGTCATTGGCGTCATCAGCTCCAGCTGTGCACAGACCAACAGGTGCAAATCAACGGCTGTTAAAAGCCAGCGTCGCTGACAGCCCGTCACGGAGTCGTCTGTCCTCCTCGTCGGAGTATGAGCCTGAACTCCGCTCTCTCGCCTCGTCAAGAACCTCTCTTGCCTCGTCAAGAACCTCTCGTCAAGCTCAACCAAGTAAGAGAACAATTTGTTACTCAACTCCTTGTCTTGACCCCTGTGCACAGGTGGACCTCCCAGGCGGCGGACCTGTGTCCCCAGCTGACGGGGCAACGCCATCTCGCCCACGTAGCGCTTCGCTACCACCGCGACTACCGGTACGTCTTGCTCCTCAGCTTCAAGAACTACTGTTATCTCAGTTGCAGGAGTATTCGCCACCGCTATCAGGGGAGTCCCTGTCATCATTATCAGCTGTATCATCATCACCATGTTCTGTGGAATCACTAACCTCGTCATCATCAGAACCATCGTCATCCCGGTCTGTGAACTCACAGCCGGTGTTATCACAAGGATTTCCCTCGTCACAGCCACAGGTGGTATCTCCAGCACATTCATGGACACCTTCACCTCCACGCTGCACGGCCGCTGGAACTCAGCAGGGCGAAACCTGTGCTTCACTCAAGTAAGCTTCTCCACCTGCAGCTCTTCACGAGTGTGGAGCAAAAGTAATTTTTTCTGCTTGTATGTTCCAGGGTTGCCGGGTCTCCGTCCAGGCTGCTCAGCTCCAGTGACCAGAACACGATCCACGCACTCACTCACGCACTATATACTCTCACTATTAAATAAAAGGATTATTGTCACAATCTGCCCATGTCAGTGTCTGTCTCCTGGGTCCTAAAACATGTCAGTACGACTCCGTCACGTTGACCCAGCGGACAGTTCACTGTCGTGCCAACTCAACACTCTTAGCGCCCGGGTAGATTTATTAGCACACCAACAGACAGTAATCTTAAACCAGTTGACCTTAATTAATGGTCGGCTGGATCGTCTGGAAGGACACCAGACGTTTCCCCCGACCGCAAATATCTCAGCCCCTGCAGGCTTAGCATCTGGACAAGCTAACACCTCCTCGTCCTCTCGCCTCACCCCTATTCCCACACCTGCCCGGTTCAGCGGAAAACTCAGGGAAGCTCGAGGATTCCCATTACAATGTGAATCAGTTTTTCTCCGCGTTCCGGGAGATTTCACCCTTGATTCTAGTCGGATTGGTTATGTCATAAATTTGCTGGCAGGAAGAGCCTTAGATTGGGCCTGTTCTATCATGGCTAAACCAAGCTATCCCATGCTTACTTACCAGGAGTTTGTGACAGAATTCATGTCCGTGTTTGACCATACTGATAGGGGTGAGGTGTTGACAGAACGGCTGTTGAGCCTACAGCAGGGAAAAAGATCAGCTGCTGACTACGCTATTGACTTCCAGGTTCTGGCCACAGAGATTGGGTGGGGGGAGCCATCACTGTGTGGTATTTTCCTACGTAGTCTTAACGATGAGTTAAAGGATGAGTTAGCGGCACGGGATAAACCGGACAATTTGCGGGATTTGATCGCCTTAGCGGTTAGTTTGGATAGCAGATTAAGGGAGCGGGCGGCTGAACGGCGAACTACTTCCCGTTCAGTTAGACTCCGCCCCCGCGTCCCTAACTCTCCTCTTCTCGCTTTACCCGCGTCAGAGGAATCCCCGGATCAAGAGGCTATGACTATTGGCCGGTCTAAAGTGTCAGCAGCTGAGAAGCAACGCCGCAGGGATCAGGGCCTTTGTTTCTACTGTGGGAAGGAGTCACATGGGGTGTTCGAATGTCCCAGTAAGTTAAAAGGGAAGGCCCGTGGATCGCAGTAGGGGGATTCACGGGCAAGAATTCAGAAGAACCCCTTACTTGTTGTCAATTACCCCTCAGACTAATTCATACACATACAGAACACTCCACATTAGCGTTAGTTGATTCCGGAGCTGAGCAAAATTTCATTTCTAGAGACCTGGCAACCCGGATGGGCCTCAACTGTCAGACTCTAGACCCCCCTGTCAAACTGATCACCTTGTCTAAAGCGTCTTTGACCACCGTTGCCTATCAGACGGCCCCCGTGTTAATCATTGTATCAGGAAACCACAGGGAGGAAGTTCAGTTTCTTGTTCTGCCCGTTTCTTCTTCACCCGTTATCCTGGGGTACCCCTGGCTGTGCCTACATAACCCCACCATTGACTGGCAAGCTGGGAGAGTAACGGCATGGAGTACGTTCTGCCTTAGTGCCTGCCTCCAATCAGCGGCGTGCGCCCCATCCGTCAAGGTGCCTCTGCCTCATTCATCTCCACCGGACCTGTCCAAGGTGCCAGAGGTTTACCATGATCTGGGGCTAGTGTTTAGCAAGTCTCGGGCGTTGTCTTTACCCCCCCCCCCCCCCATCGTCCTTATGACTGCGCGATCAACCTGAAGGCTGGGGCCCCTCTTCCTGCAAGCCGCCTTTACAGCCTATCAGCCCCGGAGCGCGAGGCCATGGATACGTACATCAAGGAGTCCGTGGCCTCTGGTATCATCCGCCCGTCGTCTTCGGCAGTGGGAGCCGGGGGTTTTTTTGTTGGGAAGAAGGATGGCTCACTACGCCCCTGCATCGACTTCCGGGGACTGAATGAAATAACGGTAAAAGATAAATATACTTTGCCTCTGATGAACACTGCTTTTGACTCCCTCCAAGGGACATCCTGGTTTACTAAACTGGACCTTAGGAATGCCTACCATCTAGTGCGCATAAGGGAAGGAGATGAGTGGAAGACGGCTTTTCGGACCAATAGCGGACATTTTGAGTATCTGGTAATGCCGTTTGGGTTAACTAACGCTCCAGCCGTTTTCCAGCGATTGATAAACGATGTATTACGGGATTTTTTGAACTCGTTTGTTTGTTTATCTTGACGACATTCTCATCTTCTCCCGTACACTAGAAGAACATCAGGTGCATGTCCGCAGGGTACTACAGCGCCTCCTGGAGAATCAACTATTCGTCAAGGCTGAGAAATGTGAGTTCCACACTGACCAAACCTCTTTCCTTGGGTTTATTATAGCTCGGAACCAGGTGCTACCTGACCCGGCCAAGGTCAAGGCGGTAGTGGATTGGCCTGCACCCACCTCCAGAAAGCAGCTTCAAGGGTTCCTGGGGTTTGCTAATTTTTATAGGAGGTTTGTGCCAAATTTTGGTAATATTGCCCGTCCTCTGACTGCTCTCACCTCCCCTAAGACCCCGTTTTGCTGGAGTAAGGAGGCAGCGGAAGCTTTTGAGAAGCTCAAGAGGGAGTTCGCCTCGGCCCGAGTCCTTACTCAGGTGGACCCGAAGCTGCAGTGCTTGGTGGAGGTGGACGCCTCTGATTCGGGAGTTGGAGCGGTACTCTCCCAATGCTCTCCTGAGGACGGTAAGATTCACCCATGTGCTTATTTCTCTCACCGTCTTACCCCTGCAGAGAGGAATTACAGCATAGGAGACAGGGAGTTGCTGGCAGTGAAACTCGCTTTGGAGGAATGGAGACACTGACTGGAGGGGGCTGCTCAGCCGTTCGTGGTTTGGACTGATCATCGCAACCTGGAGTACCTCAGGACGGCGAAGCGCCTGAATGCACGCCAGGCTCGCTGGTCCCTCTTCTTCGGCCGTTTTAACTTTTCCATCACTTACCGGCCGGGAAGCAAGAACGGTCTTTGTGACTAGAAAAGCGCTATATAAGTGCAGGTTAGTTAGTTAGTTAGTTAGTAAACCAGATGCCCTCTCACGGCAGTTTGACGCACCATCCTCTGAAGACCAGGAGACCCCTATCCTGCCGCCTTCCTGCGTCGTGGGCGCCCTGTCATGGGGGATCTGCAAGACGGTTCGCCGGGCTCAGAGGACCGAGCCGGACCCCGGGGGGGGGGGGGCCCGGGCCGCTTGTTTGTTCCACGCGCTATCCGGGGCAAGGTGATCGAGTGGGGTCACGCTTCCAAGTTGGCTTGTCATCCTGGAGTGGGTCGGACCGTGGATCTCCTCCATAGGACCTTCTGGTGGCCAGGGCTACGGAAGGATGTTGTAGGTTACATCCGGGCCTGCGCTCAGTGCGCCACCGGGAAGACGACATCATCCCCCCCGGCGGGCCTGCTACACCCGTTGCCGGTTCTTTCACGCCCCTGGTCTCACGTAGCTATGGACTTTGTGACTGGTTTACCCACTTCAGATAACTTCACCACGGTTTTAACCATCGTGGACCGGTTTTCGAAGGCAGCCCATTTTGTGCCACTTCGGGGTTTGCCTTCGGCCCAGGAAACAGCGGACCTTCTCGTGCAACATGTGGTCCGTCTTCACGGCATCCCTGCTGACATAGTGTCGGATCGGGGACCTCAGTTTGTCTCACAAGTTTGGAAGGCTTTCTGTGCAGCGCTGGGAGCCACAGCCAGCCTCTCCTCTGGTTATCACCCTCAGAGCAATGGCCAGTGCGAGCGGGCTAATCAGGAGCTTGAGGCCGCCCTACGCTGTGTCATCTCCTCCTGCTCATCCTCCTGGAGCAAGTACCTTCCTTGGATTGAGTACGCTCACAACGCCACGATCTCCACGGCTACGGGCGTCTCCCCTTTCAAGGCATCATTCGGGTTTGATCCACCGCTGTTCCTGGAGGAAGAAAGGGAGGTAGCGGTTCCCTCAGTCCAGGCACACATCAAGCACTGTCGGCGAGTTTGGCTCATCGCCCGCCAAGCCTTGCTTAAGACTACCAAACGCAATATCCAGGTGGCCAACCGGCATAGGAGACCCGCCCCGGACTATAAGGTGGGTCAGAAAGTCTGGTTGTCAACCCGGAATATTGGTGTACCGGCCGAAAAGCGTAAGCTCACTAAGCGCTTCATTGGCCCCTACACCATCAGTCGTGTTATTAACCCTGTGTCTGTGCGCCTGTCTCTCCCCTCTTCAATGCGTATCTGCCCCACCTTTCATGTCTCCCAGGTCAAACCGTACATCTCTGATCCCCTGTGCCCTGCTCCCACGGCTCCCGCACCCCCGAGGATGATCGATGGCCATCCGGCCTGGGGGGTGACTGCCATCCTGGATGTCCGCAGGCGGGGTCGTGGTCTTCAGTATTTGGTGGACTGGGAGGGCTTTGGACCGGAGGATCGTTCTTGGATTCGCCCAGCGTTGATCCTGGATAAACAGCTGATCCGCGATTTCCATCGGGCGAATCCAGGTAGAATTGGGCAGGTGCCTGGAGGCACTGCTAGAGGGGGGAGTACTGTCATGGCGGCCTCTGGGCCGTCATTGGCGTCATCAGCTCCAGCTGCACACAGACCAACAGGTGCAAATCGACGGCTGTTAAAAGCCAGCGTCGCTGACAGCCCGTCACGGAGTCGTCTGTCCTCCTCGTCGGAGTATGAGCCTGAACTCCGCTCTCTCGCCTCGTCAAGAACCTCTCTTGCCTCGTCAAGAACCTCTCGTCAAGCTCAACCAAGTAAGAGAACAATTTGTTAATCAACTCCTTGTCTTGACCCCTGTGCACAGGTGGACCTCCTAAGCGGCGGACCTGCATCCCCAGCTGACGGGGCAACGCCATCTCGCCCACGTAGCGCTTCGCTACCACCGCGACTACCGGTACGTCTTGCTCCTCAGCTTCAAGAACTACTGTTATCTCAGTTGCAGGAGTATTCGCCACCGCTATCAGGGGAGTCCCTGTCATCATTATCAGCTGTATCATCATCACCACTTTCTGTGGAATCACTAACCTCGTCATCGTCAGAACCATCGTCATCCCGGTCTGTGAACTCACAGCCGGTGTTATCACAAGGATTTCCCTCGTCACAGCCACGGGTGGTATCTCCAGCACGTTCACGGACACCTTCACCTCCACGCTGCACGGCCGCTGGAACTCAGCAGGGCGAAACCTGTGCTTCACTCAAGTAAGCTTCTCCACCTGCAGCTCTTCACGAGTGTGGAGCAAAAGTAATTATTTCTGCTTGTATGTTCCAGGGTTGCCGGGTCTCCGTCCAGGCTGCTCAGCTCCAGTGACCAGAACACGATCCACACACTCACTCACGCACTACATACTCTCACTATTAAATAAAAGGATTATTGTCACAATCTGCCCGTGTCAGTGTCTGTCTCCTGGGTCCTAAAACATGTCACCCATTGTCTTTTGAAAGCAGAAACAGAGCCAAAACCTTCTCCGGCTCAGCTAAGTTGTCATCTTACAGATATCTATAATTTTTTAAACTTCTTGGTGTCTGTGAAAAGTATTCCCAACAGTTTTATAAACATTCTTTTTCTAATTCTAATTCTAATTCTAATTCTCATTCTAATGTATGCCAGAAAAAGGGTCTCCTGTAGCCCACCTGGATATGAGGCCTGGACCCTTTTAGCTGCACTGGACCAGAACCAGCACAGGGACCCTGTAAGTTTTGTGCCACCAAAACATTTTACACAATAATCTATAAACTGTAATATTAGGATTATAAATTTAAAATGTTTTTTGGGGAGGTGATTTATTAATTTTAAATCTTTTTGCAAATTTTACAGAAACGATTGTTTTTGTTAATATTTAGTGAATACTCTGTTACGTCCATCCATTCATATTTATCATTTTTCATAATGAATTAATTAGACTTATGACCACATTCCACCCCTTCTGGCCCGCATTCTTTCAAAGCCCTTTCTACAGATGCAGGTCTGCTACAACATGGACAACTGCACCCAGAGGACCCACGTACACTTGGCCTTGTTCCTGCAGAACCACCGTCACCAATGGAAGAGCTGACGACACAAGCTAGGAGAGGCCTAGGTACAGGTACAGCTCAAAAAATTAGAACATCATGAAAAAAGATCAATATTTTTGTCACTCATTTCAGAAAGTGAAACCCATGTATTATATAGATTCATTACACAACGATTGAAATACTTAAAGTGTTTATTTATTTTAATTTTGATGATTATGGCTTACAGCCCATGAAAAGCCCAAATTCAGTTTCTCCAAAAATTAGAATATTACATAAAATTAATTTTTAAAAAATAGTTTTTTAATAGAAATGTTGGCCGACTGAAAAGTCTGTCCATGTACCACTCAATACTTGGTCGGGGCTCCTTTTAGATTAATTACTGTATCAGTGTGGCGTGGCATGGAGGTGATCAGCCTGTGGCACTGCTGAGGTGTTATGAAGGTCCAGGTTGCTTTGATAGTGACCTTCAGCTCGTCTGCATTGTTGGGTCTGGTGTCTCTCATCTTCCTCTTGACAATCCTCCATAGATTGTCTCTGGCAGAGGTCCCCAACCCCCGGGCCGCGGACCGGTACCAGTCTGTGGGTCATTTGGTACCGGGCCGCACAGAAAGAATAAAAAAACTTACATTACTTAGCTTTGTGAGGAGATGGAGGTGGAGCACAGACACCTTCTCTTATACACAGAAATAAGATGGTTATCCCGAGGGAGATCGCTGGCCAGAGTGTTTGAATTACGAGAGCCGCTGCAGAGATTTCTCTCAGAAAAAAGTCACCGCTGGCAGCACATTTCAGTGACGAGGAATGGGTCGCAAAACTCGCTTACTTGTGCGACATATTCAGCTCAATGAACTCAGTCTGTCACTTCAGGGGAAAATGACAACTGTCTTCAAGTTGGCAGATAAAGAAGCTGCATTTAAAGCCAAATTAGATTTGTGGGGACGGCGCGTGAATGGAGGTATATTTGACATGTTTCAAACATTAGCGGGGATGTTGGAAGAGACTGTGCCCGAGCCTTCATTCTCCCAGCTGGTACACGATCACCTGTCTTTGCTTTTAAAAGAGTTCGAGCGCTACTTTCCAACCACAAAAGATCCACGAACTGCCAAAGAATGGGTCCGCGACCCATTTCTCAACAAACCAGGTGAATCCAACATGTCTGTGCAAGAAAATCAACTGCTGGAGATCGCAAATGATGGCGGTGTGGGATAACCCCCACAACAGACTGGACAGGCACAGCAATGTGTGTATTTATGTCTACAGGCAGCCCCGCTTCTTCTGGCTTTTTCCAGCTCACTACTGTGATGTTAATGTGCCATTCATGCATTGTGTTCATGCTTCTGTGACAGAGATCATCCTGCGCAGTTCGCCCCACACGGGACACGAACCCGCGACCTCTCAGTCAACTACACAGTTCGAGCATGGGAGACACAGCACGATCACGCTGAGCTAAAGGTCCGACCGATAGCTCAGCGCTACCGATACTGTATGAGGCTTTGGGAGGGAGGTTTTTTTTACTAACGTTCTACGCCGTACAGTACTAGTTGGCATCCGTTACACTCTCCCCCTTAAACCTCACTCCCATGCCGGGTTCACGGCACCAGTGTGACAGAGATCATCCTGCGCAGTTCGCCCCACACGGGACACGAACCCGCGACCTCTCAGTCAACTACACAGTTCGAGCATGGGAGACACAGCACGATCACGCTGAGCTAAAGGTCCGACCGATAGCTCAGCGCTACCGATACTGTATGAGGCTTTGGGAGGGAGGTTTTTTTTACTAACGTTCTACGCCGTACAGTACTAGTTGGCATCCGTTACACTTCCTGTCCTTACTGTGTCTATACACTGATAACAATATGTAGATGTGCCTTGTAACCTCTTTTGTCCTGCAGCTCTGGAGCAGAGGCGAATCCTGGCTGGCAATCTCCTTATTGTTATGTGTGTCTCTCAAATGCAAATGCCCATACCTACTGCTGTGAATGCCTTTCATGTATTGTTTGTAGCTGGGTATATAAGCTCACTGAAATCCATCTCACTCTTTTTGACTGCTCATCTGCACACTTTGCTGGAGAGCCTCCGGGCTCGCTCATGGAGCAAGCTCCGTGATGGCGGCATGATAATAAATCTACTTAAAACCCTCACTTCGCTGACTTATTTTTCTTGCCGCCACACTGGTGACCCCGAGGAAGCACACGTTTTGTGCGACACAACC
Source organism: Pholidichthys leucotaenia (assembly GCA_020510985.1). Taxonomy (NCBI): domain Eukaryota; kingdom Metazoa; phylum Chordata; class Actinopteri; order Cichliformes; family Pholidichthyidae; genus Pholidichthys; species Pholidichthys leucotaenia. The sequence goes on from JAJAQF010000046.1 coordinate 115,388, forward strand.
TTCTGGTCTGGACAGTTACGCTGGTGACCCCGAAAATGCACACGCTTTGTGCAACGCAACCTTCTGGTCTGGACAGCCACACTGGTGGCCCGACGCTGAAAAAAACACGCTGCCGGCGAACGCAGCACCCGGCGGTGATGCTCCGATGACAAGCGAACACAGCAGCTCCCTTCTGCTTCAGGGAACTCTCCGGACATCATCCACGACCAGGAAAGCCGCAGCAAACTTCATGGTGGGATCTGCACGCCTAGATCGTCACATCCACGCTGGACCGGCCGCTCTCACAGCTTCTGACACATGATTCTGTGTCTCCACACGAGAGCGCACGCACCTCATCCTCTCTCCACGACGGCGACCTCCATGGCCGACGGAGAATGCAGCGCGTGGACCTGAACGCACCATGGCCGAGCGAGTGACTAAGATCGTCTCCTCCCTCTCACCACTCCAACGCATCTGCACGAGCCCGAGGGTCAAAGATCGTCTACTTCCTTTCACCGCTCCAACACATTGAACAGGGATGATTAAGCTCCCTGACCCTGGTTCTCCTCTCCAGCTGGCCCACCCACGCACGGAGCCCCGGCACACGCACCGGGGAGTTACGAGGACGGCGCACCACGCACGGGACGCATACGGCTCTACAGACCCCCATCCTCCTTCGCCGCTGCACACAGGCCCTTCAGGGTTGCTCGTACACCTGAGGCACGCACGCAGCTTGCTCACAGGATTTGCTAATGGTCTTAGCCACGGCGCACATAGGGAATTCAGCAGTCTGCGGTTCCCGAGGGCTTTAAGGTTGTGTCCGCACCTAAAGTCAACACGCCAAGTCCCTTTGCTTTTGTTTTTTTAATTATAGCCGCCCCTGTTTTTCTTCAATGGCCGCTGTTAATCCTCGCCGCTTCCTTTTTTTTCATGGCCGCTATTAATCCTTGCAGGACTTAATCGCGAGAGGAGTCAGTGACTAATTTTTCTTCTTGTGGATCTCCGCACATTCAATGGTACAGCCCTTCGACATCTCGGATCCACAAGCAATGTTTGCACGGCTCAGACGATTTCGCCGTCCAGGGCCGGCATTTATTACCCCCCACCCCCCTCCACCCACACCTGCACAGAACTTTCCCTGCTCGCTGCCAAAGCTGGACTATCGAGGCCTCGGCCGCCTGCCGAGCCCTCTGGGGGGGAGCGTGTGGTGTAACCCCCACAACAGACTGGACAGGCACAGCAATGTGTGTATTTATGTCTACAGGCAGCCCCGCTTCTTCTGGCTTTTTCCAGCTCACTACTGTGATGTTAATGTGCCATTCATGCATTGTGTTCATGCTTCCTGTCCTTACTGTGTCTATACACTGATGACAATATGTAGATGTGCCTTGTAACCTCTTTTGTCCTGCAGCTCTGGAGCAGAGGCGAATCCTGGCTGGCAATCTCCTTATTGTTATGTGTGTCTCTCAAATGCAAATGCCCATACCTACTGCTGTGAATGCCTTTCATGTATTGTTTGTAGCTGGGTATATAAGCTCACTGAAATCCATCTCACTCTTTTTGACTGCTCATCTGCACACTTTGCTGGAGAGCCTCCGGGCTCGCTCATGGAGCGAGCTCCGTGATGGCGGCATAATAATAAACCTACTTAAAACCCTCACTTCGCTGACTTATTTTTCTTGCCGCTACAGCGGCCTTAAAAGTATGTTTGAGACAACAGCTCTGCTGGTGTTCTGGATTAAAGTCATGGCTGAATACCCTGACATCGCCACAACAGCACTGAAAACGCTGTTGCCATTTCCGACGTCATATCTGTGTGAAACGGGGTTTTCTGCAGTGACAGCAACCAAAACAAAATTATGAAGTAGACTGGCCATAAGCGACACACTTCGGGTGTCATTGTCTCCCTTTACTCCTAGATGGGACCATCTCGCTGCAGAGAAACAAGCTCAGGGCTGCCACTGATTCAGCGTTGTATTTTTCATGCACTTTATATTTGTGTTTGTGGTGTATCTTATTTTGAAAGCATGTTTAAACGTTACCATAGTGACCAGAGAGTGTTGCGGGCAGAGAGGATGTTACTCATGTTGTTGTTGTCGCGATGTTAAGAGGACGTTCTATGGCGCGCATTTAGGGCGCATATATGGTATGCATGTATGGTACGCATTTTCCCTCACATGTATTTAGTAGGCATGACGGTGCATACTCTGGAGACTTCAAACGTCCAAAAGGACCTGACCCGGCAGAGACCTCGGGAGGTGTGAAGTGGTTTCTGGAGAGACGGGAAGTCAGAGAGAATGTCCCAGCAGGAGCCCCCGAGGCGGAAGAGACAATAGAGAAGTCAACAAGCCTCGGAGGCTATATGTTTACTGAAGGACTGTGGGTTGAAGGTGTGATATTTGATGTTGGGGGTTTTGTGTCTCTGGGGGTATAAGAGCTGTGAGGAAAGATTGTTCTGCCTCTTTTGTTGAGATACACTTCTTGTTAGAGGATGTAAACTCTGAATAAACCTCGCCTGAGAAATAAACTCAGTCTCGTCTGTGAAGGCATCCTCTACAGTTCATTCATTCATTCATCTTCTTCCGCTTAATCTTTTTTAGGTCACGGGGGGTGGAGGGGCTGGAGCCTATCCCAGCATCTTTGGGCGAGAGGCAGGGTACACCCTGGACAGATCACCAGTCCATTGCAGGGCCAACACAGAGAGACAGACAACCATTCACTCTCACAGTCAGACCTAAGGACAATTTAGAATCCCCAGTTTGATGCCAATTAACCTAACTTGCATGTTTTTTTGGCATGTGGGAGGAAACTGGAGAAATCCCGGAGTAAACTCATGCAGACACGGGGAGAACATGCAAACTCCACACAGATCACTGTTGGTAGGGGGCTGGGATGGAACCCAGGATCCCCCGGCCAAGGGTGAGTTGCTGTGCTGCCGCAGTGCTAACCACTCCACCACCACGGCGCCCGTTAAGAGGACGTTCAGGGACTGGCCTTTAAGGTGTGGCAGATAAATACAACAAAAGAGCATGATACGACCGGCATAAAAACTGTGGTATTTTCTAAATATAATAATAAGCATGAACGTTAAGAGGACATTCATGTTTATTATTATATTTCGAAAATACCACAGTTTTTATGCCGGTCATATCATGCTCTTTTGTTGTATTTATCCGCCACACCTTAAAGGCCAGTCCCTGAAAATATTGTCTGGCATTAAACCGGTCCGTGGCACAAAAAAGGTTGGGGACCACTGCTCTATGGGGTTTAGGTCAGGAGAGTTTGCTGGCCAATCAAACACAGTGATGCCATGGTCATTAAACCAGGTTTTGATGCTTTTGGTAGTATGTGTGTGTGTGTGTGTGTGGGGGGGGGGGGCAAGTCCTGCTGGAAAATGAAATCAGCTTCTCCATAAAGCTTGTCAGCAGAGAGAAGCATGAAGTGCTCTAAAATGTCCTGATAGACGACTGCGCTGACTTTGGTCTTGATAAAACACAGTGGACCAACACCAGCGGATGACCTGGTTCCTCAAATCATCACTGACTGTGGAAACTTCACACTAAACCTCAAGCAACTTGGATCCATTTCTCTACCCACTCTTTCGGTCACCAACAGTATATACAGTATTTCCATTAGTAGACCAAGGACACTCATTGTAGCATATTTTTAGTGTTTAAAAAATGTCTACAAGTTCAGATTGCCATATTTTCCTGCAGTTTTTTTTTCTTTAGACTGTTTTTTTTTTTTTTTAATTTGGACATTGGTATTTTGTACCTTACTGTAAGAAGCTAGGGCAACACAAACTAAAGAGACAACAAAAGATTTGAAGTTCGTGTCCAGTTTCTTGTATTATTTTTCTATATTGCTGTCCCAGATGGGCTCCATGGACCACGCTGATCCACTTCACTCAACAGTCACACAGGGGGAAGATGCTTACATCTGACTTTGTTTTCACATTCTGACATTTGGGAGACAGACTATTTCTACTTTTGAGAATATTGTCAAAATTTTCTTTTGCTCATCCATCTGTCCGTCCGTCCGTCCTCAACAGCTTTTCTGGGGATCTGGGTCATGGAGGCAGCAGTCCAGGTAGAGCAGCCCAGACCTCCCTCTCTCCAGCCACCTTCTACAGCTCTTCAGACGGGACACCAAGGTGTTCCATGGCAGCTGGGAGTCATAGTCTGACCCGTGGTCTCATCCTCGGGGGACGTGTTCCAAACACCTGAAGTGGGAGGCGACCAGGAGGCGTCCTGATCAGATGCCAAAACCACTTCTGCTGGAGGCTTCCTCTGGTTAAAATGGAGTTTTTCCTCTGCACTGTGGCTAAGTGATCCTCACAGGGGATCAGCTGATTGTTGAGGTCTTTCTGGAATTGTGGCGTCTTTGTCCAACACTTCAAAGTTCTATGAGATGACTGTTGATGTGAACTGGTGCTATATAATAAAGTTGTATTTATTAAAAAAAAAAAAAAAAACTTTTTTCATAGACAACTTCAGTTGATGTTGATTTGCTTCATATTAGTACACTGTCAGAAAATGTAATATTGCTGAGAATTTAACTTTTATAAAATACGAACAAAACTTTTAGATTATACAGTAATCTAATATAAATGTAAATATTTAAAGAATACTTTTATATAGATATTATGAGGACTATGACTAGTGATTTTGTGTTAGATTGGATTGGTGATGTGCTTATTTTCTGATATGCACTGAATTTTTTACACTGACTATCCATATGAGAACAACTGGAGTATTACTGCACTAAAATAATTTCAGAAAGTGAGCTTATTGAAGAGAATGTTCTGCATATGTCTGATCAGGTATGTATAACTGAAATTCTCAGTAATTTTACAAGGTTATACGAAGGTTGACAGTATTTCAGTTGTGCATTGAGGAGAGGGAAGCCATCACTTGGTAAATCTAACAATGAATCAACACCCTTTACATATAAATTAGAAAAGGTACAAACAATATCAGGCATCCATTTTACAAAAATTAATTTTAATAATATATTCATTCATTCATCTTCTTCCGCTTAATCCTTTTCAGGTCGCGGGGGGGGGGGGGGGGCTGGAGCCTATCCCAGCATCTTTGGGCGAGAGGCAGGGTACACCCTGGACAGAATGCCAGTCCATCACAGGGCCAACACAGAGAGACAGACTATAAAAAAACAACCAAATAAAATAAAACTTAAATCAACAGAAAATGAGACGGAACCCAAAAATTAATTGCCACCTCCTGGTTTTTGATGCACCTTGTCCCATGGATGTACATGTGGACCTGCCACAGACCAGGAGCGTGAGCCAGAACAAACCCAGTGTATTGTCCGTAGGGATCAGGGTAACGGTCCCTGATTGCTCACACACAGCAACTGGGGATGACCAAGGCAATGGATGAGCCATAGCAACAGCTCGCTTTAGAACAGCATTCTTAGCTAAAACGCTGAACATAAAACAAAGCACAAGAGTGTTCCAGCATATCTGCTAAAAACACTCTACCAACAGCAAAGTCCTTAAAGTCAGCTACAGTTTTGCCATGATTACATTATCAAAATTATGTAATTATCAGGTTCAATCACATCTGTGAAACATTAGCATTACTATATATTATTAATAATTATATGACAGTAATTTAAAAAAAATGACGATTCAATTCAATTCAACTTTATTTATATAGCGCCATTTCACAACAACAGTCATCTCATAGCACTATCAACTGTAGGGGAAACCCCCACAGTTGCAGAAAGACCCCAGCAACCAGGCGATCCCCTGTGAGCAAGCACTTGGCGACGGTGGAGAGGAAAAACTCCCTTTTAACAGGAAGAAACCTCCAGCAGAACCAGGCTCAGGGAGGGGCAGTCATCTGCTGCGACTGGCTGGGGGGTGAGGGGATAGAGAAGAAGAAAAGAACAGACATGTAGAGAGCAAACAGCACGATGGGGACTCAATCTATGGGAGAGAACAAACAAATGTTAATGACCAGCAAAAAAAATATTTCATAGAGAGTGAGGAAAGGAGTGAGGCCCAGTGCCTTACTGGAGGTCCCCCGGCTGACTAAACCTATTAGCAGCATAACTAAGGGAGGGTTCAGAAACACATGATCCCTCCCTAATTGTAGGCTATATCAAAAAGGTAGGTTTTAGCCCTATTCTTAAAAACAGAGATCGAGTCTGACTCCCGAATCCAGATTGGCAGCTGATTCCACAGGAGAGGAGCTTGATAACTGAAGGCTCTGCCTCCCATTGTACTTTTGGAGATTCTAGGTATTACAAGTAATCCTGCATTTTGGGAGTGTAGTGCTCTGTTAGGACAATACGGTAGTATCAGATCTTTTAAATAAAAAGGAGCCTGATTGTTTAGAGCTTTGTAAGTAAGAAGAAGGATTTTAAACTTAATTCTAAACTCTATGGGAAGCCAATGAAGGGAGGCCAGAACCGGAGAGATATGATCTCTCTTTCTAGCACCTGTTAAAACTCTTGCTGCAGCATTTTGGATCAGCTGAAGACTTTTTAAAGATGTTTTAGGACAGCCTGATAATAAAGAATTACAATAATCTAATCTCGAGCTAACAAAAGCGTGGATCAGTTTCTCAGCATCACTCTGAGACAAGATGCTCCTAATCTTGGCAATATTACGCAAATGATAAGATAAGATAAGATAAGCCTTTATTAGTCCCACAACGGGGAAATTCCAGGATTGCAACAGCACAGGGATAGCAACACTCAGAGCAACAATCAGAAGGCAAGAAAAAAAAACAAGCAAGCAAGAGCAGCTAATATACATATGTACATATTACTATAAAATATATATATACACACACACACACAGACACACAGTGCAGAGCATTGTAGCTGGATGGAATAAATATATGAATATATGAACACACAGTGCAGAGCATTGTAGCTAGATGGAATAAATATGTAAATATATAAACACCCACAGTACGGAGCATTGCAGCTAGGTGGAATAAATATGCAAGTATATAAACACACACAGTGCGGAGCAATGTAGCTAGATGGAATAATATGTAGATATATAAAAACACAGTGCGGAGCATTGTAGCTAGATGGAATAAATATGTAAATATATAAACACACACAGTGCAGAGCATTGTTGCTAGGTGGGATGAAACAGCATAACCGTCTACTTAGTTATCCTACATGGTATGATTATGTGCCCATACATATTCTCACCCTCCATAGCGACCGGTATGTTCCTAGTTGTATGCCGGAGGGGACCATTGTGTAAGTCTATTGCATCTTTTGCATTCAAAAAAAACTATTAGTTTGTTACGTCTTTTTGCTATCTCTGCGAGCAGCCCTGCTTAGGTTGTACAGTCTGACAGCCGTTGGTAGGAAGGACCTACGAAACCTCTCGGTTGTGCACCTGGGATGATGTAGTCTGCTGCTAAATGAGCTCCTCAGTGCATCCAGTATGTCCTGCATAGGGTGGAACTCGGACTCCAGCAGAGATGACAGTTTAGCCACCGTCCTTCTCTCTCCTATCTCCTCCATCGGATCAAGGCGCTGCCCCAGGACAGAGCTAGCTTTCTTAATCAGTTTGTTCAGTCTCTTCCTATCGGCTGCAGTAATGCCACTGCCCCAGCAGACCACTCCAAAAGTGATGGCTGATGCCACCACCGTGTCATAGAATGACTTCAGCAGCACCCCTTGTACACCAAAAGACCTGAGTCTCCTCAGCAGGAACAGCCTGCGCTGTCCCTTCTTGTAGAGTGCGTCAGTATTGTGTGACCAGTCTAGTTTATTGTTCAGATGAATACCCAGGTACTTATAGGATGTCACCATCTCGATGTCTGTTCCCTGTATATTTACTGGTGCTGTGAGGGGCTGCCCATGCCTGCGGCAGTCCACCACCAGCTCCTTAGTTTTCCTCGCGTTGATCTGGAGGCAGTTCCGATGGCACCAGTCCACAAAGTCCTGGATAAGCCCTCTGTACTCAGCTTCATCTCCGTTGGAGATGAGACCAACGATCGCAGAGTCATCAGAGAACTTCTGTAGATGGCAATGTGTTGTGTTGTGTGAGAAATCCGCAGTATAAAGAGTGAACAGGAAGGGAGCCAGCACCGTTCCCTGGGGGGCCCCCGTGCTACTGATGATCGTGTCGGAAACACAGTCCCGGGTTCTCACAAACTGAGGCCGGTTCGTGAGGTAGTCCAGGATCCATGATGACAGGTGCTGGTCCACCCCTGCGCGCAGCAGCTTGTCCTTCAGGATCATCGGTTGGATGGTGTTGAAAGCACTGGAGAAGTCAAAGAACATGATCCTCACCATATTCCCGGGCTTCTCCAGGTGGGACAGAGAACGGTGAAGGAGGAAGATCACCGCATCCTCCACCCCAATGCCATGCTGGTAGGCGAACTGGAGTGGATCCATCGCTGGTTCCACCAGGGGGCGAAGATGAGCAAGGAGCAGTCTCTCCAGGGTCTTCATCAAGTGGGACGTCAAGGCCACCGGTCTGTAGCTGTTCAGGTCTTTGGGGTGGGAAGTTTTTGGTACAGGTACCACACAAGATGTTTTCCACAGCTGTGGTACCCTCCCCAGTTTCAGGCTCATGTTGAAGATATACGTCACAATCCCACACAGCTGGTCTGCACAGGACTTGAGGAGCTTTGCGCTGATGCCGTCCGGTCCCGACGCCTTCCTCGCCTTGATCTTCCTCAGCTCCGTCCTCACCTGGGTCTTGGTCAGGGTCAGGATGGGGGGCTGTGTGTTGGGAGTGGGGGGGGTGTCGGTGGAGTGGGGAGTGGGCAGCAGGACTTGATTTCTTAGAGGCAGCAGTGGTTGTTGTGCAGACGGGGGAGGGCGGTTGGTCAAATCTATTGAAAAACAGATTCAGGTTGTTCGCCCACTCCCTGCCCCCCGTGGCCTGGGGGGAGGTATTCTGGAGCCCCGAGATGGTTTTGAGGTTTCTCCAGACCCCGCTGATGTCACTCTGTTGCAGCTTGTCCTCCATCTTCTTCCTGAAGCTGTCCTTGCCTTCTCTGATCTTTCTCCTCAGCTCCCTCTGTACGGACTTCAGCATCTCCCTGTTCCCCGACCTGAAGATCCTCTTCTTCTCTCTCAGAAGTGTTTTTATCTCAGGGTTGATCCAGGGTTTGTTGTTTGAGTGACGCCGTATGGTCTTGGTGGGAACGGATTTGTCCACACAGAAGCTGAGGTAGCCCGTGAAGGTGTGAATGAGGCCATCGATGTCCTCACCATGTGGATCGCAGAGCTGCTTCCAGGCAGTGGCTTCAAAACAGTCCTTTAGAGTGTCCATTGTCTCCTCAGACCATAACTCCACAGTGTGCATGGCCGGAGGTTGTCTGTGCACTAGGGGTTTGTACACCGGCCGGAGATGAACCAAGTTGTGATCCGATCTCCCAAGTGGGGGGAGTTGTGATGAGGTGTACGCCTCCTTAGTGTTTGCGTAGAATAAATCCAGTGTTTTATTGTCTCTAGTGTGGCATGTGACATACTGGGTGAAAGTGGGCAGAATGGGAGACAGTGAAACGTGGTTGAAATCGCCTGAGATGAGGAGAAGAGCATCTGGGTGTTCTGTCTGCAGCCTGCTGGTTACTGAATGGATGACGTCACGCGCTGTCCCAGCGTTCGCCGTCGGATTTGCATAAACAACAATGCAGATCACGTGTGAGTGTTCTCTCGGGAGATATGTAGGCCTCATGCTAACAGCTAGCAACTCAATGTCTTTGCTGCAGTGTCGTTGTTTAACAGTGATATGTCCCGGTCTGCACCAGTTGTTGTTAACATACATTATCACTCCACCGCCCCTTGCTTTGCCACTCTCTGGTGTTCGGTCAGCTCGTATCATGTGAAAACCCTCCAGCTCAATGTTAGCATCTGCTGCTAGTTCAGTTAGCCACGTCTCAGTAAACAAAAGGAGAGAGCACTCCCGGTAAGTGCTATCATAACGGGAGATAGCCGCTAGCTCATCTAACTTTCCCAGTATCGACCGTACATTTCCCATGACAACAGATGGAAGGGAGGGTCTGTACCTTATATTTTTTGTCCTCCGCCTTACTCCAGCCCGGCAGCCACGACGCTTTCGCCTCAATTCTCTCGGTATGTCGAGTTTTTCCAGTGGGACCGGGTGGCGGTTAAATGCTAGCAGCTCTTCCCTGTTGTATCGTATCCTGCTATAAACAGTGGCTCCGTCCACTGGCTCAGGAGACATTTGGGACGATCTGTGTGTCCGTGATATAAGTGGGGTGAAAAAAAAAAAAAAGTGATCAAAAAGAGAGGAAGGGAAAAAAACTCGGAATCGAGCCGCTGTTGCAAAAGGCAGCCTACTGGTGTGGCGCCGAGTACTATATAAGTATATAAAGTATATAAAGTACCATATATGATAGAAGGCAGTCTTAGAAACAAATTTAATATGTGAATTGAAGGACAAATCCTGATCAAAAATAACTCCAAGGTTCCTCACAGAGCTATTAAGAGAAAGAGTAACCGCATCCAAACTGAAAGTTTGATTTGGAAAGGAATTTCTAAGGTTTTTTGGACCAACAAGAATGACTTCAGTCTTATCTGAATTTAATAGCAGGAAATTACAAGTCATCCAAGCTTTGATTTCCTTAAGACAGGCTTCTAACTTGGCTAATTGATTACTATCATCTGGCTTCATTGACAGGTATAATTGTGTGTCATCAGCATAACAATGAAAATGTATACAGTGCTTTCTAATAATGTTGCCTAACGGAAGCATATATAAACTAAAGAGTAGGGCCTAGCACAGATCCCTGTGGAACTCCATGACTGAGCTTTGAGTTTAAAGAAAACTCATTATTTACATGAACAAACTGGAACCTATCAGATAAATAAGATCTAAACCACTGCAACGAAGTTCCATTAAGTCCAACATAGTGTTCTAATCTATCAAGTAGAATATTATGATCGATAGTATCAAAAGCTGCACTAAGGTCTAAAAGGACAAGTACAGAAACTAGTCCATTATCAGATGCAATGAGGAGGTCGTTAGTGACCTTCGCTAAGGCTGTTTCAGTACTATGATGGATTCTAAACCCAGACTGAAACTCTTCAAGTAAACCATTTCCCTGAAGGTGGTCAAATAATTGCGTAGCAACAACTCTTTCTAAGATTTTTGAAATGAAAGGGAGATTAGAGATTGGTCTATAGTTAGCTAAAGCTTCTGGATCTAGCGTTGGCTTTTTGAGTAAGGGTTTAATTACAGCCGTTTTAAAAGCCTGCGGTACATGGCCTAAAGTTAATGAAGAATTGATTATATGAAGAATGAGGCTACCAGTAAGTGGGAAGACTTCTTTAAATAACCTGGTAGGAATAGGGTCTAAAAGACAAGTTGAAGGTTTGGATGAGGAAACTATTTTGTCTAACTCACAAAGGTCGATTGGAGTAAACTCATCAAGACAGACATCAATAGAAGGAGTTGTAGTAGTTACAGTATTTAAGTTAACTGTGGGAAGAATCTGATTGATTTTATCTCTGATGGATGAAATTTTATTATTGAAAAAGTTCATAAAGTCCTGACTAGTAAGCTCTAAAGGAATGCTAGGATTGACAGAGTCCTGACTCTTTGTCAACCTGGCTACAGTACTGAAAAGAAACCTGGGATTATTCTTGTTCTCTTCTATTAATGCAGAGTAATAACTCGTTCTAGCTTTTCTAAGAGATTTTTTATAAATTAAAAGATGATTTCTCCAAGCTAAATAGATTTCATCTAAATTAGTGGAGCGCCATTTTCTTTCTAATTGACGAGTCTTCTGTTTTAAGCTACGAGTTTCTGTGTTGAACCAAGGAGTTAGAAATCTCTGATTAGACTTTTTCTTTTTTAAGGGGGCCACCAAGTCTAGAGTCTGATGCAGAGAAGCTGTAACACTATCCACCATGTTATCAATTACAGAAGGAGCAAGCTGTCTATAGCTTATTTCCGTTGTGTTGACACATGGCATAGAGGAAACAATCTGCATAAATTTGGTAACAGCATCATCTGAGAGGCATCTACTGTAATAATATTTTTCTTTAGGAGCCAAATAGTCAGAAATAGTAAAATCAAAGGTTAACAGACAATGGTCTGACAGTACAGGGTTATGAGGAGACACTACAAGATTTTCTATTTCTATGCCATATGTCAGAACAAGGTCCAATGTATGGTGGAGGTAATGAGTAGAATTTCCTACTTTCTGAGAAAATCCAATCGGGTCTAATATTGAATTAAATGCCACATTAAGGCAGTCACTATCTACATCCACATGTATATTAAAGTCCCCTTGTGGTGATATTAGTTGTTGGTCTCACACACAAAATTGGATCTTTTAATGTGAAGGTGGAGTTTTAATGTGAAGGCGGAGTTTTTCCGTTTTGGACGGAGATAAAAGCAGGAAGTATAAAAATGTAAATAAAGTTTTTCCAGACAGACTTATGCGTATCCTGTCTGTTTTTCTGTAACTTCTACATTGGTGACCCCGACGTTTGAAGAATGTTTGATCAAGCGACCTCTTCTGATATCGCTGCCACGGCGTCTGTATCCGCTGCGGCTCCCGCACCGGCTGTTTTTGCGGCTACCGTTAAATTACCGGACTTTTGGCAGCACGACCCGGAGCCCTGGTTTCAGCATGTCGAGGCTCAGTTCCATCTGCGCGGAATAACCACAGATGACACGAAGTATTTCCATGTTGTCGCAGCTTTGGATTCTGCCACTACTCGCCGTTTGATGGGACTGCTCCGGGACCCGCCTCACGCTGACAGGTACGTCACTCTGAAGAGGGCTCTTCTGCAGCTGTACCAACTCTCTGATATAGAGCGAGCTGATCGTCTTCTGTCTATGACTGGTTTGGGGGACAGCAAACCTTCTGAGCTGATGGAGAATATGTTGGCACTTCTTGGTTCAGGAGACAGTTCATTTCTGTTTACCCACCTGTTTCTGCGTCAGCTTCCGCCTCCAGTGCGCACTGTTCTGGCCAGCTCGCCCCTCATTCGTACTAAGGATTATCGGGGTTTGGCTGAAGAAGCGGACAGGCTTTGGCTGGCTTCTCGTCATTTGTCGGTGCATGCATTGCTGCCTGGGCAGTCTGATGGAGAAGTCTCGGTGGGTGTGGCCGCAGTATCGGATCGCCGTAAGAAAGAGAGCAGCCTGTGTTTTTATCATCGCTGTTTTGGACCGAAGGCTCGGCGCTGTATTCCACCGTGATCTTTCCAGCCACAGGGAAACGAGAAGGCTGGTGCTCGCTAGCAGCTGCGTGCACCGGCACCAGCAATAAGCTGCTTTTTATTGAGGACTGCGCGGCTGGACGTCATTTTTTGGTGGATTCGGGAGCGCAGCGGAGCATCGTTCCCCCCTCTTCGGCTGACGTCATGGGATATGAACACGGACCTCCACTGGACGCTGCTAATGGTACTCCTATTCGCACCTTTGGCACCAGGCTCATTACTGTGTGTTTTAACGGCCGTGAATTTAGTTGGGACTTTGTGGTAGCATCTGTAGCAGTTCCTATTCTTGGCGCAGATTTTTTGTGTGCTTACAGACTGTTGGTTGACGTAGCTAACAGATGTTTGATTGATGCTGTGTCTTTTGATTCTTATCCATGTACACTGGGTGGGGCTGGTCCACTGCTTGCTAACATGCTCGCCTCAGGAGACAGATACCAGCGCCTTCTCTCTGAGTTTCCTGCCCTCACTGTGCCTACATTTTCTGCGGCAGTAGTTAAACATGGGGTTGAGCATTATATTACTACTGTGGGTCCACCTGTTTTTGCTCGCGCACGCCGTCTGGATGCTGCTAAGTTGGCCATCGCTAGAGATGAGTTTCAATTCAATTCAATTCAATTCAATTCAATTCAGCTTTATTTATATAGCGCCATTTCACAACAACAGTCATCTCATAGCACTATCAACTGTAGGGAGGACCCCCACAGTTGCAGAAAGACCCCAGCAATCGGCGATCCCCTGTGAGCAAGCACTTGGCGACGGTGGAGAGGAAAAACTCCCTTTTAACAGGAAGAAACCTCCAGCAGAACCAGGCTCAGGGAGGGGCAGTCATCTGCTGCCACTGGCTGGGGGGTGAGGGGACAGAGAAGAAGAAAAGAACAGACATGTAGAGAGCAAACAGCACGATGGGGACTCAATCTATGGGAGAGAACAAACAAATGTTAATGACCAGCAAAAAAAAAATATTTCATAGAGAGTGAGGAAAGGAGTGAGGCCCAGTGCGTTACTGGAGGTCCCCCGGCTGACTAAACCTATTAGCAGCATAACTAAGGGAGGGTTCAGAAACACATGATCCCTCCCTAATTGTAGGCTATATCAAAAAGGTAGGTTTTAGCCCTATTCTTAAAAACAGAGATCGAGTCTGACTCCCGAATCCAGATTGGCAGCTGATTCCACAGGAGAGGAGCTTGATAACTGAAGGCTCTGCCTCCCATTGTACTTTTGGAGATTCTAGGTATTACAAGTAAACCTGCATTTTGGGAGCGTAGTGCTCTGTTAGGATGATACGGTAGTATCAGATCTTTTAAATAAAAAGGAGCCTGATTGTTTAGAGCTTTGTAAGTAAGAAGAAGGATTTTAAACTTAATTCTAAACTCTATGGGAAGCCAATGAAGGGAGGCCAGAACCGGAGAGATATGATCTCTCTTTCTAGTACCTGTTAAAACTCTTGCTGCAGCATTTTGGATCAGCTGAAGACTTTTTAAAGATGTTTTAGGACAGCCTGATAATAAAGAATTACAATAATCTAATCTCGAGCTAACAAAAGCGTGGATCAGCTTCTCAGCATCACTCTGAGACAAGATGCTCCTAATCTTGGCAATATTACGCAAATGATAGAAGGCAGTCTTAGAAACAAATTTAATATGTGAATTGAAGGACAAATCCTGATCAAAAATAACTCCAAGGTTCCTCACAGAGCTATTAGAGAGCTGCATATTGCTCCATATTGGCAGAGTTTGCCAATATGGAGCGGCTGGGTATTGTGCGCCGTTCCGACAGTCCGTGGGCTTCTCCCCTCCACATGGTCCCTAAGTCAGATGGGGGTTGGCGCCCTTATGGAGATTTTAGGCGCCTTAACAACGCTACTACCAACGACAGGTACCCAGTCCCCCATATCCAGGACTTTTCTTCACGTCTGGCAGGGACAGTCATTTTTTCTAAAGTGGATTTAGTGCGTGGTTATCATCAGGTGCCTGTCCATCCCCAGGACGTCCCCAAGACAGCAGTGATCACTCCATTTGGACTGTTCAAGTTCTTGAAGATGCCGTTCGGCCTTAAGGGTGCTGCACAGACGTTTCAAAGGCTTATGGACTCTGTGTTGCGGGACATGCCTTTTTTGTTTGTATACCTGGACGATATACTTGTGGCGAGCGCTTCGGTGGAGGAACATGTGTTGCACCTTCGCCAGCTCTTCAGACGCCTCTGTGACCATGGACTGATAGTGAACCCCGTGAAGTGTCAGTTTGGGCTCTCAGAACTTGAGTTTTTGGGGCACAAGGTATCCCAGCAGGGTGCCGTGCCCCTCCCGGCTAAAGTCAAAGCAGTTTTAGCTTTTCCACGCCCCTCCTCTGTCAAGCCCCTGCAGGAGTTTTTGGGCATGGTCAATTTTTACAACCGTTTTATACCTCATGCTGCCCATATTATGCGTCCGCTATATGAGGCCTTGAAGGGTAAGAGGGGTAATCAGGACACTGAGTGGACTCATGAGAGGTTATGTGCTTCTGACGGGGCTAAGGCTGCACTGGCTGATGCTGCCTTGTTGGCTCATCCAGATTCCACAGCCGCCATTGCTCTTACCACCGACGCATCTGATTATGCTGTCGGAGCAGTTTGTGAGCAGTGGGTGGGCAATTCCTGGGAACCTCTGGCCTTTTTTAGTAGACAGTTACGCGAGTCAGAAAGGAAGTACAGCACCTTTGACAGGGAGCTGCTGGCCCTTTTCTTGGCGACAAGGCATTTCAGGTTTCTTTTGGAGGGCTGTAAATTCACCGCTTTTGTGGACCATAAACCTCTCACGTTTGCCATGGCCAAGTCCACTGAACCTTGGTCAGCTCGGCAACAACGGCAGCTTTCGGCTATTTCCGAGTTCACTACAGACATTCAGCATGTGGCTGGTAAGACCAACTTGGTGGCGGACTGTCTTTCTCGTGCACCAGTTGCTGCTGTTCATTTGGGCATGGACTATGCTGAGATGGCTGCCGATCAGTTGTTGGACCCGGAGGTGCAGGTGCTTCGTTCCACGGAGTCCAGTTTGCAGTTGGAGGATGTCTGCTTTCAAGACAGTGGCGCCACTCTTCTGTGTGATACTACACTGGGAAAACCACGACCTCTGGTGCCTGTGGCTTGGCGTCGTCGTGTTTTTGACGCTGTTCATTCTTTGTCGCATCCTGGGGTTAAGGCTTCGGTCAAGTTGGTGAGCGCCAAGTTTGTATGGCCAGGTCTTAGAAAGGATGTGAAGACTTGGACGACAACCTGTGTGGCGTGCCAGCGTGCTAAGGTGCAGCGCCACATAAAGGCTCCATTGGAGCCTTTTTGGATTCCGGAGCGACGTTTTGATCATGTTCAGGTGGACCTGGTTGGACCTCTTCCTCCGTCTCGCGGTTTTACTCACCTCTTCACTATGGTGGACCGGACTACGCGGTGGTCGGAGGTGGTTCCCCTGACATCAACTACAGCATCTGATGTTGCCCGGGCATTTATCTCCTCTTGGGTGTCCCGTTTTGGTGTCCCCTTGGACGTTACCTCTGACAGGGGCCCGCAATTTACCTCTGCACTTTGGAATGAAGTAGCTGGTAGTTTGGGGGTTAAACTCCATCGGACCACAGCATACCATCCACAAGCTAATGGGCTATGCGAGCGGTTTCATTGGACTATGAAAGCGGCCCTTCGCGCGTCATTAGTGGATAGTGGATGGGTGGACAGATTACCGTGGGTTTTGTTGGGTTTGCGTTCAGCCCCCAAAGAAGACCTGTATTCCTCTTCTGCTGAGTTGGTCCTTGGCCAGACCTTGAGGGTTTCAGGGGAGTTTCTTCCTACCAGTCCAGGGTTAGGTCCCAGTATGGTTAAGAGGCCTAAGTGTCGAGAGGAAGTTAGGGCTTTTGTTCCTGTGGCTGCGCACCACTGCCTTCCTCAGTCCTACTTCCCTGACAGCCTTAGGTCGGCTAAATATGTTTTTGTCCGGCACGATGCCCATCGTTCTCCCCTGCAGGCACCTTATGATGGCCCTTTTCGGGTGTTAGAAACAGGCCATAAGGATTTTTTGGTTGAGTTGGGGACTGGCCAGGATCGGATTTCGGTGGATCGTTTGAAGCCTGCGCATGTTCTTTGTGACGATGAGGTTGAGTTAGCCCGCCCGGCTCGGTGGGGGCGCCCTCCCAACCCTGCGCCTGAGGTTGTTTCTGCTCCAGTTACAGTTGTGCCCCCTAGGACTGTGCATTGCAGTCGTCGGGGCAGGGTAATTAGGTTGCCTAAGAAGTTCTCTTGAGTTATTTTCTTTTGGATTTTTGTTCATGCTGTTTGTTTGTTTTTTGTCAGCATGTTTATTTATGTTGTTATTTGTGTGTTCTGGGGGGGCCTGTGTGGTGATATTAGTTGTTGGTCTCACACACAAAATTGGATCTTTTAATGTGAAGGTGGAGTTTTAATGTGAAGGCGGAGTTTTTCCGTTTTGGACGGAGATAAAAGCAGGAAGTATAAAAATGTAAATAAAGTTTTTCCAGACAGACTTATGCGTATCCTGTCTGTTTTTCTGTAACTTCTACACCCTACTATAATTATTCTATCAGATTTCAGCACTAAATCAGCTAAGAAATCAGCAAATTCGGATAAAAATTCTGAGTAGGTTGATGGGGGACGATAAACTATGGCAAATAAAATTGGGTTTAACCTAAAATTGCTAAAGTGCCCAATACTGAGGACCAGGCCCTCAAAGGAATTATAACATGTTTTTTGCTTTACATTAACTAGTAATGGAGAATGGAGAGAAGCATCAAAGAATACTCTGTTAAAATCACTGGGCACTATACCACAAAAGATTTGTCACTTGACAAGATTTCACTGGCTCATAATTACAAAAACACTGATTTCCGCACAGTCTGCTGCTGCCTGTGAATGCTTGTTTCCAGCGCCATTTGTGTTTCTGCATGACAACACATGCATTGCTATCATGAGGCAACAGTGAGTGCAACACCTACTGGCCAGGAGGTCAAAAAGTTCTGGATTGCTCCTTTAAATAGTAATGAATCTCACTGGTGGAAACTTGGTCAGTATGTTGCAAGGTGGTTGCAGATCCTCTTCTTGTGAGTCTTGTTCCAGTCCAGACTTCAGTAGGTAATCCTTCAGTCCAACTTCAGTGAGTATATCGTCTGTGGTGGAGATGACAGGGGCCCTGTGGCCGAGGACTTTGTGAAGATAAAGACACTGCAATAAATGAGTTCTTGATTTACAGGGAGTGAGGTGGTGGATTTCTGGGTCAGAGTCCAATCCACCAAGAAAACAGTTAAGAGGAGTCCTAGGAGATACACAATTAGAATGTTGGTGAGGATTCAGGAGGAAGTTCTCACAGTTTCTTACAGCATGAGGGGAGAAGGTGAGGAGGAAGGCACAAAAGCACTTGAGGTTGGCACAGCGGAGATGAGAGTACATTGGACTGCTTGTCAGAGAGTCTAATATTCCCATGCTGAGACAGAAGAACCGCCCCCTAGTAAAGGCTGCAGCTGATGGCAGACAGATGGTGAAAAGAAGCAGCTGCTTAGAGTCTGGTAATCAGCAGGGAAAAGTGTGCACAAACCTGAGCGGCTACATCTACACTCTTGGCTGGTAATAGCAGTGACTTATTTAAATGGAATGAATGCTCAAGCTGTAATGTTTTATCAGACATGAATCACACACAAATGTTTTTATTTATTCCTAATTTTACTTTACCTAATTGAAACCTATCATGAATGTTACAGGGTGTTTACATCAGAGCTTGGACTAGTTCCAGTTCTGAAGAAGTGAAAGCTCACAGAGGCTCTTAAAGGAGAAATGGTGCAGGAAGGAGTTCAGCTGGACCGGGAGGCCTTCTGTTGTCCCATCTGTCTGGACCTGCTGTAGGATCCAGTGACGGTTCCCTGTTGACACAGCTACTACATGAACTGCATGAAAACACTGGGATGGAGAGGAGGGGGACAAACCCTACAGTTGTCCTCAGTGAAGGCAGACCTTCACGGTGAGGCCCATCCTGGTGAAAAACACCATGTTAGCTGTGTTAGCGGAGCAGCTGAAGAAGACTGGGCTCCAGGCTGCCCCTGCTGATGATCACCGCTCTGCTGGACCTGGAGATGTGGTCTCTGACTTCTGCTCTGAGAGGAAGCCTGTTTGTTCTGCCTGGGTTCTTACTGTGAAAAACACCTTCAGCCTCACTATGATGTGGTTCTGTTAAGGAAACACAAGCTGGTGGAACCCTCCGAGAACCTCCAGGAGAACATCTGCTCCTGTTATGACAAGGTGATGAAGATGTTCTGCTACACTCATCGGCAGATTATCTGTTAGCTCTGCTTTGTGCAGGAACATAATTCAATTCAATTCAATTGAACTTTATTTATATAGTGCCATTTCACAACAACAGTCATCTCATAGCACTTTCAGTTGTAGGGGAAACCCCCACAATTGAACATAAAGGTGATGATGTCGTCTCAGCTGGAGCAGAGAGGGCGGAGAGGCAGAAGGAGCTGGAGGAGAGTCGACGAACTATAGAGCGGAGAATCAAGGACAGAGAGGAATGCGTGAAGGTTCTCCAACAGCAGGTGGAGGCCATCAACCAGTCTGCTGATAAAGCGGTGGAGGGCAGTGAGAAGACGTTCACCAAGCTGATCCGTTTCATCCAGAAGACAAAGTTCAGCGTCAAGCAGCAGGTCAGATCCCAGCAGGAGACTGAAGTCAGTCGAGTCAGAGATGCTCAGGAGAAGCTGGAGCAGGAGATCGCCGAGCTGAGGAGGAAAGACAGCGAGCTCGAGCGGCTCTCACACACAGAGGATCACAACCGGTTCCTCCGCAGCTACGCCTCACTGTCAATGCTCAGAGAGTCTCCACACTCATCCAGCGTCCACGCCGGTCCTCTGTGATACTGCCAGGATGTGACGGAGGCTGTGTTGGAGCTCAGGGACAAACTACAGGACATCCTGACAAGAGATGTGGACAGACATCGCAGGGACAGTCGCTGAAGGGGACGTTCCACCACCACCAGAGCCAAAGAGCAGAGCTGAATTCATAAAATATTGTCAGGAGATGAGTCTGGATCCAAACACGGCTCACAGACATCTGTTCTTATCAGAGGACAGCAGGAAGGCCCAATATATCCACGTCAGACAGCACGTCTCCACACATCCAGACATATTCCACGGCTACCCACAGGTCCTGAGCAGAGACAGGCTGACCAGATGCTGCTACTGGGAGGTGGAGAGAACTGGGTATGAGGATTGTGGAGCGATCTCCTACAAGAACATCGCCAGACAAGGGAGGGCCGAGGAATACAGATTTGGAGGAAATGATAAGTGGTGGGCTTTGCTCTGTCACAGAGGCAGCTTCACATTTCTGCAGGACAGCGTCCACACTCAGGTCAAAGTTTGTGACATAATTATAGACCCAGGGGACAAAACAGACTCGAGTGAATACAATTATCCTTTTATTGCTAACTCTCTGTGTGTGTGTGTGTGTGTGTGTGTGTGTGTGTGTGTGTGTGTGTGTGTGTGAGTGCATGTATGTACAGTGTGTATGTAGTGTGCAGTGCTGGACTCGTGCTTGGGGAAGAGCAGGACGCCGTTCAGCCTGGCAACCCTATAACGACAGAACAGAGACGTTAGTTCAGTCCACGGGCAAAGAGTGTGATAGTAACGACAGCTTACTTTGCAGGTGGTCGTGGGAATGCTCAGGTTGGCCTTGTGGGCTGCAGCCAGGGAGACAGCGTCTGACTCTGTGCGGGGAAATGAGCGTGTAGCCCTGCAGTGGTGATGGAGACTGGACCGCCGCCGGGAAGAGAGGGATCTGCCGCCGGGGAGATCCACCTGTGCACAGGGGAAGACGACTAACAAAGGTGAGTCAATTGTTGAGCTTACGTGAAGTGATGAGAAGGTCAAGAACTCTGACGATGAGCCAGGAACGTGGCTGTTGACGCGAGACATGTCTATGGAGATTGACAGACGGCTCCGTGCTGAGTCTCAGGCAGGTCTGGCTATAAAGCCCGCTGGCAACTGGCAGCAGGTGTGCGTGCAGCTGTATTTAATGATGGCCCTGAGGGAACCATGACAGTACTCCCCCCCCAGAGGTGCCTCCTGGCACCTGACCCAGCCTACCCGGGTGCGTCCGGTGGAAGTCCCTGATGAGTTGCTTATCGGCCACGAATGACGGACGTACCCAGGACCTCCACTCGGGGCCATACCCCTCCCAGTCCACCAAGTACTGCAGGCCGCGACCCCAACGGTGAACGTCCAGGATGGTGTTGACTCTCCAAGCCGGGTTGCCATCTATCACTACTGGTGGAAGTGGAGTCTTGGGAGGGGGGCAGAGAGGGCTGGAGCAGACGGGCTTCATCTGAGAGACATGAAATGTCGGACAGATGTGGAGAGGGGGGGGAGAGCTAGGCGTACAGCCACAGGGTTAACAATGCGTGTGATGGGGAAGGGGCCAATGAAACGCTGGGCCAGCTTCCGCTTTTCAGCCTTCAAATTAATATTCTGTGTGGATAGCCATACCTGTTGACCCACCTGGTACTGGGGAGCCGGTCTCCTGCGGCGGTTAGCCGTCTTGGTGTTGCTATCGGCCGTGCGAAGGAGAGCTCTGTGGGTGGCAGTCCAGAGCCGGCGGCAGCGCCTCACGTGAGTGTGGACAGAAGGCACCGCCACCTCCTTCTCCTCTTCCGGGAACAGTGGGGGGATCGTAGCCTAAGGAGGCCCTGAAGGGAGACATGCCGATCGTCGAGGAAACCGTCAAGTTTTGGGCATACTCGATCCAGGGGAGGTGGCTGCTCCACGACAATGGACTGGAGGTGATGACACAGCGCAGAGCAGCCTCCAGCTCCTGATTGGCCCACTCGCACTGCCCGTTGCTCTGCGGGTGGTATTCGGACGACAGGCTCACAGTTGATCCCAGAGCGTTGCAGAACGCCCTCCAAACCTGGGACACGAATTGGGGCCCACGATCAGAGACAACGTCGGTGGGGAACCTGTGGAGGTGTACGACGTGCTGCACAAGCAGATCAGCTGTCTCCTGCGCCGTAGGCAGCCCCCAGAGAGTGACAAAGTGGGCAGCCTTAGAAAACCGGTCCACAATGGTGAGGACTGTGGTGAAGTGATTGGAGGATGGGAGGCCAGTCACAAAGTCCAGTGCAATGTGGGACCAAGGGCAGCTGGGAATCGGCAGCGGATGAAGGAGCCCCACGGGCGGTGACGGGGACGTCTTCCTGGTGGTGCACTGAGCGCAGGCACGGACGTAGGCGATAACATCCTTCCAAAGCCCCGGCCACCAGAACGACCTTTGGAGAAGCTCCACCGTGCGGGACACCCCTGGATGGCACGCCAACTTAGAGGAGTGGGCCCAATGAATCACCTCACCCCGAGTCGATGTAGGGACAAACAGCCACTTCGCGGGTCCGCCTCCAGGATCGGGTTCAGCCTCCTGCGCTTTCAAGACCCTCTCCCTGATACCCCATGAGAGGGCGCCAATGACACAGGATGCAGGAAGGATGGTCTGCTCATGGTCCTCAGCCGCATCTGCCGCAAACTGCCTGGAGAGGGTGTCAGGCTTGGCATTCTTAACCCCACAGCGATAGGTGATTGTGAAGTTGAAACACCCAAAAAACAGGGACCAACGAGCCTGCCGAGAGTTCAGCCGCTTGGCGGTTCTCAGGTATTCTAGGTTTTTGTGGTCGGTCCATACTATGAAAGGTTGAGCAGCCCCCTCCAACCAGTGACGCCATTCCTCCGTTCCCTGGCTGCACCTACAAATCCTGTCCATAAAAATTATGAACAGGATCGGTGACAAAGGGCAGCCCTGGCGGAGTCCAACTCTCACTGGGAATGAGTCCGACTGAGTGTTGGCAATACGAACCAAACTCTCACAACGGTTGTACAGAGACCATATAGCTTGTAACAATAAGCCTGATACCCCATACTCCCGAAGCACCCCCCACAAAAAACCATGAGGGACACGGTCGAATGCCTTCTCCAAGTCCACAAAACACATGTAAACTGGATGGGCAAACTCCCACAAACCCTCGAGAATTCTCGAGAGGGTAAAGAGCTGGTCCAATGTGCTGCGGCCAGGACGAAAACCACATTGCTCCTCCTGAATCTGAGGTTCGAGCAACGGCCGAACTCTCCCCTCCAGTACCTTGGCATAGCCCTTCCCAGGGAGGCTGAGGAGTGTGATCCCTCTAAAGTTGGAGCATACCCTCCGGTCCCCTTTTTTGAAGAGAGGAACCACCGCCCCAGTTTGCCATGCCAAAGGCACTGCCCCCGACCTCCACGCAATGTTGCAGAGGCGTGTCAACCATGACAGCCCTACAACATCCAGGGCCTTGAGGTACTCAGGGCGAATCTCGTCCACCCCCGGGGCCCAGCCACCAAGGAGATTTTTAACCACCTTGGCGACCTCAGCCCCTGTGATAGGCGAGTCATCCCCCTCGTCCACAAGCCCTGCTTCCTCTGTGGAAGGCGTATCAGTGGGATTGAGGAGATCCTCAAAGTATTCC
Source organism: Pholidichthys leucotaenia (assembly GCA_020510985.1). NCBI lineage: Eukaryota > Metazoa > Chordata > Actinopteri > Cichliformes > Pholidichthyidae > Pholidichthys > Pholidichthys leucotaenia. The sequence continues at coordinate 139,077 of JAJAQF010000046.1, forward strand.
TTCCACCGCCTGACGATATCCCCAGTTGAAGTCAACAGCGCCACATCCGCACCATACACAGTGTGGACAGGGAGCTGCTTTCCCCTCCTGAGCCGCCGGACAGTTTGCCAGAATCTCTTTGAGGTCGACCGAAAGTCTTGTTCCATGGCCTCACCGAACTCCTCCCATACCCGGGTTTTTGCTTCAGCAACTACCCGAGCTGCACTCCGTTTGGCCTGCCGGTACACCTCAGCTGCTTCGGGAGTCCCACAAACCAACCAAGCCTGATAGAACTCAGAACTGAGAACTCAGAAAAGATTTATTGCCAAGTACATTAACAGGTATGACTGATAACATACGAGGGATTTGACTTGACACAGAAAACGACCTGCATTTCCGGTGACACGGCAGCATCTGAGAATGCGCCTGTCATCAGATGGGTACAGGATGCATAGGGAAGAAAAGGATAACACAATAGGAAAGAGCAAAAAACCATTGATTGTCAGAATACCGGTCATATATGATCAATATTATGATTACAAGAAAAAAAGCCCTCAATCCACAGTTAGCAGACAAGAAAGTACACAAGGACACAAAGAGAGCAGTGAGTGAATGATCTTTTTCATCAGTTTTTGAGTCAGTGTGGGTGTAGTGTTGAGTGTAGGTGTTTGTATCAGTTAAGAACAACAAAGTCTCTTTGGCAGATGTTTTGTCTTAGCTGCTGGCATTTGTACTTGGGCCATGCAGCTGGCTGTCCGTGGAGTCAGTGCAGCTCAAATGTTTTGAAAACAAAAAACTGCAGATAATCTGGAGGACTTGTGTGAGGGGGGTCAGATTAGTCGAATAGTACTGATCCCAGAGAAAGAAACTTTATATCCTCTTACAGATTCAGTACTTAATCCTTCATTGCTGGACGTTGAATCCTTCATGGACGGCTCTCAGCGTGATCATGATGTAATCCATTTTCCTAGACAGTTCTCCATTTGCCGCTGTCAGAGTCCTCTCCATTTTTTCAATTTGATGGTTAAACCACGCTTGGCCAGCATTTTGATAGGCTATGTCCATCTTCATCAATTTACGGTACACCAGGACAATCCCAGCTCCAATCAGAATGATCCCGATGACCATTACTACGAAGACGTACAAATCTTCGACATCTTCGATGGAAAGATCAGACAGGCACAAGAGTTTCCAATTACTTGTGTCCCTCAAATAGCCCGCAGCAGCCATTCCTGTGGGGCAAACAACCTTCCCCGGGGCACTTTTCCTCGTTGAAAAAATAGTGTCAATTTCGTTCAAAGCCCAGCTTATTAAATCCATAATTTCGTTCGATAATCAGCAGTAGAGACACGCAGACAGACGGTAGCAAGCTGAGATCCAGTTAGTTAGAGGAGGAAGGAGACAAGTCAGAGCAGGAGAGAAGAAAAAGGCGTCTGCTCTCTTTGGGAGGCGGAAGTGAAGAGGTATAGGACTCCTTCTCCTGATAGGACTCCTTCTTCAGCTTAATGGCCCCCATCACCACTGGTGTCCACCAGTTGGTTCGGGGGTTGCCACCACGAGATGCACCGACCACCTTGCAGCCACAGCTCTGGGCCGCTGCTTCAACAATAGAGGTGGAGAACGTAGCCCATTCAGACTCCATGTCTCCAGACTCCCTCGGAATGTGGTCAAAGTTCTTCCGGAGGTGGGAGTTGAAGACCTCCTGGACAGGGGCCTCAGCCAGGTGTTCCCAGCACACCCTCACTATACGTTTGGGTCTACTAGGTCTAAATGGCTTCCTCCCCTGCCATCGGATCCAACTCACCACCAGGTGGTGATCAGTTGACAGCTCTGCACCTCTCTTTACCCGAGTGTCCAAGACATACGGTAGCAGGTCTGATGACACGATAACAAAATTGATCATTGACCTGCGACCTAGGGTGTCCTGGTGCTAGGTGCACATATGGACACCCTAATGCTTGAACATGGTGTTCATTATGGACAAACTGTGGTTAGCACAGAAGTCCAATAACTGAACACCACTCGGGTTCAGCTCGGGCAGGCAGTTTCTCCCAATCACCCCCCTCCAGGTTTCACTGTCGTTGCCCACGTGCGCATTGAAGTCCCCCACTAGGACGATGGAGTCTCCAAGAGGAGCACCATTATTATTATTATTTATTATTTAAAGTACAATAAATAATAATAAAGTACAATGGGAGGCAGAGCCTTCAGTTATCAAGTTCCTCTCCTGTGGAACCAGCTGCCAATCTGGATTCGGGAGTCAGACTCGATCTCTGCTTTTAATTCAATTCAATTCAATTCAATTCAACTTTATCTATATAGCGCCATTTCACAACAACAGTCATCTCATAGCACTTTCAACTGTAGGGGGGACCCCACAGTTGCAGAAAGACCCCAGCAATCAGGCGATCCCCTGTGAGCAAGCACTTGGCGACGGTGATGAAAAGACGGTGATGAAAAGAACAGACATGTAGAGAGCAAACAGCACAATGGGGACTCAATCTATGGGAGAGAACGAACAGATGTTAATGACCAGCAAAAAAAAAATAAAAAAATATTTCATTGAGAGTGAAGAAAGGAGTGAGGCCCAGTGCATTATTGGAGGTCCCCCGGCTGACTAAACCTATTAGCAGCATAACTAAGGGAGGGTTCAGAAACACATGATCCCTCCCTAATTGTAGGCTATATCAAAAAGGTAGGTTTTAGCCCTATTCTTAAAAACAGAGATCGAGTCTGACCCCCGAATCCAGATTGGCAGCTGGTTCCACAGGAGAGGAGCTTGATAACTGAAGGCTCTGCCTCCAATTGTACTTTTGGAGATTCTAGATATTACAAGTAATCCTGCATTTTGGGAGCGTAGTGCTCTGTTTGGATAATACGGTAGTATCAGATCTTTTAAATAAAAAGGAGCCTGATTGTTTAGAACTTTGTAAATAAGAAGGATTTTAAACTTAATTCTAAACTCTATGGGAAGCCAATGAAGGGAGGCCAGAACCGGAGAGATATGATCTCTCTTTCTAGTACCTGTTAAAACTCTTGCTGCAGCATTTTGGATCAGCTGAAGACTTTTTAAAGATGTTTTAGGACAGCCTGATAATAAAGAATTACAATAATCTAATCTCGAGCTAACAAAAGCGTGGATCAGTTTCTCAGCATCACTCTGAGACAAGATGCTCCTAATCTAGGCAATATTACGCAAATGATAGAAGGCAGTCTTAGAAACAAATTTAATATGTGAATTGAAGGACAAATCTTGATCAAAAATAATTCCAAGGTTCCACACAGCGCTGTTAAGAGAAAGAGTAACCGCATCCAAACTGAAAGTTTGATTTGGAAAGGTATTCTAAGGTTCTTTGGACCAACAAGAATGATTTCAGTCTTATCTGAATTTAATAGCAGGAAATTACAAGCCATCCAAGCTTTGATTTCCTTAAGACAGGCTTCTAACTTGGCTAATAGATTACTATCATCTGGCTTCACTGACAGGTATAATTGTGTGTCATCTGCATAACAATGAAAATGTATGCAGTACTTTCTAATAATGTTGTCTAACGGAAGCATATATAAACTAAAAAGAGTAGGGCCTAGCACAGATCCCTGTGGAACTCCATGACTAAGCTTTGAGTTGAAAGAAAACTCATTACTGACATGAACAAACTGGAACCTATCAGATAAATAAGATCTAAACCATTGCAACGAAGTTCCATTAAGTCCAACATAGTGTTCTAATCTATCAAGAAGAATATTATGATTGATAGTATCAAAAGCTGCACTAAGGTCTAAAAGGACAAGTACAGAAACTAGTCCATTATCAGATGCAATGAGGAGGTCGTTAGTGACCTTTGCTAAGGCTGTTTCAGTACTATGATGGATTCTAAACCCAGATTGAAACTCTTCAAGTAAACCATTTCCCTGAAGGTGGTCAAATAATTGCGTCGCAACAACTCTTTCTAAGATTTTTGAAATGAAAGGGAGATTAGAGATTGGTCTATAGTTAGCTAAAGCTCCTGGATCTAGCGTTGGCTTTTTGAGTAAGGGTTTAAATACAGCCGTTTTAAAAGCCTGCGGTACATGGCCAAAAGTTAATGAAGAATTGATTATATGAAGAATAAAGCTACCAATAAGTGGGAAGACTTCTTTAAATAACCTGGTAGGAATAGGGCCTAAAAGACAAGTTGAAGGTTTGGATGAGGAAACTATTTGGTCTAACTCACAAAGGTCGATTGGAGTAAACTCATCAAGACAGACATCAATTGAAGGAGTTGTAGTAGTTACTGTATTTAAGTTAACTGTGGGAAGAATCTGATTGATTTTATCTCTGATGGATGAAATTTTATTATTGAAAAAGTTCATAAAGTCCTGACTAGTAAGCTCTAAGGGAATGCTAGGATTGACAGAGTCCTGACTCTTTGTCAACCTGGCTACGGTGCTGAAAAGAAACCTGGGATTATTCTTGTTCTCTTCTATTAATGCAGAATAATAACTCATTCTAGCTTTTCTAAGAGATTTTTTATAAATTAAAAGATGATTTCTCCAAGCTAAATAGATTTCATCTAAATTAGTGGAGTGCCATTTTTTTTTCTAATTGACGCATCTTCTGTTTTAAGCTACGAGCTTCTGTGTTGAACCAAGGAGTTAGAAATCACTGATTAGATTTTTTCTTTTTTAAGGGGGCCACCAAGTCTAGAGTCTGATGCAGAGAAGCTGTAACGCTATCCACCATGTTATCAATTACAGAAGGAGCAAGCTGTCTATAGCTTATTTCCGTTGTGTTGACACATGGCATAGAGGAAACAATCTGCATAAATTTGGTAACAGCATCATCTGAGAGGCATCTACTGTAATAATATTTTTCTTTAGGGGCCAAATAGTCAGAAATAGTCAAATCAAAGGTTAACAGACAATGGTCTGACAGTACAGGGTTATGAGGAGGCACTACAAGATTTTCTATTTCTATGCCATATGTCAGAACAAGGTCCAACGTATGGTGGAGATAATGAGTAGAATTTCCTACTTTCTGAGAAAACCCAATCGAGTCTAATATTGAATTAAATGCCACATTAAGGCAGTCACTATCTACATCTACATGTATATTAAAGTCCCCTACTATAATTATTCTATCTGATTTCAGCACTAAATCAGCTAAGAAATCAGCAAATTTGGATAAAAATTCTGAGTAGGTTGATGGAAGATGATAAACTATGGCAAATAAAATTGGGTTTAATCTAAAATTGCTAAACTGCCCAATACTGAGGACCAGGCCCTCAAAGGAATTATAACATGTTTTTTGCTTTACATTAATTAATAGTTTGGAAAGGTAAATTGTTGCTACTCCTCCTCCACGACCAGAACTTCTGGGATTTTGACAGTTTAAATAACCAGAGGGAGTTGATTCATTTAAACCAACATAATCCTCTTGCCCTAACCAAGTCTCTGTAAGGGATATTAAATCAATCTGATGATCAATTAACAGATCATGGACAAACAGAGACTTGGGAGTTAGAGACCTAATATTTAATAAACCACATTTAATTTTTAAATTATGAGGAGGAACAGAGGCCAAACCATTCAATTTAGAGGCTTTGTTTAATTTGAGTTTTACCAATTTTTTGCTTAATCACTTTGGGATATTTATATACTATATTTTTATTTACTTTGGAGGGAGCAGACAGTGATTCTCTGATGGGGAAGACAGGGGCTAAATTGAGGGGTGGCGGATGAAGAGGAGCTGCAGAGAGGCGTGTAAGACTGCGACTCTTCTTCCTGGTCCCAACTCTGAGTAGTCAAGGTTTTGGAAATTTGGATAAAAAAGATGCCAGATTGTTAGATAAATGAGACGCACCATCCAAAGTGGGATGGATGCTGTCTTGTCTCATAAGACCAGGTTTTCCCTAAAATGAGCTCCAATTGTCAATGTAGCCCACGTTATTTGCAGGACACCACACTGTTTTTAAGAATAGGGCTAAAACCTACCTTTTTGATATAGCCTACAATTAGGGAGGGATCATGTGTTTCTGAACCCTCCCTTAGTTATGCTGCTAATAGGTTTAGTCAGCCGGGGGACCTCCAATAATGCACTGGGCCTCACTCCTTTCTTCACTCTCAATGAAATATTTTTTATTTTTTTTTTTTTGCTGGTCATTAACATCTGTTTGTTCTCTCCCATAGATTGAGTCCCCATCGTGCCGTTTGCTCTCTACATGTCTGTTCTTTTCATCTTCTCTGTCCCCTCACCCCCCAGCCAGTCGCGGCAGATGACTGCCCCTCCCTGAGCCTGGTTCTGCTGGAGGTTTCTTCCTGTTAAAAGGGAGTTTGTCCTCTCCACTGTCGCCAAGTGCTTGCTCACAGGGGATCACCTGATTGCTGGGGTCTTTCTGCAACTGTGGGGGTCCACCCTACAGTTGAAAGTGCTATGAGATGACTGTTGTTGTGAAATGGCGCTATATAAATAAAGTTGAATTGAATTGAATTGAATTAAATGACAACAAAAAGAAATCAAAGACACATTAAACAGTCAAAAACTACCCCTTTGCTTGTAACTTTTCATACATATTATTATTATTATTATAGTCAAACTAAGTTACTGTATGTGCCACTGAACATGGTACATCTTTTAAGTTTATTATTTAGCTAGACTAATTATTGTAAACAGCTCTAATTCCAACTCCTGCAAAGCTATCAGCAGAGAAAATAATACTACAGAGAAATTTCAGTAACAAAAACATTTTTACATTAAGTATAAACCAGGAGATAAAAGGCTCAAGTTTATGTTCAGTTTAGTTTATTCACACATATCACACATTATCAACATTATCAGCAATATGAATGAATGAATTACGGTTTGAGTTATCCACAGCATGAATTGCAGTAGGTATACAATAAGGTTTTTTTTTTCTTCACATTGATTTGGAGTGTGAACGGGTCACCCCAAGCAAGCTATTTCAAGCTTTTAGTAGGGGGCCCATTTCTACAGTAAAATGATAGCAGATTAGATATTGGTCCGATGTCTTTGTGTACAGCAACATGCAAACATATAACAGACATATAACACATAATCCTAGCATTTTTTTTTTTTTACATTGAATTAGTAGGTAAGGTCAAGATATATAGTTTCCTATGTCGGAAACCTTTTCCACAGGTTTCACGAGAAAATGGCTTCTCACTGTTTTATTTATTTGCATCTCATTTCCTTACAAGTGCAATGGGCCCCAGCCAGGGGTCTATGATTACACTTTAAATTAAAAAGCTTTGTATCCAAGGGCTCTCTTTAAGATAGAGACTGTTCCTCTGATTGCTGAGATCTGTATTTCACAGATGCTAGGGCAGCCGGGTATTGCTTGTAGATATTTTTTCAAGTTCTTCTTAACCATCCCAGTTGCTCCCACCACCACAGGTATAATATCTGCATCCTGCAGATTCCAGGTGCTCCTTAGATCGTTTTTGAGGTCTTGATATTTTGTTATTTTTTCTCTTTCTGCTCTGTTGAGGCCGTAGTCGTTTGGTATAGTTACATCGATTAATTGGGCAGTTTTGCCCTTTTTGTTCAAGATAACTATGTCCGGTTTTATTGCTCCTCCTTCAATGTGTCTTCCAGTTGGGATTTCCTTGTCATAAAAGATGGTAATATCTCCGTTGGAGCTAACTGGCTCTGGATCGTGCTCCCATACTGGTCCTTTTACTTCTATTTTGAATTCTTTGCATATTTTCCAGTGTATATAACGGCAGATCTTATTGTGGCGAGCAGTGTAGTGTCCATCAGCCATGAGGACCTGGCAGCCGGAGAGCAGGTGGCTTACACTCTCCACCGCTACATGACAGAATCGACATTTGTCACTCTGTGACAATCCTGCCATTTTTTTAAAACCATTGGTTAGAAGTCCCTGGTCTTGTGCTCCAATCACTAGTCTCTCCTCGTCGTACCCCAGATCTCCATTCCTGATCCAGCGCAATGTCTCTTCCCTATCAATATAATCCCTATTGAGTTCCTCCTGGAAACGTCCTGCTCGCTTATGTTGTTTCCATCTTTCTTTTCTTTCCTCCTGTGTCCTTTTGCTGTATTTTTCTCTCGTCTTTCTAGCTATTTTTGTTGCTGGGTTTTGCTGACTGGCTTTCATGTTATCTAATAAATCTGCTGCAAAGGTCTCGGCTTGTTTAGTTATAGATGTGTTAATACTGAGGGTTTCGTGATGTTGGGTGACCTTTTCCATCGTCTCATCATTAGCGCTTTTTAGGTATTGACCAATGCTTATTATTGTTGCCCTGTAGGCCTGGTTCATTTCAATTAGGCCCAGCCCTCCCTCTTTACGTGGCATATATATCCTATCTAGGCATTGGTTTCTGTATGTTACCTTATGAAGGGTTAGAGTCTTCCTGGTCCGAACATCCAACTTATCCAGTTCCCCTTGTGGCCAGTCTATCACCCCAAATCCATATGTGGCAACTGGTACTGCCAACTGGTTTATTGCAGTGATCTTATTTTTAGGTGTTAAATTTGATTTACAGATTTTCTTTAGGCGATGTTGGTATTCTTTTTTGACCATTTCCCTCATTTTTCTGTGTTCAATAGTTGCGTTTTCTTCTATGCCCAGATATTTATATGCCGATTCCCCTGCCAGGTCTTTGATATGCTTATTGTCTTCTATTTGGATATTTTCTGATGCCGTTTTCTTTCCTTTTTTTATTGTACATTTTGCACACTTGTCAAGTCCAAATTCCATGCAGATGTCTTTTGAAAACATGTGAACGGTACTGACAAGTTGATTCAGTTTCTGTTCAGATTCTGCATAGAGCTTGAGGTCGTCCATGTAGAGTAGATGATTCACTCTCTTGCTCCCTTTTTTTGTTCTGCCTTTGCTTAGGTCATACCCGATGTCAAGGTCCGATAAGATTTTGCTTAAGGGGTCGACACAAAGACAGAAGAGCAGTGGCGAAAGGCTGTCCCCCTGAAATATTCCTCGCTGGATCCTGATGTCTGGAATTGTTATTTGTCCTTCTTTGTGGTTAAGTGTAATTGTAGTTTTCCACTTAGCCATCTGGACCTCCAGAAAAGTTTTAATCTCTGGGCTGATGTTATACAGCTCCAGACAGCGTATTATCCAGGAGTGGGGGATGCTGTCGAATGCCTTTTTGTAGTCGATCCACGCCACGCTTAAATTTCTCTCACGCCTCTTGCAGTCTTCCAGGATGGTTTTATTAATGAGTAGTTGTTCTTTGGCTCCCAGCTTATTTCTTATGCAGCCTTTTTGCTGTGGCTGCAAGTAGTTTTCTGAGTCCAGATGTTCATAAATGGCCTCAGTAATGATTCCTGTCAGCCATTTGTATGTGGTCGGGAGGCAACAGATGGGTCTGTATTTATTGACTTGTTGGGTTTCAAGACTCTTGGGCAGGAGTATGGTGTTTCCATATGTGAGCCACTCTGGTGCTTCTTCCTCTCCCCCAACAAGTCGGTTAAATGCCTCTGCGTAGTGTTTGTGTAGTGCTGTTATTTTTTTGAGCCAAAAGTTTGGTATTTTATCTATTCCAGGGGATTTGAAGTTAAGGTATTTCCTGATTTTTTCTTGAGCTGTTTCTTCTGTGATTTTTAGTGAGGGCATCTGTTGTTTTCCTTTATTTTTCTCAGCAATGGTTTGAATCCAATTATTATTTTTATGTTGAACTGGGTCCTCAAACAGATTTCTCCAGAATGTTTCCAGTTGGGTTTTCTCAGGAGGTACCTCTACTTCAATAGTTTCATCTATCAACCTCCTGTAGACTTGCTTTGGGTTCTGTGCAAATAATTTATTTATCAGTTTTGAGTTCTCTCTCCGTTGCCTGTTTCTGATTTGAGCTGCTAGGGCCTTGACTTGCGCCTGGTGCTCTGCTATTTTTCCTATTATTTGCTCTTTCCTAATGTTGTATTTTTTTTGGATTCTGTTGATTACTCTCAGTAATTTAGTATTGCAGTTTTGGTTCTGTATGTAGTAAGTCATTTGAGAAATTTCTGCCCTAAATTGATTAATTTTTCCTTGAAGTTTATTTTTCCAAATGGGTGTAGAGATTTTTGTTTTGGTTTGACGTTCAGTTTTTTCTTTATGCTGTGGAGCTAGCTTACTCTGCACATACCACGCTGCACCAAAGTTTATGCAGTTAAGCTCTGTCAAACTGACCCCCTGAGGTACAAGGTCACATAGGCCTCTGTTGACCTTTTGCAGTAGTAATTTGAATTCTTTATTCTCTTTTAGCTTAATTAATCTAGGACGTTCTTTCATTGTCATTTTTTTTGTTTCTTCTATTTTGTTGGCAAGTTCCTCTTCCATTTCTAGTTGATGTTGGTTCATTTCTATTTGGGGGTTGATCTGTTTCCTTATTGGATCCTGGTCTACACTCCCCCTTGTTGCTTCATCAGGATGTTCTGATTCTGAGCCCGAAGTTGCAGGGGATTCGCCTGGGTGGCCTGGTGGCACCTCTGTAGGGTGTGTTTGACAAGGTTGCTCCAGAGGTTTTTCAGTTAATGGTAATGGTAGCGGACACTCAACTGGGCAGATGTTATTCTGTGCCATTTTTCCTATTTCAGTGTGCATGTACTCCAATTGTTGCTCTGTGAAGTACCTTTGGGTGAGGAAGTTGTGTCTCTGGGTTGTGAGTTTGGCTCGGGGTACGCCAGCTTTATCCGGGCAGTGATGGAAAAAGATTCGCTGCCACTCATTGCATCGTTCCCGCTGGTTGCTGTGTTTCATCTTGGCGTACTCGGTTGCCCATATTAAAACCCATCTTTCCTCCATGCTCCACTGACTTTGTTTGTATTCTTGTTGTTCAAATAGGTTGGCATCTTGATAGTCTTTTATTGCTTGGGCTTGAGCTTCATATTTAATCTTTTCTATTTCTTCTTGTTGTAAGTATTTTGAGACCTGAGAGACTATAGATGTTAATTTGGAGATGGTGGTGGCTGCTTTCTTTTCTGGTGGTAGCTCGGATTCTCTGATCTTCTCCTCAAATACATGCTTTTTCCTTCTGCCCCACTTCTCATACCTTGAATAGGCGTAGCAGGACAGAATAACTTTCTTCTCATCAAGGGACCATTTTACAGTTTCTTCTTTTCTCGTATACCGTTTAGTCCTTTTTTGATCTTGTTGGGGCCCAGGACCAGATCTGTGCTGGTCTGATGGGGATCCCGGTTGAGTGTTTGTGACACTCGAAGACGAAGCTGCACCATCGCTCTCAACAGCCCGCCTAGTGCAGAAACGAGCTGAGGGGACCGTTTTATCCTGGTCAGTACCTTTCCAGCATCTTTTTCCTGTATTATTCATTTTTCATATTTGGTTCCTCATCGTCCACGGCTTCTTATTGGTTATTCGAAGCTACCCTCGCCATGATTACTCATATTGAGGGGGTACCCCCCATCCGCGACCCGGGGGACGCGCTGGCTAGCCTGAGGGAAAAGGCCACCAACACAGGCTTCTCACCTGTGTGAGTTCTCATATGCACAGACAAATCACACCTGTCAAAGCTTTTCCCACAGGCTTCACAATTAAATTATTTCTCACCTGTGTGGACTTTCATATGTCGAGACATTATTTCTTTTTCTGAAATGTTTTCCTCAGATTTCACAAGAAAATGGCTTCTCACCTGTGTGAATTTTCATATAAGAAAAATGACTAGCTCATCTGAAACTTTCCCCACAGGTTTCACGTGAATATAGTTTCGCACCAGTGTGAATTTTCATACAAGGCAACTACTTACAGGAGTGGTGGCTCAGTTGGTAGAGCATCCGCCCCACACCCGGGAGGCAGGGGTTCAAATCCCGGCCGGGTCATGCCGAAGACCATATAAAAGTGGAACTTCCTGCCATCCAGCTTGGTGCTCAGCAATAATGGAATGGAGGAGGGAAATTTGTGGCGGCGCCTTGCATGGCAGCGGGCCTCTGATTCTACACTTGGGGTGTGTGTGATTAACACAGTAGATAGGTAAAGCACAATCTCGTTCTACTGTACATGATTGGTTATACAGTTGAATGACAATAAAGGGTGATAAATAAATAAATAAAAAATAAATAAAATAAATACTTAGCTTTTCTGAAACTTTTCCCACAACTTTCATATGAACATGGTTTTTCTCTTGTGTGCATTTTCAGATGGTATGACAGGTAACTAACGTTTCTGCAACTTTCTCCACAGATTTCACACTGGTGAAATGGCTTCTCACTGTTTTACTTATTTGTATCTCATTTCATTACAAGTGCAATGGGCCCCAACAGGGGGTTTATGGCTTCACTTTAAATCAACAAGTTTTGTATCCGAGGGCTCTCTTTAAGATGGAGACTGTTCCTCTGATTGCTGAGATCTGTATTTCACAGATGCTAGGGCAGCCGGGGATCACCTGTAGATACTTTTTCAGGTTCTTCTTTACCATCCCAGTTGCTCCCACCACCACAGGTAAAATATCTGCTTCCTGCAGATATTACACCACAGGTATAATATCTGCAGGTATACTTCTCACCTGTGTGAGTTCTCGTGAGTTTTCCCAAAGCACCCCTTCAACCCGAAGGCTTCCCTACAGATTTCACAAGAAAATGGCTTCTCACCTGTATGGTTTTTCATGTGAACTGACACATCTACATAAGAAACTTTTTCCACCTATTTTACAAAAAAGTGGCCTCTCAGCTGTGTGAGTTCTCATGTGGTCAGACAAAATACACCTTTCATGAAAGCTTTTCCCACATCTTTTACAAGAAAATGGCTTCTCATCTTTGTGCGTTAGCACATGTTTAGAAAATTCACCCTTTCGGCAAAAGCTTTTCCCACAAGTTTCACATAAATGAGGTTTCTCACCTGTGTGAATTCTCATATGTTCAGACAAATTGCGCCTTTCAATGAAGCTTTTCCCACAGGTTTCACAAGAAAATGGCTTCTCACCTGTATGGATTTTCATATGGCGGAACAAGTGACCACTGTGTCTGAAACTTTTTCCACATATTTCACAAGAAAATGGCTTCTCACCTGTGTGGATTTTCATGTGAAAGGATAAATAACTACAATATTGAAAATTTTTCCCACATGTTCCACAAGAAAATGGCTTCTCACCAGAGTGGATTTTCATATGTTCCAACAAATAATCCCTTTGACTGAAGTTTTTTCCACAGGTTTCACAGGAATATGGCTTCTCAGTTGTGTGAGTGTTCATATGTTTTTTTAGGTGTGATAGATAATTAAACTTTTTCTCACAGGTGTTACAGGGAAAACGCTTCTCTGTGGTGGGCTTTTTAAAATTGGCCAACAAATATCCCTGTTCATATTTTTCTTCATTTTTGCTACATGCAAATGGCCAGACCACTTTGTGGATTGTAGCAGATTCCAAGTTCACATTATTGCTTCTGTCCTGATCAGTGTTCCATGATAAAGAAGTGCTGTAGGAGAGTGATGTGTCTTTTTTTTCTGGCTCACTTTGGACATGCTGTTTACTTGTATCCATTATTACTAAAGTCTCAGTCTCTTTAATTTGTAGAAGCTTCTCTGTTTTCCAGCTGCTGCAGTATTCTTCTTCTTCCTCTTTAATCTGTGGAGAATGTGGTTCCACCTGGTCCAGATTGGAGTTCCTCTCCTGGTTCCAGAGCTGCTGGTCAGAGAGACTTTTCTCCTCCTTGCAGACATAGTGATGAGGGAAGTCTGGAGAGGGAACAGATATTAAAAGAAAAAGAAATTAAAGCTCCAAGCAGCGCTGAAGGCCCTCATACCTCAGCACTGCTCCAACCTGTGTCACGCTTGAGGCTATACACCACCCACACATTACTGCATTTCAGTCTGCCCTCTGTTAGAAGTTGCACAAAGGACATAAAGATCACATCCTCTCAACATTATACGGCATCATAAACCACCCTCTAATGACAAGAGCACTCTGAAGTGAGTGCAATATCCCCTGCCTTCGTTTTCTTTGAAGATCCCAATATTTTACTGAAGGTGAGCCCTTTTCAACTTCTCCATACAATTACTGAGGCAGAACCAAATTATGATAAGCTCATCATCCATGAATATACAACAAAAATAGTTGGATACAACCCATAGTAAGAAGGCAGAATCCCAAGGTGAACTGTCTTTGAAGTTTGGCAACCCTAGCTTTCTTTGTTGTTCAGATGTAGTTTATATGGCATTTTGACATTGACCATTCGGTTTTCCTGTACGTCAGTCGGCTCCCAAAGGCCCCCCCCCCCATCTGTGGCAGAAACACTGTTGATGAGCAGTGATCCAGCTTCTGTTCCACAAGTCCTGGGTCTGCCCCAGGGTCTCCTCCCAGTGGGACGTGCCTGAAACACCTCAAGTGGGAGGCGTCCAGAAGGCATCCTAATCAGATGCCCATACCACCTCAACTGACTCCTTTCAATGTGGAGGAGCAGCGGTTCTACTCTGAGCCTCCTCCCGGATGACTGAGCTCCTCACCCTATATCTGAAGGTGAGTCCAGCAATCCTACGGAGAAAGCTCATTTCAGCCGCTTGTACCCGCGATCTCGTTCCTTCGGTCATTACCCAAAGCTTGTGACCATAGGTGAGAGTAGAAAAGTAGATCGATTGGTAAATCGACAGCTTTGCCTTAGAACTAAGCTCCCTCTTCACCACAACAGACCAGTACAACGTCCGCATCACTGCAGATGCTGCTCCAATCTGTCTGTCAATCTCTCGCTCCATTTTCCCCTCACTTGTGAATAAGACCCCAAGATACTTAAACTCCTCCACTTGGGGCAGGAGCCTTTCCCCAACCCAGAGAGGACAATCCACCTTTTTCCGGCTGAGGACCATGGACTCGGACTTGGAGGTGCTGATTCGCATCCCAGCCGCTTCACACTCAGCGGCACACCGACCCAGCAAGAGCTGTAGGTCATTGCTGGATGAAGCCAGCAGGACAACATCATCTGCAAACAACAGAGATGAGATCCTGTGGTCACCAAGCATGACACCCTCCATTCCCTGGCTGCGCCTAGAAATCCTGTCCATAAAAATTATGAACAGGATCGGTGACAAAGGGCAGCCCTGGCGGAGTCCAACTCTCACTGGGAATGAGTCCAATCGAGTGTTGGCAATATGAACCAAACTCTCACAACGGTCATACAGAGACCGAATTGCTCATAACAACAAGCCCGATACACCATACTCCCGAAGCACCCCCCACAAAAAAACATGAGGGACGCGGTTCAATGCCTTCTCCAAGTCCACAAAACACATGTAAACTGGTTGGGCAAACTCCCACAAACCCTCGAGGATTCTCGAGAGGGTAAAGCGCTGGTCCGATGTGCCACAGCCAGGACGAAAACCACATTGCTCCTCCTGAATCCGAGGTTTGACCAAAGGCCGGACTCTCTTCTCCAGTACCCTGGCATAGACCTTCCCAGGGAGGCTGAGGAGTGTGATTCCTCTTAAGTTGGCGCACATCCTCCGGTCCCCTTTTTTGAAGAGAGGAACCACCACCCTGGTTTACCATGCCAAAGGCACTGCCCCCGACCTCCATGCAATGTTGCAGAGGCGTGTCAACCATGACAGCCCTACAACATCCAGGGCCTTGAGGTACTCAGGGCGAATCTCGTCAACCCCCAGGACCTGGCCACAAAAGAGACTTTTAACCACCTTGGTGACCTCAGCCCCTGTGATAGGAGAGTTGTCCCCCTCATCCACAAGCCCTGCTTCCTCTGTGGAAGGCGTATCAGTGGGATTGAGTAGATTCTCAAAGATTTCCTTCCACCACCCGACGATATCCCCAGTCGAAGTCAACAGCACCACATCCGCACCATACACAGTGTGGACAGGGAGCTGCTTTCTCCTCCTGAGCCGCCAGACAGTTTGCCAGAATCTCTTCGAGGCCAACCAAAAGTCTTGTTCCATGGCCTCACCGAACTCCTCCCATACCCGAGTTTTTGCTTCAGCAACAACCCGAGCTGCACTCCGCTTGGCCTGCCGGTACACCTCAGCTGCTTTGGGAGTCCCACAAGCCAACCGAGCTTGACAGGACTCCTTCTTCAGCTTAATGGCCCCCCTCACTACTGGTGTCCACCACTTGGTTTGGGGGTTGCCACCACGAGATGCACCAACCACCTTGCGGCCGCAGCTCTGGGCTGCTGCTTCAACAATAGAGGTGGAGAACATGGCCCATTCAGACTCCATGTCTCCAGACTCCCTCGGAATGTGGTTGAAGTTCTTCCGGAGGCGGGAGTTGAAGACCTCCCGGACAGGGGCCTCAGCCAGATGTTCCCAGCACACCCTCACTATATGTTTGGGTCTACCAGGTCTGAATGGCTTCCTCCCCTGCCATCGGATCCAACTCACCACCAGGTGGTGATCAGTTGGCAGCTCTGCTCCTCTCTTTACCCGAGTGTCCAAGACATACGGTCACAGGTCTGTTGACATAACAAAATCGATCATCGACCTGCGACCTAGGGTGTCCGGGTGCCAGGTGCACATATGGACACCCTTATGCTTGAACAAGGTGTTCGTTATGGACAAACTGTGGTTAGCAAAGAAGTCCAATAACTGAACACCATTTGGGTTCAGATCGGGCAGGCCGTTTCTCCCAATCACCCCCTTCCAGGTTTCACTGTCATTGCCCACGTGCACATTGAAGTCCCCCAGTAGGACAATGGAGTCTCCAAGAGGCGCACCATCCAGCACCCCAGTCAGAGACTCCAAAAAGGGTGGGTACTCTGAAACATCACTTGGTGCATAGGCACAAATGATGGTCAGGACCTGTTTCCCAACCCGAAGGTGTAGGGAAACAACCCTTTCCTCCACCGGGGAAAACTCCAATATAAAGGCAGCAAGGTGGGGGGATACAAGAATAACCAACCCTGCTTGTCGACTCTTGCCCAGGGCAATTCCAGAGTAGGCCAAGCTCCAGCCCCTCTTCAGGAGACTGGTTCCGGAACTGCAGCTGTGTGAGGTGAAGCCGACTATATCTAGCCGGTATCTCTCAACCTCATCCACCAGCTCAAGCTCCTTCCCCACCAGAGAGGTGACATTCCACATCCCAAAAGCCAGTTTAGGAAGCTTGGAATCAGTCCGCCAAAGGTCTCCACCTTTGACTTCCACCTGATCCACAGCGCACTGTACCCCCATGATCCCTCCTGCAGGTGGTGAGCCCACTGGAGGGCAGACCCATGTAACATTCGGGCTGAGCCTGGCCGGGTCCCATGGGCAGAAACCCGGCCACCAGACACTAGCCATCAAGCCCCTCCCCCAGGCCTGGCTCCAGGGTGGGACCACGGTAACCCCATACCGGGCAGGGTACACTATTAGCAATGTTGGTAAGATAATGGAGAAAATGATCACTGAAAGACTGAGTTTTTATCTGGAGAGTAGAGGCACTTTAGTACCTTATCAGAGTGGATTTAGAAGGCGCAAAGGAGTTATGGATCCAATTGTTTGTCTGGAAACAGAAGTCACTAAAGCCCAAGTAAATAAGGAATTTGTGATGGCGGTATTCTTTGACTTGGATAAAGCATATGACATGGTTTGGAAAGAGAGGAGTTTTTTTTAAAGATTTTTTTATTTGGAATGTTTATTCAAGTTAGAATTGGCTCAAGTTTATCACATAGATATAGGGTAGACAATGGCACCCCGCAGGGCAGCATAATCAATCCAGTATTATTCTCAATTATGATAAATGATGTCTTCGGTCAGATTCAGAGTGACATCGGACGATCTCTATTGCTGATGATGAAGCAGTGTGGAAAAGAGGGAAAAATATTCATCATACTGAGAGGAAAATACAAGAGACTATAAACACTGCTGAAAAATGGTCATATTTACAGGGCACTAAATTCTCTGTGAAGAAAACCAAGGTAATGCGTTTTTCTAGGACAAGAAATAAAAACGTACAAGTTAAAATATATGGTCAGGTAATAGAGCAAGTAAGAGTCTTCAGATTTTTAGGGGTTCTGTTTGAGGAAAAACTAACATGGAATTATCATATTAGTATGACAGTCAACAAATGTAAAAAGATACTGAATGTGATGAGACATTTATCAGGAACTAAGTGGGGGGCAAGCAGAAATGGGATGAGATGTATTTGCGTTGCCCTGGTTAGATCAGTTATAGAGTTTGGATGTATTGTCTACGACTCTGCTGCTAAAACATCACTTAAAAAGTTGGAGGTAGTACAGGCTCAAGCTCTGAGACTTTGTTGTAATGCTTTTAAAACAACTCCTGTGGCAGCCCTTCAGGTTGAGATGGGTGAAATGCTGCTGCACTTGAGAAGAAAACAATTATTGTTGAACTACTGGGTTAACCTTCAGGGGCATTCTGAAGAATTGCAATCAAGAGTTAAAGTCTTTTCTCCAAGTTGGGAGAGTGAAAGTGATCATGTTAAAAAGCACTGTTTTGCTTGAAGAAGTGCTAAATTGGCAAAGGACATGATAATTAATGAGACACCTTATATCCCAACAGTGCCTTTGTCAGTGACCCCTCCTTGGTTTTTTCCCTGGAGTACTGTGGATCTTTTTTGGAAAAGGCACAGGTTACTAAAGGTCTTGGAAGTGCTGCTGTTTTGGTTGATGATAGGTTAAGAACGCTACACCAAAGCTATACTCCAGTTTACACAGATGGGTCCAAAGATCCTGACTCAGGAAGAACGGGATTTGCAGTCAGTATTCCAACTAAGCAAGCTGTCATTAAACCAAAAACATCAGACCATCTGGCTGTTTATACAATTGAGATGCTTGCAATTGCAGCAGCATTGCAGTTGGCAGAGGAGATGAAAACTGAAAATGCTGTTCTCTGTTCTGATTCAATTGCCGCTCTGCTTTCTATTCAGTATTTTCTTCACGTAGCAGACAGGATTTAGTTAATGAGATATATGAGGGTCTCTTTAGATTATGCAATATGAACATCAAGGTTAAGTTTATGTGAACACCAGCACAGAAGAACAAATGATGAATAAATGATGAATTAGTTATGAATATAGCATTCAGTAGATCAGAAGCAAAAGCAATAATTAAAAGAAACATTGTTAAAGAATGGCAGCATAGTTGGAATTAAGGCTGTACAGGACGCCACTTGTATGCATTTCAGCAGCAGGTTCATTTAACAAGAGCACTTAGGAGAAGCACCAAGGAGGGAAATATTATAACTAGGTTAACCCTTTAACTGCCCAGATTAAATGGATGGGTCGTGCGCCCCCAGTGGCACAGCGCAGCAACTGCACCGGTCAACTTATTGACGTCCCCCAGCTATACTGAGAATTTGTACTAATCTGAATTGATCTGACAGTTTAGAAGGTGGCAGACACACGCCGAAGGAATCATGGCTGACATAGAATACAGCAAAGAAGAAGAAATTCTCACTATTATTCTTCATTTTTTCGCTTTGAGCTCACAGCACCAATGTGGATGCCTTCAAGACCGGTCATCACGGCAGCGATGATGACTGAAACTGCATGAAACGGGGAAAACAGGCACGTAATACAAATGAAATTCACGTGGGATAATCATAAGAGCTTGTAGATGTGGAAGCGGGTGTAAATTACTAAGTAAATGCGATGCATTGACCACGATGGATGAAAAACTGAGCTTCCAGTACCAAGATGGCGGCGTCCGCGATCGTCATGCATTCTCACAGGAAAATTGCATTTTACAGGACAAATAGCCAAATAATACAAACGAAATTCACGTGGGATAATCATAAGGGTTTGTAGATGTGTAAGCAGGTGTAAATTACTAAGTAAACGCGAAACATCAGGAATGATGGACGAAAACGGACCGGTCAAGTGGGCAAGCAAGCCCTCCACCCGGCAACAGATAAGAGAAATATGTTTTGGGTTTTTTTTTTTACATTTTATTGATTTTCTGGTTCATATACTTTGAAGATTAGATAAAAACATACCCCTGTAGACAAATCGGCGTCAAACAAAACGGACCATTTTTTGTGTAAATGTGTCCAAAGTCCACTTTTGACTGAGTTATGTAATTTATATAGCTGCCGCAACATTATGCAAATTAGATGCGTAAATTTATTCCTATCTGAAACTCATCATATTCTACATCTTTCTAATTGACAGTGAGCCATTATCTCTTACAACGTTCAAGTTATAGCCTTGGAAATCTGAACTATTTTATTGACAAAATTTGTTTACCACTCTTGACCACTAGGGGGGGCCTTGACCACCCTTTAAGCGTTCCATCTAAAGAGTTAAGAGTAGGTCACACCAGACTTTAATGTATCATATCATTTAATTGGCAAGCACCCCACTGGGTTATGTAGTTACTGTCAAGATGTGGAATCAGATGATCATGTGATTTTTCATTGTTCAAAGTTCTCCCGAGAGCGTGATAGTTTAAAGAGGACATCAGAAACTGTAGGAATAGATAGATAGATAGATAGATAGATAGATAGATAGATAGATAGATAGATAGATAGATAGATAGATGGATGGATGGATGGATGGATGGATGGATGGATGTACTTTATTGATCCCAAACTGGGAAATTACAGTGTAACAGCAGCATGACAGTTGACAACCAAACAACAGAAACACACACATGACAGACAAAGGGATAACCCATGGAAAGTAAAAAACTAACACGACTATAAAACCTATATACATCATAGCTTAATATATGATGACCCGTATAAACACATGAATCATCCCATTGCACAAAGAAGGACTATCAGGAGCAGAGTGAAAAGTGATGTACCAGTTAGTCTGTAAGATGCAGTGTGGCAGCATAGCTATGCCAGAATACAACATCATAGTGAGTTATTGTACAGTGAAATTGCATGTGGCAGGAAAGATTTCCTGTACCTGGCTGTTCGACAGCGAAGCTGTAGTAGTCTACTGGAGAAAGTGCTTCGCTGTCTATCTAGTGTGTGGTGGAGGGGGTGATCAGGATTGTCCATGATGGATCGCAGTTTATTTAGTGTTCTCCTCTCCATCACTGTCTCAAAGGTCTCCGGTCTGAGACCAATTACAGAACCAGCCCTCTTGATAATCTTGTCAAGTCTGTTTGTATCCCTAGCCCTAATACTGCTACCCCAACAGACCGCAGCAAAGAAGATGGTGCTGGCGACAACAGTCTGGTAGAAAAGCTCCAGCATCCTGCTGCACACGTTGAAGGATCTCAGCTTTCTCAAGAAGTAGTCTGCTCATCCCCTTCTTGTGCGCAGCATCGGTGTTGGATCTCCAGTCCAACCCGCTGCTGATCCTGACACCCAGATATTTGTAGTCCTCAACCACTCCCACATCCTCCCCCCTAATCTGCAGTGGCTGAGAAGGAGCCTTTCTCTTCCTGAAGTCAGTCACCATCTCTCTGGTCTTGCTGACATTCAACCTCAGGTGATTCTGCTCCGTCCACTCCACAAATCTGTCTACCAGTGCCCTGTACTCCCCCTCTTCTCCTCCTCTTATACACCCCACAACACCTGAGTCATCAGAGAATTTTTGCAGGTGGCATGACTCAGTGTTGTACTGAAAGTCAGTGGTGTATAAGGTAAAAAGAAAAGGAGAGAGCACAGTCCCCTGTGGCGCTCCCGTATCACTAGCCACCACTCCAGACAAGACACTGCCCAGCCTGACAAACTGTGGTCTGCCTGTCAGGTAGTCAGTAATCCAGGAGATCACAGAGCTGTCAACCCCCATCACCCGCAGCTTCTCGCCCAGCAGCAGTGGCTGGATGGTGTTAAAGGCACTGGAGAAATCAAAAAAAGTGATTCTTACAGTATCTCCTCCACCATCCAGGTGCAAATGGGCTCGTTGCAGCAGGTAGATGACAGCATCTTCAACTCCTAAATGGGGCTGATATGCAAACTGCAGAGGTTCCAGCCAGGTCTTCACCTGCGGCCTCAGGTGGGCTAAGACCAGTCTCTCCAGGACCTTCATCACATGAGATGTGAGGGCAACTGGACGGTAGTCATTCAAATCCGATGGAGATGACTTTTTGGGGACAGGAACCAGGCAGGATGTCTTCCACAGCACCGGTACTTTCTCCAGACTCAGGCTCAGGTTGTACAGGTGTTTCAGTACCGGAGCTAGTTGGTTGGCACAGGTCCTCAGGGTCCTTGCGGAGATGCCGTCAGGGCTCGAAGGCTTCCGCTGACGGAGTCTCTCCAGCTGTTTCTCCACTTGATCTGTAGTCACGGTGAAGTAAGGGAGGGTCCTGGTGCCCCCTGAGGAGGAGGGAGATGGAGAGAGGTTCTGCACGGGAGCGTGGGGGGGGTGCATGGGGGTCTGGTTGTGTTGCCCGGGTGACAGGCTGTGAGTTGAACCTATTAAAAAACAGATTCAGTTCCTCAGCTCTCTTCTGGCTCCCAGATGGCTGCCTGACCCTCCCCTTGTACCCAGTGATTTGTTTCATTCCCTCCCACACATCTTTGGTGTTGTTTTGCCTGAGTTTCTCTTCCAGCTTCCTCCTATAATTGTCCTTGCACCTCCTCAGCATCTCTCTCAGCTCATGCTGCACTCCCCTCAGCTTCTCCTTGTCTCCAGCCCTAAAAGCTCTCTTGTTTTTGTTCAGAAGTGCTTTCAGGTCACTGGTGACCCATGGTCTGTTGTTGGAGAAGCAACGTACAGTCTGAGCTGGCATGGTCATGTCTTCACAGAATCTAATGTATTCTGTGATGCAGTCGGTCATACTGTCTATGTCCACCCCATGTGGTTCACACAGTAAGCTCCAGTCCGTTGTCTCGAAGCAATCCTGTAGTGCATCAGCAGCCTCCTGTGTCCACCTCCTCACAGTCCGTGTATAAGCAGGCTGCCTTTGCACAAGGGGGACATACTTGGGTGATAACATGACCATGCAGTGATCTGATTTGCCAATGGGGGGCAGAGCTGTGGCACTATATGCATCCCTGACATTGGCATACAGTAAATCCAGTAAATCCAGTGTTTTGTTCTCAAAAGTTATATATATTTATTTGTATATATTTTAGTTATTTTATATATTTTTTATATATTTTAGTTATTTTATATATTTGTATATATTTTAGTTATATATATATATATATATAAAAACCGTTAATTTGGGGAATTTGTTAAGTATGGGTTTGGATTGTCTTTTTAAGTATTTGATAGAAACAGAGCTAATAAAAAGGATCTAGTTGGTGGGGTTTTGTTTTGTTGTTTTTTTTCCACCTTTATCTCTGGTCCACACTCCAACATAGCACGTGGTGGTAATGCACCTTAAAGCTGATTGCCTCCCACCATTTAAACTCTAAAGAAGAAGAAGAAGAATATCTGTACATAAGCCACACATCGACGTGACGTATTTCCGCCTTTACAGCAGCTAGCGGAAGACATGGTGGGAGTAAAATAAAACTGGTTTGCCTCATCCTGCTGTCTCCCTCTGTTCGTCATATGCAGATGTACTGCTGGGCTTGTAGCTTCATTACGGAGACCAGCAGAAGCAAAAGTACAGTCTGAATAACACAATACAGGTTTATTTCAAAAAAAGAAAGACATGAAGCGGGGTTTGTTTACATCGGAAGTTGATTCTTCTTCTACTATTTCTGGAATGCCGGATAATTGTGTGCATGTCAAAATGATTTAGTCCGTTCAAACGTGTGACACAAGGAAACGCACGTCCTAATCAGATCAACTTTTTCAGGATCCATGTAAACAGCGAAGTTCTGATCTGAACTGTAATCAGATTGAAGAAATTTTGCACATGTAACCATGGCAATTGTTGCCTCTGTTTACAGAAGGCGTGTGCAGTGCAGCTGAGAACAGAATCGTGCCTTCATTTTATTATTATTAATGTATTGGATCGGTAAATTACTTTTATTTCTTACCATTACCAATCCGGCCATTTTGCCTGGATCAAACCTGATACCGATACAGCGGATCGGATCAGCTTATCCCTAGTTAAGACCGTGTTCATCTGTTGCTTTTGAGCTATTCAATGAGCTGATGATATTTGCAACTTCATTTTCAGTATTTTCTAATATATTAAAAACTGGTTGTGCGGGGTTAATAGAACTAGAATTATGATCAGGTGGATTAAATGAATGGGATATTTCTAACAGAGTTTTTATGAAAAAGTTGTTAAACTCTGTAGCAATGACCGTGGGATTCTGTACAAATTTGTTATTAATATTAAGTTCCATGTCTCCATCATCTTTTTTGTTCTGTTTATTAGTCAATTTGTTAATACTATTCCAATTTTTTGCCATCTCCTATTGCATTTTCAATAACGGTTATAAAAAATTTGCCTTAGCCTTCCTCAGTTTGTGTTCCCTTATTTCTAGCAGATGTAAATTTTTGTCTGTCTGTTGTTAAACCTGTTTTAAGAGCTATTTTAAGAAGTTGATCTCTGGTCTTCATTAGTTGAAGACATTCAGAGTTGAGCCATAGTAAGTTGATTCTTCCTCTGTTGTTTCCTTTTAATGAAAATGCCATGACAACCTCTGATTTTCGTTATAAAAAAATTCATTGCTGTGATTTACATCATTTGAAGAGGTGATTTCCTTCCATTCAATTTCATTTATTGCCACTAGTTATCAAATTGAGAGTCCAGAGAATAGATGAAGGATTCAGATTATATTAATAGATCTGAATAAGGAGCATTTTGAGGAAACAAAGAGGATGAAAAGTAGCTTCTTGTAAATAAAACTGTCGTCTCAAATTCATTAAAATATCAGGAACTACAAACAGCTGTGTGATCACTGTTGAAAATAGGAAATGGATATTTTCTCAGATTTAACCAATTTATGAATGTGCTGATAATTAAAAACTATACAAAAAACTAAGTCAGATATTCAAATATAAACTTTTTTCTCAGCACAAAACAATCTGTAATATATTTGTAACGTTTTTATTATTTCATGAATGAAGCTAAATATATACAAATCTTGACAGTTTTTTTCACTGTTGTAGTATGAATTCATAAATGCCACTTAATATTCAGAGCTATGTATATATGGCGTGGAAAATAAGTATTGAACACGTCAACATTTTTCTCAGACATACAGTGGTGTGAAAAAGTGTTTGCCCCCTTCCTGATTTCTCATTTTTTTGTATGTTTGTCACACTTGAATGGTTCAGATCGTCAAACAAATTTAAATATTAGACAAAGATAACACAAGTAAACACAAAATGTAGTTTTTAAATGGTATTTATTATTAGGGGAAAAAAATCCAAACCTACATGGCTCCGTGTGAAAAAGTGATTGCCCCCTAAACCTATTAACTGGTTGGGCCACCCTTAGCAGCAACAACTGCAATCAAGCATTTGCGAGAACTGGCAATAAGTCTTTTACAGTGCTGTGAATTTTGGCCCACTCATCTTTGCAGAATTGTTGTAATTCAGCCACATTGGAGGGTTTTCAAGCATGAACCGCCTTTTTCTCTTTTTCTCCTTCAGGATTTTTTGGTAGACAGAAGAATTCATGGTTCCTTTTACCACAGCAAGTCTCCCAGG
Source organism: Pholidichthys leucotaenia (assembly GCA_020510985.1). Lineage (NCBI taxonomy): Eukaryota > Metazoa > Chordata > Actinopteri > Cichliformes > Pholidichthyidae > Pholidichthys > Pholidichthys leucotaenia. The sequence continues at coordinate 164,415 of JAJAQF010000046.1, forward strand.
TCCTGAAGCAGCAAAACAGCCCCAGAACATCACACTACCACCACCATATTTTACTGTTGGTATGATGTTCCTTTTCTGAAATGCTGCATTACTTTTACGCCGGATGTAATGGGACACACACCTTCCAAAAAGTTCAACTTTGTCTCGTCAGTCCACAGAGTATTTTTCCCAAAAGTCTTGGGGCTCATCAAGATGTTTTCTGGAAAAACTGAGACGAGCCTTTATGTTCTTTTTGCTCAGTGGTGGTTTTCGTCTTGGAACTCTGCTATGCAAGCCAATTTCCCAGTCTCTTTCTTGTGGTGGAGTCATGAACACTGATCTTAACTGAGGCAAGTGAGGCCTGCAGTTCTTTGGATGTTGTTGTGGGGTCTTTTGTGACCTCTTCGATGAGTCGTCGCTGCGCTCTTGGGGTAATTTTTGTCGGCCAGCCACTCCTGGGAAGGTTCACCACTGTTCCATGTTTCCGCCATTTGTGGATAATTGCTCTCACTGTGATTAGCTGGAGTCCTAAAGCTTTAGAAATGGCTTTATAACCTTTTCCAGACTGACAGATCTCAATTACTTTGCTTATTTGTTCCTGAACTTCTTTGGATTGCAGCATGATGTCCAGCTTTTGAGGATCTTTTGGTCTACTTCACTTTGTCAGGCAGGTCCTATTTAAGTAATTTCTTGATTGAGAACAGGTGGGCAGCACGGTGGCGGAGTGGTTAGCACTGCGGCAGCACGGCAACTCGCCCTTGGCTGGGGGATCCTGAGTTCGATTCCAGCCCCCGACCAACAGTGATCTGTGTGGAGTTTGCATGTTCTCCCCGTGTTTGCGTGGGTTTACCCCGGGATTTCTCCGGTTTCCTCCCATATGCCCAAAAACATGCAATTTAGGTTAACTGGCATCAAAACTGGGGATTCTAAATTGTCCTTAGGTATGACTGTGAGAGTGAATGGTTGTCTGTCTCTCTGTGTTGGCCCTGCGATAGACTGGCAATCTGTCCAGGGTGTACCCTGCCTCTTGCCCAAACATGCTGGGATAGGCTCCAGCGCACCGACCCCCCATGCAACCCAAAAAGGATTAAGCGGAAGAAGATGAATGAATGAATGAATGAATGAGAACAGGTGTGGCAGTAATCAGGCCTCAGTGTGGCTAGAGAAATTGAACTCAGCTTTCCAAAGATGTGATAAACCACAGTTAAATTATGTTTTAACGAGGTGGATCACTTTTTCACACAGGGCCATGTAGATTTGGATTTTTTTTACCCTTAATAATAAACACCTTCATTAAAAACTGCATTTTGTGTTCATTTGTGTTATCTTTGTCTAATATTTAAATTTGTTTGATGAACTGAAACATTTAAGTGTGACAAACATACAAAAAAATGAGAAATCAGGACGGGGCAAACACTTTTTCACACCACTGTATTTCTGATGAAGTCACTGACCTGAGATTTTCACCAGATATCAGTAACAACCCAAGTAATCCATACAGACAAAGAAACTGAGGCAACTGTGTTCACAAAACAAGCTATATTTAATAAAGTGGAATGACACAGGGAATAAGTGTTGAACACACTTGGTGAAATTCATTGAATATTTAGTAGAAAAGCCTTTGTTGGTAATAACAGTTTCCAGACGCCTCCTGTATGGAGAAACTAGGTGCAGACATCTGCAGGGATGCATTGTCTTGCTGAAATGTCCACCCTTGTTTCATCTTCAGCATTTTAACAGGTGGCAACTGGTTCTTATTAAGGATGTCTCTGTACATTCATTATATGAAGTCTGCTTGTACCATGTGCTGAAAAACACCCCCACAACATGATGCTCCCACCTCCAAACTTCACTGTTGGTATGGTGTTTTTAGGCTGATGTGCAGTGCCATTTCTCCTCCAAACATGCTGTGTGTTGTGGCATCCAAAAAGTTACATTTTGGTCTCATCTGGCCAGAATATATTCTCCCAGTGGCTTGTCCAAATGTTGTGCAGCAAACTTTAAATGAGCTTCAACATACTTTTTCTTCAGCAATGGAGTCTTGCAAGGTGAGCGGGCATAAAGCCCAGGTCGGTTGAGTGCATTATTTTGCATTACTTACGGTTTTCTTTGAAACAGCAGTGCCTGCTAACTCCAGGTCTTTCTGGAGCTCTCCATGAGCGGTCTTTGGCTTTTGGATACAGTAACTCTTCTGATAATTCTTTTGACTCCGCTGTCAAAAATCTTGTGAGGAGCTCCTGGTCGTGGTTGGTTTATGGTAAAATAATGTTCTTTCCACTTCTGAATGATGAATCCAACTGGGCTCACTGGAACATTCAGCAGTTTAGAAATGTGCCTGAAATCAACGCAATCACTATGTTTTGCAACAATTAGGTTGTGAAGGTCTAAAGAGAGCTCTCTGCTTCTACCCATCATGAGTTCTTTGTGGTGTGACAATCTGATATGCACAGACATTTTTAAAGGCTATCAGTCGGGATTTAGCCAGCTGGAATTAATTTGCATTGATGGGAGATGGGATGGCTTCCTAAATTCTGATGGATTTCAGCTGGTTTCTTGGGTTTCTTTGGCTTTTTGCACCCCTTTTTCTTCATGTGTTCAATACTTATTCCCTGTGCCATTCCACTTTATTAAATATAACTTGTTTTGCGAACACAACTGCCTTGATTTCTTTGTACGTATGTATTATCTGGGTTGTTACTCAATATCTGGTGAAAATGTCAGGTCAATGGCTCCCTGAGAAATATGTTTAATGAGAAAAATGTTAACGTGTTCAATACTTATTTGCCCCACTGTATAAAACTTTATAAGCAGCATAATCTTTATTTTAAAGGTCAAATTGCCGTTGCAGCCCTCGGCTACCTCTATTTTAGTTGGAGAGGGGCAAAATGGCTCTTCGGTTGGCAAAGGTTGCAGACCCCTGAACTAGTGGATTAAATCCTACATGCCCTACTAATGATTTATTATTATTAAAACAGACAGCCATTTAGACACTCACTGATGGCTAGATAATGAGGGTAGAAATGGCAGCTGTTATCTTTTTCCATCTTCACAAGTCTTTATTATACAGTTTTCCATGGGCAAAAGCCTGTTTTACCATCTGACTCTGGTGTTTAGTTTCAACCACTGATGATTCTTTTGTAACTCTAATTCATAAACTTTCTCCATAGTCTTACATGTGGTTCTTGTCAAGGTCGGCATGTTGGCGCTTCTTGGCACACATTCTCCACAGTCTGCACATTCACAGACTGCAGTCACTCAGATGATATAAAGATACTGGCCGTAAACCGTGTATTTTGTGACACATTGAAATAAACAATAGTTTTATATTAAATGATAGACAGTTTTATTTCATTATCCAATATACTGTATGTTATTTTGTTTTTTATTACAAGTTATTTTACTTTCTTTTTTTATTACTGTACTGCTGCTGATTGCTGGAAGCTATCACATAAGCTTTGTTGTACTTTGCACAATGACAATAAAGCCTCTAATCTAATCTATTCTAATCTAATTTTATCTAATCTAATCTCAACCAACCATATTTTATTTTACTTTATTTTACAGTGCATCCAGAAAGTATTCACAGTGCTTCACTTTTTTCACATTTTATGCTACAGCCTTATGTCAAAATGGAAGAAATTCATTTTTTTCCCCTCAAAATTCTACACATAATACCCCATAATGACAACATGAAAAAAGTTTTTTTTTTAGATTATTGTAAATTTATTAAAAATTAAAACTAAGAAATCATATGTACAGTCAAGTGAAAAAAAACACCCCATTAAATATTCAGTTCTTTATTAAGAAATGTTCACATATAGATGTCTAATCTTGTTTTCATTTATCTCTGGAAAAGAAGGTGATTTAATTGCAGGTACTGTAAATAACAATGCGTATACAAACTGAAGAAAAAGTTAGGATACCCTACCGCCTAATAGCTACTGTTACCCCCTATGGCTGAAATAACTTTAGTGAGATGCTTCTTGTAGCCATCTATCAGTCTCTGACATCGGTCTGAGGAAAGTTTCCCCCACTCCTCAAAACAGAATTCTTTCAGCTGTGAGATGTTTGAGGGGTCTCTTGCATGTACAGCCCATTTCAAGTCACTCTACAGCATCTCAATGGGATTAAGGTCATGGCTTTGACGCGGCCATTCCAGGACTCACCATTTCTTAGTTTTTAGCCAGTCTTTGGTGGATTTACTGGTATGTTGTGGGTCACTGTCATGTTGCAGGATCCAGTTCCGCTTCAGCTTTAATTTTTTTTACAAATGGTCTCACGTGGTCCTCAAGCACCCTTTGATACACAGTAGAATTCATGGTGGATTCTATGATGGCGAACTGGCCAGGTCCTGTTGCAGCATCCCCAAACCATGACACTGCCACCGCCATGCTTCACAGTTGGTATGAGGCTCTTTTCCTGGAATGCTGTATATGGTCTACACCAAAAACGTTCTCTGTTCTGGTGTCCAAATAATTCAGTTTTTGACTCATCTGTCCAAAAAACGTTATTTCAGAAGGCCTGGTCTTTGTCTACATTCTCTCTGGCAAACTTCAGTCTAGCCTTCATGTTTTACTAAAAGAGCAAAGGTTTCCTCCTTGCACCTCTCCCATGCAAGTTAAACTTGTGTAGTCTCTTTCTAGTTGTATAGGCATGCACTTTCACATCAACAGTAGCAAGAGCCTACTGTAGGTCCCGTGATGACATTTTAGGTTTTTTGGAGATTTCTTTTAGCATCATGCAGTCTGCACTCTGCAACTGGTTCCAAGGTTGTCATAGCCAGGAGTGGCACTGGGGTTAAGCTCCCAGTGCTCATAAAATACTCCTTACGGTGTGCGTCTCGAAAAGCCTCTGACAACTAAGTCCAACTCCTAGCCTGCCCATGTGGTTTAGTCTCTAAGCCTCAAGTCTCATCAAAAAAGCCCAGCAGAGGATGTTCTTCCTGCGGCAGCTGAGGAAGCTCAAGCTACCCACCAAGATGTTAGTGCAGTTCTACACAGCCATCATCGAGTCCATCCTCACCACCTCCATAACCGTGTGGTACGCAGGAGCCACTGCCAGGGACAGACTAAGGCTGCAGCGCGTCGTGCGCACTGCTGAGAAGGTGATCGGCTGCAAGCTCCCATCTCTCCAGGATCTGTACATCTCCAGGACCCGGAGGCGTGCTGGCCGGATCATAGCCGATCCCTCACACCCTGGTCACGTACTGTTTGCCCCCCTCCCCTCTGGTAGAAGACTTCGGTCCATCCAGACTAAAACCTCCCGTCACATGAACAGCTTCTTCCCCTCTGCCATTAGACTGCTGAACACTAAGTGACTCTCGTACACCATGTACAGCAGCTCAACCAGACTCATGTCAATCATCACTGTTTTCTTCCTGCATTACCGACTGCACTATATAGTTCTCCACAGTATCTGCTGCTGGCTAATATATATTTTAACTGTTGACCAGTATCACTTAATCTTATCCTACACTTTATTACATGTATAGTTTATTTCTCTTATCTTATCATGTTTAATGTTGCAGCATTGTACCGAGACAAATTCCTAGTTTGTGTACTACATGAACAATGGCAATAAACCTGATTCTGATTCTGATTCTGATTCTGATTCTAAGCCCGGCGGAACTGCTTTTACTAATAGGAGAAGGGGCGAGGGCGGATCTCTGGCGCCTTAAAACCAGATGCTTCGGGTAGATGGTGGCTTGTCAACCTGGGAAGGTAGCCCATCTAGGGAAAGGTAAACCCTGATTTCAAACCTCTGCTGCCTTGTGGCACACTCGGTCACGGGAAAGGCTTCGGGAGTCAACCCTGAGGAAAAATCCAGAGTCGGAGCCCCTAAGGCAGTTCTCTGTTGTGCTCAACATCGTTCTGGCAGCTCCTGCAACGGCGCTGGTGCCAAACTATAGCAGCCCTGCTGTTCCTTTGGATTCATCAGTGACGTGGAGAGGCGGGACATGCTGCATGGGTAACATCTTATCCTCCATATCTTCCTGCCCAGGCTTGAATCTTACCAACACCCAACGCTGGAAGGTAGAACACCGGTGCGCATCGGCCTGTTCAGCCACAGGCGGTGCTGTTCCAGCAGAGTAGACGTTTAAGATTCTCTTTCATGGTCATCATAGACCGACGGAGGCCGACGACGGGTCTGCACTTGGGGTGAACTTGCTTGGATGGCCAGACCTGGGTGTGTTGGCAGTTGTTTTGAATGTCCTCCACTTGTAGACTACTTTCCAGACAGTGGAATGGCTGATTTGAAATTCTTTTGAGATCTTTTTAAATCCCTTACCAGACTCATAAGCTGCTACAATCTTCTTTCTGAAGGCCTCAGACTCTTTCGATCTCACCATGGTGTTCACTCTCACTTCAAAAGTCAGGAGCACACCAAACTAAATGTCTAAGGTTTAAATAGGACAAGCCTCCTTCAAAATGCTGAGTAACAATGTTCTAATCATGTGCACCTAATGTGATACACCTGTGTGTGATTTTAGCCATTTTAAGTGGGAATAAAGTGGGAATAAAGTGGGAATATTCCTCACCAGAAATTGCATGTTTTTAGAATTAAATTTTACAGAAAATTTTAGAAAGTCTTTTCTTCAGTTGACTACTTATTTAGTTATATTACTTGAATCTCCCACTATTGCTAAAATTGATATTAAATATCCATATGTCCAACTATAATAATATAATATTAATATAATATTAATATGTTGTATTATTATATGATATGGGTGGTGGTGGCGGCACAGTGGTAGAGTGGTTAGCACTGCGGCAGCACAGCAACTCACCCTTGGCCAGGGGATCCTGGGTTCGATCCCAGCCCCCGACCAACAGTGATCTGTGTGGAGTTTGTATGTTCTCCCTGTGTCTGCGTGGGTTTACTCCGGGATTTCTCCGGTTTCCTCCCACATGCCAAAAACATGCAAGTTAGGTTAATTGGCATCAACTGGGGATTCTAAATTGTCCTTAGGTATAACTGTGAGAGTGAATGGTTGTCTGTCTCTCTGTGTTGGCCCTACGATGGACTGGCGATCTGTCCAGGGTGTACCCTGCTTCTCGCCCAAAGATGCTGGGATAGGCTCCAGCCCCCCGCAACCCGAAAAGGATTAAAGGGAAGAAGATGAATGAATGAATGAATGTCCAACTATGTTAAAAAAACACCCAGGCTTTCATAGAGTGTCCTAATTTTTTCACATGACTGTACATACACTAAGTATCCACAGCCTTTGCTCAATACTTTGTTGATGCACCTTTGGCAGCAGTTACAGCCTCAAGCCTTTTTGAATACGATGCCACAAGCTTGGCACACCTATCTTTGGGCAGTTTCACCCACTCCTCTTTGCAGCACCTCTCACCTCAAGGCAAAGGCTGTGAATACTTATGTACATGTGATTTCTTAGTTTTTAGGGACAACGACCCTAAGCATACAACCAAGATATCAAAGGAGTGGCTTCAGGACAACTCTGTGAATGTCCTTGAGTGGTCCAGCCAGAGCCCAGACTTGAATCCAACTGAACATCTCTGGAGAGATCTGAAAATGGCTATGCACCGACGCTTCCCATCCAACCTGATGGAGCTTGAGAGGTGCTGCAAAGAAGAATGGGAAAAACTGCCCAAAGATAGGTGTGCCAAGCTTGTGGCATCCTATTCAAAAAGACTTGAGGCTGTAATTGCTGCCAAAGGTGCATCAAAGTATTGAGCAAAGGTTGTGAATACTTATGTACATGTGATTTCTTAGTTTTTATTTTTAATAAATTTGCAAATATCTCAACAAAAAAAAAAAAACTTTTTTCACGTTGTCATTATGGGGTATTGTGTGTATAATTTTGAGGGAAAAAAATAATTTAATCCATTTTGGAATAAGGCTGTAACATAAAATGTGGAAAAAGTGAAGCACTGTATTCACTGTATTTCATTTCACTCACTGTGTGAGTCTCTGAGCCGGCTGAATTGACCACCATTGTAAGTTCATGAGATTTACTGCTATAAGAGCATCTGCTGCAGATCTACCAGGATGTTAAGCAGCTTCTTTCCACAAGCTGTCAGGATGTTGAACAAACTGTGCCCACTCAGTCAGCTGTCAGTTACTGCTGATCCTCACTGTTACTGATTTTTATTACTGCTGATTTTATGGTTGTTGATTTTTTTAATTGTTCTTAATGTTATTTTTAAGTATTAATACATATATTTATTGCACTGCATTGCTTTTATTTGCATTTATAGCCTTGCATTCATTGCACTGTAAGTAGCTGGACAGAAACAGCATCTTGCTTCTTTTTGTATACACTCCATGAGTCAACTAAGATAAGCCTTTTTTAGTCCCACAATGGGGAAATTCCAGGATTGCAACAGCACAGGGATAGCAACACTCAGAGCAACAATCAGAAGGCAAGAAAAAACAAGAGCAGCGAGTATACATATGTACATATAAACATAAATATATAGACACACGATGCGGAGCATTGCAGCTAGATGGAATAAATATATAGATATATAAACACAGTGTGGAGCATTGTAGCTAGATGGAATAAATATGTGACTATATAAACACACACACAGTGTGGAGCGTTGTAGCTAGATAGAATAAATATATGAATATATAAACACACACACAGTGTGGAGCATTGCAGCTAGATGGAACAAACATGCAAATATATAAACACACAGTGCGGAGCATTGTGGCTAGATGGAACAAACATGTAAATATATAAACACACACACAGTGCGGAGCATTGTAGCTAGATGGAACAAATATGCAAACACACACAGTGCGGAGCACCGTAGCTAGATGGAATAAATATGTAAATATATAAACACACACAGTGCGGAGCACTGTAGCTAGATGGAATAAATATGTAAATATATAAACACACAGTGTGGAGCATTGTCACTAGATGGAATAAATATATAAATATACAAACACACAGTGCGGAGCATTGCAGCTAGATGGAATGAAACAGCATAACCGTCTACTTAGTTATCCTTCATGGTATGATTATGCACCCGTACATATTGTCACCCTCCGTAGCTACCGGTATTTTCCTAGTTGTATACCGGAGGGGACCATTGTGTAAGTCTATTGCATCTTTTGCATTCAATACTATTAGATTGTACTGTATTGTACTGTACTGTACTGTACTGTATTGTACTGTACAATAATATTACTAGTAAGAAAATGGTAGCAATTTGTGGAGATTTCAATATTGACTTACTGAATCCTCATCAACAAAATGTAGTTACAGAGTTCATGAACTCTATGTACAGCATGAGTCTATATCCCACAATAACACATCCCAGTAGAATCACAGTTCACTCTGCTACACTTATTGACAACCTGTTTGTCAATGTTTTCGATAAGAAAATAGAAAGTGGAGGCGGGGCCGGCTCGGCGGATCTGACAGATCTGCTGAGCTGGCCCCGCCTACGAAAATCAGCTGATAAATGTCACCTGGCAGCAATCAGCTGACTCTTCTGATGAAGGCTGCAGTGCAGTTGAAACATGTAAAGAAGGTAAAGACATCTTTCTATTTTACTTTTGTCTTTCAAAGGAAAAAAAAAAAAAAAAAAAAAAAAAAAAAAAAAAAAAAGGATAAATAATTGAAAGAAGACAAAATGAACCTGTTTGACGTAATAGAAAGTGGATTATTGATAAATGATATAAGTGACCACTTGCCAACCTTTGCACTTATCCATGGCCACACGGGGCCCAACGCAGAAAAAACTTCAAAATCGTTCAGACACAAATCACCAAATGCAATCAGTTCTCTTAAAGAGGACTTGCTGAAGCAAGACTGGACAGAAGTCTATGTATCAGATGTAAATGAAGCCTATGACACATTTATAAACATTGTAACCACTCTTTATGAAAATGCCCATTAGTAATAAAAAAGCTTAAACACAAATTTGCTGATAAGCCATGGTTAACCAAAGGACTACAAAAGGCGTGTAAAAAGAAAAACTTATTATATAAAGCTTTCCTAAAGAAAAGAACAAAAGAAGCAGAGCAGCGGTATAAAACATACAAAAATAAGTTAACATATATAATAAGATGTAGTAAAAGAGACTATTACAGTAAAGAACTGGAGAAAAACAGAGACAATATTAAAAATACATGGACAATACTCAACAGTATCCTTGGAAATAAAAGCAGAAATACAAGCTACCCAACTAATATTCCAAAAAATAATAAAACGACTCAGAGTGTGAATATTGCTTCACCTGCAGATGAATTTAATAATTTTTTTGTTAACATTGGACCTAAACTGGCCCGAGAAATACCCACTACGGTGCCAACAGGTGATACAATATGCAATAACACTGCTGTAAAAGACTCCATCTTCATAAAGAACACAGACGAAAGAGAGGTCATTGAAATTGTTAAATCATTCAAAAGTAAAACATCTACTGACTGTGATGGTATTGACATGCTACTAGTCAAAACTGTTATCGAATGCATAGTAAAACCACTGACGTATATCTGCAACCTGTCTCTCCAATCAGGTATATTTCCCAATGCAATGAAAATAGCTAAAGTAATTCCGATATACAAGACGGGCGACAGAGGGGAACTCTCAAACTATAGACCAATTTCACTATTACCGCAATTTTCCAAGATACTTGAAAAAATATTCTATGAGAGAATTGACAACTTCATACTGAAGAATGATTTACTATGTGAGCAGCAATATGGGTTCAGACACAAGAGGACAACTGCATATGCCCTAATGGAATTTACAGAAAAAATATCAACAGCCATTGAAAATAAAGAGTATTCAGTTGGAGTATTCCTAGATCTTAAAAAAGCATTTGATACAGTAGATCATAATTTATTATTAAAGAAACTACAAAATTCTGGTATTAGAGGGGTAGCACTGTCCTGGTTAAGTAGTTACTTAAAGAATAGATATCAGTATGTATGTGTTAGCAACAAAAACTCAGAGTTGCTGAAGGTCACCTGTGGAGTCCCACAGGGTTCAGTTTTGGGACCATTATTATTCAATATGTATATAAACGATATATGTAAAGTTTCAGAAAAAATGGACTTAATATTGTTTGCCGATGACACTAATCTGCTATGCAGTGGAAACAATTTGGAACAACTTCTGGATACACTCGGGAAGGAATTAGAAAAGCTTAAACTGTGGTTTGATTCAAACAAATTAACGCTCAATTTAAGTAAGACAAAATTTATAGTCTTTAACAACCATCACAACAACCCAGTACCCAAACTCAGTGTAAATGGTGTAGAGATTGAAAGGGTATCTGAAACTAAATTCCTTGGAGTAATAATTGATAACAAACTGTGTTGGAAGTCACATATTAATTATATTAAAGGTAAAGTTTCCAAATCAATTGCAATATTACACAGAGTGAAATATTTGCTGAATCAACCCACACTATACACCTTGTATCATTCATTAATACTCCCATACATGACATATTGTAATGAAGTATGGGGAAATACATATAAAACAAACATATATCCACTCTTTATGCTTCAAAAGAGAGCTATTAGAATAATAAACAAAGCAGCTTATAGGGAACCAACAAACCCACTTTTTCTTAAACAAAAAACTCTCAAGTTGAAAGATCTGGTTGACTTTAAAACCGCAATAATAATGTTCAAAGTGAAGAATTTATCACTGTCCGCAAATATCCAAAAGTTGTTCCAAACAAGGGAGAAACGATATCACTTCAGAGGAACATGTATATTTCAAAAGCCTACAGTGAGAACAACCACCAAGCAACACTGTATTTCAGTGCAAGGAGTCAGATTATGGAACGATTATGGACCTGAATTAAAATCATGTACAACGCTTGGACAATTTAAACAAAAACTAAAGGAAGAAATACTCCAAACATATTTACAAGACGACATGTAAACTCACATAAGGATTGACATATCCAGCCTGTGTTGTGTTGTAGCTTAGTTTTTTTTTTTTTTTTCTCTCTGTGACATTCTGTCTTAGATTTGTCTTGAATAGTAACCGCTTAACCTAGCTTAGCTTAGTTTTCTTTTTTTTCTCTCAGTCACACTTTGTCTTAGCTTTGTTCTAAATTGTAATCACTCTTGTCTTGTTTACTCTTTTTTCTTTTGAATTCTTGGATGGAATATGGGTGGGCAATATAAGCTGCGGCTTCAGCCATCACCCATTTCGGATAACTCACGTGGAATTGTTTAGTAGGAGTCTTTGTCTAATTTGACCTTGTTGTTAAGTTATACAGTTTCTTTTAACCTGTACTGTATTATCCGAAATAAATAAATTCATTCATTCATTCATTCATTGTCATGTCTTTTTGCTATCTCTGCGAGCAGCCCTGCTTAGGTTATACAGTCTGACAGCCGTCGGTAGGAAGGACCTGTGAAACCTCTCGGTTGTGCACCTAGGATGATGTAGTCTGCTGCTAAATGAGCTCCTTAGTGCATTCAGTGTGTCCTGCATAGGGTGGAACTTGGACTCCAGCAGAGATGACAGTTTAGCCACCATCCTTCTCTCTCCCATCTCCTCCACTGGGTCAAGGAGCTGCCCCAGGACAGAACTAGCTTTCTTGATCACTTTGTTCAGTCTCTTCCTATTGGCTGCTGTAATGCCACTGCCCCAGCAGCCCATCCAAAAGTGATGGCTGATGCCACCACCGTGTCGTAGAATGTCTTCAGCAGCGCCCTTGTACACCAAAAGACCTGAGTTTCCTCAGTAGGAACAGCCTGCGCTGTCCCTTCTTGTAGAGTGCGTCAGTATTGTGTGACCAGTCTAGTTTATTGTTCAGATGAACACCCAGGTACTTGTAGGATGTCACCATCTCAATGTCTGTTCCCTGGATGTTTACTGGTGCTGTGAGGGGTTGTCCTTGCCTGCGGCAGTCCACCACCAGCAACTTAGTTTTCCTCGCGTTGATCTGGAGGCAGTTCTGATGGTACCAGTCCACGAAGTCCTGGATAAGCCCTCTGTACTCAGCTTCATCTCCGTTGGAGATGAGGCCAACGATCGCAGAGTCGTCAGAGAACTTCTGCAGATGGTAGTGTGTTGTGTTCTGTGAGAAGTCCGCAGTATAAAGGGTGAACAGGAAGGGAGCCAAAACCGTTCCCTGTGGGGCCCCCACGAAATGGCCAATATCTTACCGACTTGCTAGTAGAAAACAACTTGCTGGCAGCCAACAACTGCTTCTAGAAGAAACCTAGGAAGAGTTGGACCTTTCAGGACCGTGCAACCATGGCAAAACATCAACTAGATTACATATTAGTACATAACCATAAATAAATTAAATAAATTAACCACATGGTTGGCGGTTCGAATCCCGCTCTCACCAGATATCCTGCCGTTGTGTCCCTGGGCAAGACACTTCACCCCAATTGCTCCTGGTGGGTCTGGAAGCACCATGTTAGGCAGCATGCCACCATCAGTGTGTGAATGTGTGTGTAAATGGGTGGATAGCAGGATCTGTAAAGCGCTTTGGTCATCAAGAGATGAGAATAAAAGCACTATATAAGTGACTGCCATATAAGTGAGTGCCATAAGAAGTGGTGCAACAGTGTTATGAACACTGATGCATACAACTCTTTCTCACGTCTGGGTTCAGACCAGCATGTCTTAAGTATGAAAAATGGTAACTACGAAAAATGGAGTTCACTTATATAGCACTTTTTCTCATCTCATCTTTTTCTCATCAAAAATACTGGACGACCCGAGCACAGACAGAATCAGTGCTTAGGCCATCACACATTCCCCACGGAGCTGAAGGATCCGGACAAACATAACTGTTAGATTAAAGCAGTAAGTCTATATTATAACAAAATTAAATAGCGTTGTGTATTGTTCCCAAGTTCTAGCCTAACTGACACAAGTCTAAACCCTGAAGTAGTAGGTACAGACAGGCAGGCCTGGATCTAGGATATAGTTCTTTGCATATTGGTAATGAAGCTTGATCTACACACACATGTAATAAAGGCCATTGATAAGTAGGCTGGTATAAAATAAAATTGCAAATCATTGAAAATGTGTGGTACTTAAACTATAGTAGTATCGACCTATAGATCTAAGTAAGCAGGCTATGCCTTGTAGTGAAATGTACTCAAAATGACAAAACCAAAGTTGAGCTGTCAAACCACTCACTTACCTTCTTTGTAGTCGTTTCGGAGTCTCGCAAGTAAGGGTGCTTGGTCCTTTGACAACAAAAAACCTGCTATGTCCGCGTACATACAGGGGGCCCATTTTGGCCAATTTCTGCAACATGGCCGCGAATGCAAGCGCAAAGAGTTCATCCTTGCGTTTGTGGGTACAACCGGGAAGACCTCTACGCATACAATATGCTCATAGATCAGGAACTTTCAATAAATTAAATGTATCGATAGAGCATGTTTGGTAGCCACGTTCCCATGATGCTTTGCGCAAGCCGAGATGCGAAAGTCGCTTACACTAGCGAAAGTGCTAGCAGATCTGGATTATGCAGATGACACTGTTTTGCTGTCAAACAATATCTCACAGGCACAGAGATTGATGTCGCTTGTGGAGTTGGAATGTTCTCGGATCGGTCTCACCATTAACGACCAGAACACCAAAGTGATGATGCCTGGGGATGCTTCTAACTCTATATTTCCATTGTTGATGAGTACCGGCAACCCTCTGGAAGTCATCAACGACTTCAAGTACCTTGGCTCATGGATAGGATCTAGTAGTCACGATATGAAGGTGCACAAGGCACTCGCATGGGTGCTCTCAATAACATGCAAGCTATATGGCACTCAAACATGTCTAGAGAGCTAAAAGTTCAATTCTTCTGCATAACAGTGGAATCCATACTGCTACACAGAAGCCAGTGCTGTTCATTAAACATCTCATCTGATAACTTCCGGTTCCTGTCAACTTGCTGTCAGATCCTGTCAGTTGGTGGATTTCTGTGTTTTGGTGCTCGGTTTTTGACTACTTTTTTTAGCTTTTGAGAACTGAATTTGGATTACGGACTGGACATCTTAGTTTTGACCCCTGCCTGACTTAAGACGCCAATAACGGCATCTACGGACTGGGAAACGAGAGCGGAGCGGAGCGGCCCGCCATTCAGCTAACTAAACAGCTGTTCATTAACTGTTTAGTCAACTTACATCGTCCGGGATCACGGGTCCCAAGAAAGCTCAGCAGACTGAGGAGGTGGACGATATTAAAAGAGCGCTCGACTTCTTGGCTGAAGAGATTTCTGCTGTTAAGCCGCAGCAAAAAAACATCCTGGGCCTGCTCGAGGAGGTGAAAGCGCTGCGGATCCAGAACGCCGAGAAGGACAAAAGGCTGGCGTATCTGGAGAGCAGAATGTCGGACCTGGAGCAATATACCTGGATGAACGACGTGATCATCACTGGGCTCCACATTAAACCCCGATCATATGCTCGGGCGGTGACCGCGGACAGCGGAGGGAGGCTCGACGTGCTGGAAGACGAATCCACGGAGCAACAAGTGGCGGCCTTCCTGCAGTCCAAAGGAATCCAGCTGGACTGTAACACCGTTGAGGCCTGCCACCCTCTGCCCAGGAAAAACAGTGACAAACCGGCTGTCATCATGAGGTTTGTGAACAGAAAACACAAGACTGCGCTGCTAAAACAAGGTAGGAAACTGAAAGGAACGAACAATTACATAAACGAGCACCTCACAAAAGAAAACACTGAAATAGCCAGAAAAGCTAGATACCTGAGAAAGCAGAAAAAGATTCAAAACACCTGGACATCAAACTGTAAAATATACATCAAATTAAATGGATCACCTGAAGAAGCCAAGGTCATTAACATCCAAAATATTATGGAACTGGACAAATATCAATGAATATTATGAACTGGAGTTGACAGCAACAAGAGACAACTGTAGGACACTGAAGGATCACACTCATCTGCATCTGGACATTTAATTACATGAAACAAAAGATCAACAAACAGGAACATCAGGAACTGAAAGTTTTTGAATAAACGGATCACAACCCACAGGACATAGAATATAACATAGACCCTGATAATAATTTCTTTACCTCCATCAATAATAACTGTAGTTACTACACAGATGAACAGTTTAACATAATGGTCATATCTGATTTCAATATTTCTATGATCCACTTCAACAGCAGAAGTCTCTATGCCAACTTTAATAACATTAAACATTATTTACATCAGTTTAAAGAGCCATTCAATATTGTTGCAATATCAGAGACGTGGCTCAGTGAAGAGAAAGGAGTGGATTTTACCATGGATGGCTATGAATTAAATTACATAAATAGAAAAGTGAAAAAAGGAGGAGTTGCAATTTATGTTGACGAGCTTGCGATACAAGGTTGTTGAAAATTTGTCAGTAACTGTGGATGATTTATTTGAATGTATTACAATAGAAATCTGTCTGGACAATGTGAAGAATATGGTCGTGAGCTGTGTATATAGAACACCTGGATCAAACATTGACTTATTTAAGGACTGGATGGAAAAAATGTATGCAAAACTAACTCATAAAGTTATGTTCATCTGTGGGGATTTCAATATAGATCTAATGAATTCAAAACAACATAGTTTGACAGAAGAATTTATCAACACAATGTACAGTATTGACTTACATCCAACAATTACCAGACCTAGCAGAATCATGTCACACAGTGCCACACTAATAGATAACATATTCACAAACATTATGGAAAATAATATCAGGAGTGGGCTTTTATTGAATGATATCAGTGACCACCTGCCGATTTTTGTTGTCTATCAATGTGATTATAGGAAGAAAAAGTATACCAAAAATATTAAATATAAAAGAATAAGAACTGAAGAATCTATGTATTTACTGGCAAAGGAATTATTAATAGAAGACTGGAAGATAGTTTGTGATGAAAATGATATAAATGAAGCATATGATAAATTTTTACAAATATTTCAATCATTGTACAATAAAAACTGTCCTATAAAACAATACAGTGACAGACAACAAAACAAAAATGTTCCTTGGGTCACTAAGGGGTTACTAAATGCATGTAAAAAGAATACATTATATAAACAATTCATTAAGTGCAGAACAGAAGAGGCTGAGATCAAATATAAAAGATATAAAAACAAGCTTACTAATATAATGAGGACTTGTAAGAAAGAATACTACAACAGAATATTAGAGGATAATAAAAATAACTTAGGAGGAATATGGCAAGTACTCAATGGGATTATTAGTAACCGACCTAAGAATGCGAATTATCCAGAATATTTTACTGAAAATGACAATTTGATAAATAATATGGAGGATGTGGTCAGTGGTTTCAATAAATTTTTTGTAAACGTTGGTCCTGAATTAGCAAAATCAATAGTGATACCAGAAACAAACAACAGTGGTTCTGTAAATGAAATAGAAGATAGAAATCCAAACACAATCTTTTTGGGTGCAGTTACTGAAAAGGAAATTATCGAGACTGTGAGTAAATTTAAGAACAAAAAATCAACTGACTGGAATGAAATTGGCATGACAATAGTGAAAAAAGTAATTGAAGGAATTTTTTTTTTTTTTTTTGTTACTTATTTGTACCCGTAGGTAGATTTGGTTTGCAGTCTGGTGACAAGCCACCGGCTGCTGGTCGCTGCGTGCGTGAGCGCCCTAAACCTACATGTTTTTGGTATGCGGGAGGAAACCGGAGAAATCCCGAAGTAAACCCACGCAACACGGGGAGAACATGCAAACTCCACACAGCTCACTGTTGGTCGGGGGCTGGGATCGAACCCACGATCTCATGATCCCCGCGATCCCCCGGCCGAGGGTAAAACTGTGCTGCCACAGTGCTAAACCACTGCGCCGCCGTGCAGCCGACATTGTTAAACCACTCACCCACATCTGTAACCTGTCATTTCAAACTGGAAAATTTCCAAACAAAATGAAAATAGCAAAAGTAATACCACTATATAAAACAGGAGACAGTCATTATTTCACAAATTACAGGCCGGTCTCTTTACTCTCACAATTCTCCAAAATACTTGAAAAAAATCTTCACTAAGAGACTGGATGATTTCATTGAAAAACACAACCTCCTTACAGACAGCCAGTATGGTTTTAGAGCAGATAAGTAAATCAACATCTTTGGCACTGATCGAACTTCCATCCATCCATCCATCCATCCATCCATCCATCCATCTTCTACCGCTTTTCTGGAGGTCTGGGTCGCGGAGGCAGCAGATCAAGCAGAGAAGCCAAGACTTCCCTCTCCCCAGCCACCTGCTCCGGCTCTTTAGAGAGGATACCAAGGCGTTCCCAGACCAGCTGGGAGACATAGTCTCTCCATCGAGTCCTGGGTCTGCCCCGGGGTCTCCTCCCAGTGGGACGTGCCTGAAACACCTCAAGTGGGAGGCGTCCAGGAGGCATCCTAATCAGATGCCCATACTACCTCAACTGACTCCTTTCAATGTGGAGGAGTAGCGGTTCTACTCTGAGCCTCTCTAGGATGACTGAGCTCCTCACCCTATCTCTGAGGGTGAGTCCAGCAATCTTACGGAGAAAGCTAATTTCAGCCACTTGTATCCGCGATCTTGTTCTTTCGGTCATTACCCAAAGCTCGTGACCATAGGTGAGAGTAGGAACATAGATTGACTGGTAAATCGATAGCTTTGCCTTAGAACTAAGCTCCCTCTTCACCACAACAGACCGGTACAACGTCCGCATCACTGCAGATGCTGCTCCAATTCGTCTGTCAATCTCTCGCTCCATTTTTCCCTCACTCATGAATAAGACCCCAAGATACTTAAACTCCTCCACTTGGGGCAGGAGCCTGTCCCCAACCCAGAGAGGACAATCCACCTTTTTCCGGCTGAGGACCATGGACTCGGACTTGGAGGTGCTGATTCTCATCCCAGCCACTTCACACTCAGCGGAAAACCGTCCCAGCAAGAGCTGTAGGTCATTGCTGGATGAAGCCAACAGGACAACATCATCTGCAAACAACAGAGATGAGATCCTGTGGTCACCAAGCATGACACCCTCTGTTCCCTGGCTGCGCCTAGAAATCCTGTCCATAAAAATTACGAACAGGATCGGTGACAAAGGGCAGCCCTGGCGGAGTCCAACTCTCACTGGGAATGGCTCCAACCGAGTGTTGGCAATACGAACCAAACTCTCACAACGGTCGTAAAGAGACCGAACAGCTCGTAACAACAAGCCCGATACCCCATACTCCCGAAGCACCCCTCACAAAAAACCACGAGGGACGCAGTCAAATGCCTTCTGCAAGTCCACAAAACACATGTAAACTGGTTGGGCAAACTCCCACGAACCCTCAAGGATTCTCGAGAGGGTAAAGAACTGGTCCGATGTGCCACAGCCAGGACGAAAACCACATTGCTCCTCCTGAATCAGAGGTTTGACCAACAGCCGGACTCTCCTCTCCAGTACCTTGGCATAGACCTTCCCAGGGAGGCTGAGGAGTGTGATCCCCTTAAAGTTGGAGCACACCCTCAAGTCCCCTTTTTTGAAGAGAGGAACCACCACCCCGGTTTGCCATGCCAAAGGCAATGCCCCCGACCTCCACGCAATGTTGCAGAGGCGTGTCAACCATGACAGCCCAACAACATCCAGGGCCTTGAGGTACTCAGGGCGAATCTCATCCACCCCCGGGGCCCGGCCACCAAGGAGATTTTTAACCACCTTGGCGACCTCAGCCCCTGTGATAGGCGAGTCATCCCCCTTGTCCCCAAACCCTGCTTCCTCTGTGGAAGGCGTATCAGTGGGATTGAAGAGATCCTCGAAGTATTCCTTCCACCGCCCGACGATATCCCCAGTCGAAGTCAACAGTGTGCCATCCGCACCATACACAGTGTGGACAGGGAGCTGCTTTCCCCTCCTGAGCCGCCGGACAGTTTGCCAGAATCTCTTCGAGGCCGACTGAAAGTCTTGTTCCATGGCCTCACCGAACTCCTCCCATACCCGAGTTTTTGCTTCAGCAACAACCCGAGATGCACTCCACTTGGCCTGCCGGTACACCTCAGCTGCTTCGGGAGTCCCACAAGCCAACCAAGCTTGATAGGACTCCTTCTTCAGCTTAATGGCCCCCCTCACCACTGGTGTCCACCACTTGGTTCGGGGGTTGCCACCACGAGATGCACCGACCACCTTGGGGCCGCAGCTCTGGGGCGCCGCTTCAACAACAGAGGTGGAGAACATGGCCCATTCAGACTCCATGTCTCAGACTCCCTCGGAATGTGGTTGAAGTTCTTCCGGAGGTGGGAGTTGAAGACCTCCCGAACAGGGGCCTCAGCCAGACGTTCCCAGCACACCCTCACTATACGTTTGGGTCTGCCAGGTCTGAATGGCTTCCTCCCCTGCCATCGGATCCAACTCACCACCACGTGGTGATCAGTTGAAAGCTCTGCACCTCTCTTTACCCGGGTGTCCAAGACATATGGTCGCAGGTCTGATGATACGATAACAAAATCGATCATCGACCTGCGACCTAGGGTGTCCTGGTGCCAAGTGCACATATGGACACCCTTATGCTTGAACATGGTGTTCGTTATGGACAAACTGTGGTTAGCACAGAAGTCCAATAACTGAACACCACTCGGGTTCAGATCGGGCAGGCCGTTCCTCCCAATCACCCCCCTCCAGATTTCACTGTCATTGCCCACGTGCGCATTGAAGTCCCCCAGTAGGACAATGGAGTCTCCAAGAGGAGTACCCTCCAGCACCCCTGTCACAGACTCCAAAAAGTACTCTGAAACATCATTTGGTGCATAGGCACAGGGAAGCAACCCTTTCGTCCACCGGGGAAAACTCCAATATAGAGGCAGCAAGGTGGGGGGATACAAGAATACCCACCCTTGCTCATCGCCTCTCGCCTGGGGAAACTCCAGAAAAGGCCAAGCTCCAGCCCCTCTCCAGGAGACTGGTTCCGGAACCGGAGCTGTGTGTTGAGGTGAGGCCAACTATATCTAGCCGGTATCTCTCAACCTCGTACACCAGCTCAGGCTCCTTCCCCACCAGAGAGGTGACATTCCACGTACCAAAAGCCAGTTTACAAAGCTTGGGATCAGTCCGCCAAGGTCTCCGCCTTTGACCGCCACCTAATCCACATAGCACCGGACCCCCATGATCCCTCCTGCAGGTGGTGAGCCCACTGGAGGGCAGACCCATGTAACTCCTTCGGGCTGAGCCCGGCCGGGTCCCATGGGTGGAAACCCGGCCACCAGACACTAGCCTTCGAGCCCCTCCCCCAGGCCTGGCTCCAGGGTGGGGCCCCGGTAACCCCATACCGGGCGGGGTACACTGAATCCTTGATATAGAATTTATCATGAGAGTCTGTTGGATCGTTCTTAGTCTGGCCCTTCACCCAGGACCAGTTTGTCTTGGGTGACCCTATCAGAGGCAAATTGCCCCAGACAACATAGCTCCTGGGATCACTGGGGCACGCAAACCCCCCACCACGATAAGGTGACGATCCATGAGGGGGCTGATCAAACTTATAGAAGAAATTACTAGTTGTATAGATAAATTTAAAAAAAAAAACTTAACTGATCGAACTTATAGAAGAAATTACTAGTTGTATAGATAAAAAAAAGTTTGCTGTAGCAGTATTTATAGATTTAAAGAAAGCTTTTGACACTACTGACCACAGAATTCTACTGAGGAAATTGGAAAGGTATGGGATAAGAGGGGTCGGACTGAGTTGGGTGGAAAGTTAAGATAAGATAAGCCTTTATTAGTCCCACAATGGGGAAGTTCCAGGATTGCAACAGCACAGGGATAGCAACACTCAGAACAATGATTTAGAAGTTATTTAAGTAACAGACAACAATTTGTACAAATTAGTGAGCACAAATCACCCTTCATGGACATCACTTGTGGTGTGCCCCAGGGGTCAGTTTTGGGACCCAAACTCTTTATCTTGTATATAAATGACATATGCCAAGTATCAAAAATTCTGAAATTTATTTTGTTTGCGGATGACACAAATATCCTTTGCACTGGTGAGAATTTGCAGCAGGTTTTAGAGGTGGTCACAACTGAAATGAAAAGGTTAACACAGTGGTTCAACAAAAATAAATTATCTCTAAATCTGAAAAAAAAAAAAAGATTATGTTGTTTGGAAATTATAAAATAAATCATGAAATAATGGTAACGATAGATGATACCAGAATAGAAACAGTACAGGTAAATAAGTTTCTGGGGGTGACGCTAGACAATAAAATCTGCTGGAAACCTCACATCAGTCACATCTGGGCCAAGTTGGCAAAATGTATAGGGATACTGGGGAAGACAAGACACATCTTGGACTATAAATCATTGTTCTTACTGTACAATTCACTGTTTCTACCTTATCTTTTTTTTTTTTGTATACTTAACTACTGTGTAGAAGTCTGGGGGAACACCTACAAGACCTACCTACAGCCAATATGCACATTACAAAAAAAGCTATAAGGATAATAAATAATGTAGGATATAGAGACCATACCAATTCGTTGTTTTTAAAGTCACATGTCATAAAGTTCATGGATTTAGTTAAATTTAAGACAGCACAAGTCATGTACAGGGCAATTAATAATCAACTCCCAACTAATATACAAAAAATATTCAAAAAAGAGACATCCATCCATCCATCCATCCATCTTCTACCGCTTAATCCTTTTCGGGTCGCGGGGGGGCTGGACCCTATCCCAGCATCTTTGGGCGAGAGGCAGGGTACACCCTGGACAGATCGCCAGTCCATCACAGGGCCAACACAGAGAGACAGACAACCATTCACTCACATCCATACCTAAGGACAATTTAGAATCCCCAGTTTATGCCAATTAACCTAACTTGCATGTTTTTGGCATGTGGGAGGAAACCGGAGTGCCCGGAAAGAGACAATAATTATAATTTGAGAGGTGACTTAAACTTTACAAAACCTAAGATATGAACAACTAAGAAAAGTCTGTGCATATCTGTCTGTGGGGTGGATTTGTGGAACAGTCTGGAGCTGGAACTGAAACTATGTACAAACAGAAATCAATCCAAAAATAGGTATAAACATTATTTGCTTAAAGAATATATGTTAGAAGGGTAGTATTTATATATACGATTCACTATGCTCACTCTGGGACACTATGGAATGGTGGGTGGGACAGTGCTGTGTATATCTGTGTTGTTTGGGGCTGGTTTTGATGTATGGATTGTATGTATGTTGGGATGGATGGGTGTTAATGTTGATATGTACAAAATATAGTTAATTGTTTACTTGGGGTCTTAAATGTGGTAAACTGAATATATTTCACATGGGTTGTATTTATGGAAAAGAGGAGTTGGAGTTAATAAGTGTTCACTTCTTCCTTCTCCCTTTCGAGTACTGTATACTGTCACTTTGTCGCACTTGTCATTTGTTTTGTTTTGTTTTGTTTTGTTACTTTTTTGTTCAAATAAACTATGTATCTATCTATCTCCCTTCAGAGGTGATTGGACGGCTGCTACATCTGGATGCTGTGCACCATCCTCAATGTAAACTGGCAAGACCACATCTCGAATAAAGATCTCTATGGGGACCTTCCCAGAATATTAGACAAGGTGACTTGGTGAAGACTTGGCCTCAGAGGGCACTGTTACTATCACAAGAGCTCCCCACGGGTCACCTGGTACTCTGGGAGCCAATGCATGGCTTTCAACACCCAGGATGACACTCGGGCGGTCAAAAGTGCTGACCTTGCCGCATGTATGTTAGACTGTGAAAACTGCACTGCTAGGCATGCAGCTTGGCTAAGGGCACTCTGATGATGACAGAGAAACAACAAAGTGAATCTAATTTAATAATATAATAACCTATAATCAACCAACGCCTGACCTGTCTGTCAGGTCAGGCATTGGTTTGCTTGCTACTGGATAACCATGAAAACCGGTACTACCTGTCTCGTGGGTCGGGCCGTTAGCGACTCAACCAGAAACCCTGCCCTTCCAAGGGCACGGGGGGTGAAACTGGGCATCCTGGCAGAATTAAAAACATTATCTGTCACAGGTCTGTGGTGGACCACTTCCAGTTACACGGGGTGAGACTGGACATCCTGGCAGATAAGCACATTTGTCGCAAGGTCTGTGGTGGACTTTTGCCAGTCGGTGCACTGTGGCATCCATCCATCCATCCATCCATCTTCTACCGCTTTTCCGGAGGTCCGGGTCACAGAGGTAGCAGTTCAAGCAGAGAAGCCCAGACTTCCCTCTCCCCAGCCACCTGCTCCAGCTCTTCAGAGGGGATACCAAGGCGTTCCCAGACCAGCTGGGAGACATAGTCTCTCCACCAAGTCCTGGGTCTGCCCCGGGGTCTCCTCCCAGTGGGACGTGCCTGAAACACCTCAAGTGGGAGGCGTCCAGGAGGCATTCTAATCAGATGCCCATACCACCTCAACTGACTCCTTTCAATGTGGAGGAGCAGCAGTTCTACTCTGAGTCTCTCCCGGATGACTGAGCCCCTCACCCTATCTCTGAGGGTGAGTCCAGAAATCCTACGGAGAAAGCTCATTTCAGCCGCTTGTATCCGCGATCTCGTTCTTTCGGTCATTACCCAAAGCTCGTGACCATAGGTGAGAGTAGGAACGTAGATTGACTGGTAAATCGACAGCTTTGCCTTAGAACTCAGCTCCCTCTTCACCACAACAGACCGGTACAACGTCCGCATCACTGCAGATGCTGCTCCAAACAATCTGTCAATCTCTCGCTCCATTTTCCCCTCACTCGTGAACAAGACCCCAAGATACTTCAACTCCTCCACTTGGGGCAGGAGCCTGCCCCAATCCGGAGAGGACAATCCACCTTTTTCGTGGTGGGGGGGTTTGCGTGCCCCAGTGATCCCAGGAGCTATGTTGTCCGGGGCAATTTGCCTCTAATAGGGTCTCCCAAGACAAACTGGTCCTGGGTGAAGGGCCAGACTAAGAATGATCCAACAGACTCTCATGATAAATTCTATATCAAGGATTCAGTGTACCCCGCCCGGTATGGGGTTACCGGGGCCCCACCCTGGAGCCAGGCCTGGGGGAGGGGCTCGAAGGCTAGCGTCTGGTGGCCGGGTTTCCCCCCATGGGACCCGGCCGGGCTCAGCCCGAAGGAGTTACATGGGTCCGCCCTCCAGTGGGCTCACCACCTGCAGGAGGGATCATGGGGGTCCAGTGCTATGTGGATTAGGTGGCGGTCAAAGGCGGAGACCTTGGCGGACTGATCCCAAGCATTGTGACATGCACTACACAAACAGCAGAGATAAACAAACCTATCATCTGGTCAGTCACTGCAACAGATACTGGAGTCAGTTTGTCTTGGCCTGTCCTTGCCACTGATAATACTTCTATCTGCCAAGAATGGGCTGCTAGTCCAACAAAAGCTAGCGGTACTCAAATATTTTGCAAGCAGTTTCATGAAATGGTCAGTCAGAAAGCAACTCATACCGGCTCGGATGTTGCCCGGGTTTGCAGGGTCGGGAGTTCCTGGCAGCAGAGGGCGGGGGACAGAGCTGCGTAGAGGAATCTGGTCAGACCTATGTGAAACAGTCATTGTCGCCCGCGACAGACTGCTATGATAAGGTAGATAAATGATATGATAAATATAATAAAAGCGTGAATAAGATAAAATGGAAAACACAACCTTTAACTCTGCTATTGTCAATGCCTTTAAACCATTAAGAATTTCAAAAGAGGCAAAAGATTTGACTTCTGTTCAGCTTTAACTTCAAACCAGTTCATGTCTGTTCTGTTGTAAGCCATACATTAATTGGTTTAAGGGAAATTACATCTATCCTGCTAGTCGCCATGTATGTTCCACCCATCCCCATCGGCAGAGAAGAGAGGCACTAAATGAAGTCTGTCAGGCCATCAGTGAGACACAAACAGTGCATCCAGACAGATTCCTCATCACAGCAGGAGACTTCAGCCATGCAGATTTAAAGGCCCTCCTACCAAAACTACACCAACATGTGGACTTTCCAACAAGATGAGAAAACTTACTGGACCTGGTGTACACGACTCACAAGAGAGCACACAGAGCCTCCCCCTCCCCCACCTGAGTCTCTCTGATGACATCACCATCTTGCTGAGGCCTGCATACAGACCCAGAGTGAAAGTCGTCAGACCAACAAAAAAGCAGGTACGTCTGTGGCCAGAGGGGGCCTCGGATGCTCTGAAAGTCTGCTTCAGCACTACAGACTGAGACATTTTAAAGCATGTAGCCACTCACAATGGACACACAAACCTAGAGGAGTACACTGAGGTTGTTGTAGCATACATAGCTAAATGCACTGATGATGTCACTCACTCCAAAACTGTCACTGTTTGTGCTAACCAGAAGCCACAGAAGACAGCAGAGGTCCACGGGTTCCTGATGGCTCAGGACGCAGCCTTCAGGGCCAGTGACACTGCAGGACTAACAATAGCTAGGGCCAACCTGTCCTGTGGCATCAAGGAGGCAAAACAAGAGCAAGAAAATATCTGTCCACTTCAGCAACACCAGAGATGCACGTTTTCTCTGGTGTGGCATACAGACCCTCACCAACTACAGACCTCCACCTCAGACCTGTGCGAGTGACATCACACTGATTAACAACCTAAATGACTTCTTTGGCCGCTTTGAAGCACAGAACAGCACATCAGCACAGAAGACCACTCCTCCCCCAGATGAGCAGGCTATAAGTCTGGATCCGGCTAGCATGAAGAGGACCCTCTCCAGGATCAACCCACGCAAGGCAGCTGGACCAGACAACGTACCAAGTCGTGTTCTGAAGGACTGTGCGGAGCAGCTCAAGAATGTCCTGGCCGACATCTTCAACATCTCCCTGAGTGAAGCTGCTGTCCCCATGTTTCAAAACTGCTACCATAATACCAGTCCCAAAGAGGCCCGTCCCATCCAGCTACAACGATTACCGGCCTGTAGCACTGACCTCCACCATAATGAAGTGCTTCGAGTGGATGGTCATGCAGAACATCAAGTTCATCCTTCCTCCCTCCCATGACTCATCTTAGTTTGCATACAAGTCAAACAGATCCACACAAGACATGCCATCTCTGCTGCTCTCAATCCAGCTCTCACCCCTACTGGACTCAAAGAACTCCTACATGCGAATGCTGTTCTTGGACTTCAGTTCATCATTCAACAAAATCATCCCCCAGCACCTAATACAAAAACTCAGACATTTGGGACTCAAAACCTCTCTCTGTAACTGGGTGCTGGACTTTCTCACAGGGAGGTCACAGAACGTGCAGGTCAGCAGCAACACCTCTAAGACCATCACAATAAGCACAGGGGCCCAACAAGGGTACATGCTCAGACAGCTGCTCTTCACCCTGCTGACCCATGACTGCATACCAGCCTACAGCACCAACCACATCATCAAGTATGTAAATGACATGACAGTGGTGGCCCTCAACACCAACAATGAAGAGGCCAACTACAGAAATGAGGTGAGCCAACTGGTCCAGTGGTGTAAAGACGACAATGAACAATGGATTTTCCCCCTAAATGTGGGAAAAACCAAGGAGATTATGGTCAACTTCAGGAGAGGACACACACAGCACCCCCCCCCCCCCCGATCATCGATGGAGCAGCTGTGGAGAGGGTGAGTAGCAGTTATCAAGCTATCAGTTATCAGCTATCAAGTTATCAAGTTATCAGTTATCAAGCTCCTCTCCTGTGGAATCAGCTGCCAATCTGGATTCGGGAGTCAGACTCGATCTCTGTTTTTAAGAATAGGGCTAAAACCTACCTTTTTGATATAGCCTACAATTAGGGAGGGATCATGTGTTTCTGAACCCTCCCTTAGTTATGCTGCTAATAGGTTTAGTCAGCCGGGGGACCTCCAGTAATGCACTGGGCCTCACTCCTTTCCTCACTCTCTATGAAATATTTTTTTTTTTTTGCTGGTCATTAACATTTGTTTGTTCTCTCCCATAGATTGAGTCCCCATCGTGCTGTTTGCTCTCTACATGTCTGTTCTTTTCTTCTTCTCTATCCCCTCACCCCCCAGCCAGTCGCAGCAGATGACTGCCCCTCCCTGAGCCTGGTTCTGCAGGAGGTTTCTTCCTGTTAAAAGGGAGTTTTTCCTCTCCACCGTCGCCAAGTGCTTGCTCACAGGGATCGCCTGATTGCTGGGGTCTTTCTGCAACTGTGGGGGTCCCCCCTACAGTTGATAGTGCTATGAGATGACTGTTGTTGTGAAATGGCGCTATATAAATAAAGTTGAATTGAATTGAATAGCACCAAGTTCCTGAGGGTGCAAATCTCTGAGGACCGGTCCTGGTCCAACAACACCACATCACTGGCCAAGAAGGCTCAAACTCGCCTCTATTTCTCAGGAAGCAGCTGGCCACCAAGGCTGCTCGAAAAGGCGCTCCGGCCGCCGGCGGAGTGAGGAGGCCTCACCGTTGCAGGCCCGGTGCCGTGGCTCTGAGAGAGATCCGTCGCTGCCGGAGGTCCACAGAGCTGCTCATCCGTGGGCTGCCCTTCCAGCGCCTGGTGAAGGAGATCGCTCAGGACTTCAGGACCGACCTGCGCTTCCAGAGCTCCGCCGTCATGGCTCTGCAGGAGGCCAGCGAGGCCTACCTGGTGGGTCTCTTTGAGGACACCAACCTGTGCGCCATCCACGCCAAGAGGGTCACCATCATGCCCAAAGACATCCAGCTGGCCCGCCGCATCCGCGGAGAGAGAGCTTATACTTTCTGCTGCACATCCACCAACCACAATGCTCCGCACTGTGTCTATATATATATATATATATACAGTATATATATATATATATTAATATGTATATATGTATACTAGCTGCTCTTGTTTTTTGTTGCCTTCTGATTATTGCTCTGAGTGTTGCTATCCCTGTGCTGTTGCAATCCTGGAATTTCCCCATTGTGGGACTAATAAAGGCTTATCTTATCTTATCTTATTTCCTCCGCAAACTGAGGAGAGCACGAGTCCCATCCCCCATCATTTGCTCATTCTACCGGGGTACCATTAAGAGTATCTTCACCAGCTGCATCACGGTGTGGTATGGAAGCTGCACTGCCTCCTGCCGGAAGACACTACAATGCACAGTGAAAGCTGCCAGCAAGATCATCAGTGATCCCCGTCCCAAACATCTACCACACCCGCCTCACACGCACAGCAATCAACATCGCAGGCAACACCTCCCACCCCTCACACTCCCTCTACAGCCCCCTGCCCTCGGGGAAAAGGTACTGGAGCCTCCAGGCCCGCTCTATAAGACTGCTAAACAGCTTTGTTCACCAGGCCATCAGGACCCTGAACTCTGCCCCCACCCCTGGACCGTAACACACTCACCCACATAATAACTACCTCAGCTGTTTGCACAGAAAGACTTGTCACACCAACAGCAATACATCCGCTGCTGTATGTCTCTGCACCTTACTGCAACCATTTGCACAAATGCCATCCTGCTGCAGTCTGTTATTGCAATATTGATCATATGCAATCCAATCTGTCACTGTCTGCACCGACACTACCACACTGAACTTGCAATTCGGGCATTATGGCTCTACTTTTTCTGTATATAGGATTGCTGGGTTTTATCTTTTTTTGCACTACAGGATTGCTGGGTTTTATCTTTTATCTTTATTTGCACTACGAGATTGTTGGGTTTTATTTTTTTATCTTTATTTGCTCTATGGGAAGCATTACTGTACATCGACTGCTGTTGTCTTTCACCCTTATTCCTTCTTTTCTTATATATTACGCACATCACTAAACGAGAGAGAAACAGCATTTCAATTCTCCTGTATGTCCTGTACGTATAGAAGTACTGACAAATAAAAATCTTTAAATCTTAAATAAGGTCCCACTTACCTATTCTGTACAAGTTTACTCGTGGTTGCAATTCGATATCCAGCATAGAGACATCAAGAGTGTGAGGGAAAAGTTGGTCCTTGTTTGGTTCTGGTTCACCAGTTTCCATCTCAGTAGAAGTCACCATAGAGCTGTCAGTCTCCTGTTTCAGTAAAAGATGATCTGCCTCTGGAGTGAAGTGTTCTTCTTGTTCTTCCTTAACCAGGGAAGAGACTGATTCCTCCTTGATTTGCTGAAGTTCTAGTTCCTCTTGCTCCTGTTTGATCTGATGAGGTTCCATTTCCTCCTGTTCCTCTTTGATCTGATGAGGTTCTGGATCCTCTTACATCAAACTAGAGTTTCTCTCCTGGTTACAAGCTGTTGATCAACAAGAACTATGATCGCAAAGATGTGTTGGTCTGGGAGGTCTGGAGGGGGGAAAGGACAAAGACAAAAGTTTCAGCCAAGTTTTTTGTCATTCAAAATCAAAGATCCAAAGATGTACAGTAAAACAAAATTATGTTTCTCCTAATGGGGAGCCGCAGCCATCCGAGGTACCGCCACAATCTTTCTCTTCCCCCATTCTATTATGCTGAGCACCAAGCTAGAGAGCGGGAAGTACCGTTTTAAAAAAAATCTGGTCTTTGGTATGACCTGGCCAGGGCTGGAACCCACGACCTCCCGGCTATGGGCCAAATGCCCTACCACTAGGCCACCAGTCAGAAATTAACACATGGGTCACTAAAACAGGTGGCAGTGGCTCAGGAGGTACAGCAGGTCGTCCAATAACCAGATGGCTGGCCGTTTGAATCCCGCTCTCCCCAGATATCCTGCCATTGTGTCCCTGGGCAAGACACTTTACCCATCTTGCCTCCAATGTCCGTAACACTGGGTATGAATGTGTATAAATGTTCGGTAGTGGCCGGAGAGGCCATTGGCACGGATTGGCAGCCACGTTTCCATCAGCCTGCCCCAGGGCAGCTGTGGCTAAAGTAGTAGCTTGACACAACCATTGTCTGTCTGGAGTAAATGAATAATGTATCTATTTGTAAAAGCATCTTTGAGTATCTATGATAAAGTGCTACATAAATCTGATACATTATTATTAATATTATTATTATTAAAACCCCTTTCAATCTACCACAGGAATCAAAAAAAACAAAGCATAATCCAGGTTTCTTCTGTTGTCCGTATAGGGTTACCCACGCAACATGACTTGGGCTAAATGACCCTGCAAGCAATGTGCATCATTGCCCACCTCACCTCAGCTCCATGTACATTTGAATAGGACAACGTGGATTACACAAAAATACACAAATTACGTAAATGTCACAGAGGCTGAGAATGAGAGGTTTCTTTTAAGAAGTTTTTTCTCTTATTCCCACGGTGTCTGCAGTGGCTCTGACCGTCTGCAGCTGCTGACAGACCACACGCTCGGGTTGGGCAATTTGACCTTAAAGAGGTCATTGACTGCACTTTTTCCACATTTTAATAGCTCACACGTTTTAATTAAGTGTTTGTGACAATTTGTTCACATTTTCTGATTTTTTTAATTATTGAAGCAAAATTTTTGTAAATTTTTCCTGGCTTTCTTGAAACGCTCTGATTTAAAACCGATCACTTTAAGAAACATCCTTCAGCTTCTAGTCTCCTTCTAGATTGGATAAGCAGCACTGGTTCACTCAGCCGCTGTCGGTTGTGTGTCTCGAGTCGTTCTGACCCGTCTCCCAGCAGTCTCACCGGGATGCCATAACAAATCGCTGGTGCCACATGCCGGGCAACCCAAGCCGAGCTGCTGGATCTCAAATTGCAGTGTCTCGCTCTGCGGGATTCACTCCGGTCCTCTCCCATGGCCAGCTGGGGGATGCACAGTCATGAAGCGGCTCTCCAACGTTGCCTTTTTGGGTGGAGCGGAGTCACGCAGAGCCTGAGAGGATGGTGTGGGAGCTCTGGGGGTGCAACCTTGGGTCGCAACGTAGGTGGTTGCTGTGATCGGCACAATGGCGCCGACCCCACAGCCAGCGCCACTGGGGGGATAGTTCATAGCGGCATGGGGTATATTTTGGACTGTGGACCAGTGAACTAGGTGGTAAGCGGGATGGTTATTAGGGTGACTAAGATCTGAAGAAAATAACAATATAAGTCGTGCTTGGTTCGAGCTTCCTGGTATTAGCTTGGGGGCTAATAGCTCAGGGACTAATAGGCTACCTTTAGCACCCCTCCAGCTACATGAGAGACAGCTAGGGGGGCCAATAATAGGGCAGTGGGCTGGTCTCAAGGATGGCAGTGGGTGGACTTTTTGAACACTTGACACAGAGTTACCAGGAAGAGTCAAAAAACATTTTTGTGAGTTTCTCTAAGAGCAAAATGAAATAAAGGCAGTGTGCTTTTTTTCAGATTGTTGACTGTTTGGAAAATTTTTGGCTAATTAAGTGACCAGTTGACACATCTGAGACAGTTAACCCCTTGCACTCTGGTCAATTTCCCTAAAAATGCCAAAAAAATAACGTACCCAAAGTAAATCAAAAGCTGTTCTTCAACCCTTTGCAGCATCTTCATGGGGTTGGTCTCATTTAAAAGAAAACACTTTGAATTTTTTTGGCAAAACAGTCATAATCTCTTTAAGTGCTCCTGCCACTGAGTAACAGTCATCTAAACATACTGAACTTGAAGAAAATAAATTTCGCCTGGGTGTTTTTTTTGGATACAAATGCTTGCAAATAACACACAGCTTCAGATACTGGCTGGAAAATGCAACAGAAATGTAGAACCAAGTGTTATCCAGCTGAGGTCAAAATTTTGTAACAATACCACAAAAAATGAATATATTACACAGCTTTTTTCTTAGGTTGTTCCCAGGCGTTTTTGAATTGTGCCAAATTGTGCCAAATGGCACAGTTTGGAAAAACGTCTGTAACTTTTGAATGATTCAATATAGAAGCTTCATCTTGGGCTCTAATGAAAGGTGACACTCAGGGCTGTGTGTGTGTGTGTGGGGGGGGTTGTTTATTCATTCATTCATGAATGCATGAACAAACAAGCCCCCACACACAAAGAAGCATGCCACGTAAAAAATGTGTGGCTTTTTTTTACAAGAAAAAATAACCTACAATGCACTAAAAATTATTCTAAAATATCTGTAATGTAGAAGATAACAACTCCCACCCCCCACCCCCCCGCTACAGAGGACGGACATCGCCCATCACCACATGACGGAACAGTCATGTGGCGATGTGGCAACCGCGGCGCACAGTCCCCGCGGTCTACTACGCACAGTTGTACTGAAATATCTGCAATATATCTGCAATCCGCTACAGAAGAGTAGCGGGGGGGGGGGGCGTTCACGGTCCGGACGCGGCGCACGAACTGTGTACCGCGGCGCACGGACTTCGGACTTCGTGCGCCGCAGTCTACTACGCACAGTTGTAATTTACCGATCAGTCAAAAGTCATTTTTGATTACAATTTTCAGGGATAAAGAATAATTTAGCTTATAACACTTACCTGTCCACAACAGCAAAGTCGCTGGCAAACTTCTCTTCCTCATTGTCAGACGAACATGTTGCTGGTCCGCTTGTTACGGACTCGTGGTTCTGGTCACGCGACCCAGTCAAACCATAATTCCATTATTGCGGTTTTGCGCTTCCATGATTGCGGTTTTGGTGAACGATTTTTCAAAACAAATAACAGTAGTAAGAAAAAAAGACTGGCGAACGTGTGTGTGTGTCACCCAGCCTTCGTCGTCGGCCTCCGTCGGTCTATGATGACCATGGAAGAGAATCCTAAACGTCTGCTCTGCTGGGACAGCACCGCCTGTGGCTGAACAGGCCGATGCGCGAATGGCAGTCCCTGTCACACAGGTCGCACTTGTGGGTGGTCTCCGTGCTGCTGGGTCTGTGGCGGTTCTTTCTGCAGGTCCTTTTTTCATCTGCTGCAGCAGTCAGTCTCTCTTCACCCAGCCTTACACAAAACAGATTTTGCAAGGGACGCATGCTTTCGAACTTCTGTGCTTCAATTGGCTGGCTGTATTTGCAGCCGTTGGTAGGCGGGTCCTTCTTGCTAGGTTTTCAGTCATTGGTTCTTCAAGGTTTCAGAAACCCAATTCAAGGCTCTTATTAGTCGAATGAGAGGTCAATCACATCTAAACCAATCAAAGCACTCCTTTGGCTTTCTGTTCGCGGCTGTGTCTGTAGTGGAAGAACGGAAATGCAGCTTTTTTTCAGTGCACTCTAGGACGCAGCACCCTCGTGCGCCCTCGTGCGCTCTAGGACGCAGAGACGTGCCCGCCCGCGGTACACCGGAGTGCAAGAGGTTAAAACCTACAAACACACCATTTTTCCAGTCAATGGCCCCTTTAAAACCGCATCACAGTTATTTGAACCTTTCACGTCGGTTTTGTTGTTTTGTCATCCCCCCTTCCTTCTCCCTTATAGTTCACTCACAAGGCTTACAATTAAGCAATATTTCACAAGAGTGTGGTATCAGTGATGTAGCATAAATTGTATAATAAAATATTTGTCATAAGGTACAGGAATTATTTATTTTATTTAATAGTGGGTGTGAAAGGGGGCGGAGTTAAACTGTCGCTTCTACACCCGCTAAATGAAATAAAAGCACTCGTAAAAAGGGGCACCAGTCCTAACGGACAATTATATTAACTTTAATCTTAATTAATTTTGTACCTTCAATTACTTAATGGATCAGTCTCAAAGTTTCAGTGAGTTCTTTTCCTGCCGTGATTAGGAAGCATGTATATGCGAAAGGAAAAACGCTTCAACTTCTCTCATTCACCCTTTTATTAAACTCATTCAGGTTACATGATATGGCGTTCAAATGATGGATAAACAGATTCAAATGATAACAGCGTACGATATCACATCAACTGATATTGGATTCCTGAACATAAAATCCAGCGTTACACCTCTGTAGAACCAAGGAGGAACCAGACTTATGTTTCAACGGTAAATGAGGCTGAAAACAACGCAATTTTATGGGGAAAATCCATAAGCTAATTATCTAAAAATTACTTCTGAATTAATCTACAAAAATTAAGGGCAGTTACTTAAAAATGACTAAGAGTTTTCCTTCAGTTTATAGCTTTATCCTGTGGCTGAGAGACTAATTGAGCCCTGAAATACAGGCCATATTCAATTGTAATTTAATTGTTCGGACATCACGTTTTAACCCAGGAGATAAGAAAAGTAGGAGTTTCAACTCACACAACAGCTGTAGGTCCACGTTTCAGCAGGTCGGTACCGCTGGGTTTTGAAGTTAGGACGTCGGAGGAATCGGCTGCTGTTATAATTCCTCACAGCCTGGAAGTGATAACTCAGCTGGGGGCCCTTCAAGACAGTGGCAGCCGTGGATGGTTTGTCTCAGGGTGGCGTGAAAATCCTTGGAATGAGTCCAGCCGAATCGGTGAAGTCTCTAGGAGCGGGATAGACCCAAAAAAAACCTGAAGGAACCACTTCTCAGTCAGGCGGGTATGAGGCCGGAAAGAGAGTCCAAAAACACAGTCTCTGTTCACTTTAAATTAGGAAAATTAAAGGTCCACTTTAACGGCGTGAAAAGTTATAAAAAAAAATGAGAAAAACATTTACTAGGATAAGAATGGCTTCTGAGGAGAAGGAAAAAGTTTGAGAATTTGATTCTCTGAAAAAGTGAGCTCTAAAGAAAAGGTGATTTCTCCTCAGTAACCAGAAACTAACGCAGGATTTGACAAACTTCACAAAGAACAATTTAGATAGAATAAAACTACACAGGACCTTGAAACGGTGGAATAAAATCTTCCTCTGAGATCTAGATTACTATTCTGCTTCTTTAATCTTAACTTAGTTCCTAATCTTTCTCAAAATCTTTCTTTCTTCTTTTCTGTGTTTCTAATTCTTAATCCTGTGTTTTTTCCTGAATCTTTCTCTCTTACTCTCCTAATCTTCTTACTTTTCTTTCATCTTTGATCTTCTCTTGTTCTCTCTCACATAGCTGCAACTTAACTTTTACTTGCCTGCAGGGCAGCTTCCACTTCTTTTTAAAGTTACCCCGCCTGGTCGTAAACTGGTGATGTTGATCGCATGACTGACCAGTCGACTTTATCAAAAGCAGTTTGAAATGGCTGCCATCCAATGTGAGAACATTTCTTTGTTTGAGAGCAGCCAATCAAACGAAGACACCATCCCATGAAATTGCAGAGAAAAATCAACGCTCAGTCAGTTCTTATGAAATTAGGTGTTCAATATAAAATCTAACTAAATTAAATGACTTGGCTAATATTTGGTGATCATGCATTTATACCATTACTCCAATATTACATTTGTTTGAATAACACTCATGACTAGAAAAGCACTCGGAGAGCGCAGACCTCCGCCAAGCGCCACAGTTCCCCCCCATACAGTGTTTGTGTGTACGTTTTGAGATTCCTTGACCATGAAAACATATGACTAGCAATTGGATTCACAATGATAGGATTAGTGGTTCAGTAGTAAAAGCATTACCTCCTTGGCGGAGGTAATAAACTGAATTGTTGCTGTTGTGTCCATCTCCTGCATCTGCAAAGTGCCAGGCTGCGACCTGTCAAGGCATACCTCATGGCTCCCTTATTGGGGGGGCTTTCACACCTGTACTGACCTCATGCCTCCCTTATTGGGGGGGGGGGGCTTTCACACCTGTACTGAGTACTTAAAAACTGTATTTATCAGCAGATGAAAGAAAACTGAAGCAAAAACAAACAAACAAACAAAAAGTAAACAAACAGCAAGTGCAACATGAACTATTTCAAACATATTTATTCAAATGTACACTTATATGGACACAATCTTGAGCCATAAG
Source organism: Pholidichthys leucotaenia (assembly GCA_020510985.1). Taxonomy (NCBI): domain Eukaryota; kingdom Metazoa; phylum Chordata; class Actinopteri; order Cichliformes; family Pholidichthyidae; genus Pholidichthys; species Pholidichthys leucotaenia. The sequence goes on from JAJAQF010000046.1 coordinate 200,976, forward strand.
TTTTTGGTAATGTGAAAATAATAAGCCAAGTAGCACCAAAAAATTGAGTGCTCTTCACCAAATGACAAAACATCACTTCTGCTAGTGATGCATTGGATTTGGAAGGCGTTGGTTTTCTCACTGGCTGAAAATGTTCATTCATCGATCGAATTTGGCTACAAAGTTTTTGTGGCCCTGTGTAGCAAAGTGCGACTTCAGGTCGAAAATCCCCGATGCAGTCACTTTTAGTATTAGAGTCACACACATCAGGCGCAGCATTACTGGCGCCGGGATTCCTCTCTGTTCCGGAGCCGCAGGACAAAAGAAGGTGCGATAATGGTTGCTGTGGGTTTTATTGGGTTTGCGCTCCGCAGAAAAAAGAGGATTTGGAAACATCCCCGGCAGAGAGCTGGTTTTTGCGCAGCCCCTATGGCTGGCCGGAGAATTTCTGCCAAATAATCCGGCGCCAGACAGCTGGCCGTCTCAGCTTTTGCAGCATAGCGCAAACACAGGCACGCTGGCGGGCCCTGCCTACCACTGTTTTCCGCGTTCTTTTGTGCCTAAAACTTTGAAGTAGGCGGAGTTTGTGTTGGTCAGACACGACAACCAGCGCCCTCTATTGCCCCTGCACACATGCTGAAAATGGCCGTATGTCACAATGTTAAAGAATCCTTTAAAAAATTCCTGTATCAAGACGGTGATCCGGATCATAACCAAAATTTAATCAGTTCTTCCTTGTACCATTTCCAACAACACCTGAAAGTTTCATCGAAATCCGTCCAAAACTTTTTGAGTTATCTTGCTAACCAACAGACAAACAGACAAACAGACAGACAGACAAACATACAGACAAACCCCGGCAAAAACATAACCTCCTCCTGGCCTTCGGCCTGGCGGAGGTAAATATAACATTTCTTATACATAATTATCATACATGCATTCATATTTAGATCAAAGCTTAATGTAGTACAGCAAACCATGGTTGGTGATAAAAGGGATGATTTTCAGTGTCCTTAGGATCCAGGGGAGAAGAGGATAAGCTGAAAGAAACTTAATGTTTAGAACAAATTAAAAGTCATCCTACGTACTGAAACACATTTCGTAGGTATCCGTTAGGAGGTACTGTTGAGCTGTAGATGATTTCTTTTAGGTCCATGGGATCTGGGAGGAAATCTGGACAACATCGGGGGGTTATAAACCTGTCTGATTAAGCCATTTATGACCCTTTTAAGAGCATTGGTTTCCTGTAGAGGAAGGTGTTATCCAAATGCAGTGTTCACGTTGGAGGTCTGGTCTCCCGAGTTTTATGTTCCTTTGAGCCTTTAAAAGCAAATTCTGATCCTTACAATCTCTGCAAGAGACAACTGTTTACATTGGGGTCCTGGGAAAACAAACATCTTTGGCCAGGCCTAGATGAGGCCTGGATGAGTCGATATGAAAGCCAGTGATATTCCTGTAGAATGCAGAAAAGTGGTCTTCCTGTATAAGGAATAAAGTGAAATTCCTGTAAAATGGAGAGAAGTGATCTTCTGTCTTGGTTTGAGGAGACGATGATGCTACAATGAATAGGGGTGGGAATCAGGAGAGATCTCGTGATTCAATTCAGATCTCGATTCTTGGACCCCGATTCAACGATAATCATGATATCGTAATAATAGAGTATTCACAATCCCATATATTTCAATTTTTTTCACCTTATTCAACCTCAAATCATGTCCCAAAGTAAAACTGTTGACATCTTTTTCATATAATAAAGTATTCTCAGGGCTTCATTTTGCACAGAGACACGTCTTTGCACATAGGGAGGGTGGTGGACGGTGTTTGGAAGTGACTCCGACTCCAGAGTCTAGCTGACTCTGTGGACTCTGAAAAAGCAGCTGAAATTTTTTTTGTTTAACAAGGATTTCCGTTGAGTTGCAACTGCTTTTTAATGGCAAGTCTGATATTTTTTTTAAATTATTTTAATCTTGTGTTTTAACTTGTTTTTGTATTTTAAAAATTATTTTTCTCTAACAACTTCCTTTTATTCCATTTAATTTTACAGCACCTTGAGACTATATGTCTGAAAAGTGCTTCATAAATAAACTTTATTTACTTAGCTTAGCCGTTGCTAATGCTGCTCCGAGATGTGTGCTGGCTTGCCGTATTCCGAGTGTTTCTTTTTTTTGTGCAGCGCTTCTTGCAGGTTGTGTGTCATGTTAAGGTCTTTCCTTCCATGTTTGTGATAAAATCCAAAAAAGGCCCAACATTTGAGCTAACTTTGAGCTAACTGCTTCCTCACTTTCAAAACTGGCTGTAAATCAGAGAAAAGCTATGACTTCACTTGACTGGGTGTCTGTTTTGCGCCATCTAGTGGACTGAAAACACCACTGATTAACTGATAACCCAAAAGTATAAGTGTGCGCATTTTTTTAAAATAAAAGATTGATCCTTGCATTTATGGATCAATGCATTATTGCCAGTGCCATGTATCACGATCCATCACTGAATCGATCTTTTTTCCCACCCCTACCAGTGAATATATCCCTGCAGTGATTCGGTAGTAAATGAGCATAATATAATACTTTCACACACATGTAACCAAATTAAATACTGTTCAGTGCAGAATTTAGTGTTTATATACATACTCCTTGAGGGTTTATGGGTCAAGAGACTTGCTAATCAGCTTGTTAGCTCCATGGGGGGAGTCCTTAAGGAAGCTATGATTATGTAGTAGTAGTAGATTAGTTTATTTGACAGGGACAGTGCAATAAACATAGACAATTAATCAAAGACAATCAATCTGATGTGTTGCACATAGAGTGTATAGCTATTAGCTAATTTGCAACTCTTGTCCCTGGATGGGCTTTAGAAAAAAGAATCAAGATAAAAATATACACAATAACCACATACATCAATGCAGAAAAATTATAAATACACAATTATAAATATTATAAATATTATAAATACACAAATATAACAGCCTGACTCACCTTTAACATAAATATTATAAATACACAAATATAACAGCCTGACTCACATTTAACACATATAACATAACTCACACTTGCCTATTTCAGGCCTTCCTCCCTTCGTCACTCACTATGAACAAACACATTTATTCCTTCCCTTCATTCACTCTCACTTTGCAGACAAATAATTCATACATGAGTACATTCTTGTTTATTTTTCAGCCAGTTTTTAACATTTTTAGTGAATGTTTTAAAGTCCGTTATTATTTTAATTTCATTTGGCATTGTGTTCCAGATGTGACTGCCCTTTATAGAGAAAGCTGTTTGTCCAAATGTGGTTCTGCGGTGGAATATTTTACAGTTATTGTTAACAGAACTCCTGGTGGCTCTGCTGCTGTCCTGTCTTTGGACGAAACCAGCAAGTGGCTCGGGTGCTGATTTATGGAAACATTTGAACGTTAATTTCAGAAGACAGAGGTCAATGAAGCTCTCAAAACTCAATAGGTTGTATTTTTTTAAAACATTACAGTGATGCCACCTAATGGGCTTTTTGTCCAAGATTTTTAGGGTTTGATTATATAATGAACCTATATGTCTTATTGTGGAAGGGGCTGCTTGAGCCCAGACTGTCAAACAGTATGATATATGAGAAAAAACCATAGAATGCATATACAGTGCAGCTGCTTCGTAAGGTATGTAATATCTAATTAATTTAAAGCAGTTCAGATTTTTTTTTTACTGTTTTTGAAATTTTCTTTATATGAAGATTAAATTTGAGTTGAGGATCTAGTACAATGCCAAGGTATTTGAATTCTGTAGCTAAACTGATGTCATGATCATGTATATTAACTTTAAAATGTTGCAGGTTACATTTTTTGATTGAAAAGCACATTGAGACTGTTTTCTGAAGGTTCAGCAATAGATGGTTCTTGAGGAGCCACTCTTGGACATCAACCATACTTGTAGACAGTACATCTGCAGCCTGTGCTGGAGTCTTGGCAGCTGTGTTAACACCACATAGGGATTACAAGTCTCTGTTGGAGTTCTTAAATCCAACCTCAGCTTTTCTATTTTCTCCTCAATTTCCACTGTAAAATGACTGAAATGACACATAGCCATGAGCAGCTAACAGTGATTTAACTTCAGGCCTTTTACGTGCTAGTTTAAATGCACTTTGCTTATTTTTTCTTGGCATCTTCGGATGAAATAAAGAGTCAATCATCACAATATACATTACTCACAAAACGTTATGGATAATCGACTTTGTGGTGAAACTTTGGGATACACCTAAAATGCACTATAACCTTCACAGGTGAACTTAATTTGACCTTCTCTAACCTTCTGAATGCACACGTCCAACTGTTCAGTGTTTCAGTACTTTCTGCATAACTTGCTGATCTCTAACAAGGTGCTAAATGGCAAAATTCACAACAGGTGTTTGATACATGAATCGACCGATACGTTTTCTGGTTCAATTTGAATTGGTATTTAAACAGTCCTCTCCATCATGCTGTTCATATTTTGATATCATGAGACCAAGACGACACCTAACAACTGATCAACAGTACCTTGCAATTGAGAGGCTTCAAACAGGATGTTCTCAGAGGGAAGTGCCCACTGAGCTGAGAGTGTCACAGAGTGTCATCAGCAGGTTGCAACAGAGATAAAGACAGACTGGAACAGTCACAGAAAGGCATAGAAGTGGACGTCCTTTGGCTACATCCTACGCTGATGACCGCTTCACAGTGAACAGTGCCCTGAGCAACCTGATATTGAATGCCACTCAACTCCAGGCAAAATTAAAGGAGGTGAGAGGCACCCAAGTGTCATATCAGACCATTCAAAAACATTTACATCAGCATGGTCTGTGTGCAAGACAACCTGCAAGGGTACCTGACCACACCACCAGGCACAGGCATCATCATTTGCATGAGCCAGGAAGCATTTACGCTGGACAAGGGACCAGAAATGATGGCCGCCAACAATATTTGAGACATCAAGGAGAGCACTACGCATCAGCCACTGTTGTCACCAGATGAGCCTTTGGTGGTGGTGGTGGTCTGTAGCATCATCTCACTTTGGCTCATCAATAAGAATTATTCTTCAGCTTAAAGACATTGTTTCACCCAGGAAAAAAAACAGCCAGGAAACTGCTCTTGCATCCCACAGGCCACAATTGAACTCACATTCCTTTGTTGAAACCAGTCTAAAGAATTCACCCTAAGGCACTTCCTGTTTTGACTTTATGGCCCATAAACGTGGAGACATAGAACAGAACCCTGGAGTACGTCATATGGTCACTACAAAGATCCACAGCTCAACATTGCCCCCTACTGGCAACTCTGGGACATGCCGATCTAACCAGTGAAGTTTTTCATCACATCTGTGTTAACTCAGTTCTAAACATTTCTCTTCTTTTCCAGGATACCAGGAAAAGTAAATGGACTCTGATGTTTTAATGTGAAAATCAATAATGGGTTTGAAATATATTAATCTGTGATTATATATATGTGCATGCAAAAAATGTTTAATAATAATAATAATAATAATAATAATAATAATGCATCGGTTTTATATAGCGCTTTATCATATATACTCAAAGACGCTTTACAATTAGGTACATTATTCATTCACTCCAGACAGACAATGGTAGTGGCAAGCTACTTCTGCAGCCACAGCTGCCCTGGGGCAGGCTGACGGAAACGTGGCAGCCAATCTGCGCCAACGGCCTTTCCAGCCACCACCAACATTTTATACATTTATACACATTCATACCCAGTGTTATGGGCACTGGAGGCAATGCGGGTGAAGTGTCTTGCCCAGGGACACAACGGCAGGATATCTGGGGAGAGCGGGATTCGAACCGCCAACCATCAGGTTATTGGACGACCTGCTCTACCTCCTGAGCCACTGCCGCCTCAAATGAAAGTTTAATCCTGCATGTTAATTTATAAGCACTGGGTATAAGTTACATTAATCACTAAGGTTAGCTTAGTTTATATACATAAATGTATAGATGAATATTAAGTGTTAAAGATTTGCCAAAATATCTCTCAAATCATGTGACCGATCTCAGCCAATCTCTGCTTGACAAAGCTCTCTCAAAGCTCCAGACAAAAGACTGTTTGTTTATTGGACTAAAGTTCTTAAAGCCCGCCCACGAAAGAAGGCTATTGGTCTGAGCTCCTGTCAACCCGGAAGCCCGCGAAAGCTTGACTGAAGTTATAAAAGGAAACGACGCCCTCACTTCCGCCTCTCTCTCTTTTTATTTTTTGTCTCTTGCCCATTGTTCTGTTCACTTCGTCTGTCCACAGCAGAGAACCACCAGAGAACAAAGGGACTTATCCCACGTGTTTCTTTTCTACGATCACAGAGCCTGAAGTATCATGTTTTGTTTGTAACCTCTTTGTGTATTTTAATGTTTTTCTTTTCTCTTAAACGTCTGGGAATTAATTCTTTCTTTTGAGCTCAATTCTAATTAAGAGTTTAAAACTCTAATCCCTGACATTTATTTCTATCACTTTTTCCTGCTAAACTTTCTGTAAAACCACCATTTTAATTTTAACGTAAGCTTTAATCTTGACTATTTTTATAATATTTTTGTTGACTAATCCCACACCAGAAGCTCTTTTATCTAAAGTCCGAAACTCTTTTAATTTGCGATCAGATTAGATATTTTCAATTATTATCAAATTCCCTGGGAAAGCCGCTTGCCAACGAAAAGGAAAGAAGACACAGCTCCCCCCGATCACGTGTGCTGAAGGAATCAGCATGCCACGAAGATTAGACACCTCGGCTGGATTTCAACCATTGGAATCAAACATACCAATCTCATCCCTCATCAAAGAATATTTGCTGGTCAAATATTCCGACTTTTGGAGCCATCTAAGAACTACAGGACAACACAGAAGGATCTTCAACATCAAACGCCTGTCACGTGAGCTGCAATGTTATTCATCTGCTGACTTAAACTTTTGAGGTTCAATAATAATTTGATATCTAATCAGATGCAAGTTAAGGAACCATTAACGTAAAGTCTTTTCATTAAAATCCCAATTTCATTTTCTTAGAGTAATCCAGAACTTTTCATATAATTAATTTCATTTTCCACATAAATTTTCGTTGTTTTCCACAATCCGTTAACTCAAATTGATCTAAATTCTTTTCATAGTTAACCCTGGTTCTGCAAACGTTCAGTGTTAATCTATCATTTACGAGTTTAATTTTATGGTTAATGAAATCACTGCAATGTCTTTTGATTATCATTTCATTTAATAAATATGTGAAAATGAGAGAAGTTGTTGAGAATTTATTTCATTCTGAGTCTGGTTTAAGTCCCCAGTATTGAATTCAATAAAATTTTGAGACTGATTATTGATTAATTTATTGAGTGATTAAACAGGTATAAAGTGAAATTAAAGATTAAAATTGCTTCCAAAAAGGAAGCTGGTGCCCCTACACGAGTGTTATCAATATTTCCTGTGTGTATGAACCAAGAATTCAACTCAGGTTCCAAGACATTAATATAAATTAAATAATTTTTATACCTGATCATAATTATTAATTCATATTTTGTTACAGGTGTTACAGTCTGGGCAGGTGTGTCTTGTCAATACAGAACTGCCCTACACCTTGTGAATGGTAAGTGACAAGCCAATGCTACCTGAATAGCATCATTAATCCAGTCATTGTGCCCCTGACTGAATGGCACAGGCCTAATTTCATCTTCATGGAAGACAATGCTCCAGCTCATCGAGATTGCATCATTAGGGAACAGCTGCTGGAGGCTGGGGTACCTTAAATGGAGTGGCCTGCACTTTGCCCGGACCTGAATCCCATAGAAAACCTATGGGATCAGCTGAGTTGCCATGTAGAGGCTTGTAATCCTGCACCCCACAACTTCAATGACCTGAGGGCCACCCTTCAAGAAGAGTGGAATGCCATGCCTCAGCAGACAACAAGTCAACTTGTGAACAGCATGAGCCATTGTTGTCAAGCTGTAATTGATGCTCAAGGGCACATGACAAGTTATTACCACTGTTGTTGGCTTTTGTTTCAATAAATTGTTTGAGATGAGGATATCACCATTGCATGCCTCTACTTAAATGCCCTACTTTCATGATATAATATCACTGTAATGTGAACTTTTTACATTTTCCATAAATTTCACCAGAAAGCCAAATATCCCTAACTTTTTGTGAGTAGTGTATATATACAGACGTGGACAAAATTGTTGGTACCCCTCTGTTAATGAAAGAAAAACCCACAATAGTCACAGAAATAACTTGAATCTGACAAAAGCGGAAATAAATAAAAATTCTATGAAAATTAACCAATGAAAATCAGACAGTGCTTTTGAATTGTGGTTCAATAGAATTATTTTAAAAAACAAACTCATGAAACAGACCTGGACAAAAATGATGGTACCCTTAACTTAATATTTTGTTGCACAACTTTTTGAGGCAATCACTGCAATCAAATGATTTCTGTAACTGTCAATGAGACTTCTGCACCTCTCAGCAGGTATTTTGGCCCACTCCTCATGAGCAAACTGCTCCAGTTGTCTCGGGTTTGAAGGGTGCCTTCTCCAGACGCCATGTTTCAGCTCCTTCCACAGATGTTCAATAGGATTTAGATCAGAGTTCATAGAAGGCCACTTTAGAATAGTCCAATGTTTCGCTCTTAGCCATTCTTGGGTGTTTTTAGCTGTGTTTTGGGTCATTATCCTGTTGCAAGACCCATGACCTGCGACTGAGACCAAGCTGTCTGACACTGGGCAGCACATTTCTCTCTAGAATACCTTGATAGTCTTGAGATTTCATTGTACCCTGCACAGATTCAAGACACCCTGTGCCAGATGCAGCAAAGCAGCCCCAGAACATAACAGAACCTCCTCCATCTTTCACAGTAGGGACAATATTCTTTTCTTGCTATGCTTCATTTTTGCATCTGTGAACATAGAGCTGATGTGCCTTGCCAAAAAGTTCCAGTTTTGTCTCGTCTGTCCATAGGACATTCTCCCAGAAGCTTTGTGGCTTGTCAACATGCAGTTTGGGAAATTCTGGTCTGGCTTTTTTATGATTTGTTTTCAACAGTGGTGTCCTCCTTGGTCATCTCCCATGAAGTCCACTTTGGCTCAAACAATGACGGATGGTGCGATCTGACACTGATGTACCTTGACCTTGGAGGTCACCATGATTGTGTTTAGAGGTTGTTCTGGGCTCTTTTGTTACCATTCGTATTATCCATCTCCTCCTGCGGCCACGTCCAGGGAGGTTGGCTACAGTCCCGTGGATCTTAAATTTCTGAATAATATGTGCAACTGTAGTCACAGGAACATCAAGCTGCTTGGAGATGGTCTTATAGCCTTTACCTTTAACATGCTTGTCTATAAGTTTCTTTCTAATCTCCTGAGACAACTCTTTGCTTTGCTTCCTCTGTTCCATGTTTAGTGTGGTCACACCATGTCACCAAACAGCACAGTGACTACTTGTCACCCTTTAAATAGGCCGACTGACTGATTACAAAATTGTAGACACCTGTGATGTTAATTAGAGGACACATCTTAGTTGAGCATGTCCCTATGGTCACATATGGGCTGCACGGTGGCGCAGTGGATAGCACTGTGGCAGCACAGTTTTACCCTCGGCCGGGGGATCGCGGGGACCGTGAGATCGTGGGTTCGATCCCTGCCCCCGGCCAACAGTGATCTGTGTGGAGTTTGCATGTTCTCCCCGTGTTTGTGTGGGTTTACTCCGGGATTTCTCCGGTTTCCTCCCACATGCCAAAAACATGCAGGTTAGGGAGTTAAGGGGCGCTTGCGCACGCAGCGACTGGCAGCTGGTGGTTTGTCACCAGACTGCAAAACAAATCTACCTACGGGTACAAAATAAGTCAAAAAAAAAAATATTTTCAATCTTTTCTAGGGGTACCATCATTTTTGTCCAGGCCTGTTTCATGAGTTGGTTTTTTAAAATAATTCTGTTGAAAAACTGAAACAGAGGAAATCCTTGGATCAGGTAGTTAGATGGTCCAGTCGTTTGCTTGGTGAGTCACAGCTGAGCCTGACATCCCTGTACACCAGACAAGTACAGAGGATGGCTACTTCCATTTTAAATGATGACTCCCACCCTTTGCACTGCAACTTTCAGCTTCTTCCCTCAAGACGGAGGTTTGCTGTCCCAAAAAGTAAAACCCAGCGCTACAAAAACAGCTTTATTCCTGCTGCTGTCAAAGAGTTGAATAAGCTGTAACAATATATTGCACATAACTTAGGTACCTATTTATTAACTCCATTTTATATTTACTTATTTTTGTAGGATGTTACTTGGGTTCTAAATATTTTATTGAGTTTTAGACCTTTGAGTTTTTAACCTCTTTGACTAGTTTTTAACTTAATATGACTCTTCTCTCTTACCTCTGGTTTTTCTCTCACCTCTTTGTCTTTTTATACCCTGATTGATGGAGCCTTGAGTATTTTTATCATGTTCATAGTCAATTTCATGTGTGCCTGTGTTTGTGTCTATGTTGAATGTAATTTGTGGCTTGTAAATATGGATGTCACCAGACTGCAAAACAAATCTACCTACGGGTACAAATAAAGGAACCTGAACCTGAACCACAATTCAAAAGCATTGTCTGATTTTCATTGGTTAATTTTCACAGAATTTTTATTTATTACCACTTTTGTCAGATTCAAGTTATTTCGGAGGACGGAGATGAGGAAGATCAAGGCGAGGAAGGCGTCGGGACCGGACGGCATCAGCGCAAAGCTCCTCAAGTCCTGAGCAGACAAGCTGTGTGGGACTGTGGAGTACATCATCAATCTGAGCCTGAAGCTGGGGAGGGTACCACAGCTGTGGAAAACATCTTGTGTGGTACCTGTACCAAAGACTTCCCACCCCAAAGATCTGAACAGCTACAGACCAGTGGCCCTGACGTCCCACATGATGAAGACCCTGGAGAGACTGCTCCTTGCTCACCTCCGCCCCCTGGTGGGACCAGCGATGGATCCACTCCAGTTCGCCTACCAGCATGGCATTGGGGTGGAGGATGCGGTGATCTTCCTCCTTCACTGTTCTCTGTCCCATCTGGAGAAGCCCGGGAATGCGGTGAGGATCATGTTCTTTGACTTCTCCAGTGCTTTCAAAGCCATCCAACCGATGATCCTGAAGGACAAGCTGCTGTGCACAGGGTTGGACCAGCACCTGTCATCATGGATCCTGGACTGCCTCACAAACCGGCCTCAGTTTGTGAGAACCCGGGACTGTGTGTCCGACACGATCATCGGTAGCAGGGGGGGCCCCCAGGGAACAGTTTTGGCTCCCTTCCTGTTCACCCTTTATACTGCGGACTTCTCACACAACACAACACACTGCCATCTACAGAAGTTCTCTGACGACTCTGCGATTGTTGGCCTCATCTCCAACGGAGATGAAGCTGAGTACAGAGGGCTTATCCAGGACTTTGTGGACTGGTGCCATCGGAACTGCCTCCAGATCAACGCGAGGAAAACTAAGGAGCTGGTGGTGGACTGCCGCAGGCAAGGACAACCCCTCACAGCACCAGTAAATATACAGGGAACAGACATCGAGATGGTGACATCCTATAAGTACCTGGGTGTTCATCTGAACAATAAACTAGACTGGTCACACAATACTGACACACTCTACAAGAAGGGACAGCGCAGGCTGTTCCTACTGAGGAGACTCAGGTCTTTTGGTGTACAAGGGGTGCTGCTGAAGACATTCTATGACACGGTGGTGGCATCAGCCATCACTTTTGGAGTGGTCTGCTGGGGCAGTGGCATTACAGCAGCCGATAGGAAGAGACTGAACAAAGTGATCAAGAAAGCTAGCTCTGTCCTGGGGCAGCGCCTTGACCCAGTGGAGGAGATGGGAGAGAGAAGGATGGTGGCTAAACTGTCATCTCTGCTGGAGTCCGAGTTTCACCCTATGCAGGACATACTGAATGCACTGAGGAGCTCATTTAGCAGCAGACTACATCATCCTAGGTGCACAACCGAGAGGTTTCGCAAGTCCTTCCTACCTACGGCTGTCAGACTGTACAACCTAAGCAGGGCTGCTCGCAGAGATAGCAAAAAGACGTGACAACCTAATAGTATTGAATGCAAAAGACACAATAGACTTACACAATGGTCCCCTCCGGTATACAACTACGAAAATACCGGTCACTATGGAGGGTGAGAATATGTATGGGTGAATAATCATACCATGTAGGATAACTAAGTAGACGGTTGTGCTGTTTCATTCCATCTAGCTACAATGCTCCACGCTGTGTGTGTTTATATATTTACATATTTATTCCATCTAGCTACAATGCTCCGCACTGTGTGTTTATATATTTACATATTTATTCCATCTAGCTACAATGCTCCGCACTGTGTGTTTATATATTTACATATTCATTCCATCTAGCTACAATGCGCCGCACTGTGTGTGTTTATATATTTATTCCATCTAGCAGCAATGCTCCGAACTGTGTGTGTTTATATATCTACATATTTAGTCCATCTAGTTACAATGCTCCGCACTGTGTGTTTATATATCTATATATTTATTCCATCTAGCAACAATGCTCCACACTGTGTGTATTTATATATTTACATATTTATTCCATCTAGCTACAATGCGCCGCACTGTGTGTGTTTATATATTTATATATTTATTCCATCTAGCAGCAATGCTCCGAACTGTGTGTTTATATATCTACATATTTAGTCCATCTAGTTACAATGCTCCGCACTGTGTGTTTATATATTTATATATTTATTCCATCTAGCAACAATGCTCCACACTGTGTGTATTTATATATTTACATATTTATTCCATCTAGCTACAATGCTCCGCACTGTGTGTTTATATATTTACATATTTATTCCATCTAGCTACAATGCGCCGCACTGTGTGTGTTTATATATTTATATATTTATTCCATCTAGCAGCAATGCTCCGAACTGTGTGTGTTTATATATCTACATATTTAGTCCATCTAGTTACAATGCTCCGCACTGTGTGTTTATATATTTATATATTTATTCCATCTAGCTACAATGCTCCGCACTGTGTTTATATATCTACATATTTATTCCATCTAGTGTTTATATACTCATATATTTATTCCATCCAGCTACAATGCTCCGCACTGTTTATATATTTATATATCTATTCCATCTAGCTACAATGCTCTGCACTGTGTATATATATATATATATATATATATATATATTTAAATGTACATATGTATACTCGCAGCTCTTGTTTTTCTCTTGCCTTCTGATTGTTGCTCTGAGTGTTGCTATCCCTGTGCTGTTGCAATCCTGGAATTTCCCCATTGTGGGACTAATAAAGGCTTTGTGGCGGTTTGGTGTAAACCCCCACAAACAGTCAAACACAGCGCTCGGCTAGAGCAAATATCAGAACAGTGAAATGTGTATTGGCTGCACGGTGGCGCAGTGGTTAGCACTGCGGCAGCACAGTTTACCCTTGGCCAGGGGATTGTGGGGATCGTGGGATCGTGGGTTCGATCCCAGCCCCCGACCAACAGTGATCTGTGTGGAGTTTGCATGTTCTCCCCGTGTTGCGTGGGTTTACTCCGGGATTTCTCCGGTTTCCTCCCACATGCCAAAAACATGCATGTTAGGTTAATTGGCTGTTCTAAATTGTCCCTAGATATCTGTTTCCTATAGGCCCTTAGAATAGAGGGTTAGTATTAATGAAAGCGCTTTGAGTGGTCTTTGTGACTAGAAAAGCGCTATATAAGTGCAGGTTAGTTAGTTAGTTAGTTATTAATGTCTACAGGCAGCCCCACTTCGTCTGGCTCACTTCTGTGATGTTAATGTTGCCTTTCATGCATTGTGTTCATGCATCCTGTCCTTACTGTGACCTAGGGACTGAGATCAATATGTCTCTCAAATGCAAATGTCTCATGCCTGTTCTGTTATCTCTTTGATCATACCAACTGCTGTGAATGCTTTGATGTATTGTTGTAGCTGAGTATATAAGCTGTCTGAATTTCATGTTCATCCTCTCAATTCTCACTTCTACAACGGCTGCTGCTGGACACAGACTTTGTGTCCCCTCTTCACTGAAAGCCTGAGGAATTCGGCTTCAGCCTGCTCACGCTATGGGCTGGAGCCGAGTTCCCGTGACGGCGGTATGATTAATAAAACCTGCTTAAAACCTCAGCATCGCTGCCTTATTTTATCATCCGCCGCACTGGTGACCCGACGCTGAAACGAACACGCTGCCAGCGAACGCAACACCCGGCGGTGATTCTCCGACGACAAACGAACGCGGCAGCCTGACTGATCTGCCCTCCCTTCTACTTCAGGGAGACCTCAACGCGGAGTTTCCAGGCGAAACTCCCCGGACAACACCCACGACCGGGAAAGCTGAGCAACGTTTCATGGTGAGATCTGCACGCCTAGATCGGCACATCCACGCTGGACCGGCCGCGCTCACAGCATCTCCACACGAGAGCGCATGCACCTCGTCCCCTCTCCACGACGGCAATCCCCATGGCCGACGGAGCACACGTGGACCTGAACGCACCATGACCGAGCGAGTGACAGAGCGTCTACTTCCCTTCACCGCTCCAACACACTGAACAGGGATGATTAAGCTCCCTGACCCTGGTTCTCCTCTCCAGCTGGCCCACCCATCACGGAACCCCGGCGCACGCACCGGGGAGTTACGGGGACGGCGCACCACGCACGGGACAAATACGGCTTTTCTGACCGCCTTCCTTCTGCTGCACACTGGCCCTTCAGGCTTGCTCGTTCACCTGAGGCACAAAGCTTGCTCACTGGATTTTATGGTCTTAGCCACGGCACACAAGGGAAATTCAGCGGTTTGCGGTTCCTGAGAGCTTTAAGGTTGTGCCCGCACCTAAAGCCAACACGCCAGTCCCTCTGCTCTCATCACAGCCGCCACGCAGCCTCGTCTTTTCTTCATGGCCGCTATTAATCCTTGCAGGACTTAATCGCGGGAGGAGCCAGTGACTAATTTTTCTTCTTGTGGACCTCTGCACGTTCAACGGGACAGCCCTTCGACATCGCGGACCCACAAGCAATTTTTGCGCGGCCCGGACGTTTTCATCGTCTCCGGCCGGCTTTTACTGCCCCCCACCCCCCTCCTGCACAGAGCTTTTCCCTGCTCGCTGCCCAAACTGCACTATCGAGGTCTCGGCCACCCGCCGAGCCCTCTGGGGGGGAGCTGTGACGGTTTGGTGTAAACCCCCACAAACAGACTGGTCAAACACAGCGCTCGGCTAGAGCAAATAACAGAACAGTGAAATGTGTATTAATGTCTACAGGCAGCCCCACTTCGTCTGGCTCACTTCTGTGATGTTAATGTTGCCTTTCATGCATTGTGTTCATGCATCCTGTCCTTACTGTGACCTAGGGACTGAGATCAATATGTCTCTCAAATGCAAATGTCTCATGCCTGTTCTGTTATCTCTTTGATCATACCAACTGCTGTGAATGCTTTGATGTATTGTTGTAGCTGAGTATATAAGCTGTCTGAATTTCATGTTCATCCTCTCAATTCTCACTTCTACAACGGCTGCTGCTGGACACAGACTTTGTGTCCCCTCTTCACTGAGAGCCTGAGGAATTCGGCTTCAGCCTGCTCACGCTATGGGCTGGAGCCGAGTTCCAGTGACGGCGGTATGATTAATAAAACCTGCTTAAAACCTCAGCATCGCTGCCTTATTTTATCATCCGCTGCAGGCTTATCTTATCTTATCTTTCTGTGACCATTGTGGGTTTTTGTTTCATTAACAGAGGGGTACCAACAATTTTGTCCACATCTGTGTGTGTATATACTGTATATATATATATATATATATATATATATACAACAGGGAAAATAAATATTGAACACATCAACATTTTTCTCATTAAACATATTTCTGATGGAGCTATTGACCTGAGATTTTCACCAGATATCAGTAACAACCCAAGTAATCCATACATACAAGAAATCAAGGCAACTGTGTACACAAAACAAGTTATATTTAATAAAGTGGAATGACACGGAATAAGTATTGCACACACTTGATGAAATTCATTTAATGTTTAGTAGAAAAGTCTTTGCTGGTAATAACAGCTTTCAGACACCTCTCGTATGGAGAAACTAGGTGCAGGTATTGCTCAGGAGTGATTTTAACCTATTCTACCACACAAATTGCGATCAAATCTTGAAGGTTCCTTGGGTGTCTTCAATGAACTGTGATCTTCAGTTCATTCCATAGATTTTCAATTGATTCAGGTCAGGTGACTGACTGAGCCATTCTAGCAGCTTTATTTTCCTTCTCTGGAGCCAGCTGAAAGTTTCCTTGGCTGTGTATTTTGGATTATTGCCTTGCTGAAATGTCCACCCTCTTTTCATCTTCAGCATCATGGCAGATGACAACAGGTTCTTATCAAGGATGTCTCTGTACATTTGTTCATTCATCTTTCCCTCAATTATATGAAGTCTGCCTGTACCATGTGCTGAAAAACACCCCCACAGCATGATGCTCCCACCTCCAAACTTCACTGTTGGTATGGTGTTTTTGGGCTGATGTGCAGTGCCATTTCTCCTCCAAACATGCTGTGTGTTGTGGCATCCAAAAAGTTACATTTTGGTCTCATCTGGCCAGACTATATTCTCCCAGTATTTTACTGGCTTGCCCAAATGTTGTGCACCAAACATTAAATGAGCTTCAACATGATTTTTCTTCAGAAATGGAGTCTTGCAAGGTGAGCAGGCATAGAGCTCATATCAGTTGACTGCATTACCTGTTGTTTTCTTTGAAACAGCAGTACCTGCTAACTCCAGGTCCTTCTGGAGCGCTCCACAAGTGGTCTTTGGCTCTTGAATAACTCTGCTGATAATTCTTTTGACTCCTCTGTCAGAAATCTTACAAGGAGCTCCTGGTCGTGGCCAGTTTATAGTAAAATGATGTCCTTTCCACTTTTGAATGATGGCTCCAACAGTGCTCGTTGGAACATTCAGCAGTTTAAAAATGTGCCTGTAACCAATGCGATCATTATGTTTCACAACAATAAGGTTGTGAATGTCTAGAGAGAGCTCTCTGCTTCTACCCATCATAATTTCTTTGTGGTGTGACAAACTGATATGCACAGACTTTTTTAAAGGCTCTCAGTCAGGACTTAGCCAGCTGAAATTAATTTGCACTGATGGTGGATGGGATGGCTTCTGAAATTCTGATATATTTCAGCTAGTTTCTTGGCTTTCTATGCCTTTTTGCAACTCTTTTTCTTCATGTGTTCAATATTTATTCCCTGTGTCGTTCCATTGTGAACACAGTTGCCTTGATTTCTTTGTATGTGTGGATTACTTGGGTTGTTAGTGATATCTGGTGAAAATGTCTGGTCAATGGCTCCCATTAGAAATATGTTAAATGAGAAAAATGTTGTTCAATATTTATTTTCCCCGTTGTATATACAGTATATATTACACACACACACACACACACACACACACACACACACACACAGAGTGCATATAAAAAATCTACACACCCCTGTTCAAAAGCAAGGTTTTGTGATGTAAAAAATGAGACCAAGATAAGTCATTTCAAAAGTTTTTCCACTATTAATGTGACCTATAACCTATACAATCCAATTGAAAAACAAATAAACCTTTAAGGAGAAAAATATAAAATAAACTTACAATAACCTGGTTACATAAATATGCACACCCTCTTATAACTTGGGACGTGGTTGTGTTCAGAATTTCTCCCACAGGCCAAAAACATGCAGGTTAGGTTAATTGGAGACTCTAAAGTGGCCCTAGGTGTGAATGTGTGTGTGAATGGTTAAGGGATAGCGTCATGCCATGGCTGCTTCATCCATCCAGGTGGATGCCCTGAATTTCCCCTCTGGGAATCAATAAAGTATACAAAATCAAAAATCAAAAAAAAATTAACCAGTTACATTCAAACTCATGTTAAATGGGAATCAGCACACACCCTGACACCATTTAAAGTGCCTCTGATTAACCCCAAATAAAGTTCAGCTGTTCTAGTAGGTTTTTCCTGACATTTCTGTAGTCACATCTTACAACACAAGCTATGGTCCGCAGGGAGCTTCCAAAGCATCAGAGGGGCCTCACTGCTCAAAGGTATCAGTCAGGAGAAGAGTACAAAAGAATTTCCAAGGCATTAACCCCTTGAACTCTGTGAATTCCGCGGGCGGTCACGTCTCTGCATCTTAGTACGTCTCAGTGCACACTGGAAAAAAAAGCTGTATTTCCAGTCTTCCAGTACAGACACAGCCTTGTTGCAACCTGAGAAAAAAGCTGTGTAATATATTCATTTTTTGTGGTATTTTTACAAAATTTTGACCTGAGCTTGAAAACACTTGGTTCTACATTTCTGTTGTGTTTTCCAGCCAGTATCTGACAGCTGTATGTTATTTGCAAGCATTTGTATCTAAAAAAACACCCAGGCAAACTTTCTTGTTACTCAGTGGCAGGAGCACTTAGAGAGATTATGACTGTTTTGCCAAAAAAATCATTGTTTTCTTTTAAATGAGACTAACCCCATGAAGATGCTGCAAAGGGTTGGAGAACAGCTTTTGATTTACTTTGGGCATGTTATTTTTAGGCGTTTTTAGGGAAGTTGAACAGAGTTCAACAGGTTAAATATACCATGGAACACAGTGAAGACAGTCATCATCAAGTGGAGAAAATATGGCACAACAGTGACATTACCAAGAACTGGACGTCCCTCCAAAATTGATGAAAAGACAAGAAGAAAACGGGTCAAGGAGGCTGCCAAGAGGCTGACAGCAACATTGAAGGAGCTGCAGGAACTTCTGGCAAGTACTGGCTGTTAAGTACATGTGACAACAATCTCCCGTCTTCTTCATATGTTTGGGCTATGGGGTAGGGTGGCAAGATGGAAGCTTTATCTTATGCAGAAAAACATCCAAGCCCGGTTACATTTTGCAACAACACATATGAAATCTCACAAACACATGGGAAAATGCGTTTGTCAGGTGAGCCCCTCTGAGGCGGAATTCAGACCCAAACGCTGGACTCAGGTGTGCAGGATTTAATCAAAACTCAAAATAAATCACAACTGGGAACTGGAACAAAAACTCACAAGGCTTGGCTAAAAGTACAGGCAGGACACAAGCAGACCAAACCTTATGGTCCAAGCCAGCATGATAAAGGAGGACGTTGCCCCAAATTACAGGACGGCGTCCCTTAAATAAGGCAAAAAGTAATTAACCAAAATAACAAACAGTTGTGGAAAATCAAAAACTAAGAGCAAGGATAATTAACAGTTGTGGACAAACATGAAACAAGCTAGGAGAAAACGGAAGTAAGCAAAGAACACTGTCAAAATAAAAGCCCGAACCAACATGTCCACAGAAAAGGAAAACAAGACGTGACCATGATGAAAATAATACTAAAGATGACGACGACGGACTAAGACAGAGACAGAAATAATAAAATGAAACCCAAATGTGCGGACAAAGAAATAAATAAATACATAACCACCACACCAATAATAATAATAATAATAAATGCAAAAACTCAGGAAGGAGAACCAAAGGTGAGGACGTGAGTTGAGGCTCATGTGCTAAAACAAGGAATATAATTTAAAATATAGGATGAGAACAACAGCTCAGCCCTGACAGTGTTATGGTCCGATGAAACCAAGGTTGAACTTTTTTGGCCATAATTCCAAAGGGTATATTTGGTGCAAATACAACACTGCTCATCACTAAAAGAACATCATGCCTACAGTGAAGCATGGTGGTGGCAGCAACATGCTTTGGGGCAATTTTTGTTCAGCTGGAACTGGGGCCTTAGTCAAGGTGGAGGGAATTATGAACAGTTCCAAATACCAGTCAGTGTTGGCACAAACCTTCAGGCGTCTGCTAGAAAGCTGAAGAGGAAGAAGAACTTCATTTTTCAGGATGACAATGACCCAAAGTACACATCCAAGTGTACTTTGGGTACACTTGGATAACCTTATAAGGATGACAATGACCCAAAGTACACATCCAAGTGTACTTTGGGTACACTTGGATAACACTTGGTAACCTCCAGCAGAACCATTCAGCCTGGTTCTGCTGGAGGTTTCTTCCTGTTAAAAGGGAGTTTTTCCTCTCCACCGTCGCCAAGTGCTTGCTCACAGGGGATCGCCTGATTGCTGGGGTCTTTCTGCAACTGTGGGGGTTCCCCCTTCAGTTAATAGTGCTATGAGATGACTGTTGTTGTGAAATGGCGCTATATAAATAAAGTTGAATTGAATTGAATTGAATCCAAATCAACAAAAGAATGGTTTCACCAGAAGAAGATTAAAGCTTAGGTTCATGCACCTATATCACATCGACGCCATTGCCCACGGACGTCTATGCAGTCCTCTGCAAAATTTACTTCCGCGCCGGTTTGTCAGCATCCATTTGCAATTCAACACCCAAACGGTAGGCAGTTGCATGGTCTCAGTAGATGTGTAGAGTGTTTCCTGTCTTCTCCTCATGTATTTCCTGTTTTTGTCAGCACAAGAGATGGCGACCGCACAAAAACAAATTTTGATGCAGATGGCCCTTATAAACATTGAACAACAGCTCGTTTTACTACAAGCAATGCAACGCATTAAGCAGAGAAGATGGAGGAGATGGTTTGTGTGACCTGTGAAAAACTTCTTTCTAATCATATTTAATTCTATACATCATGTTTTTATTCTATGATATTTTGTTCTCAAAACAACCTTTATCAAGTTTCTTCCTGTTCTGGACACAGAGCTTAGCCTCAAGGTTAGAGCCCCAGAGAGGCTCAGAGCTCCCACGACTTTCTTATCACAGCAGCTGCACCAGCATACAAAAGATTGCATACATTATTTCAGTTTTGAACATTTCTATGGAATTGTGCTCAATGTAATTTCTGCTGAAATCTTCCCTTTTGCAAAAGATAATAAAATACAGAAAAGGCATCCACTTGTTTTATTTTTTCATCTTTCATCATTTTATTAAATCTTCACCAGATTTATAACCGACTTTTTATTCGTCGGCCTCCATCGGTCTATGATGACCATGGAAGAGAATCCTAAACGTCTACTCTGCTGGAACAGCACCGCCTGTGGCTGAACAGGCCGATGCGCGAATGGCAGTCCCTGTCACACAGGTCGCACTTGTGGGTGGTCTCCGTGCTGCTGGGTCTGTGGCGGTTCTTCCTGCGGGTCCTTTTTTCATCTGCTGAAGCAGTCAGTCTCTCTTCACCCGCCTTGAGCTGTCTGGTAAGGGTGCCTCTCCATTTGGAGCGGTCCGTTGCAAGGTCCTCCCAGCGCTCTGTGTTGATCTCCAGGGCCTTCATGTCTCTCTTGCAGACGTCTCTAAAGCGCAGCTGTGGGCGGCCAACGTCTCTCCTGCCAGTTGCCAGCTCTCCGTAGAGGACGTCTTTGGGGATTCTGCCATCCTCCATACGGTGAACGTGGCCTAGCCAGCGGAGCCTGTGCTGCCTGAGTAGAGTGAACATGGAGGGAAGGCCGGCGCGGGACAGAACTTCTGTGTTGGGCACTTTGTCCTGCCAGGATATGTCCAGGATGTGGCGAATGCAGCGCAAGTGGAAGGAGTTCAGTTTCTTTTCCTGCCGGGCGTATGTTGTCCACGTCTCACTCCCATAGAGCAGTGTGCTGATGACGCAGGCATTGTACACTGCCATCTTCGTCTTGACAGAGAGTTTGGGATTCTCCCACACTCGTGTGGTGAGGCGAGCGAGTGTGAAGGCTGATTTTCCAATCCTCTTGTTGATCTCTGTATCAAGGGAGAGGTTGTTGCTGATCGTGGACCCCAGGTACGTGAACTGATTCACGACCTCCAGCTCGTAGTCGTCGATGGTGATGGTTGGTGGTGCTTCCGTGCCTTGCGCCAAGACGTTAGTCTTCTTCAGGCTGATGGTAAGCCCGAAGTCCTTGCATGCCTGGGAGAAGTGGTCCATCAGGGTCTGAAGCTCCTGCTGTGTGTGGGTTGTGACTGCAGCGTCGTCTGCGAACAGCATGTCTCTGATTAGAGCCTCGCGTATTTTGGTTCTAGTTTTCAGGCGGGCGAGGTTGAAAAGCCTGCCGTCAGATCTTGTGTGCAGGTAGATTCCCTCTGTTGCTGTGCTGAAGGCATGCCTCAGGAGGAGAGTAAAGAAAATCCCAAAGAGGGTTGGCGCAAGTACACAGCCCTGTTTCACTCCACTGCGTATGTTGAATGGCCCTGAGACATTGCCATCGTGCTGCACTATCCCCTGCATGATGGTGTAAAACGATTCGATGAGGCTTTGCAACTTTGGTGGGCATCCTATCTTTGGCAGGATCTTGAAAAGGCCCTCTCTGCTGACCAGATCGAACGCTTTGGTGAGGTCGATGAAGGCGACGTACAGGGGCATGTTCTGTTCTCTGCATTTCTCCTGGAGTTGGCGGATGGAGAATATCATGTCTACCGTTGATCGCTCAGTGCGGAAGCCACACTGAGACTCGGGGTAGACACGTTCGGCAAGCTTCTGTAGACGAACGAGAACAACTCATGCGTAGACTTTGCCAACAACGCTGAGGAGGGAGATGCCCATGTAGTTGTTGCAGTCGCTTCTCTCCCCTTTGCTTTTGTAGAGGATGATGATCTTGGCGTCCCTCATGTCCTGTGGTACGGCACCTTCCTTCCAACACTGGCAGAGGACATCATGCAATGGCAGCAGTAGGGCGGTCTTGCGGTGCTTGATCAGGTCAGGGGGTATGCCATCGTTGCCGGGTGCCTTGCCAGCGGCCAAGCTATCAATGGCCTTGCTGAGTTCGTCGATGGTTGGCTCGGCGTCAAGTTTGTCCATGGATGGCAGGCAGTCAATGGCATCAAGGGCTGACGGTGTCACGGTGTTCTGTCTGGAGTAGAGGTCGGAGTAGTGTTCCACCCCTCTCTCCATCTGCTTGTTCTTTTCTGTGATCATCTCCCCAGTGGAGGATTTGAGGGGGGCCGTCTTGCTCTGAGCAGGACCAAGTGCTTTCTTGATGCCATCATACATACCGCGGATGTTCCCTGTTATGGCAGCGGTTTGAATGTCTTGGCTGAGCTGAGTCCAGTACTCGTTGGCACAGCACCGAGCAGTCTGCTGAACTTTGCTTCTCGCAGCCCTGAGAATCTGGAGATTCTTCTCATTTGGGTACTTCTTGTACTAAGCAAGTGCTGAGCGCTTGGCTTCAATGACAAGGGTCATCTCGGTCAACTTGGCATCAAACCAGTCCTGTGACTTCGAGGTCTTCCTCCCAAAGGTAGCCAAGGCTGTGAGGTGGATGGTGTTTCGCAGTTCTTCCCACTTCTGCTTTGCAGATTCTCCTTCTTGTAGTACACCAAGTTCCTTCTCAAAGGTGGAGGCAAACTGCTCAAGTTCTGGTTGAGCCATCTTGCTGGTGTCAATCCGTGCCTTTCCAGGCTGTCTAGCACGATGGAATTTCTTCAGCTGCAGCTTGACCTTGCAACACACCAATGAATGGTCTGTGTCGCAATCTGCACTCTGGAACGAACGGGTGATTAGCACGTTCTTCAGTGAGGTGCGCCTGGTCAGGATCAAGTCCAGCTGGTGCCAGTGCTTTGAGCGCGGATGTTGCCAGGAAACCTTGTGTTGGGGCTTGGTCTTGAAGAACGAGTTTGTGATGCACAGATCGTGATATGTGCAGAACTCGAGCAGCCGCTGTCCGTTGTCGTTCATTCTGCCCACGCCAAAAGGTCCAAGACAGGAGGGCCAGGAGTCGTGGTCAGCACCCACTCTGGCATTGAAGTCTCCAAGGAGAATGAGTTGTTCAGAGTTGGGGATGATCCTGACAGTTGTTGCGAGATTCTCGTAGAACTCGTCTTTTGCCTTGGTGTGGCTGTCTGTGTTGGGGCATACACACTGACGAGGGTGACTGGGCCTTCAGTGGCGTTCAGGCGGAGGGTGAGGAGTCGTGCAGAGCCAGTGCTGCCTAGTTCCACCATCTTCAGCAAGGTGTTCTTCACTGCGAAGCCCACTCCGTGTTCCCTGTATTCGTCACTGCCCTTTCCCTGCCAGTAGAACGTGTAGTCCTTCTCTCTCAGTGTGCCTGCGTCAGCCAACCGTGTTTCCTGGAGAGTGGCGATATCCACTCCCAGTCTCTTCAGCTCATTATTGATGATGGCAGTCTTCCTGGTGTCGTTGATGTCCCTGAGGTTAGAAGCGAGTCCTGTCATCATAGTGCGGACGTTCCAAGTTCCCAGTTTTAGAGTTGGTCTCTTTTGTTTTATTGTCTTGCCTGGTGCGAAGGTTCTCAGCCTACTGTTCGGACTTCTCCTCATCCCCATGCACCCAATGAGGAAAGCAAGCTGTGGCGGGACAACACCTTATTGGCTGGGGGCTGCCCAGCTTGAGGCGGGCGGTAGCTGTCCAGTGAGATCCGATGATCCCTCCCACCGTCGGGAACAACCCCTGGCACCGCGCTCTACCCCAATTGAGCGGTGGCTTATAACCGGTAACTGTCATTCCCCGTGTTTTGTCTACGCCAAAGGCGAAGCTGGAGTGTCCTCTCCAGTGATCCGGTGTTCTACCTTCCAGCGTTGGGTGTTGGTAGGATTCAAGCCTGGGCAGGAAGATATGGAGGACAAGATGTTGCCCATGCAGCATGTCCCCCCTCTCCACGTCACTGATGAATCCAAAGGAACAGCAGGGCTGCTACAGTTTGGCACCAGCGCCGTTGCAGGAGCTGCCAGAACAATGTTGAGCACAACATAGAACTGCCTTAGGGGCTCCGACTCCGGATTTTTCCTCAGGGTTGACTCCCGAAGCCTTTCCCGCGACCAGGTATGCCGCAAGGCAGCGGAGGTTTGAAATCAGGGTCTACCTTCCCCTAGATGGGCTACCTTCCCAGGTTGATGAGCCACCATCTACCCGAAGCATCTGGTTTTAAGGCGCCAGAGATCCGCCCTCGCCCCTTCTCCTATTAGTAAAAGCAGTTCCGCCGGGCTTAGAGACTAAACCACATGGGCAGGCTAGGAGTTGGACTTAGTTGTCAGAGGCTTTTTGAGACGCACGCCATAAGGAGCATTTTATGAGCACTGGGAGCTTAACCCCAGTGCCGCTCCTGGCTATGACAACCTTGGAACCTTGGAAGTAAAAATCCCCAATTCTTTGGTAGCAGAGGATGGTTGGATCGTACGTGTCCTTCCCCGAATTCTGGAATCCTTCAACAGACTGATAACCCCACCAGTGAACTGGTGGCTCCGACCCTTATTTAAATTCTGTTTGACAGAAGCAAAGATTCAGAGAGCATTAATCCAGGGAGGATTCCATGACTCCAAGCCGAAAAGATCCTTTTTATTTGTGGAAAATCTGGTGAGAGTATATATTTCTATGACAAATTTCAAATTTTGAAAACTATTTTTTGTGGGGAATAGGCAAATTGTGGTATTGGGGATAATCACTGTTTGTTATGTATAACATATTTCCATCCATCCATCCATCCATCCATCTTCTACCACTTTTCCGGAGGTCCAGGTGGCGGAGGCAGCAGTTCAAGCAGAGAAGCCAAGACTTCCCTCTCCCCAGCCACCTGCTCCAGCTCTTCAGAGAGGATACCAAGGCGTTCCCAGACCAGCTGGAGGACATAGTCTCTCCAGCGAGTCCTGGGTCTGCCCCGGGGTCTCCTCCCAGTGGGACATGCCCAAAACACCTCAAGTGGGAGGCGTCCAGGAGGCATCCTGATCAGATGCACATAGCACCTCAACTGACTCCTTTCAATGTTGAGAAGCAGCAGTTCTACTCTGAGCCTCTCCCGGATGACTGAGCTCCTCACTCTATCTCTGAGGGTGAGTCCAGCAATCGTACAGAGAAAGCTCATTTCAGCCGCTTGTATCCGTGATCTCGTTCTTTCGGTCATTACCCAAAGCTCGTGACCATAGGTGAGAGTAGGAACGTAGATTGACTGGTAAATCAACAGCTTTGCCTTAGAACTCAGCTCCCTCTTCACCACAACAGACCGGTACAATGTCCGCATCACTGCAGATGCTGCTCCGATCCGTCTGTCAAGCTCTCGCTCAATTTTCCCCTCACTCGTGAATAAGACCTCAAGATACTTAAACCCCTCCACTTGGGGCAGGAGCCTGTCCCCAACCTAGAGAGGACAATCCACCTTTTTCTGGCTGAGGACCATAGACTCGGACTTGGAGGTGTTGATTCTCATCCCAAACCAAACTCTCACAACGGTCGTACAGAGACCGAATAGCTCGTAACAACAAGCCCGATACCCCATACTCCCAAAGCACCCCCCACAAAAAAAACATGAGGGACGCGGCCGAATGCCTTCTCCAAGTCCACAAAACACATGCAAACTGGTTGGGCAAACTCCCACGAACCCTCGAGAATTCTCGAGAGGGTAAAGAGCTGGTCCGATGTACCATGGCCAGGACGAAAACCACATTGCTCCTCCTGAATCTGAAGTTCGACCAACGGCCAGACTCTCCTCTCCAGTGCCTTGGCATAGACCTTCCCAGGGAGGCTGAGGAGTGTGATCCCTCTAAAGTTGGAGCACACCCTCAGGTCCCCTTTTTTGAAGAGAGGAACCACCACCCCGGTTTCCCATGCCAAAGGCACTGCCGCCGACCTCAATGCAATGTTGCAGAGGTGTGTCAACCAAGACAGCCCTACAACATCCAGGGCCTTGAGGTACTCAGGGTGAATTTCGTCCACCCCTGGGGCCCGTCCACCAAAGAGATTTTTAACCACCTTGGCAACCTCAGCCCCTGTGACAGGCGAGTCATCCCCCTCGTCCCCAAACCCTGCTTCCTCTGTGGAAGGCGTATCAGTGGGATTGAGGAGATCCTCGAAGTATTCCTTCCACCACCTGACGATATCCCCAGTCGAAGTCAACAGCGCCCCATCCACACCATACAGAGTGTGGACAGGTAGCTGCTTTCCCCTCCTGAGCCGCCGGACAGTTTGCCAGAATCTCTTCAAGGCCAACCGAAAGTCTTGTTCCATGGCCTCACCAAACTCCTCCCATACCCGGGTTTTTGCTTCAGCAACCACCCGAGCTGCACTCCGTTTGGCCTGCCAGTACACCTCAGCTGCTTTGGGAGTCCCACAAGCCAACCGAGCTTGATAGGACTCCTTCTTCAGCTTAATGGCCCCCATCACCACTGGTGTCCACCACTTGGTTCGGGGGTTGCCACCACGAGATGTACCGACCACCTTGCGGCCGCAGCTCTGGGCCGCCACTTCAACAACAGAGGTGGAGAACATGGCCCATTCAGACTCCATGTCTGAATGTGCCTGACTCCCTCTGCAGGTGGATCACCGACTTCCTGACGGACCGGAGGCAGCATGTGCGGCTGGGAAAGACTGTCTCAGACTCTGCTAGCATCAGCACCGGATCACCCCAGGGCTGTGTACTTTCCCCCCCTACTCTTCTCCCTTTATACCAACTCCTGCACCTCCAGCCACCAGTCTGTCAAGTTGATCAAGTTTGCGGACGACACCACCCTCATCGGGCTCATCTCCAACGGCGACGAGTCCACCTACAGGAGTGAGGTGGCCCAGCTGGCGTCCTGGTGCAACAACAACAACCTGCAGCTGAATGCTCTGAAGACAGTGGAGATGATTGTGGACTTCAGGAAAGTCACAACCCCTCTGCCCCCCCTCACCCTCACAGGCTCTCCCATCACCACTGCTGATTCCTTCCGCTTCCTAGGCACCACCATCACCAGGGACCTCAAGTGGGAGCCGACCATCAGCTCCCTCATCAAAAAGGCCCAGCAGAGGATGTTCTTCCTGCGGCAGCTGAGGAAGCTCAAGCTACCCACCAAGATGTTAGTGCAGTTCTACACAGCCATCATCGAGTCCATCCTCACCACCTCCATAACCGTGTGGTACGCAGGAGCCACTGCCAGGGACAGACTAAGGCTGCAGCGCGTCGTGCGCACTGCTGAGAAAGTGATCGGCTGCAAGCTCCCATCTCTCCAGGATCTGTACATCTCCAGGACCCGGAGGCGTGCTGGCCGGATCATAGCCGATCCCTCACATCCTGGTCACGTACTGTTTGCCCCTCTCCCCTCAGGTAGAAGACTTCGGTCCATCCAGACTAAAACCTCCCGTCACATGAACAGCTTCTTCCCCTCTGCCATCAGACTGCTGAACACTAAGTGACTTATTGACTCTCGTGCACTATGTAAAGCAGCTCAACCAGACTCATGTCAATCATCACTGTTTTCTTCCTGCATTACCGACTGCACTATATGGTTCTCCACATTATCTGCTGCTCGCTAATATATTTAAACTGCTGACTAGTATTACTCACTCTTATTCTACACTTTATTGCATGTATAGTTTATTTCTTTTTATTTTATCATGTTTAATGTTGCAGCATTGCACCGAGACAAATTCCTAGTTTGTGTACTACATGAACAATGGCAATAAATCTGATTCTGATTCTGATGTCTCAGACTCCCTCGGAATGTGGTTGAAGTTCTTCCGGAGATGGGAGCTGAAGACCTCCCGGACAGGGGCCTCAGCCAGACGTTCCCAGCACACCCTCACTACACGTTTGGGTCTACCAGGTCTGAATGGCTTCCTCCACTGCCATCGGATCCAACTCACCACCAGGTGGTGATCAGTTGACAGCTCTGCTCCTCTCTTTACCCGAGTGTCCAAGACATACGGTCACAAGTCTGATGACATGATAACAAAATCGATCATAGACCTGCAACCTAGGGTGTCCTGGTGCCAGGTGCACATATGGACACCCTTATGCTTGAACATGGTGTTCGTTATGGACAAAAGCCCCATTTCCACCAGTATCACCTTGGCTTTACTTTTTTTTACTTGTTTCTGTTTTTCGCCATTTCCCCCTCAGTCCTCACGGTTTAACCGTTACGATTTTCGTGCCTGTTAAGAGGCAGGGTACAGCCGAGCGAAAAGTGAGGTGTGATCTGACATCAATCGACTGCTAACCGCTGATTGGTCAGGGTGTAACGTCACAAAACGCGTCCGTTTTGTTTTCTGTTGAAGCTACACGACCGCCATTTGTAATTTCAGCGAGTAACCGCGGTGACTGGATTCACAATTGTGTTCTCATATAACGATGTCCACGCGCAAGTTTATTCCATGAACAAACGAGGAGGTGCGGACTTTTCTGTCCCTCGTAGCCGATGACTACATCCAGAGCGAGTTGGATGGGGCAACTCGCAATGAAAAAATATACCAGGAAGTGTCCGACCTGCTAGCAATGGCAGAGAATTTGGACTCGACACGGCCACGCAATTGGAAAATGGTGACGGTGAGTGTTGTTTTGTTATTGTCCGTCTTCTTGCCTTTCGGTCAAAAGCGCACTTTATTTAAGCAATAAAGAAAGTTGTTTGATTGTGGGCAATTGTGGTGATGGCTAGCCCGCTAATAGCTAGCTACCTCTGTACCTTGCTGCTACCTCGCATCAAGCTGCTGAATCGTGCTTTTAATTCAGTATTCACGTGAACAAAACGCTGACGTAAGCTTATTGTATCCTGGTTAAAAAGTTTTGTGTTTGCGGTACATGTTGCACTTTGTTTGTGAGCTTTATTGTGTGTTTTTTCCTTCTATACACAGTTTTTAAATCCCAGGGGTCCGCCTCACCAACCGCCAGCTCCATCACTATCCGGCATCTCCCAGTCAAGTGCTGGTAAGGCACAACAAACTGAAAATTACTACCCGGTTGTTTTTATATGTGATTGTTATTTTCTATAGACGCATAATAAGGAATTTAAAAATGTCTTTCTACGTTTATAAAAATACTAGATTCAGGGGTGTTCATAGCCACAGTGGCCCAGTGTTATAGGTGTGTTGGTGGTGGAAATACTGTTGTATTTTCACAAAAAAAAAAAAGGAGCACATGTACCGACTTCAAATCAACATGCTTGATTGCAATTCTTCAAGTCAGCTAACACTATTAACCCATTCTGATTTATGAGGCCACAGTACAAAAGAAATTCTTTTAAAAATAACCCATTAAATCAAAATACTTTTTACAATTAATCCTTTTTGAAATGAAAGGGGGTCTAACCACAGCACCACAGAAGTTGCATAGTCCACTCTACTGAGGGGCAACAACATGACAGTTGAGCTTAAATACAGCAACGAAGCATCCCACCACAGGCTTTCAACAGTTTAATTCCATAATATTTTTTCTGACATGTTTTGATCCAGTGTTATCTAAATACAATGACTTCTGTCTTTCATATAGGCAAGCTGAAAAGCAACAACATTGCAGACCTTGCATCACTGATGGCCCAGAATCATGCTGAGGAGATGCGGATCCATTAAAGGATGCTCGAACAGCATCAACGGCAGCACAAACAGCGTGAAAGACACCTGCAGTTAGCCCATGAGCAGGAAGCCGCATTAAGAAGGGATGAGCTGACAGAGACGGCTTCCTTCCACGGAGCCTTCCTAAACCATTTTGGCAGTCTGGTCGAAGTACTGAAAGCTCCCCATTTGTAAACATGTTTTGGGAATATTTGTAATGTAATAAAATGTTAGTCTTTTGGATAAAAGTGTGGTTTGTATATTATAACACTGGATGATAAAGGCGAATAATTACATACACATTCCATTGCCTCATATGACCCTAATCCTGCTGTTCAGCCATAAAGGTGTCAAGATTTTTAATGGTAATGTAATTGTTATTGTTAAATTTAATAAATATTACCACTGCTGTATACATTGCTCTACATTGGGTACAGTTTTTAAGTAAAATTGTAAGCAGTTGCACAGGTGTAATTTACATTCAGCAGTAGACACTGATAAAGGTGAAAGTCGAATTGGGTAAAAGGTAAGTACATGTGAATTGAATGTTCTATCGGCATTCCAAATTCTGAGAATTCCAATAAATTATAAGCAGTCTAGTATAATATAAAGCGAAAATACCCATACATGTAAAACCAAATATAACATTTTCGATGTTGTAAACGTTGACATGAATATGATAAACCTATGCTATTGTGATTCAATAGATCCATAGTGATCTTTGGTTTGAAAAAGAAAATTATAATTTGGTGTTGGGCAGTGTGACAATGTCACAGTATTTAGTAGGATTAAAAAAAGTTTCATAAAATTTCTAGGTTCATTGGCAATTCCATCAAACCAAAAGTGAGTTGTCTAGCTGCAGCATTTTTTTTAGTCATTTCTACGTTGTTTTAGTGTGTATTTAGCCACCACTGAACAGATAACCGTTATAAATTACAATAGATCGTACAATGATACTCAAATGATACACAATACAAAAAATGGGCCTAGATTTGGATTGACTTTTTTATAATATTTTTAATTATTTTGTAAGTTAAAGTTAACTGGAAGTATAACAAGTTTCCACATATAATTCCAAGGTCAATTGGCAATTCCATCAAACCAAAAGTGCGTTGTCTAGCTGCTGCTTTTTTTGGGAAGTCAGTTTATCATCAGTGTATCATTATTACACAATACACAAAATGGGTCTAGATTTGGATTGGCTTTTTTATAATATTATAAATTATTTGGTAAGTTAAAGGGGTTTAGGATTAAACTTCTGCATTATTTTAAATTACTCTGGTGTTTCAGCATTTAATTAACCGTCTGTTAACATTTAACCGTTTTGAACAACAGAGGCGATGTAGATGAAAAGTGCACAACATTTTATTTAAAAAACACATTTGACATACACTACTGTTCAAAAGTTTGGGGTCACCCAGACAATTATTTTGTGTTTTCCATGAAAGGTCACACTTATTTACCACCATGAGTTGTAAAATGAATAGAAAATATAGTCAAGACATTGACAAGGTTAGAAATAATATTTGTATTTGAAATAATATTTTTTTCCAGATACTCAACCTGCTCAAAGGAAGGTCAGTTTTATAGCTTCTCTAACCAGCTAAACTGTTTTCAGCTGTGCTAACATGATTGCACAAGGGTTTTCTAATCATCCATTAGCCTTCTGATGCAATGAGCAAACACATTGTACCATTAGAACACTGGAGTGATAGTTGCTGGAAATGGGCCTCTATTAGATATTACACCAAAAACCAGACATTTGCAGCTAGAATAATCATTTACCACATTAGCAATGTATATTAGATATTAGAGTGTATTTCTGATTAGTTTAAAGTTATCTTCATTAAAAAAACAGTGCTTTTCTTTCAAAAATAAGGAAATTTCTAAGTGACCCCAAACTTTTGAACGGTAGTGTATGTATGCACATGAACACTGAACAAATGAAATGATCTCTGAATGATGTCTGCTTCATATGCAGCTGCTTCAGATTCCTCCTGGGCAACCGCTATTCTCCTCTCCTGCTCCAACGTGTGTTGTCTCAATCCACGTCGTCTTCTCCTGTAAAATTCTCTTGTCTCGTTAAAGACATTCATTGTGTTCAAAACCCACAGAAGAATAGTGACCACTCTGGAAATCCTCCGCTCGTAATCCGCTATTTTTTTCTTTGTTGTGGAGGAGTTGGTCGCGTCCTTTACTACGTCAGCAGAGTGTAGCGCCACCTCAATCCCGCCCACCCCCAGCAATACTCGGCTTTCCGCGGTTGTGATGGAGGCGCAGCCGCGGGAGAAACAAGTAAAAAAGAAAAGAGTAGAGCAGAACCATATAGTGGAAATGTGGCAAAACTGTGGTTAGCACAGAAGTCCAATAACTGAACACCACTCGGGTTCAGATCGAGCAGGCCGTTCCTCCCAATCCCCCCCCTCCAGGTTTCACTGTAGTTGCCCACGTGCGCATTGAAGTCCCCCAGTAGGACAATGGAGTCTCCAAGAGCAGCACCTTCCAGCACCCCAGTCACAGACTCCAAAAAGGGTGGGTACTCTGAAACATCACTTGGTGCATAGGCACAAATGATGGTCAGGACCCGTTTCCCAACCCGAAGGCGCAGGGAAGCAACCCTTTCATCCACCGAGGAAAACTCCAATATAGAGGCAGCAAGGTGGATACAAGAATACCCACCCCTGCTCATCGCCTCTCGCCCGGGGCAACTCCAGAAAAGGCCAAGCTCCAGCCCCTCTCCAGGAGACTGGTTCCAGAACCGTATAACATATTTTTCCCTCAAAAGTTGGGTTAGAGGCCCTTAGATAAACCCACTGCAGAGGTATACCTATAAACTAGGGTTTAGATCCCCACAAGTATATAGTTGCCTTTTGCTTTAGACACACACACACACACACACATACACAATGCATTCATCACTGATATATAAAAATATAGGCTTTCAAGCTACATAAAATCGTATTAGATGATTTATCTGTTGAAGGTACAGGCAGATGGCACTCTGGCCTGTGTGTTTCTCTTTAGAATTGTGAAATGCCAGCTTTTAATGGTGGTTTAGCTGACGGTATAAACCCCTACACCTGGGACATATGCAACTATATTTGTAAAAGGCTCTGGTCAATCACACTAGGCTACTAGACTGTTGGAGGCCAACAGGTAAAGGATAAGTAAACTGGAGGGTGGGTTTTTTCTGCACCAGGTTGGGTATCTCCGCTTTAGCATAGCATTGAGAAACGAAGTTTCAATGGCTGTTTTTACTCTTGGAAAAACTGCTGCCCAGGGAGACGTCTCTAGAGTTTTACTTTGATGTAATATGGGAAAACCTCAAAGTAATACTGTGAGCCCTGACAGCAATTCCCATATGCAAAAATATATGAGGCAAAAATATGGTGATGAAAGTGTCTCGCTGGTGCCTATCTGGTCTGAAATGGGTTTCCCTGATGGAGGATCATTTAGTTTCCATCAACTACATTCTCTGAAAGAAAAGTTAGATGAGAAAAAACAGAAAGTATGAATGCATGATAATTAAGAGAGCTCCTTCCCTCTAAATAAACAATGACATCATGTACAGTGGTGTGAAAAAGTGTTTGCCCCCTTCCTGACTTCTTGGTTTTTTTGTATGTTTGTCACATTTAAATGTTTCAGATCATCAAACAAATTTAAATATTAGACAAAGATAACACAAGTGAACAAAAAAATCCAAACAAACATGGCCCTGTGTCAAAAAGTGATTGCCCCCTAAACCTAATTGGTGGGCTACTCTTAGCAGCAATAACTTCAATCAAGTGTTTGCAATAATTGGCAATGAGTCTTTTACAGCGCTGTGGAGGAATTTTGGCCCTCTCATCTTTGCAGAATTGTTGTAATTCAGCCACCCTGGAGGGTTTTTGAGCATGAACCGCCTTTTTAAGGTCATGCCACAGTATCTCAATTGGATTCAGGTCAGACCTTTGACTAGGCCACTCTAAAGTCTTCATTTTGTTTTTCTTAAGCCATTCAGAGGTGGACTTGCTGGTGTGTTTTGGATCATTGTCCTGCTGCAGAACCCAAGTGCGCTTCAGCTTGAGGTCACGAACAGATGGCCGGACATTCTCCTTCAGGATTTTTTGGTAGACAGCAGAATTCATGGTTCCATTTACCACAGCAAGTCTTCCAGGTCCTGAAGCAGCAAAACAGCCCCAGACCATCACACTACCACCACCATATTTTACTGTTGGTATGATGTTCCTTTTCTGAAATGCTGTTACTTTTATGCCAGATGTAATGGGACACACACCTTTCAAAAAGTTCAACTTTTGTCTCGTCAGTCCACAAAGTATTTTCCCAATAGTCTTGGGGATCATTGAGATGTTTTCTGGCAAAACTGAGACGAGCCTTTATGTTCTTTTTGCTCAGCAGTGGTTTTTGTCTTGGAACTCTGCCAGGCAGGCCATTTTTGCCCAGTCTCTTTCTTATGATGGAGTCATGAACACTGACCTTAACTGAGGCAAGTGAGGCCTGCAGTTCTTTGGATGTTGTTGTGGGGTCTTTTATGACCTCTTGGATGAGTCGTTGCTGCGCTCTTGGGGTAATTTTGGTAAGCCGGCCACTCCTGGGAAGGTTCACCATTGTTCCATGTTTTTGCCATTTGTGGATAATGGCAGTCATTGTGGTTCACTGCAGTCACAAAACTTTAGAAATGGCTTTATAACCTTCTCCAGACTGAGAGATCATAATGACTTTGTTTCTCATTTGTTCCTGAATTTCTTTGGATTGCATCATGAGGTCTAGCTTTTGAGGATCTTTTGGTCTACTTCACTTTGTCAGGTAGGTCCTATTTAAGTGATTTTGTGATTGAGAACAGGTGTGGCAGTAATCAGGCCTGGGTGTGGCTAAAGAAATTGAACTAAGCTTTCCAAAGGTGTGATAAACCACAGTTAATTTGTTTTAAGAGGGGGGTCACTTTTTCACACAGGGCAATGTAGGCTCTGATTTTTTTTAACCATTAATAATAAACACCTTCATTTTAAAACTGCATTTTGTGTTTACTTATGTTATCTTTGTCTATTACTTAAATTTGTATGATGATCTGAAACATTTAAGTGTGACAAACATACAAAAAATGAGAAATCAGGAAGGGGGCAAACACTTTTTCACATCAGTGTACAAAGGTTCTCAAGGTTGTCATAGCTGGGGGGGGGGGGGGTGCTGGGGATAAGCTCCCAGTGCTTACAAAATGATCCTTATGGTGTCTGTCTCAAATAGCCGCTGACAACCAAGTTCAGCTCCTGGCCTGCTCGTGCGGCTTGGCCTCAAGTCTGGCGGAACAGCTTTTACTGACAGAAGAAGGGGTGTGGGCAGGTCTCTGGCCCCTTAAAACCAGTTGCTTTGGGTAGATGGGGCTCGTCAACCTGGTAGGGTAGCCCATCTCAGGGAAGGAAAACCCTGATTTCAAACCTCCGCTGCCTTGCGGCATACCTGGTCATGGGAAAGGCTTCAGGAGTCAACTGTGAGGAAAAATCTGGAGTCGGAGTCCCTAAGGTGGTCTGCTGCTGTATTCAGCATTGTTCTGGCAACTCCTGCAACACTGCTGGTGCCAAACTATATTGGCTTTGCTGTTCCTTTGGATCCACCACCAGTGTGAAGGGGAGGATCTACTACTTGGTCAACAGTTGGTTCTCCACATTACCCTGCCTTGGCTTGCGCCCTGGAGAGGACACTCCAGCTTTACCTTACAGCATCGAAACAACATGGGAAGCAGCAGTCTACCGGTGATAAGCCATAGTGCTTGATTGGCGTAGAGTATGGCGCTAGGGGTTGCTTCCAACAGAGGGAGGGTTTTTCGGATTTCACTGGACAGTTACCGCCCACCTCAAGCTGGGCAGCCCCCAGCCAGACAGGTACTGTCCTGCCACAGTCTGCCTTCCTCATTGGGTGCATGGGGATTAGAATAAAACCAACAAGCAGGCTGCAATTATTGCACCAGGCAAGAAAGGAAACATCCAAACACATGACACATGAGACCAGTTCTTAAACTTGGAACCTGGAACGTCCATGCTTTGACACCAGGACTCACTGTGGATCCTCAGGACATCAGCGATGCTAGAAAGACAGCAGTCATCAACAATGAGCTACTGAGATTATAGGTAGACATTGCCGCTCTGCAAGAAATGCACCTAGCTGGATCAGGCACGCTCAAGGAGAAAGACTACTCATTCTACTGGCAAGGAAAGTGTGAAGAGGAGCGCAGAGAACATGGAGTTGGATTCACCGTCAGGAACTCCTTGCTGAAAATGGCTGAACCAGGTGACAAGGGGTGTGACCCTCTGTTGACGCTCTGACTCCACACCTTTAATGGCCCAGTCACCCTTGTCAGTGCATACTACTCTGACATCCACACCTGAGGCAAAGGACGAGTTTTACACCAAGCTTAGCGACATCATCAAGAACATCCCCAGCAACGAACAGTGTCCTCCTTAGTGACTTCAATGCCAGGGTGGGCCTCAACCATGACTCTTGGCCTTCCTGTCTAGGATATTTTGGAGTTGGCAAGATAAAAGAGAACGGGCAGCACCTGTTAGAGCTTTGCTCTTACCACAGCCTCCGTGTGACCAAGTCCTACTTCCAAATGAAGCCACAACACAGAGTGTCATGGCAACACCCTCGCTTAAAGCACTGGCACTAGCTGGACATGGTCATTGTCAGACGCACAAGATTGAAGCTCATGCTCCTCACTCGCACATACCACAGTGCAGACTGCAACACTGACCACTCACTAGTGTGCAGCAAGATCAGGATTCTCCCAAAGAAGATCCATCACAACAAGCAAGATAGGAAGCCTCACATCAACACCACCAAGATGCAGCATCCAGAGAAAATTGAGGAATTTGTCAAGTCCTTTGAGGACGCCCTGTCCGCAGACCACCCGCACAGCTCTGCCTCTGTGAACTGGGACCACCTCCGGGAGATCATTCAGAAAACAGCTTTCACAACCTTTGGGAGGAAGACCTCTAAGAACTGCGATTGGTTTGAAGCCAAGTTGAGTGAGATGACTCCCGTTATTGAAGCAAAACATGCTGTTCTAACTGAATACAAGCGCTCACCGAGCAAGAAATCCCTTCAAGCACTCAGAGCAGCCAGAAGTAAAGTACAGTAGACAGCAAGAAGATGTGTCAATGAGTATTGGCAGCAGCTCAGCAATGACATCCAGACTGCAGCTGTAACTGGTAACATCAGAGGGATGTATGAGGGGATCAAGAAAGCTCTTAGTCCAACTCAGAGCAAGACGGCCCCCCTCAAATCATCCAGCGGAGAAATGATTACCAATAAAGGTAAGCAGATGGAGAGATGGGTAGAACACTACTCAGAGCTGTACTCCAGAGAAAACATTGTGGCAACTTCAGCTTTAGATGCCATTGAACCTCTGCCCATCATGGAGGAGCTAGATGTCGAACCAACACTGGAGGAGCTCAGCAAGACTATGGACAGCTTAGCCTGTGACAAGGCACCGGGCATGGTTGGCATCCCGCCGGACCTGATTAAGTGCTGCAAAACCACCCTCCTGCAGCCACTACATGGTGTTCTCTGTCAGTGCTGGAGTGAAGGAGCTGTACTGCAAGACATATGTGACGCTAAGATTGTCACCCTGTACAAGAACAAGGGTGACAGAAGTGCTGCAAAAACTACAGGGGCATCTCCCTCCTGAGCACTGTAGGCAAACTCTATGCCTGTGTCGTGCTCGTGTGGTCTCAGAAGCTAGCTGAGTACATTTACCCAGAGTCCCAGTGTGGCTTCCGAGCAGAACACTGAACAGTAAACATGATCTTCTCCCTATGCCAATTACAGGAGAAGTGCAAAGAGCAGCAGAAGCCCCTCTACGTTGCCTTTATCACCCTCACTAAGGCATTTGATCTGGTCAGCAGGGATGGATTCTTCAACATCCTCCTGAAAATAGGATGCCCCCCGAAATTACACAGCATGATCAGATCCTTCCACGACAACATGAAGGCAACCATTCAGTATGAGGGCAGCACATCTGAGCCATTTGACATCAAGAGCGGTGTGAAACAAGGCTGCATCCTTGTACCCACACTCTTCAGCATCTTCTTTTCTCTGCTCCTGAAGCACGCCTTTGCGACCTCGACAGAAGGAGTGTACCTACACACCCGATCAGATGGATGACTCTTCAACCTCGTTAGACTGAGAGCGAAGACCAAGGTGTGCGACGCCATTATCACAGACATACTCTTCATTGATGATGCTGCAGTCATTTCACACACTGAGCAACAACTCCAGTGTCTCATGGATGGATTCTCCCAAGCATGCAAAGACTTTGGGCTCATCATCAGCCTGAAAAAGGCCTTGTTGGGTCAAGATGTGGAAACACCACCTGTCATCACCATCGACAGTTATGAACTAGATGTTGTCCACCAGTTCACATATCTTGAATTTACCATCAGTGACAGCTTGTCCCTTGCCCTTTTAGACTCTATTCCTACCAGGTAATTTAAAGAAGTCTTCCCATTTATTGGTAGCTTTATTCTTCAAATAATCAATTCTTCATTAACTTTAGTCCATGTACCGCAGGCTTTTAAAACTGCTGAAATTAAACCCTTACTCAAAAAAGCCAATGCTGGATCCAGGAGTTTTAGCTAACTATAGACCAATCTCTAATCTCCCTTTCATTTCAAAAATCTTAGAAAGAGTTGTTGCTACGCAATTATTTGACCACTTGCAGGGAAATGGTTTATTTGAAGAGTTTCAATCTGGGTTTAGAATCCACCATAGTACTGAAACAGCCTTAGTGAAGGTCACTAATGACCTCCTGATCGTATCTGATAATGGACTTGTTTCTGTACTTGTCCTTTTAGACCTTAGTGCAGCTTTTGATACTATCGATCATAATATTCTACTTGATAGATTAGAACACTATGTTGGAACTTCATTGCAGTGGTTTAGATCTTATTTATCTGATGGGTTCCAGTTTGTTCATGTCAATAATGAGTTTTCTTTCAACTCAAAGCTCAGTCATGGAGTTCCACAGGGATCTGTGCTAGGCCCTACTCCTTTTAGTTTATATATGCTTCTGTTAGGCAACATTATTAGAAAGCACTGTATATATTTTCATTGTTATGCAGATGACACACAATTATACCTGTCAATGAAGCCAAATGATAGCAATCAATTAGCCAAGTTAGATGCCTGTCTTAAGGAAATCAAAGCTTGGATGACTTGCAATTTCCTGCTATTAAATTCAGATAAGATTGAAGTCATTCTTGTTGAATTGAATTGAATTGAATTTCACAACAACAGTCATCTCATAGCACTTTCAACTGTAGGGGAAACCCCCACAGTTGCAGAAAAACCCCAGCAATCAGGCGATCCCATGTGAGCAAGCGCTTGGTGACGGTGGAGAGGAAAAACTCCCTTTTAACAGGAAGAAACCTCCAGCAGAACCAGGCTCAGGGAGGGGCAGTCATCTGCTGCGACTGGCTGGGGGTGAGGGGATAGAGAAGATGAAAAGAGCAGACATGTAGAGAGCAAACAGCATGATGGGGACTCAATCTATGGGAGAGAACAAAGAGATGTTAATGACCAGCAAAAAAAAATATTTCATTGAGAGTGAAGAAAGGAGTGTGACATGTTTCAGGACCCAGGAGACAGACACAGACACGGGCAGATACGACCAATTATTCTTTATTAAGAGTGAGAGAGTGTAGTGCGTGTGTGAGTGCAGATATGGCAGTCTGGTCACCGGAGCTGAGCAATTCAGACGATGACTTGGCAACCCTGGAACACACAAGCAGAAACCGTTAAGGCTGTTCGGCGATAATGGACAATTGCAGGTGTGAAGCTTACTTGAGAAAACCACAGGTTGAGTTCTGCTGACTCCAAGTGTCCGTGTGATGTGAAGGTGTTTGTGCTCGTAGCTGTGGTAGAGGTTGCTCCTGTAGCGGTGGGGATGGTTTAGGCGAGGGTGGTAATAGTACCTGCAGCTGTGACGATGATTGCTCCCGTAGCCGTGGAGGTGATAGTGTTTGTAGCTGTGGTGATGATGGCTCCTGTAGCCGTGGAGGTAATTGTACTGGTAGCTGTGGTGATGATGGCTCCTGTAGCCGTGGAGGTAATTGTACCTGCAGCTGTGGTGGTGATAGTACCTGTAGCTGAGGTGATGGTTGCACCCGTAGCTGTGGTGGTAAGGAGGAGCTCCGAGAAGGAGAGGGAGATGCCCCGTTGGCCGGGGAAGCTGGTCCGCCGCCTGGGAGGTCCACCTGTGCACAGGGGTTAAGATTTGGAGTAGAATAGCAAAGGGTATTCTTACGTGGCTGGTCTTGACGTGACGTTCTTGGCTTGGCTGAAGAACGAAGCTCTGGCTCATACTCAGACGAGGAAGACAGACGACTCCGTGCCGGGCTGTCAGCGACACTGGCTTTTAACAGCCGCTGATTGGCACCTGCTGGTCTGTGCACAGCTGGAGCTAATGAGACAGAAGACAGCCCAGCGGCCGTCATGAGAGAGTGAAGCCCAGTGCATTATTGGAGGTCCCCCGGCTGTCTAAACCTAATAGCAGCATAACTAAGGGAGGGTTCAGAGACACATGATCCCTCCCTAATTGTAGGCTACATCAAAAAGGAAGATTTTAACCCTATTCTTAAAAACAGAGATCCGAGTCTGACTCCCGAATCCAGATTGGCAGCTGGTTCCACAGGAGAGGAGCTTGATAACTGAAGGCTCTGCCTCCCATTGTACTTTTGGAGATTCTAGGTATTACAAGTAATCCTGCATTTTGGGAGCATGGTGCTCTGTTAGGATAATACGGTAGTATCAGATCTTTTAAATAAAAAGGGGCCTGACTGTTTAGAGCTTTGTAAGTAAGAAGAAGGATTTTAAACTTAATTCTAAACTCTATAGGAAGCCAATGAAGGGAGGCCAGAACCGGAGAAATATGATCTCTCTAGTACCTGTTAAAATTCTTGCTGCAGCATTTTGGATCAACTGAAGACTTTTTAAAGATGTTTTAGGACAACCTGATAATAAAGAGTTACAATAATCTAATCTAGGGCTAACAAAAGCATGGAACAGTTTCTCAGCATCACTCTGAGACAAGATGCTCCTAATCATGGCAATATTACTTAAATGATAGAAGGCAGTCTTAGAAACAAATTTAATATGTGAATTGAAAGACAGATCTTGATCAAAAATAACTCCAAGGTTCCTCACAGAGCTATTAAGAGAAAGAGTAACCGCATCCAAACTAAAAGTTTGATTTGGAAAGGTATTTCTAAGGTTTTTTGGACCAACAAGAATGACTTCAGTCTTATCTGAATTTAATAGCAGGAAATTACAAGTCATCCAAGCTTTGATGAAGCTTTTTTTTTTAAATAAAAAAATTAAAATGTGTCAGAGGAACAAACTGACTCTTAATGTAACTTGATTTCTAATCATTTTTAATTAGTCCAGTAGCGATAATATATAAAGGTGAAGTCATCTCAAATGCACATTAAAAAAACAATTTTATAACAACACTGCAAAATTAAGAGGGAAAAAGTGCATAAAATTAATGACATGAAATTGTACAATTGATTTTTTTTCCAGTATGTAATTTAAAATGTAGAAAATGACATGGTCCTTTTATTGGTTATTGTACAGTATATAAACTATAGAATTTACTGGAAATGTATATCGTGATATATATCATTGTCAAATAAGATTACTTATATCATGATATGAAATTTTGGTCATATAGCACAGCCCTAGTCCAAGGATTTAAATCGATCATGGAACACAGTGAAGACCGTCATCTTCAAGTGAAGAAAATATGGCACAACAGTGACATTACCAAGAACTGGATGTCCCTCCAAAATTGATGAAAAGACAAGAAGAAAACTGGTCAGGGAAGCTGTCAAGAGGCCGACAGCAACACTGAAGGAGCTGCAGGAATTTCTGGCAAGTACTGGCTGTTCAGTACATGTGACAACAATCTCCTGTCTAGGGTGGCAAGGCAGAAGCCTTATCTTACGAAGAAAAACATCCAAGCCTAGCTATATTTTGCAAAAACACATTTGAAATCTCCCAAACGCATGTGGGAAAATGTGTTCTGGTCGGATAAAACCAAGGTTGAACTTTTTGGCCATAATTCCAAAGGGTATATTTGGCACAAACACAAC
Organism: Pholidichthys leucotaenia; assembly: GCA_020510985.1. Lineage (NCBI taxonomy): Eukaryota > Metazoa > Chordata > Actinopteri > Cichliformes > Pholidichthyidae > Pholidichthys > Pholidichthys leucotaenia. Next base: position 243,357 of record JAJAQF010000046.1, read on the forward strand.
ACTGCTCATCACCAAAAGAACAACGTACCTACAGTGAAGCATGGTTGTGGCAGCAAAATACTTTGGGGCTGTTTGTCTTCAGCTGGAACTGGAGCCTTAGTCACGGTGGAGGGAATTATGAACAGTTCCAAATACCAGTCAGTGTTGGCACAAAACCTTCAAACTTCTGCTAAAAAGCTGATGAAGAAGAACTTCACCTTTCAGTACGACAATGACCCAAAGCACACATCCAAATCAACAAAAGAATGGCTTCACCAGAAGAAGATTAACGCTTTGGAATGGCCCAGCCAGAGTCCAGACCTGAATCCGATCGAACATCTGTGGGGTGATGTGAAGAGGGCTGTGCACAGGAGATGCCCACAAAATCTGACAGATTTGGAGCGTTTTTGCAAAGAAGAGCGGGCAAATATTGCCACATCAAGATGTGCCACACTGATAGACCGCAAAAGACTGAGTGCTGTAATAAAAGCCAAAGGTGCTGCAACAAAGTATTAGTTTAAGGGTGTGCAGATTTATGCAACCTGGTTATTGTAAGTTTTTTATTTTTTATTTTCCCCTTAAATTTTTTTAACATCATAAAAACCTAGCATTTAAACAGGGGTGTGTAGACTTTTTAATATCAACTGTAACCAAAAGTACTGTTCCATGTTCTGGCCTGAATTTTTGAAAAAACTTATTGAGAAAAAACGTGAATCAGATGGTGGTACCCTGTGCTATTTGGTGCTATTCTGTAATTTCCCAGTTTGGGATCAATAAAGTACATCAAAGTACATCTATATATACACGTGGACAAAATTATTGGTATCCCTCTGTTAATGAAAGAAAAACCCACAATGGTCACAGAAATAACTTGAATCTGACAAAAGTCGTAATAAATAAAAATTCTATGAAAATTGACCAATGAAAATCAGACAGTGTTTTTGAATTGTGGTTCAACAGAATTATTTTAAAAAGCAAACTCATGAAACAGGCCTGGACAAAAATGATGGTACCCTTAACTTAATATTTTGTTGCACAACCTTTTGAGGCAATCACTGCAATCAAACGATTTCTGTAACTGTCAGTGAGACTTCTGCACCTCTCAGCAGGTATTTTGGCCCACTCCTCATGAGCAAACTGCTCCAGTTGTCTCAAGTTTGAAGGGTGCCTTCTCCAGACGACATGTTTCAGCTCCTTCCACAGATGTTCAATAGGATTTAGATCAGGGCTCACAGAAGGCCACTTTAGAATAGTCCAATGTTTCGCTCTTAGCCATTCTTGGGTGTTTTAAGCTGTGTTTTGGGTCATTATCCTGTTGCAAGACCCATGACCTGCGACTGAGACCAAGCTGTCTGACACTGGGCAGCACATTTCTCTCTAGAATACCTTGATAGTCTTGAGATTTCATTGTACCCTGCACAGATTCAAGACACCCTGTGCCAGATGCAGCAAAGCAGCCCCAGAACATAACAGAACCTCCTCCATGTTTCACAGTAGGGACAGTGTTCTTTTTTTGGTATGCTTCATTTTTGTGTCTGTGAACAGAGTGCTGATGTGCCTTGCCAAAAAGTTCCAGTTTTGTCTCGTCTGTCCATAGGACATTCTCCCAGAAGCTCTGTGGCTTGTCAACATGCAGTTTGGCAAATTCCAGTCTGGCTTTTTATGATTTGTTTTCAACAGTGGTGTCCTCCTTGGTCGTCTCCCATCAAGTCCACTTTGGCTCAAACAACGACAGAAGGTGCGATCTGACACTGATGTACCTTGACCTTGGAGTTCACCATGAATGTGTTTAGAGGTCGTTCTGGGCTCTTTTGTTACCATTCGTATTATCCGTCTCCTCCTGCGGCCACGTCCAGGGAGGTTGGCTACAGTCCCGTGGAGCTTAAATTTCTGAATAATATGTGCAACTGTAGTCACAGGAACATCAAGCTGCTTGGAGATGGTCTTATAGCCTTTACCTTTAACATGATTGTCTATAATTTTCTTTCTAATCTCCTGAGACAACTCTCTCCTTTGCTTCCTCTGGTCCATGTTTAGTGTGGTACACACCATGTCACCAAACAGCACAGTGACTACTTGTCACCCTTTAAATAGGCCGACTGACTGATTACAAGTTTGTAGACACCCGCGATGTTAATTAGAGGACACATCTTGGTTGAACATGTCCCTATGCTCACATTATTTTCAATCTTTTCTAGGGGTACTATCATTTTTGTCCAGGCCTGTTTCATGAGTTTGTTTTTTAAAATACAGTGGGGTAAAAAAGTATTTAGTCAGCCACCAATTGTGCAAGTTCTCCCACTTAAAAGATGAGAGAGGTCTCCAATTTTCATCATAGGTATACCTCAACTATGAGAGACAAAATAAGAAAAAAAAAATCCAGAAAATCACGTTGAAGGATTTTTAATGAATTAACTGGTAAATTCCTCGGTAAAACAAGTATTTGGTCAATAACAAAAGTTCATCTCAATACTTTGTTACATACCCTTTGTTGGCAATAACAGAGGTCAAACGTTTTCTGTAAGTTTTCACAAGGTTTTCACACACTGTTGCTGGTATTTTGGCCCATTCCTCCATGGAGATCTCCTCTAGAGCAGTGATGTTTTGGGGCTGTCGCAGGGCAACACGAACTTTCAACTCCCTCCAAAGATTTTCTATGGGGTTGAGATCTGGAGACTGGCTAGGCCACTCCAGGACCTTGAAATGCTTCTTACGAAGCCACTCCTTTGTTGCCCGGGCGGTGTGTTTGGGATCATTGTCATGCTGAAAGACCCAGCCATCTTTCATCTTCAATGCCCTTGCTGATGGAAGGAGGTTTTCACTCAAAATCTCACGATACATGGCCCCATTCATTCTTTCCTTTACACGGATCAGTCGTCCTGGACCCTTTGCAGAAAAACAGCTCCAAAGCACGATGTTTCCACCCCCATGCTTCACAGTAGGTATGGTGTTCTTTCTCCTCCAAACACGACAAGTTGAGTTTTTACAATAAAGTTCTATTTTGGTTTCATCTGACCATATGACATTCTCCCAATCCTCTTCTGGATCATCCAAATGCTCTCTAGCAAACTTCAGACGGGCCTGGACATGTACTGGCTTAAGCAGGGGGACACGTCTGGCACTGCAGGATTTGAGTCCCTGGCGGCGTAGTGTGTTACTGATGTAGGCTTTGTTACTTTGGTCCCAGCTCTCTGCAGGTCATTCACTAGGTCCCCCCATGTGGTTCTGGGATTTTTGCTCACCATTCTCGTGATCATTTTGACCCCACGGGGTGAGATCTTGCGTGGAGCCCCAGATCGAGGGAGATTATCAGTGGTCTTGTATGTCTTCCATTTTCTAATAATTGCTCCCACAGTTGATTTCTTCACACCAAGCTGCTTACCTATTGCAGATTCAGTCTTCCCAGCCTGGTGCAGGTCTACAATTTTGTTTCTGGTGTCCTTTGACAGCTCTTTGGTCTTGGCCATAGTGGAGTTTGGAGTCTGACTGTTTGAGGTTGTGGACAGGTGTCTTTTATACTGATAAAGAGTTCAAACAGGTGCCATTAATACAGGTAACGAGTGGAGGACAGAGGAGCCTCTTAAAGAAGAAGTTACAGGTCTGTGAGAGCCAGAAATCTTGCTTGTTTGTAGGTGACCAAATATTTATTTTACCGAGGAATTTACCAATTAATTCATTAAAAATCCTTCAATGTGATTTTCTGGATTTTTTTTTTCTCATTTTGTCTCTCATAGTTGAGGTATACCTATGATGAAAATTGGAGACCTCTCTCATCTTTTAAGTGGGAGAACTTGCACAATTGGTGGCTGACTAAATACTTTTTTGCCCCACTGTAGTTCTGTTGAACCACAATTCAAAAGCACTGTCTGGTTTTCATTGGTTAATTTTCATAGAATTTTTATTTATTACCACTTTTGTCAGATTCAAGTTATTTCTGTGACCATTGTGGGTTTTTCTTTCATTAACAGAGGGGTACCAACAATTTTGTCCACGGCTGTATGCCCCCCCAAACATTATACCGGGAAGACTCTGCAATTGAAACCAAATTTGCTCTTGAGCTGAGGTATCAGTAACAGTAATGTCATAATAAATATCACATTTAAAAAGAAGAACAGCACCTCCTCTATGGCAATTTTGGTTTTTAGCTGTAACAGGTACAAATCCGGGTGCATAAGAAACATTTGCTCTTTTTTATTTCTGTTAACACAACTACATCATGATCCCTTAACCACCGAGTGACATTTATATTTTCCAGTTTATTACTCAGACCATTGATATTCCAAACCCCAAGTCTTAGATGCTTGGACCCTGTAGCTGAAAAGGTGACACATACGTGCAGATCACCTCACCATCTTTGGTTACAGCACACTTTTTGTAGTACACTTTGATCATACACTGGACATTTGCAGGGGCTGCCCTCTCAGCTTTTGCAAAATCATGCACCCTCTTCCATTCGCTGCGCACTGCAGGGTGGAGATCTTTTTTTATATACACTTTTTTGTGATCATCTTTGGTGGAATTCTTCAACTTGCTGGCATTTTCTAATACAATCTTTGCCTCTGTTATGGTATTTGTAATCACCAATAATGGACGGGGTGGTGCAATTTCAGCCCTTGGTTTCCCCAGCCTCATAACTTTAGCAGGCACAACACCAAAGCACTGTATCTCCACTAATATGTCTTCTATTTCAGCTGCATCCTTTCCCAGTATTTTTCTCCTTTTTCTCTACCACTCCAGTAAATATACGATTCTTCTCTGTGTCTTTAATTTCCAAAATCTTAACAGACACCGTGTGCACTTGAGAACAAACACCATGTGTTTGTGTGTGCAGGCTGCCCTTTCGAGTGTCGCATTTTGTGCCACACAAAGCGGGATATGTTTTATTTTGGAGGGGACTGGCACGGGAAAAAAAGAGGAGCAGAGGATATGCGAGGTGAACTGGGATGCAGAGACTGCTTCTCGCTGACAAGACAGGCTTCTCTGCTGCTCACTCCAAGGGAGGGACTGAACAAATGCTGTTTTAAGAGAATTTTTTTTTTTTTCCCCCATTTCTTCCGGCTTCTCCTGGTTCCACAGGTTCCTTTTGCACAGGTCTCTGGAGGAGGAGTGCGACAGAGAAAGAGGAAGCTCCTTGGTGCAACGTAGGCTAGTCTAGGGGTGTGAAGTATGTGGCCTGCGGACTAAAAGTGACCGATTAGTTTGTATGGTGTGGTGAGTGTGTTTAGGTGGTTAGGATTGATGACTGAAGTGCATTTCCACATCAGTATGTATGTACATTTAAAATAATTTCTAGATCTTGAAGAGTTGTTTTTAATCATAAAGTGAAATATTTTATTTTAATGACTAAACCAGTCCCTCCAGGATTTCGCAATGTTGCGATCATACGAATTCACATGAAATCAAGCCATCCTCGCATCTTTTGTGTGACCTTGCAACTTTGTCCAATCACCACAACTTTCCCACAATTTTGGCCAATCCCGGTCAACTTCTGCCAATTTCACCAATCATATTTGTCCCTGAGTAGCGCTTAAACGCTCAGTCTAACCAATCAGATGCATAAATCACTTCCATGTCTAAAGTGAGTATTAAGAAGAAGAAGCCAACTTTATTGTCATTCAGTCCATACAGCCAATCATGTACAGCAGAACGATATTACGTTTCTCCTATCTACAATGTTAATCATATGTAGAATCAGAGGAGCCGCTGCCATACAAGACGCTGCCACAAACAACAACTTTTTCTTTCCCCCATTCTATTATGCTGAACAACAAGCTAGAAGGGGGGAAGTACCATTTTTATATAGTCTTTGGTGTGACAAGGCCGGGGGCTTGAACCCATGGCCTCCCAGTTGTGGGGCGGATGCTTTATCAACTAGGCCACCACTCCGGTAACGGAACACATCAGCAAAAAACAGAGTGTATGATTAAAAAAAAGCACTCACCGGCAAGTTTTCCCACACCGTCCCTTCCTCCGTCTCCCCTGACCCACCGGTGGATGTCTCCTTGCGTCTCCGTCCTGACCCTGTGTACGAAGTGCCGGGTTTCTGTTGAAAAATTTCCGCCTGCCTGAAAGCATCCCGTCACGGGAGCGCATGTAAAGAAAGGCACCGTAAAACCACAAACAAGCAAATCTAACACTGCAGCCAGTGTATGAACATTTTATACATCTTTAGAGGTAAAAAGCATTATTACTACATCTTTCTCAATGAGCTTTAAAGCTGTGAATCACCGGTCTGGAAATGGACCAATGCCCCCCACCCACCAAATCCCCAGGAAGACCCCTCCTCCTGGTACGACTGTGTGGTAAGACACACAGCAGATAGACAGACAGGTAGAAGTCAGGCACAGAAAGAGACAGAATATTCAGCATTTTTTTTTTTCAGAAAAGCACAGACTTCGATAAACAACATAGAGCAACAGAATAAATTATTTCATTTTTCTCTGCACTCAGTACCGCGTGGTTGGGGACTGCTGCGGTTAGGGAGTTTTCAAATAAAGGTGCTGCCATAATTTCAAAATCTCCACTCTTTAACATGCATTCAATGCAATTTAGCTGTTGGAATGGATATTGTGTTAAAGTCTGTATTTGCTGTTGCACAAAAGAGTTTTTTCTGTACAGCAGAAACTTCTGCTTAATTTACAAATCACCAATAGGAATTTTTTACAATCCTGTTTTTTTCTTGTGGTATTATATAGAATATCTTTGCAGTAAACTATGGCAAAAAGGATCTGCTTTAAAATTTGTAATTCTTCCCACAACTTTTAATGCAAAAAACCCTCTCAAAACATCACAACTTTTTTAAAAAGCTCCCGCAAATTCAGGCTTTTTGGGCAGCAACAATGATAAAAACATCCTGGAGGGACTGCTAAATTGCACTACTTGGGGTTAGCATTGCTGCCTAACGGCTCGAAGGTGCCAGGTTCAAATCCCAGGCTGGCAGGAGTGGAAACCTTTCTGTGTGGAGTTTGCATGTTCTCCCTGTGCTGTGTGGGTTTACTCCCACAATCCAAAGGCGTGCATGCCAGGTTAATTAGTGATTCTAAATGGCCCCTTGGTATCTGTCTCTAATAGGCCCTTAGAATAGAGGGTTAGTCCTAGTGAAGTGCTTTGAGTGGTCTTCGAGACTCAAAAAGTGCTATGTAAGTACAGGTCCTTATCCTTGCAGTCAATTTTTAGAGCGGTCACAGATGATTTTATCGTGTTACAAGTTTTTGTCTTGTGCTACATGACTGTGAACCTCTGTAGCACCAGTGCTATGAGCAAAAAAGTTAATGTACAGTCCTGTAAATGCAGACTGTGGCTAATGATGAGGGCCCATTGACATAGAACTGACAGCAGCCAGGACCGGCAGACGTCCCATACGGAACATGTATGGAACGTTCCATACGGGAATATGTACGGAACGCATACAGTGCATTCCATAGCGTTCATTCCATGTTTTAGTAGACACGGATGCGGAAAAATAGTGCCGGTAAAACCTCTCCCCTCTGGAGACTCGTTGCAAATCTTTACATTTTCACACCTGCAAAATCCTGGCGTCATATGGATGGACAGTGAAAATGTGAACTAACTTTGACAGTTTGGAGTAAAAATGTTCCCGAAATCTCTGAGCTTTGTTCACATTGTTCACTCACTCCCTCCCTACTTCCTATACAGTGAAGTTAGATATAGTGGACTACAGCTTTCAGACACTACTGGGCTTGTTTTCGCAACGTGGTTAATAACATCATCATGGTGAGACAGTAAAACGTAAATGACTAACGGTGGTAAAAAATGAATCCCTACATGCTATTTGTAGTAAATATGTATTAAATCAAAAGGTTTTTGCTGAATTAGTTTATACTGTGATGTGAAGCTCTCCTCTCACTGTGCCGTTAGCTGTGCATTGCATTATGGGATACACTGGCTAATGTAGTGACCATTGTACACTACTTTTCAAAATGCATTGTGGGATAGTTTGAGTGGACTTTATCCACCGTATTCCTAGCCCCCATAATGCCTTGAGTGAATTATGGGCACAACTTCCGGTACTAGTTTAGAACGAGGAGTTATCACAGAAACGGGACACTTTTCCTTGTTAAAAAACAATGACTTCGGCATCAAAAATGCGGGAACACAGCGTTTTGCGCCTCAAAAAGAGTAATATAATCATACCACTTCCCACAACTATCGAAGGATGTCACGTCGTCGGCCTCCGTCGGTCTATGATGACCATGGAAGAGAATCCTAAACGTCTGCTCTGCTGGAACAGCACCGCCTGTGGCTGAACAGGCCGATGCGCGAATGGCAGTCCCTGTCACACAGGTCGCACTTGTGGGTGGTCTCCGTGCTGCTGGGTCTGTGGCGGTTCTTCCTGCGGGTCCTTTTTTCATCTGCTGCAGCTGTTGGTCTCTCTTCACCCGCCTTGAGCTTTCTGGTCAGGGTGTCTCTCCATTTGGAGCGGTCCGTTGCAAGGTCCTCCCAGCGCTCTGTGTTGATCTCCAGGGCCTTCATGTCTCTCTTGCAGATGTCTCTAAAGTGCAGCTGTGGGCAGCCAACGTCTCTCCTGCCAGTCGCAAGTTCTCCGTAGAGGACGTCTTTGGGGATTCTGCCATCCTCCATACGGTGAACGTGGCCTAGCCAGCGGAGCCTGCGCTGCCTGAGTAGAGTGAACATGGAGGGAAGGCCGGCACGGGACACTGTGTTGGGCACTTTGTCCTGCCAGGATATGTCCAGGATGTGGCGAATGCAGCGCAAGTGGAAGGAGTTCAGTCTCTTTTCCTGCCGGGCATATGTTGTCCACGTCTCACTCCCATAGAGCAGTGTACTGATGACGCAGGCGTTGTACACTGCCATCTTCGTCTTGACAGAGAGTTTGGGATTCTCCCACACTCGTGTGGTGAGGCGAGCGAGTGTGAAGGCTGATTTTCCAATCCTCTTGTCGATCTCTGTATCAAGGGAGAGGTTGTTGCTGACCGTGGACCCCAGGTACGTGAACTGATTCACGACCTCCAGCTCGTAGTCGTCGATGGTGATGGTTGGTGGTGCTTCCGTGCCTTGCGCCAAGACGTTAGTCTTCTTCAGGCTGATGGTAAGCCCGAAGTCCTTGCATGCCTGGGAGAAGCGGTCCATCAGCGTCTGAAGCTCCTGCTTTGTGTGGGTTGCGACTGCAGTGTCGTCTGCGAACAGCATGTCTCTGATTAGAGCCTCGCGTACTTTGGTTCTGGCTTTCAGGCGGGCGAGGTTGAAAAGCCTGCCGTCAGATCTTGTGTGCAGGTAGATTCCCTCTGTTGCTGTGCTGAAGGCATGCCTCAGGAGCATAGCAAAGAAAATCCCAAAGAGGGTTGGCGCAAGTACACAGCCCTGTTTCACTCCGCTGCGTATGCTGAATGGCTCTGAGACACTGCCGTCATGCTGCACTATCCCCTGCATGTTGGTGTGAAATGATTCGATGAGGTTTTGCAACTTTGGTGGGCATCCTATCTTTGGCAGGATCTTGAAAAGGCCCTCTCTGCTGACCAGATCGAACGCTTTGGTGAGGTCGATGAAGGCGACGTACAGGGGCATGTTCTGTTCTCTGCATTTCTCCTGGAGTTGGCGGATGGAGAATATCATGTCTACCGTCGACCGCTCAGCGCGGAAGCCACACTGAGACTCGGGGTAGACACGTTCGGCAAGCTTCTGTAGACGAATGAGAACAACTCGTGCGTAGACTTTGCCAACAACGTTGAGGAGTGAGATGCCCCTGTAGTTGTTGCAGTCGCTTCTCTCCCCTTTGTTTTTGTAGAGGGTGATGATCTTGGCGTCCCTCATGTCCTGTGGTACGGCACCTTCCTTCCAGCACTGGCAGAGGACGTCACGCAATGGCAGCAGTAGGGCGGTCTTGCAGTGCTTGATCAGGTCGGGGGGTATGCCGTCGTTGCTGGGTGCCTTGCCAGCGGCCAAGCTATCAATGGCCTTGCTGAGTTCGTCGATTGTTGGCTCGACGTCAAGTTCGTCCATGGATGGCAGGCAGTCAATGGCATCAAAGGCTGACGGTGTCACGGTGTTCTGTCTGGAGTAGAGGTCGGAGAAGTGTTCCACCCCTCTCTCCATCTGCTTGTTCTTTTCTGTGATCATCTCCCCAGTGGAGGATTTGAGGGGGGCCGTCTTGCTCTGAGCCGGACCAAGTGCTTTCTTGATGCCGTCGTACATACCGCAGATGTTCCCTGTTATGGCAGCGGTTTGAATGTCTTGGCTGAGCTGAGTCCAGTACTCATTGGCAAAGCACCGAGCAGTCTGCTGAACTTTGCTTCTCGCAGCCCTGAGAATCTGGAGATTCTTCTCGTTTGGGTACTTCTTGTACTCAGCAAGTGCTGAGCGCTTGGCTTCAATGACGGGGGTCATCTCAGTCAACTTGGCATCAAACCAGTCCTGTGACTTCGAGGTCTTCCTCCCAAAGGTAGCCAAGGCTGTGCGGTGGATGGTGTTTCGCAGCTCTTCCCACTTCTGCTTTGCAGATTCTCCTTCTTGTGGTACACCAAGTTCCTTCTCAAAGGTGGAGGCAAACTGCTCAACAAGTTCTGGTTGGGCCATCTTGCTGGTGTCAATCCGTGCCTTTCCAGGCTGTCTAGCACGATGGAATTTCTTCAGCTGCAGCTTGACCTTGCAACACACCAATGAATGGTCTGTGTCGCAATCTGCACTCTGGAACGAACGGGTGATTAGCACGTTCTTCAGTGAGGTGCGCCTGGTCAGGATCAAGTCCAGCTGGTGCCAGTGCTTTGAGCGTGGATGTCGCCAGGAAACCTTGTGTTGGGGCTTGGTCTTGAAGAACGAGTTTGTGATGCACAGATCGTGATATGTGCAGAACTCGAGCAGCCGCTGTCCATTGTCGTTCATTCTGCCCACGCCAAATGGTCCAAGACAGGAGGGCCAGGAGTCGTGGTCAGCACCCACTCTGGCGTTGAAGTCTCCAAGGAGAATGAGTTGTTCAGAGTTGGGGATGATCCTGACAGTTGTTGCGAGATTCTCATAGAACTCGTCTTTTGCCTCTGGTGTGGCTGTCAGTGCTGGGGCATACACACTGACGAGGGTGACTGGGCCTTCAGTGGTGTTCAGGCGGAGGGTGAGGAGTCGTGCAGAGCCAGTGCTGCCCGATTCCACCATCTTCAGCAAGGTGTTCTTCACTGCGAAGCCCATTCTGTATTCCCTGTGTTCGTCACTGCAATTTCCCTGCCAGTAGAACGTGTAGTCCTTCTCTCTCAGTGTGCCTGCGTCAGCCAACCGTGTTTCCTGGAGAGTGGCGATATCCACTCGCAGTCTCTTCAGCTCATTATTGATGATGGCAGTCTTCCTGGTGTCGTTGATGTCCTTGAGGTTAGCAGCAAGTCCTGTCATCATAGTGCGGACATTCCAAGTTCCCAGTTTTAGAGCTGGTCTCTTTTGTTTTTTTGTCTTGCCTGGTGAGAAGGTTCTCAGCCTGCTGTTCGGACTTCTCCTCATCCCCATGCACCCAATGAGGAAAGCAAGCTGTGGCAGGACAACACCTTATTGGCTGGGGGCTGCCCAGCTTGAGGCGGGCGGTAGCTGTCCAGTGAGATCCAATGATCCCTCCCACCGTCGGGAACAACCCCTGGCGCCGCGCTCTACGCCAATTGAGCGGTGGCTTATAACCGGTAACTGTCATTCCCCGTGTTTTGTCTATGCCAAAGGCGAAGCTGGAGTGTCCTCTCCAGTGATCCGGTGTTCTACCTTCCAGCGTTGGGCGTTGGTAGGATTCAAGCCTGGGCAGGAAGATATGGAGGACAAGATGTTGCCCATGCAGCTTGTCCCCCCTCTCCACGTCACTGATGAATCCAAAGGAACAGCAGGACTGCTACAGTTTTTTTTTTTTTTTTTTTTTTTGTTACTTATTTGTACCCGTAGGTAGACTTGGTTTGCAGTCTGGTGACAAGCCACCGGCTGCTGGTCGCTGCGTGCGCGAGCGCCCTAAACCTACATGTTTTTGGTTTGGTACAGTTAGGCACCAGCGCCGTCGCAGGAGCTGCCAGAACGATGTTGAGCACAACAGAGAACTGCCTTAGGGGCTCTGACTCCGGATTTTTCCTCAGGGTTGACTCCCGAAGCCTTTCCCGTGACCGGGTGTGCCACAAGGCAGCGGAGGTTTGAAATCAGGGTTTACCTTCCCCTAGATGGGCTACCTTCCCAGGTTGACGAGCCACCATCTACCCGAAGCCCTCGCCTCTTCTCCTATTAGTAAAAGCAGTTCCACCGGGCTTAGAGATTAAACCACATGGGCAGGCTAGGAGTTGGACTTAGTTGTCAGAGGCTTTTCGAGACGCATGCCATAAGGAGCCTTTTATGAGCACTGGGAGCTTAACCCCAGTGCCGCTCCTGGCTATGACAACCTTGAAACCAGAAGGATGAGAAGATGACCTTAAAAAGTGGCCTGGCAGACAGCCGCTCTGCTGCTAAAACGCTAACACTGTAAACAAAAACTCTGAGATATATCAATGTTTCCACAGCAATAAAGTCGGTTTCATATTGTTAAAATATGTTGGACACAATCAAATTTACCTCAGAGCAGACACAGAATCTAGTCAGAGCCACAAAGAACCACAACACCATGCTTGGCTGTTTTAATATCGCTGTCCGTTTTACCCCGAAATTAGAATTCTCATCCTGCTGTCATGCCGTCAATGCTTGTTATTTAACTTAACATGTACAGACCTTTTCTGACAATTGTTCAAAATTTTATTGATCTATATTTTGTGAAAATTTAAAAATTAATGCATGTTGAAGCTGCTAATATCAAGTCCATATTGTTCCAATGCAGTGCAACGAATGCAAAAACCCCCACCTATATCTTTTTTAAATCGTTAAGCCTTAGGAAGCAAACTGTTACTATTTTTTTACCTATTATTTTACTTCATGCAGTCTTGCATCTGGTGACATACGTATATAAATGTCAGATCTGTGACATTCATACAAGTGAAAACATAGCTGGTGCTGTTGTGTCTGTACCACCGATCACACCAACAGTCCTTTTTAGCTTTCAGTGCAGGATCTATGCATTGCTGTTGAAGCCGGCACAGATTTAGCTGAGGTTTAGGAGTCTCCCACCACGAACAGCAGCAAGTACCAGAACTACGCAAAAACATTCAAAAATATAAAAACTACAAGTGCTGACATTAGCTGCCACTTGACTACAAAACAGGTATGTGGACTTCAAACGAATTTAAAACACCTTTAAAACGCTATTTTAAATGCTCCACTACTCCACTCTTGCTGACTGATTTAACACGACTTCAGCTGAAACCGGAAGTTGCCCCCATAATCGCTTCCACAGCAGCGCCCTTGGGAATAAGGTGGATGGTGAATTAAATTTTCAGTTAAGATTTGGAGCCCCACTACGCCATGGCTGATTCATTTCGAACACAGCACAGGCTTTTCTGAAGAGATGGCAGCTCTAGCATAGCAGGAAACGGCCCTGCTTTTTCTGTTATCCTTTTGCTACTGAACCGACAGGATTAATATTCTTATCAGCAGTAACAGTAATATTAGTATTACACACCTGTAATATCCAGTTTTCCTTCAGTCAGTCCATCGTTGTTATGGCAGAGCAGCTACCAGAGCTACTTCCTCCTGGTGTCACACAATAAGACTTCCGGAACAATTTTACATTAGTTCCGTTTGTCGTCTTTTTTCAATATGCCGTAATAGTAATAATGATAATAATAATCATAACAATAATAATGGTGCTCAAGTGTTTGCATAAGACAGAAAAAAAGAAACAACATGTGCAATTCATGGCTACACCTGAACCATTTAAAAAAGGTTTTGCTGTACACAAAGTCATTCATTTTTCCTTCTCCAAACTTGTGTCAATATTTAAAAAAAAATTGTTTAAGAACGCATGAAGAAAAGAAGAGAGGTGAACAATATAAAGTGATGAAGGCCATGGTGTAGTACCTGTTGTATAGTTAGTTGTAATGTTGTTATTATTATTGTGCTTTTATTTGTGAGGCACGGTGTGGTGACCCTGACTTCCGGTCTCGCCACCACCTGTGCCTATAAAATGGCAGCAGGCAGGAGGGGCGGGTCTCTTAGATAATTAATAGTTAGATAATTAGATAGTTCACTCCGGAGCTTGCCGGGGCACGAAAGTATTGCAATAAGTCATGCTTGGTGTACTGTATGTTGATGTGTGTGCATGCTTTGTGTCTCGTATGTTAATGTTTCACACCGTGGGCCCAAATGCAGGAATAAAGAGTATAAGAGTGGTCGCTTTGAGACCCAGGGCAGTCTGTTCTATTTGTTGGAGGATGAATATAGTTCTGTGTCATTCAGCTCATTGTCTTGTCTGATTCCATCCTCCACAGTGGTGACCCAGAGACGTGAAATGTAGAACGAGCCGAACATCTCAGCGGAGACACTCCCGCAGGATCCCACCAGCGCGGCATGCGCTGTCACGGTCAGGCTCCCGGACTTGCGGCTCCACAATCCAACCGCTTGGTTTTTGTATGTGGAAGCCCAGTTCGCAATCCGCGGAATCGCCACAGATGACGCCAGATACCATCATGTGGTAGCTGCGCTGGACGCGCGCACCACACAGCAAGTCATGAGTCTGCTCCAAGACCCGTAAACCCTGGGTCAATAAGACGTTCTTAAGTGAATGCTGCTGCAACGTTATACCATTTCGAACGGGAAGAGGGCAGAAAAACTCCTCACACGTTTGGAGTTAGGTGATGACCTTATGAAAAGCATGCTTGCGCTAATGGGTAAGGACGACGGATCCTTCCTGTTTTCCCACCTCTTCCTTAAGAACCTACCAGCTGCAGTGCGGGAGATCCTTGCTAACTTGCCGCTCTGGTGACCAGGAACTACCACGCCCTGGTGCAAGAGGCAGACCGCATCATCCTGGCAAACAAGGCTCTCAGCATGCACCCAGTGACACCGGGATCCAGAAAGGAATCCAGCGAGGTCGAGAAGCCAATGGCAGTGGCAGGGACGGCCACCAGGAGACGCAGGAACTGAATGCTCCATTTCTATCGCCAGCGTTTTGGTGCAGAGGCGCAACATTGTCTGCCACTGTGCCACTTCAAGAAGCTGGGAAACGGTGCAGCCAGCGGTCAGTAGCAGTTGCAACCACTGGCAATAGGGAGAAGTTGCTCTTCATTGAGGATGCACGTTCTGGGAGACATTTTGTGGTGGACTCCAGCTCCCAGAAGAGCCTCATTTTTCCAGTCAGTGTGGACAGGATGGCAGAAGGCCGCGGTCCTGCTTTGACGGGCACCAATGGATCCCACATCCGGATGTTCGGGGAAAGGACGGTGACTGCTTGCTTGCATGGACGCAATTGCCAGTGGGACTTTGTGGGAGCTGCATGTTTGGTCCCCATCTTAGGTGCTGATTTTCTGTGTGCTTATGGACTCTTAGTCGACGTTGCCAACAGACGTTTAGTGGATGCTGGCTCTTTTGCCTCCTTGCCCTGCATAGCTCGGGGAGTTGAGCCACCAACACACGCTAATGTTCTAGCTCTAGGGGGTAAGTACCAGCATTTGCTTTCTGAGTTCCCAGCACTCACGGATCCCACTTTTTTCTCTACGGTAATTAAGCACGGGGTCGAGCATTTTATCACAATGAAAGGGCCGCCTGTGTTCACACGCCCTCGCCGCCTGGGTGCTGTTAAACTAGCTGGCACACATGAGGAGTTTGCTGTCTTAGAGCAATTAGGCATCGTTAGGCGCTCCAACAGTCCTTGGGCATATCCGCTGCACATGGTGCCTAAGGCCGATGGGTTGTAGCAGCAGTGCAGCGATTTCCAATGCTTAAACAATGCCACGGAACACGACTGATATCCCATCCCACACATCCAGGATTTTTCCATGCGCCTGGCCGGGACGTGCATTTTTTCAAAAGGGGACTTAGTCTGCAGTTACCACCAGGTCCCGGTGCACGCAGAAGACGTTCCCAAAATGGCGGCAATAACTCCTTTTAGTCTTTTCAAGTTTTTACACATGCCATTCGGGTTAAAGGGTGCAGTACAAACTTTTCAAAAAATGATGGGGGCGTAACTTGCCGTTCATTTCTGTCTACTTGGACGACATTTTAGTGGCTAGCACGTCAGAGCAGGAGCACCTCGCCCATCTCAAACAGGTTTTGCAACGGGTGGAAGCGCACGGGCTGGTTGTTAATCCGGCAAAGTGCCAGTTTGGGCTGCCGGTGATTGATTTTTTGGACCACTGCAGCTCGCCAGAGGGCACGATCCCGCTGCCAGATAAAATACATGTGGTGTCAGATTTTCCGCATCCACAGACCGTGAGGGCGTTACAGAAATTTCTGGGAATGGTCAATTTTTCCAACACCCCCCCCACCCCCACCCCCGGGCAGCTCAGCTGATGCAACCGCTGTACGGCATGCTAAAAAAAAAAGAAGCCTGCGGAAAGCATTGACTGGACCAGGCTTTCACAAATGCCAAAACAGTGCTCGCTAACGCGGCTTTGCTGGCCCACCCGACCCTGTCAGTATGGATAGCGCTAACCACAGACACATCTGACATCACGATAGGGGCAGCGGTGGAGCAGCACGTCTCCAGTTCATGGCAGCCACTCCATTTTTCAGCCATACTATGTGCAACAATGAACGTAAATACAGCACTTTTGACCGGGAATTATTGGCTCTCCACCTGGCTAGGCGCCATTTCCAGTTTTGGCTGGAGGGCCGTGAGTTCACAGCATTTGTTGATCACAAACCACTAACGTATGCAATGTCCAGTTTCGGAACCGTGGTCAGCTCAGCAGCAACAGCACTTGGCCGCAATCTCAGAATTCACTACCGACATTCAGCACATAGCCAGTAATCTTAATGTCATGGCTGACTGCCTGTCGCACACGTTAGTCTCTCCAGTCTACATGGGGATAGATTTCCCCGCCATGGCTACCGACCAAACCAGGGACGCAGATATTTATGTGCTCCAGTCCACGGCTACTGGATTAAAACTGGAGAGCAGGGATGGTGCAAGAAGGGTGCCACAAACACACCAAAGCCCCCCTTGAGCCATTTCAAATTCCAGCCAGGAGGTTTGATCATGTGGATTTGGTGGGCCCCCTTCTGCCATCGCAAGGTTTCATGCACCTTTTAACAATCGCGGACCACACCACACATTGGCCTGAAGTGGTCCCGCTGGCGTCCACCACGTCCGCCAAGGTAGCGCTCGCATTTTTGTCGGCTTGGGTTGCACGGTTCAGATCCCCATCGGACAGCACTTCTGACAGGGGTCCGCAATTCGTTTCGGAACTCTGGCCCGCAATGGCCGATAGCCTGGGGGTCAAAATCCACTGCACCACCACATACAACAACCAGGCTAATGGGTTGTGCGAACATTTTCACAGGTCGCTCAAAGCAGCGCTCAGAGCCTTACTCACGGATGCAAATTGGGCCGACCGCCTGCCTTTGGTCCTATTGGGGTTGCGCTCCGTGCCTAAGGAAGATTTGACAGCTTCCCCAGCAGTATTCATTTTTTTCTCAGCCGTTGTGGATCCAAAGGGAATTTTTACCATAGAGCCCCGCACCCGGGACCGTTCTGCCCTTGCAATTTTTTTACAGTACAGGGGCTGCCATTGTGCCAGGCCCAGCGCACCATTGTTTTCCCCGCACCTTCGTTCCAAAGAGCTTAGGGAGCGCCAAATTTGTTTTTGTCAGGCACGATGCACACAGAACCCCACTGCGTCCACCATACGATGGCCCATTCAGAGTGCTTGAAACAGGGGCAAAACTCTTTGTGTCAGACTTTGGAGGGGGGCGTAAGGAAATCATATGCAGACCGGCTTAAGTCCGTTTATGTGTTGGCAGACGAACAGGTGGTGTTGGCTCAAGCTCCCTGATGTGGATGCTCACCCAAGGTAGGTCCGCAGGTTGATGTTCCCCCTGCAGAGAACTGTGCTCACAAAACTAACTCTGTCCCCTCCCCACCCTCTTCCCTCTCCACAGACCAACGTTTTCTCTCACACACCTCATCAGGAAGGAGCTTCGACTGGACCGGCGGTTCCCCACTACAGCCGCTATGGGTGCTTGTTCAAGCCCAAAGGACCAGAGGGTTAGGGCAATTTCTGGGTGTTCGGGGGTTGTGTGGAGACACAATAACAAGTGGCACTCCAGCCAGGACTTGAGGTTGGGGGGAGAGGGATGTCAGAAATGTTAATGGTGAAGAGGGGAACGGAGACAGGTAAGGGCGCCATAATGCTGGGGGGTCTTAGACGATTCAGAGCGGTGCCTTCACCCCTGCTGTGACAGGGTTCACACCAGAGCTCGCCAGGGTGCAAAAGTATTGCAATAAGTCATGCTTTGTGTACTGTATGTTGATGTGTGTGCATGCTTTGTGTCTCATATGTTAATGTTTCACACCCTGGGTCCCAAAGGTTGGAATAAAGAGTGTAAGAGTAGTTGCTTTGAGACCCAGGGCAGTCTGTTCTATTTGTTGGCTGATGAATAAAGTTCTGTGTCGTTCAGCTCATTGTCTCGTCTGATTCCATCCTCCACAAGAGAAGGATTAGATAAAACATGGTTACAGAACACATGATTAAACACACAGCGGAAATAAAAATAAAAATAGCCCAGGATTATGGAAAAATATACACAGGTCTGGTAGTGGTTTCACAGATGGGTCAATATACGGCTATATATGGCTCTGAGAGAGATCCGTCGCTACCAGAAATCCACGGAGCTGCTCATCCGTAAGCTGCCCTTCCAGCGCCTGGTGAGGGAGATCGCTCAGGACTTCAAGATCAACCTGCGCTTCCAGAGCTCCGCCGTCATGGCTCTGCAGGAGGCCAGTGAGGCCTACCTGGTGGGTCTCTTCGAGGACACCAACCTGTGCGCCATCCACGCCAAGAGGGTCACCATCATGCCCAAAGACATCCAGCTGGCCCGCCGCATCCACGGAGAGAGAGCTTAGACTTTCTGCTGCACATCCACCAACCACAATGCTCCGCACTGTGTGTCTATATATATATATATATATATATATATATATATATATATATATATATATATTTATATTAATATGTACATATGTATACTAGCTGCTCTTGTTTTTTCTTGCCTTCTGATTGTTGCTCTGAGTGTTGCTATCCCTGTGCTGTTGCAATCCTGGAATTTCCCCATTGTGGGACTAATAAAGGCTTATCTTATACATGAAAGTGCGGTGTGCAAAGACAGGTGAGTTATTGTGATAATTAAAAAGGTCCTCAGTTCTGTGCATGTGAGCATTTGGGGCGGGGGGGTGGGTGGGCTCTAACTGTTTGTAGTTCAAATGGCCCAGGGGAAGAAACTGTTTGTCAGTCTGGAGGTGTGGGACCTGAGTGATCTGAACTGTCATCCCGAGGGAAACAGGTCAAACAGGTGGTGGCGGGATGTGATAGGTCTCCTGTGATGGCTTTGATCTTTCTGAGACAGGAGGGTCTGGAGATGTTGTAGTGAATTTATGGGTTTTTATAGGTAATTTAATGTTGGTACAAGTATTAATGTAAATATGAATGTGAATAGGAATGAAGATTTACTTTCATTACACTCAAATCCTTGTTAGGGGCACCAGACCATATAATGGACAGTTTTATTAACAATTCTTTATTTGTACCAATTATGAATCAGTCTCAAAATAAACCCTTGTGAGTTCTTGTTTCTGATAATCAAGAAGATGGACATGAAATCAATAACTTCCATATGTTTTTTCGGTGGTTTAATAAGAAATGTCAGAATAGGTTAACATATTTGGATAACTTTAAACATAGAATTCAACAGATATTATGGACATCATAGACTGTCACTGACTTACTTATGAATCAAGCATTTGTGGAACCAAATGAAGCCTAGTTTAATTTGTCAGTATGCTGGAAATTGGAAAACCATAAAATAGCATTGGTTAAGAAAATTGGATGCCATTTTTTGAAGAAATTTTTTTTTTTTGTTACTTATTTGTACCCGTAGGTAGATTTGGTTTGCAGTCTGGTGACAAGCCACCGGCTGCTGGTCGCTGCGTGCGCGAGCGCCCTAAACCTACATGTTTTTGGTATGTGGGAGGAAACCGGAGAAATCCCGGAGTAAACCCACGCAACACGGGGAGAACATACAAACTCCACACAGCTCACTGTTGGTCGGGGGCTGGGATCGAACCCACGATCTCATGATCCCCGCGATCCCCCGGCCGAGGGTAAAACTGTGCTGCCACAGTGCTAAACCACTGCGCCACCGTGCAGCCCAAATGATAATTAACTTAATAAAAATTTTGAAACTTTGTTTTACTCTGAAAAAGAATGTAGATTATTGAAAGACAACATGCATTTTGAGATTCTGATGGGGGTTTGCTTATACCTATAACTTATACCAGGAATATTCTGAAGAATTAAGGTAAATTAACAACAGACCGTCAGCCAAGCAGAATCATTGCGTCCCAGTGGGTATCAGGCGGGTCCACTGGATTCTGTTGGGAGACTGCCCGACAGGCTCCTTAGCACTGTTATGGCCTACTCCCAGGATCACAAAGGGCTGGCTTCCAGCAAGCTGGGCAAGGTCTCCTCTGATGCACTGAAGAAGGAATTAGTTTTTGTATTTTTGTTTGATTTTGTATACTTTGTTGATCCCCAGAGGGGAAATTGAGGGCATCCACCTGGATGGATGAAGCAGCCACGGTACGGCACTATCCTTTACCATTCACACACACACATTCACACCTAGGGCCACTTTAGAGTCTCCAATTAACCTAACCTGCATGTTTTTGGCCTGTGGGAGGAAACCGGAGAACTCCTGGGTAAACCCACGCAGACACGGGGAGAACATGCAAACTCCACACAGATCACTGTTGGTCAGGGGCTGGGATCAAACCAGGGATCCCATGGCCGAGGGTGAGTTGCTGTGCTGCCGCAGTACTAACCACTTCACCACCGCACCGCCCAGTTTATTGTGCAAAGTCCGATCAAAAAGTCAAAATGGAATAAAACACGCCACAGACCCATTTCTTCCGATGTACAGTGGGGCAAAAAAGTATTTAGTCAGCCACCAATTGTGCAAGTTCTCCCACTTAAAAGATGAGAAAGGTCTCCAATTTTCATCATAGGTATACCTCAACTATGAGAGACAAAATGAGGGGAAAAAAATCCAGAAAATCACGTTGTCTGATTTTTAAAGAATTTATTTGCAAATTATGGTGGAAAATAAGTATTTGGTCACCTACAAACAAGCAAGATTTCTGGCTCTCACAGACCTGTAACTTCTTCTTTAAGTGGCTCCTCTGTCCTCCACTCGTTACCTGTATTAATGGCACCTGTTTGAACTCGTTATCAGTATAAAAGACACCTGTCCACAACCTCAAACAGTCAGACTCCAAACTCCACTATGGCCAAGACCAAAGAGCTGTCAAAGGACACCAGAAACAAAATTGTAGACCTGCACCAGACTGGGAAGACTGAATCTGCAATAGGTAAGCAGCTTGGTGTGAAGAAATCAACTGTGGGAGCAATTATTAGAAAATGGAAGACATACAAGACCACTGATAATCTCCCTCGATCTGGGGTTCCACACAAGATCTCACCCCGTGGGGTCAAAATGATCACGAGAACGGTGAGCAAAAATCCCAGAACCACACGGGGGGACCTAGTGAATGACCTGCAGAGAGCTGGGACCAAAGTAACAAAGGCTACCATCAGTAACACACTACGCCGCCAGGGACTCAAATCCTGCAGTGCCAGACGTGTCCCCCTGCTTAAGCCAGTACATGTCCAGGCCCATCTGAAGTTTGCTAGAGAGCATTTGGATGATCCAGAAGAGGATTGGGAGAATGTCATATGGTCAGATGAAACCAAAATAGAACTTTATTGTAAAAACTCAACTTGTCGTGTTTGGAGGAGAAAGAACACCATACCTACTGTGAAGCATGGGGGTGGAAACATCATGCTTTGGGGCTGTTTTTCTGCAAAGGGACCAGGACGACTGATCCGTGTAAATGAAAGAATGAATGGGGCCATGTATCGTGAGATTTTGAGTGAAAACCTCCTTCCATCAGCAAGGGCATTGAAGATGAAAGATGGCTGGGTCTTTCAGCATGACAATGATCCCAAACACACCACCCAGGCAACAAAGGAGTGGCTTTGTAAGAAGCATTTCAAGGTCCTGGAGTGGCCTAGCCAGTCTCCAGATCTCAACCCCATAGAAAATCTTTGGAGGGAGTTGAAAGTCTGTGTTGCCCAGCGACAGCCCCAAAACATCACTGCTCTAGAGGAGATCTGCATGGAGGAATGGGCCAAAATACCAGCAACAGTGTGTGAAAACCTTGTGAAGACTTACAGAAAACGTTTGACCTCTGTCATTGCCAACAAAGGGTATATAACAAAGTAATGAGATAAACTTTTGTTATTGACCAAATACTTATTTTCCACCATAATTTGCAAATAAATTCTTTAAAAATCAGACAATGTGATTTTCTGGATTTTTTTTTCTTATTTTGTCTGTCATAGTTGAGGTATACCTATGATGAAAATTGGAGACCTCTTTCATCTTTTAAGTGGGAGAACTTGCACAATTGGTGGCTGACTAAATACTTTTTTCCCCCACTGTATGTGGCTTGCATGAGTTGGTTTAAGCTTAGAAAAAATCAAACAAATCTTTTTGCATGATGATTTAAAGAAAAAGATGATTAAATTAGGAAAAATGAATTTTAAAGAAAAGATAAAGAAGTGTCTCAGAACATGACAAACTCTGGGCCTACTTAAAGAGAGGAGAAAAATGGAGGTGCAGAGAAAGCTCCCTACAGCTCATTACAGCTCTATCGGGTGTTGTAGGGTGGTCCTAAACTTCAGGAAACCTGAGCTGGCCCAATTATATTTGAGCTTTGTTCAACAAAAGCAAAGCCTGGAGTTCTATTGGTCAGTTAAAGTCTCTGCTATGGTCTCCTAGAGAACAGAGAGATGGAGACATTTGATATGAGGAGTGAAATCCTCCGTAAAGTATGTGTGCTAAATAAAGCATAAATTCCTTCAACTTTAGTGATTAAGATATTCTACTCAATAATAAGGGAACATACAGTGCATCTACATTGTGACTGTAATTAATTTGTAATAGTAAGCATGCAAGAATTAATTTCTTCTTGAAAATAAGCAGCCCATATCAAGTTATATCAAATCATTTCAATAAAAGCATTTGAAGCCACACTGTCCATCCCAGAGTTCAATCATGTCTTCAGGAGCAGGTACTGTCTTAAGAGAAAGACTATGTTCATTTGTCCAAAATGGCATAAATTCCACTGCAAAAGGAAAAAGTTAAATATTCCTGATTCATCCACCAGATGGCACTGTGAAACTGTCTGGTTGTTTACTGGAAAGTCGTGGCTTCCCCATCTGGTTTATGTCACTCATAAATCTGTCAATTAGAACATTCCTTTGCCAAACACAATAAAAGGGAGGATGACTAGTCCTGGAGAAGGGATTGACTTTCCACTTTATGGCTGTTGGGTCGTGTTACAGCCCTAGTCCTTAGTGTGAGAGAAGCAGTCTCAAAAGCCAGATTTTGAGTTGAAACAATTTTTCTTCAGCAAAGAAAGATTTTATAAATTGGAACTCACGGTCACGCTACAATGTCTTCCAGGGGGGCAGAGGGTCACCTGTGGAGTGCATAATTGACGAGGCAGGTTTGTCTCAAGGCAGTTTATTACACGTCTCCAACATGAGCAAAGTAGAAAGAGAACATCTCAGAAAAAACTCGTCCCTTATATACCAGGACTCTCACAGCTGCACAAGTCACAATGCATTTAAATCACAAGTCACAATGCATTTAAATCACAAGTCACAATGCATTTTCTCTTTAATCCATTAGCATCCCCCACACAGTCTTTGGCCCACAAAAGGGCCCTCCAAGCAGACTCTCGCACACAAAGGATTACACTTTTCACAGCCCCCTGTTATCTCCAAGGAAACTCTGACACTTTGTTCTTATCTAAGATGTGAGGCATTATGTAAGGCACATGTGTGGCTACACGACCCCCCCCCCCCCCCGAAACATTTTAGATCGAACAAAAGAATAACAGTCTGCATGCCGTGATAGAATCATTACACATCAGTCCACATGCTGCTTGGGCTTCAGTCTTCTCCCGTATCTGCTGTTACCAGGATTCACTGCCTCCGTGGCGCTGTCATGCTGGGGGGCTGCTGTCTGGGGGGTAAAAACCCTTTTGTCAGTCCCGCGGGTGTTCTGGGGAAATATTACTCTGGGAAGCTCCTCGTGGGGGTCTTCCTCGGCGAGGGGACCTCGCCAACAGCACTTGCTCGTCCGCCACCACAAAAGCGGGTTTGAGTCTGTTTATGCCAACCTTTTCCCTCCTACCCCCCAAATCTAGCAAAAAATGCTTGTCCCCTGTTTCCAACACTCTGAACGGTCCATCATAAGGCGGTCGCAGTGGGGGGGGGCGATGTGCATCGTGTCTGACAAAATAAACTCCGTGTTCTTCAAAGTTTTAGGCACAAAATCGTGCTGAAAACTGTAGTGGGCAGGGCCGGGCAGCGTGGCCGTGTCAATGCTACGCTGCAACAGCTGAGACAAGGAGCTGCCTGGCGCCGGATTATCCAGGAGAAACTCCCTGGGCAGCCGAAGTGGCTGCGCAAAAAACGAGTTCAGCTGGGAAGCTTCTAAGTCTTCTTTAGGCGCAGAACGCAACCCTAATAAAACCCACGGTAGCTTGTCTACCCAATTTGCATCTATCAGTGACGCTCTGAGAGCTGCTTTCAATGACCTGTGAAAACGTTCGCATAACCCATTAGCCTGTGGATTGTATCGTGGTTGTACGGTGAATGTGACACCTAGGCTACGGGGCCATTGTTGACCAAAGTTTGGAAACAAATTGAGGGCCTCTGTCGGATGTAATGTCCGACTGGACTCCAAAACGCGCCACCCATGCTGTTACAAACGCGCGCGCCACCTCCTCGGCTGTGGTTGACGCCAAAGGGACCACCTCCGGCCAGCGCGTGGTGCGGTCCACCATTGTCAGAAGGTGCGTGCACCCCTGTGATTGGCGGGAGGGGTACCCACGAGGTCCACTGTGAACATGG
Organism: Pholidichthys leucotaenia; assembly: GCA_020510985.1. NCBI lineage: Eukaryota > Metazoa > Chordata > Actinopteri > Cichliformes > Pholidichthyidae > Pholidichthys > Pholidichthys leucotaenia. The sequence goes on from JAJAQF010000046.1 coordinate 268,388, forward strand.
TCAAACCTCTTAGCCGGAATGAGAAATGGCTCCAAGGGAGCCCTCGTGTGTCTGTGTACCTTGGCCCGTTGGCACACCATGCAGGCTGCCGCCCCCTCTTTAACTTGTTTGCAGAGGCCGGGCCACACAAATTTTTCCGCTACCATTTTGACCAACACGCGCACCCCTGGGTGCGCCAAAGAATGAATCGAGTCAAAAACGCGACAGAGCTTATGCTGCCGGTACCACGGGACGCGGGTCGGCCCCGTGGAACATCACAGATTAGAGGAGGCATACCATCTTGCAGCACCCTGCTCTCCAGCCTTAACCCTGTTGGTCCAGACTGGAGCGCGCACACACATCCGCTTCACTACCTGCTCCGCGGCCATGGCTGTGTAATCTATCCCCACGCGGACGGGGACAGCACGGCGCGCGAGAGGCAGTCTGCCACTAAATTCAGTTTACCCGACACGTGCCGAATATTGGTAGTTAAACTCTGAGATCGCGGCTAGCTGCCTCTGCTGCCGGCCCGACCACGACTCTGAAACTTTGGCCATCGCGAATGTTAGCGGCTTGTGGTCAACGAACGCGGTGAAACAGCGCCCTTCTAGCCAGAACTGGAAGTGGCGAATGGCCAAATGGAGAGCCAGCAACTCCCTGTCAAACGCGCTGTATTTACGCTCACTATCGCGCAAGGTCCTGCTGAAAAAGGCGAGCGGCTGCCAAGCCCCGGCTACATGCTGCTCCACGACCGCCCCTATGGCCACATCAGACGCGTCAGTGGTGAGCGCTATGCGGGCCATTGGGTCTGGATGTGCCAACAACGCAGCGTTTGCCAAGGCTGCTTTGACTTCCGAGAACGCTCGCTCTCCCGCTCCGGGGACCACTCGATCTTATTCGCTGGTTTCTGTTTTTTGAGCGCGGCATACAGTGGGTTGCATGAGTTGCGCTGCACGGGGAGAAACGGTTATAAAAAATTCACCATTCCCAAAAACTCCTGTAACGCCCTTAATCAGTTATTTATTTATATCCCAAACGGGATATAAATAAATAACTGATTTTTGGAAATGGACTGGAGGCCGCAGTGGATGATGTTAGGGGCCACATGCAGCCCGTGGGCCGCCAATTGCCCATCCCTGCTCTAGAGCATCCGGATTAACCTTAAATCTTGAGAAGTGTGAACTCTTAGCCATTCATGACAGTGAGTTAAGTAGCACAGCTAGCATCCAAGTCAAATACCTTAGCTTAATAATTACTAAAAACTTTGCATGAAAGAAGTTTTAAATATTTTTCTAAATTAAAAGCGGTACAAAAATTGCTTAATCATTGGCTTACAGGAGACTTACTGGGTAGGATTCTCCTGTCCAAAGCAGAGGATCTTTCAAGGCTCATCTACCCTTGCCATTCTCTGCACATTTCTCCAAAGATGATAAAATCTATAGATTCCATCATATTCAAGTTTATATGGAAAAATAAAACACACTATGTGCGTAAATCACAACTGATTAAAAAACTATGCTAATGGGGCCTAAAAGCCATGGAGTTCAGTCTGCAGCCACAGCCTTTTGAGCAGGGGTCACCAACCTTTTTGAAACCAAGAGCTACTTCATGGGTAGTCGAGTCATGTGAAGGGCACCAGCTTGACACACTCCTCTAAAATAACAATTGTGTGTATGTGTGTGTGTTTGTGTGTGTGTGTGTGTGTATATGTAGAAGAGCTTGGAAATGATGAGGCGATTTGATTTATAAACCAAAGTTTAATAATCAGCTCTCCTAACAAGTGTCATCTTGTGCAGAGTGGCAGAAAGGAAAAAGAGACAGAATGTCTCCGGCTCACTGGCTTTATACTTGCACACAACAAAAGACATGCATAACAAAGGCTGACATCCCTCATTATCTTAATCCCCCCCCTTGTCTTGGTATTTCCTCTCCTCGCCTTAGGGGTGAGGGTGGCTGTCCTTCGGTCTCCTCCGCCGTGTCTGGGAACGTCTTTGTTCTTCACCCGGCGGTTGAGAGCCTTTGTCCTTTCAGAGGTGTGGAAGTTCTTACATATGTAATTACTAAACATTTCCCCATGCTTCAACATATGTAGGTTATGGAATATATGATTACTATAGACCACGATGCCCTCCAAACAACTAGAAAGGACAATAGAAAGGTTCACAGTCTAAGATAATTACTATGACATACTAAGTGTTACATCTCTTGCCACAGAAGAAACTTTCCAGCACCATGCTCCTAAGAGAGGTCAGTGGTAATCATAACAGCATAGTAAAAATCATAAGTCAGTCCTAAACTGTTGCAGCACAATTAGTGAACAATTGTGGAGTGGTTTGCATCAGTCCCTGTGCTGTCTGGGTTTTAATCTCTCCCAAAACTGCTGTAGGTTGGTTTAGGCGCCCTGCTGGACCTTCTTGTGAGGAATCTGCAGCGTGGGAAGGAGAGTGGTTAATTGTTCCCTGCCGGGGGGCTGAGTCTTTTCTCTTGGGGGGGTCTACCCCGCCGAGGTGCCTCTCGCCAACTGTGCAGGCTCGTCTTTCAACAAGAAGGCAGGTTAAGTCTGTCAATGCTGACTGTTTCTTTTCTATCCCCAAAATCAAGCACAAAGTGTTTATCACCATGTTCCAGCACTCGGAATGGCCCATCGTATGCTGGGCGGAAAGTTGGTCTTAAAGCTTCATGCCTAACAAAAACGAACTCAGCGTTTTTTAAAGCTTGAGGGACAAAAACCCGTGGGAAGGAGTGATGAGCTGGACCGGGGAGAGAGCCCGGTCCGTTGCTGCCTGAAAACCTTGGGACTGGAAGGTGCCCTGGCTCTGGGTTCTCTGGTAAAAATTCACCTGGAAGCCTGAGAGGTTGTGCAAAGACTAATTCTGCTGGAGAGGCGTCTAGATCCTCTTTAGGTGCAGCACGCTACCCCAATAAAACCCAGGGAAGTTTATTTACCCAATTTGTGTCCGTTAGTGAGGCTCTGAGGGCAGCCTTTAAAGACCTGTGAAAACGCTCGCATAACCCATTAGCCTGAGGGTGGTAAGCGGTGGTTGCGATGAATTGTTGCCCCTAAGCTGTTGGACATGGCTGACCAGAGCTCTGAGACAAATTGAGGCCCCCTATCGGACGTGATGTCTGATGGACGCTGAAACGTGCTACCCAGTTTGTCAAAAAAACGCGAGCAACTTCCTCCGCTGTGGGTTGCCACCAGAGGGACTGCCTCTGGCCAGTGCGTGGTGCAGTCTATCATGTTAACAGATGTGTGAAACCTTGGGAGGAAGTAGTGGCCCCACGAGGTTCGACATGAACGTGATCGAACCTTCTAGCAGGGATGGGAAAAGGCTCCAGAGGGCTTTTGTGTGTCTGTGTATTTGGCGCGTTGACAAGAAATGCAAGTTTGTGTCCCATTCTTTTACGTTTTTGCGCAGGCCTGGCACACAAACTTTTCGGCGACCATTTTAACCGAGGCGCGCACACCTGGGTGCGCGAGGGAGTGAATTGCGTCGAAAATGCGGCGGCCGCCATGTAGCTGGCACTAACGGGCAAGGTCGGCCGGTTTGAAACATCGCATATTAGGGGGGGCACGCCGTCGCGTAAACCCTTTTTCTCTCCAGCCTTAACCCTGTTGGTCCAGACAGGAGTGCGCGCACAGTCCGCGTCACCTGCTTTGTTCCTCCGCCATGGCTGCATAATCTATCCCTGCATGGATAGGTGCTGCGTATGTGTCTGTGTTAGTGAAGAGTTCTGCTGCTGAGGCAGTATAATCTGTCTCCTCACGCTCTGGTGATGTCACAGCGCGAGAGAGACAGTCTGCTACTACGTTAAGTTTGCCTGCCACGTGTCGAATGTCTGTGGTGAACTCTGAAATCGCAGCTAGCTGTCTTTGTTGCCTGCCTGACCATGGTTCTGAAATTTTAGCCATCGCAAAGGTGAGCGGTTTATGGTCTACAAAAGCCGTGAAACTCCGCCCTTCTAACCAGAACTGGAAGTGGCGGATGGATAAATGAAGCACTAGCAGCTCCCTGTCAAAAGTGCTGTATTTACGCTCAGTTTGGTTTAGCGATTTGCTAAAGAATGCTAAAGGTTGCCAGACCCCGCTGACAAGTTGTTCTACAACTGCCCCTATAGCTAGGTCCAAAGCGTCTGTGGTTAGTGCGATGCGGGCCAAGGGATCTGGGTGAACTAACAATGTGGCGTTAGCTAGGGCGCTTTTTACTTCCGCGAAAGCGCGTTCGCGCTCCGGGTCCATTCAACCCCCGTTGGAAGCTTTCTTTTTTTGAACGCGTCATATAGGGGCTGCATGAGCTGAGCTGCGTGGGGGAGGAAGCGGTTGTAAAAATTAACCATCCCTAAAAATTCCTGTAGTGATTTGACCGTTTGTGGCCGTGGGAAACTTTCTATCGCGTGAACTTTGTCCGGAAGTGGAACTGCCCCCTTCGGAGAGACTTTGTGTCCTAAAAAATCAATTTGTGACACGCCGAATTTGCATTTGGCTGGATTGATTATTAGCCCGTGCTCTTCTAGCCTCTGAAAAACCGTAGTGAGGTGTTGCTCGTGTTCTTCCTCAGACGAGCTGGCTACCAGCATGTCGTCGAGGTAGACGAAGACAAAAGGAAGGTCGCGTAGGACCGTGTCCATCATTCGTTGAAAAGTTTGAGCAGCGCCTTTGAGGCCGAAAGGCATTCGCAGAAATTCAAAAAGGCCGAAAGGGATTATTACCGCTGTTTTAGGAATGTCCTCGGCTCGGACTGGGACTTGGTGATAACCGCGGGACTAGTCTATTTTTGAAAAAATGCGCGCACCCGCCAGATGTAGTGAAAAATCTTGAATGTGAGGAATTGGGAAACGGTCATGCGCTGTAGCGTTGTTTAATCTGCGGTAATCTCCGCACGGTCTCCAAGAACCGTCGGATTTCGGAACCATGTGAAGTGGTGAGGCCCAGGGGCACTTCGAGCGTCTAACAATGCCCAATTTTTCAAGAGTTGTAAACTCGTCCCGTGCTATGTTGAGCTTGGCCGCGTCTAAGCGGCGAGCTTTGGCAAATACGGGTGGGCCCGTTGTGGGAATGAAGTGTTCAACCCCGTGTTTAGCCACAGTGGCTGAGAATTTGGGAATTGTGAGTGCTGGAAATTGGGTGAGGAGTTGCTCAAACTTACCTCCTGCCGTGGTGACGTTGGCCTGCACAGGTGGTGGAGAAACTCGGGCTGAGCATGGAATAGAAGCAAAGGGCAGTGCATTAACCAGGCGCCTATTTGCTAGATCCACTAATAACCCATGTGCACACAAAAAATCTGAGCCTAATAAGTTAAAACTCACCGCCGCTACAACAAATGTCCATCTGTAGTTGCGGCCGTGGATGTGGAGGTGCAGGCTCTTTTCGCCAAACGTGTCGATGTTAGAGCCGTTGGCTACCACGGCTCCCTTGCTCCGGGTGCCCGTGGCTCGATCTGCGTGGGAGGGCGTGACGAAACTCAGCTGAGCTCCTGTGTCGATGAGGAACTGCTTGCCTGTGTGTCCATCCGTCACGTACAACAGCTTATTCTTCTCGCCGAGAACCGCTGCCGTTAACGGCTCTTGGCTTCGGCGTTTCCCGAAATCGCAAATTTGCAGGGGGGGAATGCATTTGCGGGCCTTCTCAGCGAAGCGGTGGTGATAATAACAGACGTCGCTCTGTCTGTTACGTTTGGGCCGTGTCGCTGTCACGGTGGGCTGGATCTGCTCAGTGGGTTGTGGCTCCTCGTGGTTCGGGGCGTCAGCGTTGAGGTCTGCGGATGCTGCTGTGGGTGTCCGCTCCTTGCAGGCGTTGACGAGCCGATGAGCTTCGTTGGCCAGTGTGCGGAAGTCTTGGTGGTTGTTGCATTTCATGCTGGCGAGTGTCCCTCTCATGTGTGGCGGCAGCGTGCTGAGGAAAATAAATTGGAAGAGGAAGTTGTCATTGTCCTCTTCTTTAAGCTATAGCAAATCCTCCATGAGGGCCTTCGGTTTGCACCCTCTGTGGCCGTAGACCGCCAGGATCTTCTTGGCTCTCTCTTCCGCTGATGGGACGTAGTTCGCCACGATGGTTGCTTTGAGCGTCTCATATTTGTCCTGGGCCGGTGGCCGCCGGATCATGCTCCGCACACACTTCGAAGTGGCGGCGTCGAGTTTGGAGACGATATGGTAGAATTTGGTATCGTCAGCCGTGATGCCCGCCAGTGTAAACTGGGCTTCAGCCTGCTGAAACCACGAGGTGGGGTCTTCTTGCCAGAAGTCTGGCAGGTTGACAGCGACGGCATTCGTGTATACCATCACTGCTGTGTCCGCCGGGTGAGAGTGCCTTGCCTCGGCTCTCACGGCGGTGCTGGTGCTCGGTTGAGCCCTCTCAATCTCTTCTGCCGGGGGGGAACAATTGTCCATCTGTTCCCCCGTCTGCGTGGTCGCTGGCGTCTGCCTGTGTCGCGGCTAGCGGATGAGTCGATTGCGGGGGTACGCCTCAGGATCATACTCGCGTCAAGGTCACCAGTGTAGAAGAGCTTGAAATGATGAGGCGATTTGATTTATAAACCAAGGTTTAATAATCAGCTCTCCTAACAAGTGTCATCTGGTGCAGAGTGGCAGAAAGGAAAAAGAGACAGAATGTCTCCGGCTCACTGGCTTTATACTTGCACACAACAAAAGACATGCATAACAAAGGCTGACATCCCTCATTATCTTAATCCCCCCTTGTCTTGGTATTTCCTCTCCTCGCCTTAGGGGGGTGAGGGTGGCTCCTCCGGTCTCCTCTGCCGTGTCTGGGAACGTCTTTGTTCTTCACCCGGCGGTTGAGAGCCTTTGTCCTTTCAGAGGTGTGAAGTTCTTTACATATGTAATTACTAAACATTTCCCCATGCTTCAACATATGTAGGTTATGGAATATATGATTAATATAGACCACACACACACACACACACACATACACACACACACACACACACACATATATATATATTTATTTATATATATATGTGTGGGGAGACTTGAATAACGAAACCGAATTGTCTTTCATTTCAGTTTATTCAAGAAATCATTCCACTGTCTGCTCTTATTCTTGAGCAGCGAACAAAGAGAGTGAACACACCAAAGTTCTCTCATTTAAACCTTCTCACTTCAAACCATTTCCCTCGCGGGGAAATCACACATCTATATCCAAGTCTCTTTATTCACATTCATTAGCCTTTTTATTTACATAACTCCCCCTTCTCTCTTCCCGAGCCTCAGTGGTCAGGAAGTCTTCTGTCCCCTGTCCTCCGCAGGGGGTCCAGGCTCTGTGGCTCCGCACCGCAGGGGGCTGGCTCTCCTTCATCGTGGTTAAATCACATATGCAGTGTCCAACATATACATGTCTCACAACACAGCATAAATGCATAAATAAATATCAATAACTTAGAGTGGGTAACAGACAAGATCAATATTCAACACTTTATTTTATTAATCTCAGCAGTTGTTCAGATGATCACTTCTACATTTCAATAAAAAAAATGTCGTTTTCCACCAGTCCCTTTTAACCATAAAAAACTAAACCCTTTTAATCATGAACTATGTTGAACCATGTTTGAAAAAGTTATGGCAACATTTAAGAAAAATCAACTTTCATATTAAATAAATCTTATCACATTTTTAACTGAACAAATCTGCTGCAATTCTGCTCAAAATCTGTTACATTTAATAAACACACTTTTGTGTGTTCTTCTTCACTGGAATTATATCCATACAGTTCTTGCCAAGAATCATGCTTGAGTAATAACCAGCACTGTCCTTTCATGAGAAGAAGCTAAACAGCACTGAGTGTGCTTATATGCACGGTGGCGCAGTGGTTAGCACCGCGGCAGCAGTTTACCCTCGGCCGGGGGATCGCGGGGATCGTGGGTTCGATCCCCGGCCAACAGTGATCTGTGTGGAGTTTGCATGTTCTGGTGGTGCATGTTCTCGTTTTTCATGCAAAAACATGCAGGTTAGGGAGTTAAGGGGCGCTTGCGCACGCAGCGGCTGGTGGCTTGTCACCGGACTGCAGAACAAATCTACCTACGGGTACAAGATAAGTCCAAAAAAAAAGAATGGGTAGTGAAGTGTCAATCCACATAAAGTGCCGCTTCGCCGTTGCCCCGCAAATGAAACACATGCAGCTTCCTTTCACGGTAGTAAAAAAGAACTCTTCCTCCCGCTCACTTTGAAAATGATAAATTTTCTGTCTTTTTTTTGCCATGTTTTTGGGCTTGGAAACCGCACTCCGCTCACCATCTTAACTGCCCGCTAGCTAAGCTTACGCTCCACAAGCGCGAAGGTTTTGTCATGCGAACAATACTGGACCTTTGAACTAGGTCAGAGTTCACCTAACGTTACGTATAATAAACATATTTTCATTTTTTTTATTTTTAAGACATTGTCATTTTAAAATCTATATAAATGCAAGTGTGATTTTAAAAAAATATAAAATAAAAAATAGCGGCAGAAAAAATGACATCTTAGACGCAGCTCACTTGCGAGTTGTGCTATTTTTAGAACAGGCCTGCGGGCGACTCATGTGGTCCCTGCGGGTGACATGGTGCCCGCGGGCACCGCGTTGGTGACCCCTGCTTTAGAGTGAAATGGTTAAAAGACTGTGTGTCTCAGTCTTACTCCTTATGGTACCATATTCCTAACAAAATTTTCAGTAAAGTTGGAGGGATTAAATTCCTGCTTAAATGTGACTTTGAAGTGTCAAAAATTCCTGTCAAGCTCTCCGATTTCCACAAACCAGCATTGCAACTTGGGAAGATGATGTTTACTCACAATTTTTCGCCACACATTTCTGTGGAACAACAGGGTCATAACCATAAACAGAAAATCCATATTTAAATCTGACTCTATGAAAAAGGTTTAATGTTTGTCCATCATCTTCTGAAGCCAGATTCTTACTGTCGATGACTTCACCTCAAAATATAATATCATTATCTCCAAGAAGAGGTACAACAAAATCTGCCAAGCAATTCCTATCCCTTTACGCCATCTGGTACAAAATACCATGCAGTTTTCCTCATCACTCCTTCTTTAAATGAAAAATAGGTGTTGTCAATTTGATAGATAAAAAATGTGACAACAAACTTGTAAGTCTGGTCTTCAAACAGGTCAGTTATGGTGACGTTAATTCATGGTCTGTCAGGGATGACACAGAGATCACTTGAGGCAACAGGCCTTCTCTTTCGACATGTCTGACCCTGTTGCTTCTAAAGTGAAAGAAACCCATTTCAAAACAGCATCAGTAATATAGCCTGTCAATGATTTTCTACATAAGAGATTTAAATTTGCAGTCGATCCCTGTGTATTTTGTTCTTTGGAACCTGAAACTATTGACCATTGATTTTTCAAATGCCCACATGCTAGAATGTTCTGTTCTGATGTATACAGTTGGTTATCACTAAAAATTGACAGCATATCTCGTTTTGCCTGTTGTGACATTATTTACTTTATGGAAAATTTGGATACAAATCTTTCTGACACTATTAATCTGGTGATTATTCTGGGTAAATATCACATTCATACTTGTTAGTGGTGTAAAGCCTCTCCATCATTTACAGCTTTTTGCACAGTTTTACCAATTCCTTCAAATCCCTAAAAATTATGGGAAAAAAAAGATAGAAAAGCTAAAAAATTATTATCATCAATCTTCCAGTCCTTGCTCTTTTAACGTCTCTTACTTGATTCTTTGGTGCTCCTTTTTTGTTTTTGTTGTTTTTCTGTTAATATAATTTTGTCTTATTTTATCTACTTTTTAAAATTTTATCCTAATTCTCCTCAGACTATTGGTATTTCATTTCATGAGTACTACTTATTTGTCTTTGTATCATTCCTACCATTGTAAAATGTTTACATTTTGAGCTGATGTTTTCAATGCCCTGAGCTGAATAAAGTTTGGAATTTAAAAAAAAAGAGAGCGAGCGAGCAAGAGACTACAAGCGGAACTTAAGTAAACTTGTTCCGGAGGTTTTATCGTGTGACACAAGGAGGAAGTAGTTAGCTCTGGTAGCATTAGCAATGATGGCCTGACCGAAGGAAACATCGATATAACAGGTGTGTAATACTAATATTACTGTTACTACTGATAATAATAATATTGATCCTGTAGGTTCAGTAGCAAAAGGATAACGAAAAAAAGCTGGGCTGTTTTGATCCTGGTCACACGTGTACCTAGGTCTCTTTTTGCCGGTGTTCAGTGTAGATATTCCTAATATTTTTTTTTTCTTAGTATTGATCTTTTTACCTCCACCAAGAAGGTTGTGTTTTTACTGGAGTTTGTCTGTCTGTCTGTAACCAACATAACTCAAGAAGTTTTGAACAGATTTGGACGAAAATTTCAGGACAAGTCCGAAATGGGACAAGGAAGAAATGATTAGATTTTGGTGATGATCTGAGAGTGCATACCTCCACCAAGGGCTTTGTTTGTATTTGTGCAGCAGGATTACACAAAAACTACTGGATGGATTTGGATGAAATTTTCACCAGAGGTGGTTCTTGGGCTAGAGAGGAACCCACTATATTTTTGGTGATGATCTGAGAATGCATACCTCAGCCAAGGCTCTTATCTTCCCACAGTGTGTTAGCAACAATACTCCAAAACTGATGGACAGACTTTGATGCAATTTTCACCACAAGTGGCTGTAGGCCTACACATAAACCCATTACATTTTGCAGGTGATCCATGACAAACGGAAGGAGCCTTGGCCGAGGTATGCGCTCTACGAGTGTTTTTCTAGTTTCTAAATATAACTTTCTGTTTTAGCTGCTGGTGGGATGACTTGTAGAGGTGGTAGTGCATCTGTTTGTCTTACCCATTCAGTCTTATCTTAAATTTGTATAAGGCAGTGTGGCTATGGATATGGAATCTGTATCCCCGTGTATGCTCTGGTTTAAAGGCGACGGACAGACGAAAATTCAGTATCGCTAAATCATATCTCAAATTGTTGTCTGAGACGAGCTAATTTGAACCCCACATGTTTTGGTGTCAACGTATGTCGCATAAGGTGACAATGCGCTCTTGAAGTACGCTGTTGTGGAGAGCTGTCTGACCCAGCCAAGCGATCAGCGGCTAAGATGGCCACTGACTGTGTGACGTCATTTTGGTTAGGCACACGGTCGGCGGACATTGCTGTGTTTTACTTGATGTTTACGTTTTAAAATCGGCGATTACGGATATTTCTCGGAATACTTGTGGATTACAAATAGATTATTTATTAACATTAGGATTTCAGGAATCAAATTAATTATGGTTTGTCGTTGTGTTGTCTACGGGTGCGACGGTATATCAGAGGAGCATGCTGTGAGTGTTTTTGAATTTCCCGTCCCTGGGAAAATCAGAACGGCATGGGTGAAATTCGTTCAGAAAACGCGAAAAAAAATGGACTGATGTCGGTAAAACACCCAACATGTGCAGTAGACATTTCATTGACAGCGATTTCGAGAATAAGATGCAATTTGTGTCACGACTCGCCGCTCATCAGCAGCTTCAGCTGCGTGCACACCTGCGCCTCGTCAGCAGCGGGCTATTTAGCCCACCTGCAGGACGCCGTCTCCCGGGCTCATCACCTGCCGACGCCAGCCACCTGTCCCTGCAAGTAAGCAACATTATCACTGATTATCCCTGTCTCGGTGTGGTGCCCGTTACCCTTGTCCTCTGCTCTTTTCCGGCTGAACGGCGCGCTGCTCTGCTGCCTGCGCATCGGTGTTCACCCCAACACATCCCCATACCGCATACATCCATTCACACACACCTGCTTGTTGAATAAAGCTGTTAAATCTATCCTGAGCCTGCGTGCGTGTTTCCTGGGCCAGACATTATGTCAATTTGAAATGAAATTTGCAAAAAGATTGCTGATAAAGAAAACAGCTATTCTAACTATCTATGCCTCGATTTCCAAGTGTGACTCTGAGAAAGGGGTCAGTGACAGTGGCGTGAAAAGCAAGGGCGATCTACCGATGCGATCAACTGTCAGAAAACGAGAAGTAAACAGGGTAAGTTTTTTTATTTTTAATATTCACTGCAAATGTTTACTAAACATCTTAAATGAATTCCAAGCCATGGTTTGCATTGCCTTACCAACTTATCAAATATTAGCATATTAGGGTGTTCATACTCATCAAATATGAAATATTCAGTGCTGTATAGGGAGGTGGTTGTGCCTGTTTTATCAATTTATATTTCTATGTATGTAATCCAATTTGAGACCTCTGGGATAAAATTATGATGATCTACTTTTTTTGCAGATTTTATCAACTGTCACGCAACCTTAAAATAGTGTTGATGTTTCTGACCAAGCAGAGGAAGCTGATGAACAGGACTTTTATGTAAATCCAAATTTATACCATAAAATGGTAGAAAAATTATTGAAATGTATATGACATGCGACTTTGATGAATGCTGAACTATGAGAATTATAACATTGACATGAACATTAAGAAACTCAATATATGATTTTACAAAACTTTATTTAAATAACATTGTTCACAAATCTAATCTTGGTAGGCAAAATCCCTTGTAGTGATGAGATGGGAAGGTTTCTCTGATGAGGCTTACAACACAGGCAGGCATCACCCTCACTTCTTCCCAAAAAAAATCCCCAACACCACCGTACCAGTTGCCTGTAGGCTATGAATCTGTATTGCCTGAAAAATATGGGGTTGGCATTGATTATTCTGTTTGCATTGATTATTGAATGTATTGAATGATTTCTTCATAATTCATCTGGGAAATTAAATCAAATGAATAAATATTGTTTATAAACTCACTTGTGTGGACGACGTCATCTGTCTCATCAGCTCCAGCTGCGCACAGACCAGCAGGTGCTAATCAGCGGCTGTTAAAAGTATTGAGAAGATGATGATTAACAACATGTCATCAGGCAGCGAGTGACCAATGGGTAGTTTTAGTTTGAAAATTAAGTGTGTGACCATGCATGTCGCCAAAGAAAAATATTTCTAAGCATCTTTTACCAAGATAAATCTTCCAGCCGATCGTCGTCAACATGGTCTGTTCCCGTCTATGTTGCGTCTTCCTCCTCTCCCTCTGGCTCGAACAAATAAGGCTGACAGGCCACACACCACCCAAAACTTCTTCATTGTCAATGTCATCATTTATATTGAGGTCGTCAAACTCGAGAAAATAATCGCTGTCCGAATCACTTTGCTCTCATTCTGCAATTTTCTTTCTTACCGAAATGACGTCAAGGCTGCACGCACCTATCGGGAGATGGCGGTACTGCAGCATCAGTGAGTGAAAGATGGGCTATGACCAAATAATGTCATTTATGGAGGATGGTGACACATATTAAATCAGGGGAATGGGAAGAATGGAATATTTTCATACAATCAGTTGATTGGTTCAATAAAAAAATGTCACTGTCCGTCGCCTTTAAGTCTACTCCCAGTTTCTTCTTCTTCTTCTGATGTTTTATGGCGGTTGGCAAACAGCTTGTAGGTGCATTACCGCCAACTTCTGGAATGGAGTGTGATTCAAAATGGCATTACTCTCCTATATCCTTGAAATTAGTCCTGTTGCCCTAATAAACCTAAAAACTGCCTTATAGACCGCATCTCTTGAACTTCTCTGCAAAATGTCTTTCATACTGAGCTGGGTTTTGTTCCTGTATAGATTGTCCACCAATGCTAACGGTGCAAACTCATACTTTGGGCAGTGCATAAATGTATGTTCAACTGTCTCATCGTTTCCACAATAATCACATTTTCCATTTGGGTGTTTTTCCATGATAACTAATGTACTATTCAGCCCTGTGTGACCTAATTTTAAGCTGGATATGATGTCCTCCTCCTTTCTGCTCCTTTGTCCTTCTCTAGCTCCCCCTACTTTCTTTTGTATGCCATACAGGCTTTGTCCTTTACTTCCTTTGTCCCACTCTTCCTGCCACTCCTTTTTAATTTGCATTTTGATAATGCTGTTGACCTCTGCTTTACTATGTTTTACATTCCAACTACCTTGACTCATCCTAGTTGCCCTTTTTGCATATTTATCTGCTAGCTCATTCCCCTCCACTCCAATGTGCGCCGGGATCCAAATGAATCTGATGTTCACACCTGCCTTTGAGATTCTCCCTACTGAATGTACAATTTCCATCACCAAATCCTGTCTTGCCTCTGAATGCATTTGCTCAATACTTTCCATTGCGCTGCTAGAGTCAGACCCTATCAAAACCTTTCTGGGCTTTACTTCTTCCACCCAGCCCAATGCCAAGCAGATTGCCAGAAGCTCCCCAGTATACACAGCCAGGTCATCACTAACCCTTTCCTTCTTCATGACATCTAATTCTGGAATGATGAATGCTATTCCCACAATGTTCTTTGTCGATTTAGATGCATCCGTATAAATCTTTATAAAGTCAGGATAGCTACCGTCTAAATAGTTATTGACCTCCTTCTTGTTTATCCTCCCTCTTATGTCATTTGTTAAAAGTCTAAAATCCAGGGATGTGATTTTTCCGCTAATTCGCGGAATACCGCTTTTTTTTTTTTCTTTTTTATCTTCCAGGAAGATAAAGTACTTTAAGTACGTTAGCGGCTTGTGGTCCACGAATGCAGCGAAGGTGCGCCCTTCCAGCCAGAACTGGAAGTGGCTTATGGCCAGGTGGAGAGCCATTAACTCTCTGTCGAGCACGCTGTATTTACGCTCACTGTCGTGCAAAGACCTGCTAAAAAAGGTGAGCGGCTGCCAAGAACCGGCAACGCATTGCTCCACAACGGCCCCTATGCCCATGTCCGAGGCGTCGGAAGTGAGCGCTATCCGGGCCGCCAGTAGTGCAGCGTTTGCCAGAGCTGTTTTAACCTCAGAAAGCCTGCTCCTGCTCAGGAGTCCAGTCGACTCTGTCCGCTGGTTTCCGTTTCTAGAGTGCGGCGTACAATGGCTGTATGAGCTGGGCTGCGCGGGGGAGGAAACGGTTATAAAAGTTAACCATCCCCAAAAACTCCTGCAGCGCACTGACATTGATGTTGAGGAGAAAAAAATAGCAAAACAATTTAGTTACATTACTTTTATGATTCCAAACAGTTTGAAATTGACAGTGCACAGTGGACATTGACTCATAGCTTTTGAATATTTCTAAGACTTGGCTACATCAGTGATTGTGCAAAATGAACTGCTCAAGACTCAATGGGGATTGAAACTGATGATCTGAAATGAATGCTGAAATTATTAAAAGTAATGGTATGAATGAATTTTATTTCTATTATGGAATAGATAAAATTAACTGATTTTGATTTGATCAAGTGTTAAAGCATGTGATGGATAATACTTGTTGGAATATTTTAGGAATGCTATCTTCTTGGAACATAAGTCAATATTTTACAGTAATAAGTGGCATCCAGCTGTTTTGTTTTATGTCCCCCAGACCCCCTGCTAAATTTTCAGATAATTTCCCCAACCCCAAATCACATCCCTGAAAATCCACCTTTACTTCTTCCAGACTCCATGGTGGTTCTGCAGAAAGAGGGACTGTTGGACATACTGCTTTATCAGCAACCCTTAGCTCCCTGACTTTATTCTTTATTGTCCATCCAAAGCTTCTCATTTGTCTCTTTTCCTTCTCTTGGCAAGGTTTCAGTACACTGTGTACTGGGTGACTGTCACTGAATCCTCTGATGTTGGCCCAGTATGTAGCTGCTATTTGAGTTCTTCTTAACTCCAGAGGCATCTCATCCATCTCCACCTGGAGTGCTGCTACTGGAGTAGTTTTTATGGCCCCACAGCATAACCTCAGAGCTTGGTATTGAGTTATATCCAATTTTTTCAATAATGTTTCTGACGCTGATCCACATATAACACACCCATAATCAAACACTGACCTAACTAATGCTGCATATAATGTTTTTAAAGCACCTCTACTTGCTCCCCATTCTCTTCCCCTCAAACATCTAATAATATTTAAGACCTTCTTAGATTTTGCTACAATTTTCTCAACGTGAATCTTCCAAGAACAACCCTTATCAAACCACACACCCAAATACTTGAAACACTTCACAGTTTCTATGTTTTGATCATATATTTTAAGATCTACTTGATTGTTTGTTGTCTTCCTTGTGAAGACCACAGCCTTTGTTTTTCCCACCGAAAACCTAAATCCCCATTCTACTGCCCAAGCCTCAATTTCATTAATCGCCTGCTGCAACTTTTTAACAATAAATGATAGATTTTTTTTCCCTCTTGTCCACATAGCACCATCATCTGCAAACAAAGAGACACCAACAGAACCCTTAACTCTAGAAAAAATGTCATTGATCATGACTGAAAACAAAATGGGACTAATAATATTGCCTTGTGGGGTTCAATTTTCTATCATTTGGCTTGAGCTATACTGCTTCCCTATTCCTACCGAAATTTTCCTGTCACTCAAAAAAAAATTTTAATCCATCTTTTCATTCTCCCTCTAATGCCTAGCTTATGTAGTTTGATAATCAGCCCCTCCTTCCACATCATGTCATACGCCTTCTCAACATCCAAAAACACCGCAACTGTGGGGAGCCTTGAATAACGAAACTGAATTGCATTTAATTCAAGTTTATTTCAAGCAATCATTCCCACAGTCTGCTCTCATTCTTGAGCAGCGAACAAAGAGAAGGAATCACACCAAAGTTTTCACTTTTATACATTCTCACATCAAGAAATCTCCCTCGCAGGGGAGGTCACACATCTCCATCATAATCCCTTTATTTACATTACTCCCCCCTCTCTCCTCTCGAGCCTCAGAGGTCAGGGAGTCTTCTGTCCACACCCATTGTCTTTTCTCGCTGTCCTCCACAGGTGTCCCAGACTCTCCGTCTCCTTCATCGTGAGGTTAAATCACATATGTGCTGTCAGCATATCTCTCATATGTCCAACATGTGCATGCACAACTACACAGCCATAGCAACCACACTTTCCTTATTCACTTGGGCCTTCCTAATCTCATGTTCCAAACAGACAGCAGGATTGGTAGTACTTCTCCCTTTTCTAAATCCGCTTTGGTAATTTTTTAATGCCTCTCTAGACTCCAGATAATATGTTAACCTTTTATTAATCATTCTTTCCATAGTTTTACCAACATGGGATGTTAAAGCGATTGGTCTGTAACTCTCACCTAAACCTGGATTTTTACCTGGCTTGCATATTGGAATAACAACCGCTTCTTTCCATGAAGTAGCCAATATCCCTTCTTCCCAAACCTTGTTGTACAACTTTAATAATATCTTTTTACCAGCGTCACTCAGGTTTTTAATCATTTTATACGTCACTTGGTCTTTTCCTGGAGTTATCTTAGACTTTCCTTAACGTATGATTTAATTCAGCCATTGAAAACTCCTGATTTAGCCCATTCTCAAATTCTCCCTCATCTTGCAACGCTTCCACATTATTTAATTTTGTCTGCTCTCTTCCATTTTTTTCCTCAAAGCTCAAATTATCTGCACTACTTATTTTACTGAAAATTTTAACTAAATGCTCTGCCTTTTTATTGTCATCCACTATCAAACTGTCCCCGTTCTCCATACTTGGATAATTTAGCTCCCTTCTTATCCCAGACATCCTTTTAATTGTTCCCCATACCTTCACCAAGGGTGAACTTCTTCCCAATGAATCACAGTATTTCCTCCAAAACTCTTTTTTGGTCTGTTTAATTATTCTCCGCACTTTAGCCTGCTCCCGTTTATAATTGATTAAGTTATCCATATTCAATACATTTTTTAATACTTTAAAAGCTTTGTTCCTATTCTTAACTGCTTCAGAACACTCTGGAGTCCACCAAGGAACTAGCTTTTTCCTTTTTCCCCAACCTCTTCTTGGGATGGTTTCCTTTGCTGTTTTAATGATCGCTGTTGTGATTCCTGCATTCATCTCTTCCACTGTCTGGTTTAGTTTTACTTCCTTCAGTTTCCTCTCACTTAAAATTGTAAATTTTCCCTGATCTGCCTTATCAAATGCCCACCTCTTGTCTCTTCCTTCTTGATCTATGTCATTTCCTATTCCAATATCAAACTGGGTAGTGATCACTTCCTATAGTGCTTTCCCTTATTACCCTCCACCTGCACCTGCCAGCCAAGCTTTGTGAAATCAAAGTGAGATCAATAGCTGATTCTGTCCCCCTCACCAAATTCACCCTAGTGCCTTAACCATCATTCAAACACACTAACTCCTTGTCCTCCATGATCTCTTCTATAACCTCTCCGCTAGTGTCATCATGCTTCCCCCATAGTGTACTATGCGCATTGAAATCCCCACACCAGACCACTCTCCCCCTCCAGTCCTGGAGAATTGACTCCAACTCACTTTTGACTAATTGCTTACATGGATTGTAGAAATTGATTATTTTCATACTGCCCTCTTTAGTCCATATCTCGATAACAGTTACTTCCAGCTCTTGTACTGTGATCAGTTGCCTATGGAGTTTTTGCATATGACGTCAGGGGGCGTGCCGCACTGGCCCGTTAGAGTGTGCCGCCATATTGGATGGCAAGAAACAGCAGCAGCAGGGTGAAATAAACCACATAGCTCACGTGTATCTACAAACTCCGCAAAATGGTGTACTCCTGTTGTTCCCCCTGATAAGGGGATAAGCGGGGAATTAAATGGCCGGTGTGAAATGCAAAAAAAAAAAGTTGGATTTTTGAATAATTACCTTCACTGACGTAATCTCTCGCTTTGTCATAACGGGCTGCAAGGTGGAGCAGTGGTTTAGCACTGTGGCAGCACAGTTTTACCCTCGGCCGGGGGATCGCGGGGATCATGAGACCGTGGGTTTAGGGCGCTCGCGCACGCAGCGGCCAGTGGCTTGTCACCAGACTGCAAACCAAATCTACCTACGGGTACAAATAAGTAACAAAAAAAAAAACAACTTTGTGGTTTGGGGGCGCCTCTCTGCTTGCTACGATGCACACATGAAAGGGGAGAAAACTATTGTACATGTGCATAAAATCAGGTACGTTTTAACGCGGCGCACCGTGGAGAGCCTTTAAAAAAAAAAAAAAACACGCAGCGCGCTTCACTCACCTCTGAGTGAGGAGCTGCTGTTGTTTTCCGACTCGTTCACCAGCCATGACTTCACATCATCCACATCCCTTTCCGCTGACACGTTTTCCGATATTTTTTCCTCCTGCTGCCCTTCGTCTTTGAAAGATATCTCATCGTTTGCCCCCAAATCATCCCCGCTGAGCAGATTACTGGCAGTCATTGTTCTGCTAATTGCTCCAGCTGTTACCCCACACCCGTCACCTCCGTTCAACTGAGGCATTTCAGCACACCAGAGGAGCGCACGGGAGCAAGATTAAAAACACTTGTCTGCTGTTATGACTGCTGACAATGACTCCACTGAATGTGACAGACATCGCAGACACAGTTTCAGAGGCCATAGTGTCAGCTGTTGAAGAGGATGATAGGATGTTATTATGTCAGATTGTGACTGTGTGTTCTCCTCACTCATTCTGATCGCTAAACAGTACAAGTTACGCCTGGGTTGTCACAGTGCAACTGCTGCTCTTGCCATCCAAGATGGCGGCACCTACGGCGTGTTTATGTTTACCCCAGCGAGTCACGTGAATTTTACGAGCCTACGCAAAAACTCCATACTTCACCCCTTGTCTAACAAAAACTGCACAACCCCCACCACCCCCATCCTTCCTATCTTTCAGGGATGGCAATTTTCTGCCGATCTGCGGATTTCCGCCGATTTATTTTCAAATTGATCATTTCTGTGAATCGTCTAAATCCATTGAGAAAATTTTAGGGGGGTAAGGTACCTTATTATTACCGATTTTAGCGAAAATCAACACGATTACATAAGCGCTCGGCGCTTCCCCGGAAGTCGTCTCCCGCAATAACCCGGATGTGTTGTGTTCAAGCTACTGCTGTATTGCAGTAGCTTGACAGCCCTGCGATTGGATAGTTGCAAACAATTGGACCAATCAAATGGCTCGTTGTATGCTTTTTCAAAGATTCATGGCGGCGTGTTCTCAGGGATGCGATTTTCTGCTAATTTGCCGAATTCCGCTTTATTTTATCTTCCAGGAAGATAAAGTACATTAAGTACGTTAGCGGCTTGTGGTCCACGAACGCAGTTTCAGGCAGGACTGGAAGTGGCGTATGGCCACTTCCGGTAATCGGTATGGCCAGGTGGAGAGTCATTAACTCTCTGTTACTGGCGGCGTACAATGGCTGTATATGAGCTGGGCTGGCGCGAGGGAGGAAACGGTAATAAAAGTTAACCATCCCCTTTTATGATTCCAAACAGTTTGAAATTGACAGTGCACAGTGGACATTGACTCATAACTTTTGAATATTTCTAAGACTTGGCTACATCAGTGATTGTGCAAAATGAACTGCTCAAGTCTCAATGGAGATTGAAACTGGTGATCTGAAATGAATGCTGAAATTATAAAAAGTAATGGTATGTTGGAATTTTATTTCTATTATGGAACAGATAAAATTAACTGATTTTGATTTGATCAAGTGTTAAAGCATGTGATGGATAATGCTTGTTGGAATATTTTAGGAATGCTATCTTCTTGGAACATAAGTCAATATTATACATTAATAAGTGGCATTCAGCTGTTTGTTTTATGTCATTTAAGCACAGTTCTGGTACTTAAAAATCATAAAAACCCAGGAGCTTCGGGGGGCTTCGCCCCCCTTGCCCCACCCCACCCCACCAGGGCTCTGCCACGGACCCCGCTGGGGGACTATGTCCCCCAGACCCCCTGCTTAATTTTCAGATAATTTCCCCAACCCCAAATCACATCGCTGGTTCGTGTTGGAATTCTGAGCTTTCGGTATTGTTTTCAGCGGAATTATGAGATTTTTATTGAAGGATCAGGAGTCATCAGTGCTAGAAATAGACAAAAGTGTCAAAAATAAGTTCCGATGCAATTGGCTTGAGAGAAAAGTGACGGTAAAGGTGAAAATTGGCTCAAAGTTTGACGAGGTAACAGAAACACTCGGACAATTTCTGAAGAAACCAGAAAAGGAGATGAAGTTCAAAGTTCAGAGACTGACACAGCTTGCTGCCAAAAGGAAGAAAGTTTCACATTAGAAGTGACTTGGTGACCAGTGTAAATAGTGTTATAAACTCTTATAGAACTGTTAAATATGTTGGACTAAAGACAGTGAGACAACATTGAAGAAAAAGTAAGTTAACTTTTCATTAAATTTAATGATTTATCCAAGTCTAGTATTTCATTTTTTTTTTAATCATTTTTTTCAGTCTAAATTACTTCTGTTTTACTGAAAACCTCCCAGCTTCAGGGGGGCTGCGCCCCCCCGGCCCCCCCATAAGTCAATCGACCAAATTAGATTTCAGCTGAAATCAGAATTTCCTGTTGCCATCCCTGATCTTTACGCATTCCAGAATATCCCTTAATTGTGAAATCTAGTGATGGTTTAAGCCATGTCTCCTGCACACAAATAATATCTGGTTTTGTTGTCAGTTTCTGAATAAATCCTTTATATTCCTGCCCATTTGCAATCAGACTCCTTGCGTTCCACTGGAGGATGGTTGTCATGAGTTAATTCAATTCAATTCAATTCAATTCAATTCAACTTTATTTATATAGCGCCATTTCACAACAACAGTCATCTCATAGCACTATCAACTGTAGGGAGGACCCCCACAGTTGCAGAAAGACCCCAGCAATCAGGCGATCCCCTGTGAGCAAGCACTTGGCGACGGTGGAGAGGAAAAACTCCCTTTTAACAGGAAGAAACCTCCAGCAGAACCAGGCTCAGGGAGGGGCAGTCATCTGCTGCGACTGGCTGGGGGGTGAGGGGACAGAGAAGAAGAAAAGAACAGACATGTAGAGAGCAAACAGCACGATGGGGACTCAATCTATGGGAGAGAACAAACAAATGTTAATGACCAGCAAAAAAAAAATATTTCATAGAGAGTGAGGAAAGGAGTGAGGCCCAGTGCATTACTGGAGGTCCCCCGGCTGACTAAACCTATTAGCAGCATAACTAAGGGAGGGTTCAGAAACACATGATCCCTCCCTAATTGTAGGCTATATCAAAAAGGTAGGTTTTAGCCCTATTCTTAAAAACAGAGATCGAGTCTGACTCCCGAATCCAGATTGGCAGCTGATTCCACAGGAGAGGAGCTTGATAACTGGAGGCTCTGCCTCCCATTGTACTTTTGGAGATTCTAGGTATTACAAGTAAACCTGCATTTTGGGAGCGTAGTGCTCTGTTAGGATGATACGGTAGTATCAGATCTTTTAAATAAAAAGGAGCCTGATTGTTTAGAGCTTTGTAAGTAAGAAGAAGGATTTTAAACTTAATTCTAAACTCTATGGGAAGCCAATGAAGGGAGGCCAGAACCGGAGAGATATGATCTCTCTTTCTAGTACCTGTTAAAACTCTTGCTGCAGCATTTTGGATCAGCTGAAGACTTTTTAAAGATGTTTTAGGACAGCCTGATAATAAAGAATTACAATAATCTAATCTCGAGCTAACAAAAGCGTGGATCAGCTTCTCAGCATCACTCTGAGACAAGATGCTCCTAATCTTGGCAATATTACGCAAATGATAGAAGGCAGTCTTAGAAACAAATTTAATATGTGAATTGAAGGACAAATCCTGATCAAAAATAACTCCAAGGTTCCTCACAGAGCTATTAAGAGAAAGAGTAACTGCATCCAAACTGAAAGTTTGATTTGGAAAGGAATTTCTAAGGTTTTTTGGACCAACAAGAATGACTTCAGTCTTATCTGAATTTAATAGCAGGAAATTACAAGTCATCCAAACTTTGATTTCCTTAAGACAGGCTTCTAACTTGGCTAATTGATTAGTATCATCTGGCTTCATTGACAGGTATAATTGTGTGTCATCTGCATAACAGTGAAAATGTATACAGTGCTTTCTAATAATGTTGCCTAACGGAAGCATATATAAACTAAAAAGAGTAGGGCCAAGCACAGATCCCTGTGGAACTCCATGACTAAGCTTTGAGCTGAGAGAAAACTCATCATTTACATGAACAAACTGGAACCTATCAGATAAATAAGATCTAAACCACTGCAACGAAGTTCCATTAAGTCCAACATAGTGTTCTAATCTATCAAGTAGAATATTATGATCAATAGTATCAAAAGCTGCACTAAGATCTAAAAGGACAAGTACAGAAACTAGTCCATTATCAGATGCAATGAGGAGGTCGTTAGTGACCTTCGCTAAGGCTGTTTCAGTGCTATGATGGATTCTAAACCCAGATTGAAACTCCTCAAATAAACCATTTCCCTGCAGGTGGTCAAATAATTGCGTAGCAACAACTCTTTCTAAGATTTTTGAAATGAAAGGGAGATTAGAGATTGGTCTATAGTTAGCTAAAGCTCCTGGATCTAGCGTTGGCTTTTTGAGTAAGGGTTTAATTACAGCCGTTTTAAAAGCCTGCGGTACATGGCCTAAAGTTAATGAAGAATTGATTATATGAAGAATAAAGCTACCAGTAAGTGGGAAGACTTCTTTAAATAACCTGGTAGGAATAGGGTCTAAAAGACAAGTTGAAGGTTTGGATGAGGAAACTATTTTGTCTAACTCACAAAGGTCGATTGGAGTAAACTCATCAAGACAGACATCAATAGAAGGAGTTGTAGTAGTTACAGTATTTAAGTTAACTGTGGGAAGAATCTGATCTGAAGTTAACCTGTTGGCTCCCCTCTACAGCTCCCTCTCCTTGACTCAGTTCTGTATGAATTTTTTCGCAGGATAGATCCTTGATATTAAAGAATTTTGTTGCCGCTTTCACAATGATCTTCATCTTCTCAGTTCTAGTCTTAGCCTGCTCCGAGCAGTTGATGACATAGGCTAGAAAAAGAACAAGCTTATCTGTTGTGATACTAGTCTGACAGTTTGGTGGTTCTACTTCCTTGTTATTGACAATGTGTTCTTCTTTCTCCTGTTGATTCACGATCCTTGCTGCTTCCGCGTGTGTCACCTTCTTCTCTACTCTTGCTTGCTGGATTTCTACTGCCTGTTTTTTCACCACACAGCCTCCACATGCTGCTGTGTGATTCCCTCCACAATTACAGCATTTAATTATGCTGTCACTTCCACATTCTCCATAACTGTGCTCACCACCACATCTTCCACACCTTTGCTTTCCTTTGCACACACTAGCAATATGCCCATATCTCTGGCATTTAAAACACCTGAGAGGAGGGGGGATATAGGCCCTAACAGGAAAACTCAAGTATCCAATCAGCACTTTTTCTGGCAAGGCCTTGTCTTTAAATTCTAGCATTACAGATGGGCTATCCACCTTTTCCCCATTCCTGACTGCTTGTAGGCATCTAATCCCCACAACTGTTCCTCCTTTAACCATTTTTTTCAATTCTTCCAAGTTTCCCCCACTGGAATTCCAGATATCACCCCCCTAACACCATCAAACCCAGTGACTTCTTTCCTTTCTGCAATTTCTTTCTTGCACACTCTCTGCAGCTGGAGTGCTTTGTTCCTCTGCTCTGCATTCTTACATTTCACAAGGAGATTTCCATCTCTTAACACTTTGGCCATTTCTATGTCTCCAATTGCACTTCTTAATCCATTAGTTAGAGCTAGTGGGCTCAAAGCTGTAACTTCTTGCCCTGGTTTAAACCTCAAGATAATTTTGAATTCTTCGGCCACAATATTCCTCCTCACCTCGTGTCTTTCCTCTTCACCTGACAGCTGCCGCTTGCCAGTCTGCTTCACGTCTCCTTCACTCTTGCCCTTTCCAACTTTACTCTTCCTACTCCTACTCCCTACTGAATTCCATCCAATCTCCATAACTTCATTGTCAGTCAAACCCCCACTACTACTACATGCCATTCCAAATCAGTCACAAACCAGATTATGCCAGTACCATACCTGTCAAGGCATACCTCATGCCTCCCTTACTGGGGGGGCTTTCACACCTGTACTGAGTACTTAAAAACTGTATTTATCGGCAGATGAAAGAAAACTGACCCCCCCCCCCCCAAAAAAAAAAACAGCAACTACAACATGACCTATTTCAAATATATTTATTCAAATGTACACTTTTATGGACACAATCTTGAGCCACAACTTTTTGGTAATGTGAAAATAATAAGCCAAGTAGCACAAAAAAAAAAATAAAATAAAAAAAAATACAAAAATATTTTTCAAATTTACATTAGCACAAGGTAGATTGCTTAATTTGAAAGTACACAATAAGAATTATTCTGAATATAGTTCTTAATTGTCAGCTAGATACTGTATATACACTTGGAATTAAAGAGTTTTTATTTGTCAGCTTTGTTACACTAATGCACTTGAATGAACTTGAAACAAGAAAATGTTCACTGATGCTGCTTGTTATAGTTCCAAGTAGCAGCCTTTGCTGACTCTAGCATTTCTGAAGTGGCAGATCAGATCAGGTGGCAGATCAGAAATGATCTGCCACCAATGGGGGTAGATTGTGCCCTGCCACAAAAAGATGACAAACCATCACTTCTGCTTGTGATGCATTGGATTTGGAAGGCGATTCCTCTCTGTTCCGGAGCCGCAGGACAGTAGAAAGTGTGAGGCCATCAGCCTAATGATTAAGTCCACACTTCTCACTGTAGTGATAATAGCTCACGCTGAGCGCTCTGCCCGCCCCGGCCATCAGCCTAATGATTGAGTCCACACTTCTCACTGTAGCGATAATAGCTCACGCTGAGCGCTCTGCCAGCCCCCTAGCTGTGGGGGTCACACACACGTCGTGTTCCTCAACACACTCACTAATTTTTTTTCCCGTATATTTTTCTTTTGGGCCTACAGAAATGGCAATACGCCCGTATTTGCTAAAATTGCATTTTCCCCGTATTAAAATACGGCGAAAACGTATCACTTGACAGGTATGCAGTACCGCCTTCTGTCGACTCGTTCTTCCTCTCAGTCTAGTCCGTTCCGACGTCTCCTCTCTCTCCCCCGGCTCAATCGTCTACCATCAACGTCAAGTCGTCGTGGTGTATGAAAGTCAGTGCTCGAATCCTACTCCCAGTTTACCAGTTTTACTGATTAATATGAGGTTATCATGGTTATCCGGTAGCAAGCAAACCAATGGTTGACCTGACATGCACTCGTGGACCACTCCCAGTTACACGGGGTGGGACTGGACATCCTGGCAGATAAGCACATCTGTCGCAAGGTCTGTGGTGGACTTGTGACATGCACTACACAAAGAGCAAAGATAAACAAATCCATCATCTGGTCAGTCACTGCAACAGATACTGGAGTCAGTTTGTCTTGGCCTGTCCTTGCCACTGATACCTCTATCTGCCAAGAATGTGCTGCTAGTCCAGCAAAAGCTAGCGGTACTCAAATACTTTGCAAGCAGTTTCATGAAATGGTCAATCAGAAAGCAACTCATACCGGCTCGGATGTCGTCCGGGTTAACAAGGTCAGGAGTTCCTGGCAGCGGAGGGTGAAGGACAGAGCTGCGTGGAGGAATCTGATCAGAACTAAATGAAATATTGTCGCCCCCGACAGCCTGCTATGATGATGATGATGATGATGATGATGATGATGATCCCCACTAGGGTTACCACCTGTCCTGAAAATACAGTATTGTCCTGTTTTTACACTAAGACCATGTGTCCTGTATTGAATTAATACAGGACGTGGTTTGTCCTGTATTTTCTAGGTGCCTTGTTGTCATCTCATCCGCATTTTGCATGTTGCCCTCCTACTCAGTAGTTGCCAGTGTTGGGTAAGTTACTATAAAAATAGTTACTAATTACAGTTACTAGTTACTTCTTTTCAAAGGTAATTGAGTTACTTTACCAATTCCTTCATGATTCTAGTAACTAGTTACTTGGAAAAGTAACTTTCACTTTTTAAATGCATACTTAAATCGTCTTGCACACCTAGCAAGATAATTTAATTAATGGATTCCATTACAAGCTTAGTAATCTCAGGCTGAAAACGGACTGTTTCAGACAGAGCTTCACAGAGTTTTTTAATGCTGGTGTTGCTGCACGTGTCAGTGTGGGACATGAAAGCTGTCCATGTTTATCTTACCTGTATGTTATGGATTCAGCTGATGTGCAGTGATCCAAAGAAAATCCAAACATCTGCTGTGACAGATACATGATCCAGTCTCTCAAATGTCTTTTGGAGATCAAAATCTGTTTTTGAATAACCTTTATCCAGGTAGCAGGTAAATGTGTTTTGATGTCAGTGGATCACAGTCCAGCTGTTTGATGGAAAGTGACTGTTATGTCTTCTGTAACGACGTATGTGGAAATCATCCATCCATCCATCTTCTTCCGCTTAATTCTTTTCGGGTCGCGGGGGGGCTGGAGCCTATCCCAGCATCTTTGGGCAAAAGGCAGGGTACACCCTGGACAGATCACCAGTCCATCACAGGGCCAACACAGAGAGACAGACAACCATTCATTCTCACAGTCATACCTAAGGACAATTTAGAATCCCCAGTTTGATACCAATTAACCTAACTTGCATGTTGAAATCAAGTCGGTTTAATTCTTGCTGTGTCACAAACTGTCCAGATGCATACCTGTGATTGAAATCCAGTCATGGTGTTCAGATAAGACTATTTCCACTTTAAACCCTGCTGTGAGATCCACTTCATGGTGTTAGTTCTTTGCATAGCTAGTAGTTACTTAGCACTAGCTTTGTCGGAGCTTGTTGCTGTTTTCAGGCATTTCTGAATAGGTCTCCATCGGCACTTAGCTTGTAACCCACCAAGTATGCTTTTGTCTTTAAGCGGAACAAAGGAAAAATACAGTGGGGCAAAAAAGTATTTAGTCAGCCACCAATTGTGCAAGTTCTCCCACTTAAAAGATGAGAGAGGTCTTCAATTTTCATCATAGGTATACCTCAATTATGAGAGACAAAATGAGGAAAAAAAATCCAGAAAATCACATTGTCTGATTTTTAAAGAATTTATTTGCAAATTATGGTGGAAAATAAGTATTTGGTCACCTACAAACAAAGCAAGATTCTGGCTCTCACAGACCTGTAACTTCTTCTTTAAGAGGCTCCTCTGTTCTCCACTCGTTACCTGTATTAATGGCACCTGTTTGAACTCATTATCAGTATAAAAGACACCTGTCCACAACCTCAAACAGTTGGACTCCAAACTCCACTATGGCCAAGACCAAAGAGCTGTCAAAGGACACCAGAAACAAAATTGTAGACCTGTACCAGGCTGGGAAGACTGAATCTGCAATAGGTAAGCAGCTTGGTGTGAAAAAATCAACTGTGGGAGCAATTATTAGAAAATGGAAGACATACAAGACCATTGATAATCTCCCTCGATCTGGGGCTCCACGCAAGATCTCACCCCGTGGGGTCAAAATAATCACGAGAACGGTGAGCAAAAATCCCAGAACCACACAGGGGACCTAGTGAATGACCTGCAGAGAGCTGGGACCAAAGTAACAAAGGCTACCATCAGTAACACACTACACTGCCAGGAACTCAAATCCTGCAGTGCTTTGGGGCTGTTTTTCTGCAAAGGGACCAGGACAACTGATCCGTGTAAAGGAAAGAATGAATGGGGCCATGTATTGTGAGATTTTGAGTGAAAACCTCCTTCCGTCAGCAAGGGCATTGAAGATGAAACGTGGCTGGGTCTTTCAGCATGGCAATGATCCCAAACATACCGCCCGGGCAACAAAGGAGTGGCTTCGTAAGAAGCATTTCAAGGTCCTGGAGTGGCCTAGCCAGTCTCCAGATCTCAACCCCATAGAAAATCTTTGGAGGGAGTTGAAAGCCTGTGTGGCCCAGCGACAGCCCCAAAACATCACTGCTCTAGAGGAGATCTGCATGGAGGAATGGGCCAAAATACTAGCAACAGTGTGTGAAAACCTTGTGAAGACTTACAGAAAACGTTTGACCTCTGTCATTCCCAACAAAGGGTATATAACAAAGTATTGAGATGAACTTTTGTTATTGACCAAATACTTATTTTACCGAGGAATTTACCAATTAATTCATTAAAAATCCTTCAATGTGATTTTCTGGATTTTTTTTTTCCTCATTTTGTCTCTCATAGTTGAGGTATACCTATGATGAAAATTGGAGACCTCTCTCATCTTTTAAGTGGAAGAACATGCACAATTGGTGGTTGTCTAAATACTTTTTTACCCCACTGTAATCTGTGTATGTTCACAAAAACAAAGTAGCTTCATCGCTTCCTCCACTTTTAATGAAGACTCGGTACTTTGCAACAGGTCACGTCAGTGTGTTGTCTCAGCTACGGTAGGGTCAGTTTGTGTATTCATTTCTTTGTGTTAAAAATATCTATCCTTATTAATAAAACAAGTAACACATCTGATCAAATTTCAGTAACTAACGCATTAGAAGAAGAAGAAGAACTTTATTTATATAGCACTTTTCACAGATAATATAAAATATAAATATATAACATATACTGTGTAACACATAACTAGGCCACCACTGTGGTGGATCATGAGTGCAAGGGTGCCTAGAGAACATATGCACAATGACAAATTATTTTCAAATCTTTGGACCAATTAATTGAAACTAGAAAATTTCCCACAGAAACCTGAATGTTCCTGAAGCCCCAGGTTGGAGAACCCTCATTTAGAAAGTTTAGAATTCTTTTTGTTTTATTCCAAAATAAACAAAGAATATTGTCAGACAACCAATCCATTAGTTGTCAAATCGAGATTCTGGAGAACAGGTGAAGGATACAGATTTATATTATACATACATGCATTAATACTTTTGAATAAGCAGCATTGTGAGGAAACATAAAAAGGCTGAAAAGTAGATTCTTCTAATTAAAACTTTAGTCTCTAATTTTATTAATATATCAGGAATTCATGCTGTGTGATCACTGTTGAAAGTAGGAAATGGATGATATTTTTCAGATTTAAACAATTTATTAATGTGCGTCCCTCAGCCACTTCTATTTTAGTCGGACATGGGCAAAGTGGCTCTTCAGTTGGCAAAGGTAGCATACCCCTGTTGTAGTGTTTTAGTCCTCTGTAGTTGTTTTTGCATTTGTGTAGTCAACAACCTGAAAGTGAATGTCCACAAAACCAAAGAACTCATAATGGACTTAAGGAAGAACAGACAGGACCACACCCCTTTCATCATAAATGGAGACCATGTGGAAACTGCCACCACCTTTAGGTTCCTGGGCACCCATATCACCTCTGACCTCTCCTGGACTGTCAACGCCAAGGCCCTGATGAAGAAAGCCCAACAGCAGCTGCACTTCCTCTGTGTCCTGAGGAAGAACAACCTGGACCAGGAGCTACTGCTGGCCTTCTACCACTGCTCAGTGGAGAGTGTGCTCACCTACTGTCTGGGTGTGTGGTACGCCGCCTCCATGGCTGAGAACAGGAAGGCTGTGGAGAGGGTCATCAACACCGCCCAGAAAATCATCGGCGGCCCTCTGCCCTCCCTGGAAGACATCTCCAGATCCTCCTCTTGACATGTTTAGTTTGTCTGAAGGCTGCTGACAGATTAGTCATTGACTTGGTGAATTTCGGTCATCTTAACCTGCCAGGTACATAATATATAGGGAACTGTAGTGGATTCTAAAGACATAATTCACGACAATATGTGTTCATGTACAGAATGATCTCTTTAGGCAGTCATAGTTGTGCTCTCAGGCTCTCTCATCAGGCACCTCTCTAGGCAGCCTCTGAAGGACCTATTTAGAGTTGGCATTTTTAGCTGTTGCTTTTTGTCACTGCCGCTGGAGAATAAAAACGGCACGCCTGCTTGTGTGAGAAAAGAGAGAAATTGCCAGTCTCTTCATTCCTGCAATTCCTACAGAACATAACTTAATATTGTAGTGGCTGGTGAAATATATCCTCAGCAATTCATCAATCCCCCTTGCCTTTTGCTTCATATGAAGCCGGCTGCATATGAATTCTAACCACATCTCTTAGACTCTTGATTATTGCTCCTGTTTCCAATGGGTTAAAACCATGATAAACTCCTCCAGTGCTTACATACCTCTTATGATTTTTTTCCACGTTTAAGTACTTTAATAAACTCATGTTTCTGTCAGACAGTCGCGCTTAGCGAGACACTCTGCCTGCTGACTGACTGGAAAACTCGCGTGGGCGGGGCACTTCTAAACTCCGCGCGGATGACGGCCACACGTGTTGTTCATGTGCGCACTTGAAGGAAAGTCAATGCTTCATATATTTTTCTTAATAAATTCATATCTCCTTGGCGTGGCGGTAAAATTTCTGGCGAGGTGGCCCGCCACCGAAAAATGTTACCAGAGGAAACCCTGGGGGAGAATGGAGTAGGAGATTGATCAGCAGATTGGAGCACCATCTGCAGTGATGCGGACGTTGTACCGGTCTGTTGTGGTGACGAGAGAGCTTGAGCTCTAAAGCCAAGCTGTTGATTTACCGCTCAATCTACATTCCTACCCTCACCTGTGGTCATGAGCTTTGGGTAATGACCGAAAGAACAAGATCGCAGATACAACAATATGATAATGATGATAATAATGATAATGCTTCATCGGATTTATATAGCTGTTTTCATGGACACTCAGACACTTTACAATGGATACATTATTCATTCACTCCACAGACAGGCACTCATAGTGGTAAGCTACTACTGTAGCCACAGCTGCCCTGGGGCAGGCTGACAGCAGTGTGGCTGCCAATCCACGCCAATGGCCTCTCCAGCCACTACCGAACATTTTTATACACATTCATACTCGGTGTCATGGATACTGGAGGCAAGGTGGGTAAAGTGTCTTGCCCAGGGACACAACAGCAGAATGGCTGGAGAGAGTGGGATTCGAATCACCAAACACTCCTTCCTCTGCCCCCATCCTGGTTATTGGACGACCCGTGCTACCTCCTGAGCTACTGCTGCCCCATACAAGCGGCTGAAATGAGCTTTCTCCGTAGGATTGCTGGACTCACCCATAGAGATGGGGTGAGGAGCTCAGTCATCCGGGAGAGGCTCAGAGTAGGACCGCTGCTTCTCCACATCAAAAGGAGCCAGTTGAGGTGGTTTGGGCATCTGATCAGGATGCCTCCTGGAAGCCTCCCACTTGAGGTATTTCAGGCATGTCCAACTAGGAGGAGACCTTGGGGCAGACCATGGACATGCTGGAGAGACTGTGTCTCCCAGCTTGCTTGAGAACGTCTTGATATCCTCTCTGAAGAGCTGGAGCAGGTGGCCGGGGAGAGGAAAGTCTGGGCTTCTCTGCTGGAGATGCTGCCTTCATGACCCAGACCACTGGAAAAGAGGTAGAAGATTGATGGTGTGTGAAAGTATTATGCTCATTTACTACCGAAACACTGCAGGGATATATTCACTGATACCAAACTCTTGTGAAATATCACTAAATTATAAGCCTCATCATGAACTATAAGGGAGAAGGAATGAGGGGGAAAAACAAACAAACAAAAAAAAAACAGACATGAAAAGTTCAAATAACTGTGATGCTGTTTTAAGGTCAAATTGCCCAACCCTAGCATATGATCTGTCAACATCCTTAGACGGCCAGAACCGCTGCAGACTCCACAGGAATGAGGGAAAAAATAGTCTTAAAAGAAACCTCCCATTCTCAGCTTCTGCGGAATTTTTGTAATTTGTGTACTTTTGTATCATCTGGAATTTCCCCATTGTGGGACTAATAAAGGCTTATCTTAATCCACGTTGTCGTATTCAAATACACATGGAGCTGAGGTGAGGTGGGCAATGATGCACGTCGCTTGCAGGGTCATTTAGCCTGAGTCAAGTAGTGCAGGTAACCCTATTTGTACAACCGGGGAACCTGGACCGTGCTGTTTTTTTTGTGTGTGTGTGTGTGTGTGTGTTTGTTTGTTTGTTTGTTTTGATTCCCAGAGTAGATTGAAAGGGGGTTTCAGTGACTCATGTCTGAGTAGTGGCCTAGTGATAGAGCATCCGCTCCATGGCCGAGAAGTCGCTGGTTCAAGCCCCGGTCAGGTCATGCTAAAAACCAGATTTAAAAAAAAAAGGTACTTCCTGCCTTCTAGCTTGGTGCTCAGCATAATAGAATGGGGGAAGGGAAAAATTGTGCTGGCGCCTGGCGTGGCAGTGGCCCCTCCATTTGGAGAAATGTAATTTTGTTCTGCTATGTTTGGGTCTATGGATTTCAATGACAATAAACTTAACTTAAACTTTTATCTTTGCCCTTTATCCCCTCCAGACCTACATGTGTTTGAGATCATGGTTCTTGTTGACCAACAGCTCTGCAACTAGAAGAAAACTAATTTGATGCAAGAGGATCCAGAACCTCATCAGATCAAAGAGGAACAGGAGATGGAACCTCATCAGATCAAAGAAAAACCAGAGGAACTGGAACCTCATCAGATCAAAGAGGTACAGGAGGAACAGGAACTTCAGCAGATCAAAGAGGAACCAGAGGAACAGGAACTTCAGCAGATCAAAGAGGAACCAGAGGAACAGGAACTTCAGCAAATCAAAGAGGAAGCAGTCTCTCCTCTGGTTAAGGAAGAACAGGAAGAACACTTCATCACTCCTGAGGCATATCATCTTTTAGTAAAACAGGAGACTGACAGCTCGACGGTGTCTCCAGCTGAGATAGAAACTGGTCAACCAGACCCAAACAAGGTCCAACTTTTCCCTCACAGTCTTGATGCCTCAATGCTGGATATCAAATGGCAACCACAAGTAAACTTGTTCAGAATAGGTAAGTGAGACCTTATTTAAACCAATTAAATCATGTCTCACAACAGAACAGACATTAACTGGCCTGAAGTTGATCCTAAACAGAAGTCAAATCTTTTGCATTTGCCTCTTTTGAATTTCTTAATGGTTTAAATTCATTGACAATAGCAGAGTTAAAGGTTCTATTTTCCATCTTATCATATTAATGTTTTTATTATATGATTAGATTAGATTCACTTTGTCATTTCTTTAAGTGTATACAAAAAGAAATGAGATGCTGTTTCTCTGAAGGCAGGGAAGTTTTCCACGCAGTCACCATTTATGGAAGTGGGGGTGGGGTGGACCTGTCTGTTCTTTCTGAAGTCCAGTATGAGTTCTTTGGTTTTTTGGACATTCAGTTTCCGGTTGTTTGCTTGGCACCGCAGCAGCAGATTCTCTACCTCTGCCCTATGTGCCTTAGAAAAGAAGAAATATCAAGTTGTAGGAAGTTAGCGTGAAGATGCTAAATATAAGCCTAAAATGTAAAAAAACAAAAACAAAAACCAAATACTGTCTGAAAGGCTAAAATAGCCTAAACTCAAAAAAAAAAAAACCCATTAGGATAAAAGTAGAAATGGCTTAAAGTTGCAAGAAGCTAGCTCGAAGATGCTGAGAATAAGCCTAAAGCTTAAAAATGCTAGCTTCTATGCTAAATTAGCCTAGTATTGAAAAGTGTTTGCATAAAAGCAGAAGTAGATTAACACTGCAGGAAGTTAGCTTAAATATGTTAAATGTAAGCTTAAAACTGAAAAGCATGCACATTAGGCTGTTTTACACGCTAAAACAGCCTAATCTTGAAAAACTTTAGCATAAAAGCAGAGGTAGTTTAATGGTACAGGAAGTTTGCGTAAGGGTGGTAAATATATGCCTAAAATGTAAAAAAATGCTAGCTTACGTGCTAAAAAAGCATAATATTTAAAGATATTAGCATCAAAGAAGAAATAGTTTAAATTTGTAGGAGTTTAGCTTAACCCCTTGCACTCTGGTCAATTTCCCATAAAAACGCCAAAAAATAACGTACCCAAAGTAAATCAAAAGCTGTTCTTCAACCCTTTGCAGCATCTTCATGGGGTTGGTCTCATTTAAAAGAAAACACTTTGAATTTTTTGGCAAAACAGTCATAATCTCTTTAAATGCTCCTGCCACTGAGTAACAGTCATCTAAACATAGTGAACTTGAAGAAAATAAATTTCGCCTGGGTGGTTTTTTTTGGATACAAATACTTGCAAATAACACACAGCTTCAGATACTGGCTGGAAAATGCAACAGAAATGTAGAACCAAGTGTTATCCAGCTGAGGTCAAAATTTTGTAACAATGCCACAAAAAATGAATATATTACACAGCTTTTTTCTTAGGTTGTTCCCAGGCGTTTTTGAACTGTGCCAAATTGTGCCAAATGGCACAGTTTGGAAAAACGTCTGTAACTTTTGAATGATTCAATATAGAAGCTTCATCTTGGGCTCTAATGAAAGGTGAAGGGCTGGGTGTGTGTGTGTGTGTGGGGGGGGGGGTGTTTATTCATTCATGAATGAATGAATGAATGAACAAACAAGCCCCCACACACAAAGAAGCATGCCACGTAAAAAATGTGTGGCTTTTTTTTTTTACAAGAAAAAATAACCTACAGTGCACTAAAAATTATTCTAGAATATCTGTAATATAGAAGATAACAACTCCCCCCCCCCTACCCGCTACAGAGGACGGACATCGCCCATCGCTACATGACGGAAAGCCGTGATGGTGCGCCGCGGTCTACTACACACAGTTGCACTAAAATATCTGCAATATATCTGCAATCCGCTACAGAAGAGTAGCGGGGAGGGGGGGCGTTCGCAACATGACAGACCCGGACCGTAACACACAGTTGTAATTTACCGATCGGTCAGAAGTCATTTGGTTTACAATTTTCAGGGATAAAGAATAATTTAGCTTATAACACTTACCTGTCCACAACAGATATGTCGCTGTCGAACTTCTCTTCCTCATTGTCAGACGAACATGACGCTGGTCCGCTTGTTACGGACTCGTGGTTCTGGTCACGCGACCCGGTCAAACCGTAATTCCATTATTGCGGTTTTGTGCTTCCATGATTGCGGTTTTGGTGAATGATTTTTCAAAACAAATAAGAACAGTAGTTAGAAAAAAAGACTGGCGAACGCCTGTGTGTCACCCAGCCTTACACAAAACAGCTTTCGAACTTCTGTGCTTCAATTGGCTGGTTGTATTCACAGCCGTTGGTAGGCGGGTCCTTCTTGCTAGGTTTTCAGTCATTGGTTCTTCAAGGTTTCAGAAACCCAATTCAAGGCTCTTATTAGTCAAATGAGAGGTCAATCACATCTAAACCAATCAAAGCACTCCTTTGGCTTTCTGTTCGCGGCTGTGTCTGTAGTGGAAGAACGGAAATGCAGCTTTTTTTTTTCAGTCCGCTCTAGGACGCATTGCCCTCGTGCACCCTCGTGCACTCTAGGACGCAGAGACGTGTCCGCCCGCGGTACACCGGAGTGCAAGAGGTTAAAGACATTAAATATAAGCCTAAAATGTAAAAAATGCTAGCTTACATGCTAAAATGGGATAATCTTTAAAAACAGCATAAATGAAATAGCTTAAAGTTACAGGAAACTAGCTCAAAGATGATAAATATCAGTCTCTCCAGGATTTTGCGAAGTTGTGATTGCGTCAATTCATGTGAAATCAGCCAATCAGCGCAACTATTATGCGACCTTGCAACTTTGTCCAATCACTGCAACTTTCCCGCAACTTTGGCCGATCCTTGTCAGTTTCCATCAATTTCACCAATCAAATTTGTCTGTGACTGGCGCGCAAATGCACCGTCCTTTCCTGTCTCCCCCAGCCTGCCGGTGGACGTCTCACCACGTCTCTGTCTTGACCGCGTATACAAAGTGCTGGATTTGTGTTGAAAAACATCCGCCTGCCTCAAAAGCACCCCATCACGGGAGTGCACATGAGGACAGACGCCATAAATCCACAAAGAAAATGAGCAAATCTAACACTACAGTAAGTGTTTGAACATTTTATACATCTTTAGATGTAAAATCATTACTTCATCTTGTTAATGAGCTTTAAAGCTGCGAATCTCCAGTCTGGACACAAACAAACGCCACCCCCACCCCCCACCCTCGCTGTGTGTCTGAAGAGACAAGTGTGTGTCAAGACCATTGTTGAGCAAGTTACTAAAAAATAGTAACTAGTTACAGTTACTAGTTACTTCTTTTCAAAAGTAACTAAGTTACCTACCAATTACTGCATGATTAAAGTAACTAGTTTCTTAGAAAAGTAACTTTCACATTACTTTTCTAACATTACAGGCATATTAATGTCAGGCTGAAAACAGACTGTTTCAGACAGCTTTTAGAACACAAGTGCATGCTCGTAGAAAGCAAGTATTCTTGTCTGGAAACAAGTTAATTAGACTGTAAAGCCTAATGCTTTACAGGCCCAAATGTAGGCTGTGTTTTAAAATGGAATACAAAAAGGTGTTGGCTATATGTAGGCAATTACACATGTTAGACTTCGACAAATATAAAGGGGAGTAAATGGCACTAAGCTTTATTTGACTGTGTGAATATTAATTACAGAACTATTGAAAATGAATAGGACATCCAATATTAGAGACTGTTTAAGAACCCTTGTTTGTTTGTCAGACTTATTTGTCTGATCTCTTATGACTTATATTCATAATAGTATATCTTGCACTTTGGGAAATGGGAGTTGTTCAGTCTTCATTATAACTGTTTTAATTTATATTTGTAGTTTATAGTCTATCGTCAATAAACTCATGCAGTACTATAACAGGACACGTTTACAAATATTTGAGACCCATTGTAGTGCATCATTTTACATTTTAGCAATATTATAAGTACAAAACACAGAATATTATTGCACTCAGCAGAATGATCCATTTGGCTGCAACTGCTGCATCAGTGTTGCTCATTTGTCAGTAAATAAAAATAATTTATTTCGTTATTTGGGCAGTTTTTGTCACGGTCGTCGGTTAGTCAAAATATGCGCACATGTCCGCATATGATATGCAATTGATCTGGCCATTCCGCTCCACAATCATGGTGGTATTATTACCTTTTAATTTCTAGATAGCCGTGCACCGTGAGGAGCGCCATGTTCACCCTGTGGTGCATTAAAGGACAGCGGTGGCACATGGGTGAAGCAGCAGCCGAGACTCCGTCCCGTTTATCAGGCAGGCCGGGCTTGGCTCCCTGGGAAGGGCTGTGATAAGCCGGTCCTAACTTCAGTGGATCACAGTCTCAGCTGTCTGATGGGAAATGACTGTTATCAGATCTTCATTCTGTAACAACGTTTCTGGCAATCAGTCGTTTAGTTCTTGCTGGGTCACAAATTGTTCAGATGTGTACCTATGTTTGAAATCCAGCTGGTGTTAGCACAGCACTAGCTTTGTTCTAGCTTGTTGCTGATTTCAGGCACTTCTGAAGATTGCAGTCAGTCTCACACGGCTCACCAATATGCTTTTGTCCCCATGACAAAGGAAAAATAATTGTCCATTTCCACAAAAACAAAGTAGCTTCATCTTTTCCCAGCAGGAGCAAGCTCCATTCGTGGCTGCTGGCTGCAGCAGTGAACAGGCTCTTTACGGCACTGTTGCCAACTCCTCAGTAAGGAAAGTAGCTATTGGCTGTCCTAAAAGTCGCTAGAAGTCGCGAAATGATGCCATCGTCAATTTGCATAATTAGTCATTTGCATGTAATTGTAATGGACGCTGTAGGAGAGAAGAATAATGTTGTGAGAGAGACAAAAAGTGAGTAAAAAACATCCTAAATATCTTTAGAACTACAAGTTAACTTTCTTCTTTTGATTCTTGGTTTGTTTGTTTTAATTTGGCATTTAAATAGGCCATCACTTCTGTATCAATTTTGTTGTGCTGTACAACTGTACAATGACAATAAAGCCTATTCAAAAAAAATCACCCTTATTGTCATTCAACCGTACAACCAATCATGTACAGCAGAACGATATTGTGCTTTACCTATCTACAGTGTAAATCACACACACCCCAAGTGCAGAATCAGAGGGCCGCTGCCATGCAAGGCGCCGCCAAAGAGTTCCCTCCTCCATTCCATTTATTGCTGAGCACCAAGCTGGATGGCAGGAAGTTCCACTTTTATATGGTCTTCGGCATGACCCGGCCGGGATTTGAACCCCTGCCTCCCGGGTGTGGGGCGGATGCTCAACCAACTGAGCCACCACTCAGTTCTGTCATCTCCAACAAATGGCTTCAACCAGCCTTTGAATTCAGGGTTTGAGTCCCACTCCTTTCTGTATTTTTGAGCGTACAGTTTAGACTGCGACA
Source organism: Pholidichthys leucotaenia (assembly GCA_020510985.1). Taxonomy (NCBI): domain Eukaryota; kingdom Metazoa; phylum Chordata; class Actinopteri; order Cichliformes; family Pholidichthyidae; genus Pholidichthys; species Pholidichthys leucotaenia. Next base: position 307,368 of record JAJAQF010000046.1, read on the forward strand.
TGATGAGCTAGCTGCTAGATGTTTAGCTTATCTCACACACACACACACACACACAGTGGACGAAGTGAGTACGTGACTGAGGCTGTTAGTCAAATGCAGTGATTTATTAGTGTGACACTGACAGTGAAGAAACATTTACATCAATTGGTGGGAAGGGTGCACGCGCAATTCATTTGCAGTCTGGACGTGAGTAGCATGGACGTTGGTCTCCTCTTTGACTGCAACTAACTGTTGCACGAGACTACTGTGAGACTGACTTGCTGTGAATGCTTTGGGATGGAGAGAAGCTTATGGTAGCACCCGCTGCTTGTTGAGGATAGTAACTGCAGAGCAATAGTGCTTTCACGTCAGCAGCCACTGTGGCTAGTGATTTTCCAAAGTTACTAGCTACTCATCCTTTTCACTGTCCACAGTTTTGTAGTTGGAAAATTATGTTTAATATGATCAAATTTGATTATTGCATGCTAAAATGTAGTTGAATTAAATGTACAACCTTTTTTAAATGTAATGACCCTTATACATACATAAAACAATAAGAGAAACACTGTCTTTTTAAGTAGTTATTAACAGCAGTAAATACTGTAAAACCGTTGAGAAAAATATTTGTAATGTGAGAGTGAAGTACAGGTAAATGTGGGGTCCATCCCAATTCTCATTTCTACCCCATCCCCTTGGCCCTTGAAGTCAAGGGCCCTTTGTTCTTATCAGAAGAAAGAAGAAAAAGAAAACAGAAAAAAGTCTCATCTTACAGAGAAAAATGTTTCAGATTTACACAAACTATTCTAATCAGTAGAAAGTCAGAAATTTACTGGAAATAAAGCTATAAATTCACAGAGAAAATGTTGGACCCCCTGGTGGTCCCTTTTTGGCCCACGGGCCATATGTTTGACACCCCTGGACCAGCCCATTCAAAATACATATTTAGAGGATTTACTTCCATGAAATAGTTGCATATCAAAACAGCATGTAAATGAATGAGATAAAATAAAACAGAAAGCACAGATAAATGAAAGTTCACCTTAGAAGAAGCTTCACTTTTTCTCTGTGTGGTAAGAAAACTAATTTACATTTACACAGCTGCAGATATTAAATGTGAGCTTCTTGTTCTAAAAATACTCAAGTTTAACCACAGAGATGGGAGCTGATATTGGGGGCTACTCACCACTCGGACAACGGGAGATCAGGGCTCGATATAAGAACTTGCCACCGCTACGGCATTTCTTCCCACCGGGTTGCAGTGTGAACTGGGACAGGACAGGAAACCGACCCGCGTAGGAGACTGACAGCTGCGTCAGCTACGTAGGGTCAGTTTGTATTTATTTGCGCTAAAAATATCTATCCATATTAATAAAATGAGTAGATAGATAGATAGATGTACTTTATTGATCCCAAACTGGGATGTGTGTACAGAGTAATGCATCTGATCAAATTTCAGTAACTGTAACACATTACTGAATTTTTAAACAGTTATTTCGTTACACAGCATGTTACTGCAAAAGTAGTGGCGTTACAGTAACACTGGTCAAGACACTTGTCAAGACGTGCAGCAGACAGACGGGTAGGAGTTAGGCATGGAAAGAGAGAGAATATTGCCTGTAACTTTTTTTTTCCAGAAAAAAACACAGACTCCAATAGACAATGCAGAGCAACAGAATACATTATTTCTTTTTTCCTCTCCGCTGGCTACCGAATGGTTGGGGACCGTAGGGAGTTTTCAAATTAAGGTGCTTCCAATAATTTCCAAATCTGTACTCTTTATCATGCATTCAGTGCAATTTAGCTGTTGTAATGGATATTGTGTTAAAGTCTGTATTTGCTGTTGCACAAAAGAGTTTTTTTCTGTATAGCAGAAGTTTCTGCTTAATTTACAAATCACTGGACTAGGTAATTTTTGACAATCTTGTGCTTTTCTTGTATTGTTTTATCGGATATCACTGCACTAAACTGGAAAAAAAAAATTCTTTAAAATTTGTAATTCTTCCCACAACTTTTAATGGAAAAAAAACCTCTCAAAACATTGCAACTTTTACCGCAACCTTTTTTAAAGACCCCATGCGAATTCAGGCTTTTTGGGCAGCAACAGTCATAAAAACATCCCGCGAAATCCTGGAGGGACTGAAATGTAAGCCTAAAGCTTAAAAATGCTAGCTTCTTTGCTAAGTTAGCATAGTTTTGAAAAAGTTGGCATAAAAGCAGAAGTACCTTAATGTTGTAGGAAGTTAGCTTAAAGACGCTAAATGTAAGGTTAAAACTGAAAAAAATGTCAGCTTACATGCTAGGTGGCACGTGAGCATGCAACGGCCTCCTTTCTGTCTTCGTGTTTTTGTGCTATTGAGTGTTGTTTTAATTACGCCAAAGTGTATATTCATGTGTTTAATGTTCGTATGTGATGCTGCGCACAACCTATAGTCGCCACAGCCTTCTGTAGATAAGGAATATGACCAAACATTACGTCTTGGACCAGAGTGTTACAGAGGAGCTCCGTGGCCTAGGTCTTCTCCACCAGACCTCCACATCCCCAGACTCGACTGCTGTGTCTCATGGACATAATGGAGACACTGTAGATGGTGCAAGCAGCAACGAATGACAGGTAAACGTGGAAATATCAGCGCTAAGCTATCCGCTAGCCCACACAGACTCCCAATTCCTTCCCTCATTCTGGCCAACGTACACTCACTAGACAACAAAATAGACCACATACAGCTCCCGAGAACTACGCAACGTGATGCGCGGAACTGCTGTGTTTTTATTTTTACAGAAACTTAGTTAAATGACAAAATCTTGGACTCTGCCATTCAGTTAGCAGAGCTAACATGCTATTGTGCTGATCGGGTGTTCACAGAGGGAGGGAAGACCTGAGGTGGAGACGTGTGTATTTACATCGGTGACACTTGGTGCCGAGATGCGACTGTTATGCATAAATACTGGTCTCCGTTGGTGGAGTTCATGATCATTTAGTGCCAACCCTTTTACATTTTGAGAGAATTTTCATCTGTCCTGCTAGTTGGCGTGTATGTCCCGCCAACCGCCATCGGCGAGAGGAGTAAAGCTCTAAAGGAACTCTATCAGACTATAAGTGAGACACAAACAGCCCATCCAGCTGGTTTGTCATCCAGTTTAGGTTTCCATGGGCAGTCCTTGGGGAACTGTGGTCAGTGCTACAGCCGGTCTTGGAGCGTGACACAGCGAGAAGCCATGCGCTGGCCGTTCCAATGCAGGTGCTGACAACTCTGGGGTTTCTGGAAACAGGGGCATTCCACAGGGATGAGAATCCTCTGCGGATCTGAGGAATTCCTCAGATTTGATCATGTCTAGGGTCATTCTCATGAATCGTCTAAATTCGAGGAGAAAATTTTGGGGTGGGGTGGGGGGGTCTGTTATGAGCGGCGAGTCGTATTTTCAACCGGCTGCTCAAATCCACCGCGCAGAACGCGCTACCCAGCGAGATCAGTAATGTAATGTAACAAGGCCACTGATTGGCTGATACTTATTGAAGCAACCAATCGACGATTTTGTTATTCCTTTGTCATATCCCACACGCGGAGCGAAATGCAAATGGCGGACAATTCAGTCAACCGAGTTTTCCCGATTTCGTGAAAATGGTGAACCTAAAACTCACGAAAGACAACAAAGCAAGAAGACAAAGGGATAAGGAACAAGTTTCGTTGGGAATGGCTCGAAAAAAACCAGAAACATCTCAAAATTGTGGCTACAAGGAGATTGAATTACTCGCTCGTGCTGCGTTCAAAACGATCGATGGACATGGTTAAATTCAGATGCCAGTCAAAGTTCATCACAATCGGCCCCGATTACAGCAATTAGTGATCGTTAGACACATTCCAAAGTAAGATTTTTTTCTCGTTATAAGTAATGTACTTGAGAATTTTCGCGTAATGAATTTGTTGTGTAAGTTGTGACGTCATGCCTGTTTTGAAACACTTGATAATTTGAAACACTAATTAAACATCTTTTAGGTTTTACTTACTTTCTTAGATTATCTTTCAAATATTAAAATATACTAATATGCAACTTTTTTATATTCCTAGTAACACTAACAAATGCACACATTAATAAATCAAAATGCTTGCAGAATGTCAGTATATTTTAATAAATGGGTGACGGACTTGGTGATGGAATTTTGTTAATATTTATAATTTATTTTACTTGGTTAAATTATTTTGTCTGTTCTAGAACTATGTAAATGTAATTCTGTGTCAGTTCTAGGGGCGGCTGTGGCGCAGGTGTAGTGTGACCGACTACTGATCAGAGGGTCATGGGTTCGATTCCCACTCTGTCTGAAGTCTGCATGTCAAAGTGTCCTTGAGCAAGACACTGAACCCCCAGTTGCTCCTGGTGGCCAGGCTAGCGCCTGTGTGTGTATGGCAGCTCTGCCGCCATCAGTGTGTGAATGTGTGCGTGAATGGGTGGATAGCAGGATCTGTAAAGCGCTTTGGTCATCCAGAGATGAGAAAAAGCGCTATATAAGTGAGCACCATTTACCATTCTAAACATATTAAATAGTAGTAAAATATAATTTAGTATTATTACATCAGCATACCATTCAGATATCATAAATTTACACATGTGATGCAGCAGCAGATTAAAAAGGTAAACTATAAATGCATTTGTACTTACTTCTAACTTTAAATATAAGACCACATTTGAGCATTCTAAAACACCAGATTTCATTAGCTTCTGGGGGGCGTTGCCCCCCAGACCCCCCACCAATGCTCCGCCTTGGATCCGGCTTGGGGGACGCAGGCCTAACTAAGACCCCCGGCTTAGTTTCCTCTTTTTTTCCCAAACCCCATTCTCATCCCTGATTCCAGAGGGTGCTGGCAGACCAATCAGGAATTTCCCAGTCGACACTGAGCTGAGCTATGCCAGCTGTGTGGGATGGCATTATCTGGCTGTCACCCAGGTACATCATATTCCTGTACAATACAGTTGAACAGGACAACATCAAAGCACAATTTGCAGTGAGAGCCAGTTTTCCTAATGATTCTAATTAACAGCATTGTTGGGAACAAACTACAAGCTGGCATTGTGCGGATGGGTGGCTTCTTGGTGAGTAAATTCATTGAATTGTCCTATTAATAACACACTTCATGCACAATGCACCTGTGCGCCCCACAAATATCACCCTGTCTTCAAGGCTTCATGACAACTCCGTGGTTTGAGTAAGTGACTTTCTTTTTTTGCTGATTAAACTACAGTTTCACAGCATTCTACCAAGCCCCTAATTACCTCTGTGTGTACAGTAGTTATGTCAATAAACACATGCGTGAAGTTTGAAATGCAACAGTCTCACCCGTTCCCGGCACACTTCATTCAGTTAGTAGTGTGTGTAATCCATGTACACTACCGTTCAAAAGTTTGGGGTCACTTAGAAATTGCCTTATTTTTGAAAGAAAAGCACTTTTTTTCAATGAAGATAACTTTAAACTAATCAGAAATACACTCTATACATTGCTAATGTGGTAAATGACTATTCTAGCTGCAAATGTCTGGTTTTTGGTGCAATATCTACATAGGTGTATAGAGGCCCATTTCCAGCAACTATCACTCCAGTGTTCTAATGGTACAATGTGTTTGCTCATTGCGTCAGAAGGCTAATGGATGATTAGAAAACCCTTGTGCAATCATGTTAGGTCTGCAATGCTGTAATTGCTGCAAATGGAGGATCCTTTGACGAAAGCAAAGTTTGAAGGAAAAAATTATTATTTCAAATACAAATCATTATTTCTAACCTTGTCAATGTCTTGACTATATTTTCTATTCATTTTACAACTCATGGTGGTAAATAAAAGTGTGACTTTTCATGGAAAACACAAAATAATTGTCTGAGGTGACCCCAAACTTTTAAACGGTAGTGTAAGTTGTCTATAACTGTAAAGGATGAGATTTGCATTTTGGATATAAATTATGTACTTGCCGAGTCTAATATGATCCGCTTTCAACTGACAGGTGACCTTGGCTACCCACTAAATAGGTTCATGTTGTCTTCTTTTTCGTGACCATTTTCTTTTATTCAACCAGCTGATCCACCCAGCTGATCACAAATTGATTGATTAATTTATTCATTGTTTAAAATAGCATTGTATAAAAGTTACAACATACATTTAAAAACAATGTGATGACAAAAGAAAGTGTGCACACAATATTTCCTTTGGGATCCCTAAAAGAAATGGCAGCTGGCCTCGTACCTTCATCCTTCTGCTCTGAACGTTAACAGTTGAACCACTGAGCTATGTACGGTACAAATCACAGCGATCAGCTGATGCTTCTGAGGACGACTGCAGACGTCAGTCTACACATGTCAAAGTTAAAAACATCTCCTTCTTATCCCTGTCTGAATAAAGGAAACAAACTAATCTTCTACGGCTGTGAGCAGGCTATTAAATTACCTGTATCCGGTGCTAATGCCAGAGGACAGCGTGCCAAACAAAATGTTTTTACGTGCCTCTGCCTCATTCAGCAGCACCTCTAACTCACAGTCCATGAAATTCCATTAAATCTATTATTTCTGATCGTGGATACAGGAGAATCAAATGTGCTGGGCTTGTATATATCTATTTGCATACCTATTTGCATCTTATTGCATATTCAAATGGAGGCGTATCAAGGGAGGAGTCCGGTATTTCCTCACGTGCGTTCAATTTCAGGCAGGTCGGTATGTACAAAGGAAATGTGCTTGGATTCCTGCGTATGGACGGTTTCATACATCTGGATTTTTTTTTTGCTTACGGCATTTTCTTGATTTATTTTTTGTAATTTTCTCTTTATTGACATTCTTTAGAAAGTAGGTTTAAGCCATCATTTCATTTGATAATTACATTTGAATGTCCCTTTTTTTTTAAATAAAAAAGAAATAAGAAAAAAAAGGGAGGGTCAGCATAAACATCTGCATATAGGGAGTAAGTGTTGATGTTCACACTCTTGTACAGTATATTAACCCCTTGCATTCTGGTCAATTTCCCTAAAAACGTCAAAAAATAATGTGCCCAAATTAAATCCAAAGCTGTTCTTCAACCCTTTGCAGCATCTTCATGGGGTTGGTCTCATTTAAAAGAAAACACTTTGAATTTTTTGGCAAAAAAAACCATGATCTCTGTAAGTGCTCCGGCCACTGAGTTACAGTCATCTAAACATAGTGAACTTGAAGAAAATAAATTTGGCCTGGGTGTTTTTTTGGATACAAATGCTTGCAAATAACACACAGCTTCAGATCCGGGCTGGAAAATGCAACAGAAATGTAGAACCAAGTGTTATCCAGCTGAGGTCCAAATTTGGTAACAATACCACAAAAAATGATTATATTACACAGCTTTTTCCTCAGGTAGTTCCCAGGCGTTTTGGAACTGTGCCAAATTGTGCCAAATGGCACAGTTTGGAAAAACGTCTGTAACTTTTGAATGATTCAATGTAGAAGCTTCATTTTGGGCTCTAATGAAAGGTCACACTCAGGGCTGTGTGTGTGTGTGTGTGTGTGTGTGTGTGTGTGAGGTGGGTGTCCCCCCCCCTCGCTACAGAGGACAAACATCGCCCATCGCTACATGACGGATTAGCCTCATATGGCAATGTGGCGACAGCAGCGCAGTCACCGCAGCTCCCCCCCCCCCCCCCCCCGCTACAGAAGAATAGCGGGGGGGACGGCGTTCACGGTCTGGACGCGATGAACGACCCGTGTACTGCAGCGCACGAACTTTAGACTTCGTGCGCCGCACAGTTGTAATTTACCGATTGGTCAAAAGTCATTTTGGATTACAATTTTCAGGGATAAAGAATAATTTAGGTTATAACACCTTACCTCTTCAAAGCAGTGTCCTGGCGAACTTCTCTTCCTCATTGTCAGATGAACGCGATGCTGGTCCGCTCGTGGTTCTGGTCTCGCGACCCGATCAAAACATAATTCCATTATTGCGGTTTTGTGCTTCCATGATTGCGGTTTTTGGCGAACGATTTTTCAAAACAAATAACAGTAGTAATTAAAAAAAGACTGGCGAAGGCGTGTGTGTCACTCAGCCTTCATCGTCGGCCTCCGTCGGTCTATGACCATGGAAGAAATCATAACGTCTACTCTGCTGGAACAAAAACAAAATAAGCACCGCCTGTGGCCGAACATGCCGATGCGCCAATGGCAGTCGCTGTCACACAGGTTGCATTTGTGGGTGGTCTCCATGCTGCTGGGTCTGTGACGGTTCTTCCTGCGGGTCCTTTTTTGATCCGCTGCAGCAGTCAGTCTTCACCCAGCCTTAAAAAAAACAGCTCGCGAACTTCTCTGCTTCAATTGGCTCACTGCATTCACAGCGTTGGTAGGCGGGTCCTTCTTGCTAGGTTTTCAGTCATTGGTTCTTCAAGGTTTCAGAAACCCAATTCAAGGCTCTTATTAGTCGAATGAGAGGTCAATCAGATGAACTAATCTGTTCGCGGTTGTGTCTGCAGCTTTTATTTTCAGTGCGCGCTTGGACGCCATCACCATCTCCATCATGCGTCCTAGAGCGCACGAGGGCGCACGAGAGCGCCCTCATGCGCTCTGGGACGCAGAGACTTGCCCGCCCGCGGTACAACGGAGTGCAAGAGGTTAACAAAGTCTGCTATATCAGTTCTGCAAATTGAAAGTCCAGCCTGAGTGGTGTTACATATTTAGTCCATTTTTCCCATTGTGACATAAACAAATCCTTTTTGGAATTGACATAAGCTGTTATTTTCTCCATTTTATAAATATCCATTGTAATGTCCATCCACAAATCAAGAGATGGGCTCTCCTGTGAAAGCCATTTTTTTGTAACTGCCTTTCTGTTTGCAATCAGTAAAATACATAATAAATACTTGTCCCTCTTTGACCAATCTGCGGGCACAAAACCAATGAATAGAGTTTTGCTTTCCAGTGGTAACTGACATCCAAAAATATCTTGTATAGCTTTATGAATTTCCTTCCAATAATTTTGAATAACATGACAGAGCCAAAATATATGACAATGATTTGCATTTGTACTACCACATTTTCTCCAACAAGTTGGGGAGTTCCCTTTGTACTGAGCCTTCTGGGAAGGTGTGATAAAGTATCTGATTAGGCTTTTCCAGCCAAACTCCCTCCAGCTCTGAACTACTGCATTTCCATTGATTTGACCACATTAATGTCCATTCCTCTTCCGATATTTCTATTCCTCCTTTTTCCCATTTTGTTTTAACATATAGAGTTGAATGTCTTTTCAGGTTTATAAGACCTTTATATAAACCTAAAATTAAGCTTTTATCTTTATTTGAGTTATATGCCCTTTTAAATAAATTTAGCAATGGTAAATTTAAATGGTAATAATAAATTTAGCAATGGTATTTCTTGATAATGTCTTGTAGGTTACCATCAGCTATTGTCGATTGTATGGGGTGGGGCTCATTCCCTCTTCAGTACTCTTCCACTGGGCCATTATATGAAGGATTACACCAGCAAATTATGGGTCTGAGTTGTGCTGCCCAATAATAGTCTCTCAGGGAAGGAAGGCCCCACCCCCCTTTTTGTTTTGGCAATTGTAGAGTTTTAAATTGGATTCTAGGTTTCTTACCTTGCCATATTTACCTGGACAGCATTTTGTCCCATTCATTAAATTGTTTTTCACTTATCTCTCTTGGCAAAATTTGAAATAAATATAATAATTTGTGGAGTATATTCATTTTAATTGAATCAGTTCTTGAATTTAGGTTTAAATATGGAATTAGATTCCATCTTCCAGTGTCCTCTTTGATTTTTCTTTGGGTTGGTGAATAATTGCATTCTAGTAGTTCAGAGAGGTTTTTTGGTATTATGACTCCCAGGTACTTTAAGAATTCTGTTTGCCAAGCAAATTGAAAATTATTTTTAATTTCTTCTGGTGGATTATAATTATATTTAAGCAATTGTGTTTTACTTATGTTAATTTTGTATCCTGATAATTGACCAAAATAACTGAATGATTTGATCAGTTTAGGTAGGGAATCTGTTGGTTACCCCAGGTAGATCAAAATATCATCTGCGTAGCAGGCCAATTTATGCTCCTTCCCATTTATACTGATGCCTTGTGTTCCTTTGTTCTGTCTAATATACTGGGCAAATGGTTCCAGATATAATGCAAATAATAATGGTGAACATGCACAACCCTGTCTAGACCCTCTTTCTAGGTTAAAGCTATTTGACAAACAGCCGTTAACTTTAATTCTTGCAGTGGGTTTATTATGTAATGCCTGTATTATTTTGATCATTTTTTTCATGTAAGCCAAATCTGTATAAAACTTGATTAAGAAAACTCCAGTCCATAGAATCAAAGGCCTTTTCTGCATCAATACTGATTACCATTGCTGCGATATTATTTCTTTGTATATGATTGATAATATAGAGAGTTCGGCGTATATTATCTTGTGTTTGATGCTCTCGGATAAAGCCTGTCTGATCATTGTATATCAAATGTGATATGGATTTTTCTAATCTTCTAGCCATGATGGCAGTTAACAGCCTATAATCAATATTAAGAACCGATATTGGCCTATAGGATCCACATTCTAATTTATCCTTGTTTTCTTTTGGTATAGCAGAAATTATTGCTTCATTCCAACTAGGTGGTATTTGTGCCTTCTTTAAAACCCAGTTGAATGTGGATAGTATCACCGGCATCAGTTCTTCTTTAAGCTCCTTATACCACTCTGCAGTGTACCCATCTGATCCTGGTGATTTGTGTAGTTTAAGTTTACTTATTGCTAATTGTAATTCCTTTTCTGTGATATCCTCGATCATTATTTTACTTTGTTTCTCATTTAATACTGGTAAATCCAAGCAGTCCAAAAAAGAGTTTATGTCAGTAGTACTACATGTTGTGGTTTTAGAGTACAAAGTCTTATAAAATATACTGCTCAAAAAAATAAAGGGAACACTTTGAAAACACGTCAGATTTTAATTGGAAAAAATAAAAGGCAATTCAAAGGCCCCATGAATTTCATTTAATTTACTTTTTATCATTTTAGTATTTGGATCTTTAATTTTAAGAACTGTGTTCTGTGCTATTTTCTTTTTAAGTTTCCAAGCTAAAACTTTCATTGATTTTGATCCACTGTCATAATATCTCTGTTTAAGGAACATTAATTTTTTCTTAACTTCATTAGTAGTCAAATCATTAATTTCGTTTCTAATTTTTTTGATTTCCTCCAATTTATCCTGATCCATTGTTATTTTTTGTTTTTTCTCTAATTCTTTTAATTTATTTTGGAGTTCCTCTAGTTTTTTATTTCTCATTTTCTTCTTATAGGAGGATATTGCTATAATTTTCCCTCTTAAAACAGCCTTTAATGCATCCCACAGAATTGGAGGGGACACAGTACCATTATCATTATTCTCTAGATAAAAAAGTATCTCTTTTTTTACTTGCTCTTTAAAGTGCGAATCTTTTAGCAGGCTTGAATTTAGCTTCCAATTTGTAATTTTTGGTTGTAGTTGAAGATCTACAGATAGGTATATAGGAGCATGATCACTTAAGTCTAGTGTCCCAATTTCACAGGTATTTATTTTCTCTTTGTCATTTCCAAATGTTATAAAGTAATCTATTCTTGTGTATAGTGAGTGAGGTGAAGAATAATAAGTGTAATCTCTTCTGACTGGATGAAGGTCTCTCCAAATATCAATTAGACCCACCTCTTCAAATAGTGTATTGATTTTCTTAATTAAAGGTAGTTTGTCAGATGCTTTACCATTGGAGGTATCCAGATTTGGATGTAAATGTATATTGAGGTCTCCTCCACAAATTAGAAAGCCTGCTGTCTCAGTTGTTATTATGTCAATGATTCTCCTGAAGAAGGGAAAATCATTTCCAGGAGGTGCATATATACAGTATTTAGCAGCATAACTGAATTTGCCTCTATCTTTCCCCTTACTAAAATAAAATGGCCCTCCTTATCACTTATCTCAAATTCTTTTTCAAAATGTAATTTATCTGAAAGGAGGATAGCAACTCCTCTCCTTCGTCCCACTTTATATGATGAAAAAAAACATTAGTAAAGCCCATTCTTTTTAATTTGTCATGTTCCTTATTGTCCAAATGAGTTTCCTGTAAATATATTATCTGTGCGTGTTCTTTCTTCATTTTGGTTAAGATTCTGCTACGTTTAATTGGATTCAACAGGCCGTTAACATTGAAGGAGATAATTTTTATCTTACTACTAATCATTTTCGATTGTTCTGCTATCATTAACAGTAGAACCTATATATATATATATATATATATATATATATATGTGTGTGTGTGTGTGTGTGTGTGTGTGTGTGTGTGTGTATATATACATATATATACTGTATATATGTATATATATATATATGTGTGTGTGTGTGTGTGTGTGTGTGTGTAAAACAGAACTGTCCCTACGTGTACAAAAACATGTACAATAAAGCTGCCCAAACCTGCAACAAAAAACTCCAAACAAAAACTCATCCATCAAAAGAAAAGAAAATAAAAATATACTGGAAAAGCACTCGGAGAGCGCAGACCTCCGCCAAGCGCCACAGTTCCCCCCCATACAGTGTTTGTGTGTACATTTGTTTTCAGATTCCTTGACCATGAAAAACATATGACTAGCAATTGGATTGACAATGATAGGATTAGTGGTTCAGTAGTTATTCACGAAAATGGCATTTTCCGTAATGGCGGTTTTCTTCTGGACGATGATCCGGATCACCACCAAAATGTAATCATCTGTAGGATACCCAATTTCTGACAATCTGTGAAAATTTCATGAAAATCCATCCATAAGTTTTTGGGTTATCTTGCTAACAAACAGACAAACAGACAGACAAACCAACGCCGATGATCACATAACCTCCTTGGCGGAGGTAAAAAATAAAAATATAAACAACTAAACTATTGACTTCCATCCGTGGGGTCTTATATATGACCCTAATTTGGCCCCTGTACTTAAGGAACCTTGAAGGGGAGCCTCTCTCATATATTTGTGAAAGAGGGCCTTCTTCTGCCAATTGGCCAATGTCCATCTTCATACAGCACAGGAAAAACATCCGACTATGAAAACTCTGTATTGCCAAACTGTATGTTTGTTTTTGCGTGAGATTTTAATCTATTCTTACATAGATTATTCATAGTTTATTTTCTGTCCTAGCAGTTTATTATAAATAGTAAGCTCACCATCCGTATTTCCATTCAGTCTCAGTTCTCAATCTCTCTGCGTCGCTCTCAAAGTCATTCTTGCTCTTGTCGTCTGAATGCTTGTAATTTTTCTTTGAAGTCCCGGGTGCGTTCTCCAGTCGCTCGACCTCTCGTCCTCCTTTATGTTAGCTGCTGGATCTGTTCTAGGAGAGTCTCCGGGCGTCTGACGACAGTCACCGGAAATCCCCTCTTCTCCATATCAGCGGTCGCCTCCTCGGCTGAGTCATATAACATGGTTCCATCTGGATAAAAAAAACTCTCATTTTCGCTGGGAAAGGGGTTTAAAATCGAATTTTCTTCTCTTTAAGTACCAACTTTATTTCAGCGTACTCCCTCTGCCTCTTATCTCAGGTGCGTATTCGTGGTCCAAATTAACCTTCCCAAGGTATTCGAATCCACGTTTCTTCCAGGTCAGTTTCAGAGTTTCTTCTTTTATCCTGGAACTGGCCATTTTGATGACAATTGATCGTGGAGGTGCGTTTAGCGGAGGTTTCGGCGTCAGTGCGCAATGCACTCTTTCCACTCGTAATTCCGCGGGGTTGGAAAATTCCAGATTCTCCCTTAATAAGCTTTCCACAAAAGCGATCATTGATGGAGAATCATCTTCCGACTCCTCTTTCACTCCGTATAGTCTGATATTATCTCTCCGGGATCGTCCCTCAAGATCCGTGAGCTTAACCTCCGTTTGAGTATGGAGTTTGAGCATCTCAGCCAGGGCCTCCTCATTAGTCCCTAATCGAGTTTCTGCTTCCAGAATCCTTTCTTCCGCTTCTTCTAGTCTCATTTGTTTTATTCATTTCTTCTTTAATAGCTGCCAGCTGGACTTTATTATCTTTTCTGAAATCACGCAGTTCTTTCAATATCAAGTCCAAACTCGCGCTGCTAGCTTGTTCTGACACACCTGTTGGCATGTCATTATCCTCCATGGCGTTGTCAGCGGCTGAGGTCTGCTCATCTCCGTCTTTCTCGTGTAATTCGCGCTGTATTGATTTTTTAATATTTTTTAGTTTCGGCATCTTGAAGCCCTTACTCTCATAACTCCATATAATAAAATTTTTAGAAATTCATGCTTCTTTAGGCAGTTTATAACCTAAATGTCGGTAGTACTTTTCCCTGTGTTGTCTCCTCCTACCCTACCATACCCGGAAGTCCAATCGGGAGTTGGCATTTTCTTGATTTAAATGTACGTCATCTTTCAGGAGGAAGTCCACGCAAGTCTTTGTACATGAGGCCCCTGGTATATGCAACTCACAAGAGAGTGTACAGACCCTCCCCCTCCCCCACCTGGGTCTTTCTGATCACATCACCATTTTTTTTTAAGGCCTGCATACAAACCCAGAGTGAAAGCCATCAGACCAACAACAAAGCAGGTACATGTGTGGCCAGAGGGGGCCCTTGGATGCTCTGAAAGACTGCTTCAGCACTACAGACTGGGACACTTTCAAGAACACAGCCACTCACAATAGACACACAAACCTAGAGGAGTACACTGAGGCTGTTGTAGCATACATAGCTAAATGCATTGATGATGTCACTCACTGCAAAACCATTACTGTTCATGCTAACCAAAAGCCATGGATGACAGAAGAGGTCCACAGGCTCCTGAGGACTCAGGACGCAGCCTTCAGAGCTGGCAACACTGCACAACAAACAACAGCTCGGGCCAACTTGTCCCATGGCATCAAGGAGGCAAACAACAGTACAGCAAGAAAATATCTGGACACTTCAGCAACACCAGAGATGCACATTCTCTCTGGTGTTGCATACAGACCCTCACCAACTACAGACCTCCACCTCAGACCTGTGTGAGTGGCATACCACTGCTTAACAACTTAAATGGCTTCTTTGGCTGCTTTGAAACATAAAAGAGCACATCAGCACAGAAGACCACTCCTCCCCCAGATGAGCAGGCTATAAGTCTGGATCCGGCTAGCGTGAAGAGGACCCTCTCCAGGATCAACCCACGCAAGGCAGCTGGTCCAGACAACATACCAGGTCACGTCCTGAATGACTGTGCAGAGATGCTCAAGAATGTCCTGGCTGACATCTTCAACATCTCCCTGAGTAAAGCTGTTGTCCCCACATGTTTCAAAACTGCCACCATAATATCAGTCCCAAAGAAGCCCACCCCATCCAGCTACAATGATTATCGGCCCGTAGCACTGACCCCCATTATAATGAAGTGCTTCGAGCGGCTAGTCATGCAAAACATCAAGTCCATCCTCTCTCCCTCCCATGACCCATCTCAGTTTGCAAACAGGTCAAACAGATCCACAGAAAACACCATCTCTGCTGCTCTCAATCCAGCCCTCACCCACCTGGACTCAAAGAACTCCTACGTGGGAATGCTGTTTTTGGACTTCAGCATTCAACACAATCATCCCCCAGCACCAAATACAAAAACTCAGACACTTGAAACTCAAAGCCTCTCTCTGTAACTGGGTGCTAGACTTTCTCACAGGGAGGCCACAGAACATGCAAGTTGGCAGCAACACCTCCAAGACCATCACACTGAGCGCAGGGGCCCCACAAGAGCACACACTCAGCCCGCTGCTCTTCACTGTGCTGGTCCATGACTGTG
Organism: Pholidichthys leucotaenia; assembly: GCA_020510985.1. NCBI lineage: Eukaryota > Metazoa > Chordata > Actinopteri > Cichliformes > Pholidichthyidae > Pholidichthys > Pholidichthys leucotaenia. The sequence continues at coordinate 323,130 of JAJAQF010000046.1, forward strand.
TACCAACCTACAACACCAACCACATCATCAAGTTTGCAGTCAACATGATGGTGATGGGCCTCATCACCATCAGTGAGGAGACCAACTACAGAAATGAGGTGAGCCAACTGGTCCAGTGGTGTAAAGACAATAATCTCTTCCTGAACGGAGGAAAACCAAGGAGATTGTGGTCAACTTCAGGAGGGGACACACAGCATCCATCTGTGATCATCGATGGAGCAGCTGTGGAGAGGGTGAGCAGCACCACGTTTCTGGGGGTGCACATCTCTGAGGACCTCTCCTGGTCCAACAACACCACATCACTGACCAAGAAGGCTCAAACTTGCCTCCATTTCCTCTGCAAATTGAGGACAGCGCAAGTCCCACCCCCCACACCAACAGTAATACATCTGCTGCTGTATGTCTCTGCACCTTACTGCAACCAGTTACACAAATGTCATACCTGCTGCTGTTATTGCAATATTGATCACGTGCCATCCAATCTGTCACTGTCTGCACCTACAGTACCACATCGAACTTGCAACTACGAGTATTACTGCTCTACCTTTTTCTGTATATAAGATTGCTGGGTTTTATCATTTATCTTTATTTACACTATGGGATGTCTCGGTTTTATCTTTTACCATTATTTGCACTACAGGTAGCATTACCGTACATAGACTGCTGTTGTTGTTTTTCCAGCTTTATTCCTTTTTTTATATTGCACAGCACACTCCACTGAAGAGAGAGAGAGAGAGAGAGACGGCATTTCATTTCTCCTGTATGTTCTTACGTGTAGTAGTACTGACAAATAAAATCTTTGAATCTTGAATCTACAACAGCCTAATCTTGAAAAACATTAGCATAAAAGCAGAAGTAGCTCAGTGTTACAGGAAGTTATTGTAAAGATGCTAAATAAAAGCCTAAAATGTAAAAAATGCTAGCTTACATAAAGCCATAACATCGTCTCACCCACACACACAGACAATCACAACACACCGACTAATCAACCTACCATATAAAACCATGTAAAATAAGAAACTGAACCAAGGAAGCGCTATCGGTGAGGAAAAACCAGAGGTAATAAGACATAAAAAACCAAGCAACAACAACAAAATAAATACAGATAAAACATTTAAAAAATAGTAAAAACAGGATAAAAGGTATAAGAAAATGTAAAAAAGGGAGAGAATAAAGTTAAAATGATATAAACAGATAAAAACGGGATAAAAAATAGTTTAAACAGGATTAAGGTGTAAGAAAAGGTAAAAGGGGAAAACGTGAAAATAAATTTAAATAAAAGTCGGGTCAAAAAGGTGGATCTTTGTATGCTTTTAAAAGTATCAACATTCTCTGCAGCCCTCAGGTCTTCAGGAAGGCTGTTCCACAGATATGAACCATAATGACAGGAAGCCGTCTCACTGTGAGTTTTTGTTCTGACTTGAGGAATGATTTAAAAACCTTGACCTGGAGACCTGAGGGTTCTTGAAGGCTCATAATGTCAAATTAATTCTGATAAATAATCAGGGGTAAGACCATTTAGAGCCTTAAAAACCAATTAAAAAAAAATTAAAATCTATTCCGAAGCTGACAGGAATCCAGTTCAGAGACTTTAAAATGGGTGTTATGTGTGCTCTCTTTCTGGTCTTAGCCAGAACCCGGGTGGTTGAATTCTGGAGTATTTGGGGTGGGGTGGGGTTGGGGCTATAGTCTTTTAAAGAAGACCAGAAAGAAGATGCCCAAGTATCGCAATCCGAATTGAATCGGGAGGTCCTTCGTGATTCCCATCCATCCATCCATCTTCTACTGCTTATCCGGAGGTATGGGTTGCGGAGGCAACAGTTCAGGCAGAGAAGCCCAGACTTCCCTCTACTCAGCCACGTCCTCCAGCTCTTCAGAGAGGATAACAAGTCGTTTCCAGGCCAGCTGGGAGACATAGTCTCTCCAGCGTGTCCTGGGTCTACCCCAGGGTCTCCTCTTAGTGGGATGTGCCCGGAACACCTCAAGTGTGAGGCGTCCAGGAGGCATCCTGATGAGATGCCTAAACCACCTCAACTGAATCCTTTCAATGTGGAGGAGCAGCGGTTCTACTCTGAGCCTCTCCCAGATGACTGAGCTCCTCATCCTGTCTCTAAGGGTGAGTCCAGCAATTCTATGGAGAAAGCTCATTTCAGCCACTTGTCCACGATCTCATTCTTTTGGTCATTACCCAAAGCTCATGACCATAGGTGAGGTAGGAATGTAAATTGATTGGTAAATCGACAGCTTTGTGTTAGAGCTCAGCTTCCTCTTCACCACAACAGACCAGTACAATATCCGCATCACTGCAGATGCTGCTGCGATCCGTATGTCAATCTCCCGCTCCATTCTCCCTTCACATGTCAATGAGACCCCGAGATACTTAAACTCTTCCACTTGGGGCAGGAGCTCATCCCCAACCAGGAGAGGACAATCCACCCTTTTCTGGCTGAGCCCCATGGACTCGGATTTGGAGGTGCTGATTGTCATCCCAGCCACTTCACACTCAGTAGCAAACCGTCCCAGCAAGACCTGTAGATCATTGCTCGATGAAGCCAACAGGATGACATCATCTGCAAACAGCAGCGATAGATCCTGTGGTCACCAAACATAACACCCTCCGTTCCTTGTCTGTGCCTAGAAATCCTGTCCATAAAAATTATGAACAGGATCGGTGACAAAGGGCAGCCCTGGCGGAGTCCAACTCTCACTGGAAATGTGTTTGACTGGGTGTTGGCAATACGAACCAAACTCTTGCAACGGTTGTATAGAGACCAGATGGCTCATAGCAACAAGTTCGATACCCCATTCTCCCGAAACACCCCCCACAAAAAACCATGAGGAATGAGGTTGAATGCCTTCTCCAAGTCCACAAAACACGTGTGGACTGATTGGGTAAGCTTCCACAAACCCTCAAGGATTCTTGACAGGGTAAAGAGTTGCTCTGATGTGCCACGGCCAAGACGAAAGCCACATCGCTCCTCCTGAATCCAAGGTTCGACCAACGGCCAGACTCTCCTCTCCAGTACCTTGGCATAGGCCTTCCCAGGGAGGCTGAGGAGTGTGATCCCTCTAAAGTTGGAGCACATCCTCCGGTCCCCTTTTTTGAAGAGAGGAACCGACCTCCATGCAATGTTGCAGAGGCGTGTCAACCGTGACAGCCCTACAACATCCAGGGCCTTGAGGTACTCAGAGCGAATCTCATCCACCCCCCCGGAGCCTGGCCAACAGCGATATTTTTAACCACCTTGGTGACCTCAGCCCCTGTGGTAGGTGAGTAGTCCCCCTCATCCACAAGCCCTTCTTCCTTTGTGGAAGGCGTGTCAGTGGGATTGAGGAGATCCTTGAAGTATTCTTTCCACCGCACGACGATATCCCCAGTCGAAGTCAGCAGTGCCCCCATTCATACCATACACAGTATGGACAGGGAGCTGCTTCCCCCTCCTGAGCTGCCAGACAGTTTGCCAGAATATCTTCGAGGCCGACCGAAAGTCTTCCATACCCTCACCAAACTCCTCTCATACCTGACTTTTTGCTTCAGCAACCACTTGAGCTGCACTCTTGCTTGGACTGCCAGTACACCTCAGCTGTTTCGGGAGTCCCACAAACCAACCAAGCTTGACAGGACTTAATGGCCCCCCTCACCACAGGTCTCCACCACTTGGTTTGGGGGTTTCCACCACGAGATGCCCCGACGACCTTGCAGCCGCAGCTCTGGGCAGCCGCTTCAACAATGGAGGTGAAGAACATGGCCCATTCAGACTTCATGCTCCAGACTCCCTCGGAATGTGGTTGAAGTTCTTCCGTAGGTGGGAGTTGAAGACCTTCCGGACAGGGGCCTCAGCTAGACGTTCCCAGCACACCCTCATTATACGTTTGGGTCTAGCAGGTCTGAATGGCATCCTCACCTGCCATCGGATCCAACTCACCACCAAGTGGTGATCATTTCACAGCTCTGCACCTCTCTTTACCCGAGTGTCCAAGACATACGGTCACAGGTCTGATGACACGATAACAAAATCGATCATCGACCTGCGACCTAGGGCATCCTGGTACCAGGTGCACATATGGACACCCTTATGCTTGAACATGGTGTTTGTTATGGACAAACTGTGGTTAGCACAGAAGTCCAATAACTGAACACCACTCGGGTTCAGATCGGGCAGGCCGTTCCTCCCAATCATCCCCTCCAGGTTTCACTGTCATTGCCTACGTGCGCATTGAAGTCCCCCAGTAGGACAATGGAGTCTCCAATAGGAGCACTCTCCAGCACCCTGGTCAGAAACTCCAAAAAGGGTGGGTACTCTGAACCATCATGTGGTGCATAGGCACAAATGGTGGTCAGGACCTGCTTCCTATCCCGAAGGCACAGGGAAACAACCCTTTCATCCACCGGGGAAAACTCCAGTATAGAGGCAGCAAGGTGGGGGGGATACAAGAATACCCACCCCTGCTCGTCACCCCTCACCCGGGGCAACTCCAGAGTAGGCCAAGCTCCATCCCCTCTCCAGGAGACTGGTTCCGGAAGCGGAACTGCGTGTTGAGGTGAGGCCGACTATATCTAGCCAGTATCTCTCAACCTCATGCACCAGCTCAGGCTCCTTCTCCACCAAAGAGGTGATATTCCACGTCCCAAAAGCCAGTTTAGGAAGCCTGGACCGCCACCTGATCCACATAGCACTGACACCCATAGTCCCTCCTGCAGGTGGTGAGCCCTCTGGAAGGCGGTCCCATGTAATTCCTTCGGGCTGAGCCCGGCCGGGTCCCATGGGCAGAAACCCAGCAACCAGACTCTAGCCATTGAGCCCCTCTCCCAGGCCTGGCTCCAGGGTGGGGCCCCCGTAACCCCATACCAGGCGGGGTACACTGAATCCTTGTTCTTGAATTCATCATGATGATGAATGTCCATGCAAATAAATAAAATGTGTCCTTTCAATATATATTAAAAAACCTGCAAATTGCACACAAAATGAGTGAGTCTGCAGTGAACACCTTAGTACGGTGTGTGTGTGTGTGTGTGTGTGTGTGTGTGTGTGTGAGAGAGAGAGAGAGAGAGAGAGAGAGAGAGCAAAAGAGAGAGAAAGAGAGAGAGACCGTAAAATAAATAGATTTAGCTGGTTACTGCCTCCACCGGGGGAAGTCATGGCAACAGATGTGAAACAGAATGAACGACAAAATAAATTGACTTACTGTGTATATACAAACTTTATGCTCATAATCACTATGTCCATTAATACTCTACAAACTGCAAATTGTGATGGAAAGTGGTTGAGGCATTAGCAGTTGGCAAGATATATGGCAAGATACAATGGAGTCTTAGTTGAGTTACCATTAAGCTAGTTTTACAGTAAATACATAATAACAAGTCCCGGCCACTAAGACTTAACTGTCATGGTAAGAAATACTTACTCTGCTGAGTTTGTTCTCTTGAAATCGGGTGCTGTAGGAAGTTTTCTTTTTAAATTTTCTCACATTGCAGTTGTGCTGTTGTGGTAGGCCATTTCTCTTCTGCACATTCTGCACAGGGTGCAGAGCACCATCTTATTAGGTCTCTGTTTAAAATATTCACACACTTTAGAGCATTTGCTCCACGCTTTTACAGAGTCCGTTTCTGTCTGCCCGTGAGTCAGTGGTGTCGCCATTTTGGTTAATAACGTAAGTACAGCATCGTGTCAACATATTGTGCATAAGTCAACGTATTTACATCATCGATGTAATCAATGACATCGACACATTGCTGCACCTCTAGTGAGCACGCTCTCCATTGAGCAGCGGTATAAGGCCAGCACCAGCTGCTGGTTCAGGTTGTTCTTTCTCAGGACATGGAGGAAGTGCAACCACTGCTGGGCATTCTTCACCAGGGTCTTGGTGTTATCAGTCCAGGAGAGGTCAGAGGTGATGTGGGTGCCCAGGAACCGAAAAGTGGTGACAGTTTCCACGTGGTCTCCATTTATGAGGGTGGGGGGTGTGGGCCTGTCTTTTCTTCCTGAAGTCCACAATGATTTCTTTGGTTTTGTGGACATTCAGTTTCAGGTTGTTTGCTGAGCACCACATCAGCAGATTCTCTACCTCCACCCTGTATGCCTTCTCATCGTCATCGGTGATAAGCCCAATCAAGGGGGTATTGTCCGCTTACTTCACGATGACAGTGATTGGGTGGGTTGGAATACAGTCTAAGGTGTTCAGGGCATACAAGAGGGTTAAGCATGCAGCCCTGGGGGGAGCCAGTGCTGAGTGACAGTGTGGAGGAGTGGTGGGGGCAAAGTCTGTCTGTGCATGGTTAGTGAGAAAGTTTTTTTTTATCCATGAGCAGGTCAGGAAGGGGGGGGGGATCTTTAGGTGGTGCAGTTTGTTGATCAGGATGTCTGGGATGATGGTGTTGAATGCTTAGCTGTAGTCCACAAAGAACATCCTCACATAGCTACTGTATTTGTGTTCTGCAGGTGGCTAAGTACTCCACGGAGTGGGATGGCGATGGCATCTTACGTGGACTGGTTTGCCCTGTAGGAAAACTGGTGGGGGTCAAAGGAGGGTGGGAAGACAGTCTCTGATGTGCTGGGACACCAGTCGCTCAAAACACTTAATGACTACAGATGTGAGTTCTATGGGTCTGTAGTCATTCAGGCTGATTATTGCAGTCTTTTGGTGGATGGGATGATGGTGGAGGCCTTGAGGCATGTGGTGATGGTGGTGTGTGTCAGGGAGAGGTTGAACAGCTTGGTGAAGATCCCTGTCAGCTGGTCTGCACATGCTTTGACCACCGCTCCTGGGATGCAGTCAGGACCTGCAGCTCTTACCACACTCTTATCACAGTACCCTGGCAATCCAGGCAAATCCGGTATGATCTGGGCTTCCTCTGTTATCTGTTACTGCAATGATAATTTAAGTCCGGTCTGCTTTCCCATCTGGTAGTGGGTTGAAGGCAGCAGGGATGGTTTTTTGCACTTGTATAGTTTCTTCCTTGCTCCGGTCTGTTTCTCTGTCCTGCTGATTAGAAGCAGGCAGGTACATCGTCAAACTCGCAAGCTATTGAAACTTGTTGTGGCTCTCCTATGTAACCCAGAAGGGCTCTGCACAGTCTGGGGGCTTGGCGTCTTCTTCTGCTTTTTACTTTAGTTTCGGTTAAAAGGTGGCAGTGGATGACTGCATGCGCCCCCGCCTGGATGGCAACGCCACTACATTTCATAGTATAAGCTGCCATTGAAAATGACTGCTGAGTTATCAATTAACTGGCGACTTATTTTATTGAGTTGACTAAATTCTTATTGACAATTAATCGAAAGTCAGTTAATCATGGACATCCCTACTTTCAGTCTGGTCAATATAGCTAATCAGTAGAATTTACAGAAAATGTATATCGGGATACAGTGATCTGAAAAAGTGTTTGCCTGCTTCCTGATTTCTCATTTTTTTGTATGTTTGTCACACTGAAATATTTCAGATCATCAAACAAATTTAAATATTAGACAAAGATAACACAGGTAAACACAAAATGCAGTTTTTAATTGAAGGTGTTTTTAAATTAAATTAAATCACCCTTATTGTCATTCAACCGTACAACCAATCATGTACAGTAGAACGAGATTGTGCTTTACGTATCTAGTGTCAATCACACACACCCCAAGTGCAGAATCAGAGGGCTGCTGCCATGCAAGGCGCCACCACAGATTTCCCTCCTCCATTCCATTATTGCTGAGCACCAAGCTGGACGGCAGGAAGTTCCACTTTTATATGGTCTTCGGCATGACCCGGCCGGGATTTGAACCCCTGCCTCCCGGGTGTGGGGCGGATGCTCTACCACCTGAGCCACCACTCCGGTTTATTATTAAGGGTAAAAAAATAATCCAAACCTACCTGGCCCTGTGTGAAAAAGTGATTGCCCCCTAAGTGTGACAAACGTACAAAAAAAATGAGACATCAGGAAGGGGCAAACACTTTTTCACACCACTGTATATTGGGATATGAAATTGATCATATCACACAGCCCTGAAGTAAAATCAAACAAAATAAAATTGTCTGATATTAAAGTTGAAGTCAAAAGATGGATCACTGCTCATCAGTGTTGCTGCCACAGATGGGGTGGGGGTGGGGACTGGGGAGCCGACTAACATACAAAAAAACCGAAAGGTCAATGCCAAAATGCCATATATCTCAACAACAAAGAAAGCTAGGGTCGCCAAACATGATACACAGTTCACCTTGGAATCCTGCCCTCTGATTATGGGTCTGTGGGCAAAACGTTAAAGGTCAAGGGTATTTTCCCTATGCTCTATTCCTATAGATCAAGTAGAGGTCTCTAGGGTCATTAAAGGGTGGTTTATAATGCTGTATAATTTTGAGAGGATGCAATCTGTATACTCCCTGTACAACTTCTAACAGAGGCCAGACTGAAATGCACTAACGTGTGGGCTGCGTTTAACCTCGTCCGTGACACAGGCTGGAGCAGTGCCACCAGCTTTAATTTTGTTTTTGATTTTTTAATATCTCTTCCTTCTCCAGACTTTCCTCATCATTATGTCTACAAGGAGGAGAAGATTCTGTCTGACCAGCAGCTCCCAAACCAGGGGAGGAACTCCAATCTGGACCTGGAGGAACCACATCTCCCTCAGATGGAAGAGGAAGAAGGCTGCAGCAGCTGGAAAACAAAGAAGCTTGTACAAACTAAAGAGACTGAGAGTTTAATGATCGATTCAAGTAAAGAGCGTGACCAATGTGAGTCAGAAAAAAATGACATGTCACACTCTGACAGCACTCCTTTATCACAGAACACTGATCAGAAAAGAAGCAATAATGTGAACTTGGAATCTAGTACAATTCACAAAGTGTTTAGGCCATTTACTTGCAGCAAAAATGGAGAAAAATACGAATGGCGGTATTTGTTGGCACATGTTAAAAAGCGCACCACTGAGAAGCCTTTTTCCTGCAACACATGTGGGAAAACGTTTACTTATCTGTCACACCGGAAAAAAAACATGAGCACACACACAGGTGAGAAGCCATTTTCTTGTGAAACATGTGGAAAAAGTTTCAGACACATCAGTCATGTGTCTTGCCATATGAAAAGCCACATGGATGAGAAACAATTTTCTTGTGAAAGCTGTGGGAAAACTTTCATGAATGGGCACAATTTGTCTGAACATACAAAAATTCACACTGATGAGAAGCCGTATTCTTGTGAAACCTGTGGAAAAAATTTTCGTCGAAGGCATCAATTGTTGGAACATGTGCCAACTCACAGAGGTGAGAAACTATTTTCTTGTAAAACATGTGGAAAAAGTTTTGGACGGCGATATAATTTGTCACGTCATGTGAAAAAGCACACAGGTGAGAAGCCATTTTCTTGTGAATGCTGTGGGAAAAGCTTCCGTGAAAGGTGCATTTTGTCTGACCATATGAAAACTCACACAGGTGAGAAATTGTTTTCTTGTAAAACATGTGGAAAAAGTTTTGGACGAGGACGTAATTTGTCACGGCACATGAAAAAGCACACAGGTGAGAAGCCATTTTCTTGTAAATGTTGTGGGAAAAGCTTCCACGAAAGGTATGTTTTGATTGACCACATGAGAACTCACACAGATGAGAAGCCGTTTTCTTGTAAAACATGTGGAAAAAGTTTCAAACAGGGATCTAATTTGTCACGTCACAAGAAAACGCATTCAGATGAGAAGCCATTTTCTTGTGAGACTTGTGGGAAAAGGTTCTTTGAAAGGCGCAGTTTGTTGGAACATATTCGAACTCACACAGGTGAGAAGCCATATTCTTGTGAAATATGTGGAAAATGTATTGGAAGCATGAGTAATTTGTCTTATCACATGAAAGTGCACAAAGGTGTAAAACCATATTTATGTGAAACCTGTGGAAAAGGTTTCATAAGAGCTAGTCAGTTGGCTTATCATAAGACAATTCACACAGGTGAAAAACCATATTCATGTGAAATCTGTGGAAAAAGCTTCAGAGGAGCTAATAAATTGTCTGATCATATAAAAATTCACATAGGTGAGAAGCTATTTTCTTGTGAAACCTGTGGGAAGAGCTTCATGGAAAGGTATAATTTGTCTGTACATATGAGAATTCACACAGGTGAGAAGCCATTTTCTTGTCAGACCTGTGGAAAAAGGTTCCGACATAAAACGAGTTTGTTACTTCACATGAAAAATCACAGAGATGAGAAGCTTCAGTCAGTGGGGTGATTTGTTAAAAAACAAGAACTCATGGTGAGTAGAAGTCATTTCCTGATTTTTCCTCTTCTGGCTGCTCCCTTTAGAGGTCTCCATAGTGGATCTTATGCCTCCATCTCACCCTATCCCTTCATCTTCTTCTGTAACACCATCCCTCTCCATGTCCTCCTTCTCTACATCCATGCATCTTCTCTGTGGTCTTCATCTTTTCCTCCTGCCTGGCAGCTCCATCTTCAACATCCTTTGTCCAATATATTCACTATTCCTCCTCCACATGTCCAAACCATCTCAGCCTTGCCTCTCTTACTTTGTCTCCAAACCGCTCAACCTGAACTGTCCCTCTGATATATTCATTTTTAATCCTCCCCCCCCAGTCATTCCCAATGGGAATCTTAGCATATTCAACTCTGCCACCTCCAGTTCCACCTCCTGTCTTTTTGTCAGTGCCACCGTTTCCAAACCATGCATCATAGCAAGTCTCACTACCGTCTTGTAAATCTTCCCTTTCACTCTAGCTGCTATCTTTCTGTCACAAATCACCCTGACACTCATCCCCACCCTGCCTGCACTCTCTTCTTCACTTCTCTTGTGCATTTTCCATTGCTTTGGATGGTTGACAACAGGTATTTAAACTGATCTACTTTCACTACCTCTACTCCTTCCATCTTCACCATTACACCTGCCTCCCTCTCATTCACACTCAGTTATTCTGTCTTGATTCTACTGACTTTCGTTCCTCTTCTCTGCAGAGCATACCTTCACCTCTCCAGGTTCTGTCCCACCTGCTCCCAACTCTCACTACAGATCACAGTGTCATCTCCAAACGTCATGGTCCAGGAAGACTCCTGCCTGACTTCATCTGTCAGCCTGTCCATCACCATGGCAAACAAGAAGGGACTCTGAGCCAATCCCTGATGTAATTCCACCCCCACCTTGAATCCATCTGTCACTCCTACAGATCACCTCACCGCCATCTCACTGAACTCATACATGTCCTGCACCACCCTCACACACTTTTCTGCCACTTCTGACTTTCTCATACAGTACAGTCCTTTTTCTCTTGGCACCCTACCATATGCTTTCTCTAGATCCACAAAGACAGTGCAACTCCTAGCCTTATCTATACTTTTCCATCAACACTCTTTGAGCAAACATTGCATCTGTAGTACTCTTTCTTGAAATAAAACTGTACTGCTGCTCACTGATTGTCACTTCTCCTCTTAACCTTAATGCAACAACTCTTTCCCATATCTTTATAGTGTGGCTGATCAACTTTATACCTCTATAGTTACTACAGCTCTGAGCAGCACCTTTGTTCTTAAAAATTAGTACCAAAGCACTTCTTCTCAACTCCTCAGGCATCCTCTCACTCTCCAAGATAGTGTTAAAAAGTCTGGTTAAAAAGTCCACTGCCATCTCTCCTAAACATCTCCATTCCCCCACGGGTATGTCATCTGGACAGTCTGGACAACTGCCCTCACTTTCGCTTTGCGAATACTCTTAACTTCTTTGTTCACCATCTTTCTTTCATCCATCCTCTCATTTTCTTCATTCATCAGCTCCTCAAAGTACTCCTTCCACCTTCTCAACACACTCTCGTCACTTGTTCGTACATTACCACTTCTGTCCTTAATCAACCTAACTTGCTGCACATTTTTTCCAGCTCAACCTTGTTGTCTAGCCAATTGATACAAGTCATTTTCTCCTGCCTTAGGGCCATATTTCAAGGACACAGTCAGTCATCAGTTGTCAGTGACAGAGAATGCATTTATGGGTGTTTCAAGTTCATTTCCTTGTCACAATAGCGCAGAAATGAACTTTCAGCCGGGCGCATGGTGCGAAGAGGCTAGTCTAATTATTTAATCCAAATCAACTCAAAACGCTCCTGCCCATCCCTTTAATGCAAAGAGATGCATTATGTGAAGTGAACTCTGACCATGATAGTTTAAGGTGGGTTTGCCTCCAGTGTCCATGACACTGGGTTTGAATGTGTATAGTAAATGTTTGGTTAGTGGTTTGGAGAGGCTGTTGGCACAGATTGGCAGCCACGTTTCTGTCAGTCTGCCCCAGGGCAGCTGTGGCTACAAAAGTAGCTTACCACTATCAGTGTTTGTCTGGAGTGAATGAATAATGGACTCACTGTAAGTGCTTTGAGATGTCGCTTGACATGTGAAGTGTCATATAAATCTAATCCATTATAATTATTATTATTCAGATTTCTCCTGCATCAGATGTAGTCCACCTGTGTACACCTTCCTCCACTCTTATAAGTCACCCTATGTTCCTCTCTCTTCTTGAAGTATGTGTTCACCACAGTCATTTCCATGCTTTTAGCAAACTCCACAACCATCTGTTGTATGGCTTTCGCCACCCAGGATGGCCATTAACATCATTCATGGACATTCTGAAAGGAGAAACTGGGGTGGCCAACACTGCCAAGCCTGCCGCCTATACGCTAGACTGTGAAGACTGGACTGCTAGGTGTGCAGCTTGGCTGAGGCCACTCTGACTGACTGACAACTATTTGTCCTTCCAAATTCCTCTCCTTAAGACCATGCCTACCCAGGACCTCCTCGTCACTTCTGTTCCCTTCACCTGCATGTCCATTAAAGTCCCCTCCAATCACCACTCTGTCCCATCCTGGGAACACTCTCTATCCAGTTTGTGGGACATACGTATGACAGCATTCAACATCACACCTTTGACTTCTAGCTTCAAACTTATGATTCTGTCTGACTCCCTCTTTACCTCCTTAACACGCTTCACATACTCTTCCTTCAAGATTACTCCTTCTCTGTTTCTCTTCCTATCCACACCATGGTGGAACAGTTTAAATCCACCTCCATTACTCCTAGCCTTGCTTCCCTTCCGTTTGTTTTTTTGTACACACGGTATAGTATCTACCTTTCTTCTCTCCATCACATCAGCCAACTCTCTGCCTTTACCAGTCATAGGGGCAGATTCACTAATGCTCTGTGCCATCACAAAACCCTGTTTTGGTGGTAAAAAAAAAAACTATTGTCAAGATTTACTAAAGGGTGCAGGGCAAAGTTAGTGTTAGAAAGCCATGGACAATGTTAATTTTGCACCTGGCATTACTGCATATGTATTGGTAGGAGTTGTCATGTCAAAGTGCAAATTTGGAGAAGAATATTTAAATGACTGACTCAAGGTGATATACTAAGGTTTGCGGTTGTTGATTTCCTTCTAATTGCACCAGAATTTCACGCCCAAAAAAGTGTATCTTAATTAATTTGCACCTGACATGACAGTGATTGTTGGTGCCAGGAGGAGACACCAAGGCAAGGCAAGTTTATTTGTATAGCACATTTTGTGTACAAGACAATTTATAGTATTTTACATAAAAACATTAAGGCATTACAGCAGGTTGCAAGAGGAATACATAAGAATTTAAAAGCAAATTAATAAAGTAAATTAATGAGAAACAAAAACAAGTTAAAATAGAATGTGACAGAAATAAAACTTACAGTACATTGTAGGCTACTGAAAGGTTTCCGCAAATAAGATAATTTTTAACCTCTATTTAAAGCAGCACTAGCGAGCACCAAGGGCGCGTGGCCAAAGAGAGAGAATTTTCTCTCTGTGCGTTACTTTATTTGGAATGACAGAAGAACAGATTATAGGAATATCAACGGTCTCACAGAGATTGGTGTTATGCTGAACTGGACATCAGCTGCCAAATGTTTTTTTTTTTATTTCATTTGTTTGTATATAGACTACTAAATTAATTTGTATCCATAAAATAGGATACAATAGGATAGCCCTCCCTACCTGGAGTAGACATACAGATGTGTCAGTGGACAGTGACTTTTTTTCCTGCGGAGGTTCACACTCAAGAGTCCAGAGTTTCCTCTCCTCTCCATTAATCAGACTCCCCCTCACTTTTGAAACAAAAGCTCTTCCATATTGTGATTGTTCTTCATTTTTTCTCTATCCATGATTCATTTCATAAAGGTTTTCCATCAGATGCCCTTCCTGACACAGTCCTTCTCATTTACCTGGGCTTGGGACCAGCATGTTGCGTACACTGGCCTGTGCACCCCCTGTGGCTGAGTTAAGTCATCCATCCATCCATCCATCCATCCATCTTCTACCACTTAATCCTTTTCGGGTTGCGGGGGGGCTGGAGCCTATCCCAGCATCTTTGGGTGAGAGACAGGGTCCACCCTGGACAGATCACCAGTCCATTGCAGAACTGGGTTAAGTCATTTCCTGATTATAAAAGGTAACATAAATTATTCAGTTTGAGTAGTTTAATGGCTTAAAATCCAAACCTGAAAATATTAAAAGAATTCAGACTAAAAAAGCTTTAAAACTCAAAATTCAAAACCTACCACAGTCAAAAGACACTTAATTCAGATTGTCAGAAGTACAAAGTCAAGGGTTTCTCATCTCAGGAACTGACAGCAAATTTTGGTAGTCCTTTGGCTTTTTAAAATGCTTTGTAGCCAGTGAAGATATTCTTGGTGAAACCTGTAATGCAAGTAAATAAGTCGACTACGTTTAAGCCTGGAATAAAGATATTGGTCTACCAAATGAGAAATTTAGACAACTACGACCAGACATGTCACAATATATTGAGAGAAAGTTTCATTTTGAGACATTTTAACCTGTTTTTCTCCATTTTTGATAACCAGATAAACTTCATAGTCTTAACTTTCTTTTTGTTGGTATTCTTGAATAAACTGACAGCAGTCAATGAATTATTTTACTATTTTAGTGATATTCAACCATGACTTGTAGACCTTGTTATTTGCTTTGTCATCTATGATTTATTTTCAACATAATCTCCTTTGTTGAACTATAAAATCTTTTTTTACTGGAGTTCTATTAGGTCTTAGAAATAAATCCACTCTGTTGTTTTCTGATGTATGTTAAGAAATAAAGATTAAATCAGTGACTTGTTTTTTTATGTTTTTGTTCTTTCTGTCCTGTAATCCCAGTGTGTTCTGCAAAACTCTGTCACAGTCCTCTAAATCATTTTTTTAACCTTGGCTGTGACTCATTCCATCCACCTTGATTTTACAGTATTTACTATTCAAAATGACAGTACTTTCTGTGCCTTTATCTGTACACTGACAGCTGTCTATTTTGTGAGCTTGTTAACATTTTGAGCCCTGCCAATCTCTTGCAGAATGTGGACAGAGAAACTTAGCTGTAACACATTCCACTTTCTGTAAAGCAATCTTTACAAGATCTTTCCGCCATAGATGTTACCTGTGAAAGCAGAAAGTCGTCAGGAACCCATCCAGTATACACACAACAGCCATAGGAGACACTGAACAGAGGAGCACTGAACAGCTGTGTGTGCGTTGCCATTTCCTGAACAGGGGACGCACATGTAACATATGGAAAGCCAACAAAGTCATAAACATGCAATCATGATTAATCATAATCAATAAAATTGATTGCAATCAGCAATCGTTAATTGTGGTTAACTCAATTAATTCTTTAACCACTAGAAAAATGACAATATTATCAGCAAACATTAATGCAGAATTAATTCTATTTTATAAATTGCATAAAATACCCTAAAATAAATTAATACACAATTGTGGAATGTGTAAAGGTTTGGGCACCCTCAACTTACAAACACCACAATTTAAAAAAAAAAAAAAAGCCACAAAACATTCTATTTGCCAAGGTGTGACTACATTTTTGCATACCACTGTATTGTTTGACTTTTATATAAGTGGGAAATGTATTGTTTGCCCCTTACTCTATTATTATGTGTTATTTGTAATAGGTAAACATGTAATAACAGCTAACACACTAGCTGACATGTTATCTGGCCCAGGAAACACGCACGCAGGCTCGGGTGAGATTTAAGAGTTTTATTCAACAGACAGGTGTATGAATGTGTGAGTGAGGAATGTGAATGTCTTCTTGGGGACTGAAGAGCGCCGAGGGCAGAACAGGACACCGTGCAGCCAGGCAACCTTGCAGGTGTCTTAGTGGCTGGCGTTGGCAAGATAAGCTCCCGCCTAGAAGACGGCGCCCTGCTACGCTCGACGGGGAAGAGGCTGAAGAGGAGAGGAGATGGAGGGATTCTTCCGCCGTCGGGAGGATCCACCTGTGCACGGGGGAAGATCTTGGAAAGCAGGTAAGTGATAATCTTACGTGCATGCGACGAGTTGAGGCGTTGGCCGAGGGAAGCAGCCGAACGCAGAGCTTGATCATGGAGAAGAGCTGACGGCTCCAGGCAAAGCAGGTTAAATAGGAGCAGCCTGATGAAGCACAGGTGTGCGCACGGCTGGAGCAGCTGACAGGCGGGAGCGAGTTGTGACACTAGCTGAGCATTATACCATAGCGCTCCGATGAGCCTTTGTGACAGGATGACTCTTGATGTCACGTTGCTAAGCAACAGACAAGCCAACGCTTTCATGTAGAGGGCCTAGAAAAGTAGGCTGTGGGCTGGCAATGTAAACACTTTTGAAAAAGCAGTGCACCAAGATTTTTTTTTTTTTTTATTTGTTTATTTGACAGGGACAGTGCAATAAACATAGACCAAAAAAAAATTTGATGTGTTGCACAAAGAGTGTATAGCCATTAGCTAATTTGCAACTCTTGTCCCTGGATGGGCTTTAGAAAAAAGAAACGGGTAAAAAGAAAGATAAGGAAAAAAAAAACAAAATGAAAACAGAATAAACAATAACCACATACATCAATGCAAACAAGATTATAAATACACAATATAAAAACCTGGTTCACATTTGCCTATTTCAGGCCTCCCTCCCTTCGTCACTCACTATAAACAAACATTCATTCCTTCCCTTCATTTACTCTCACCCTGCAGACAATCATTTCATACATGGGTACATTCTTGTTTATTTTTCAGCCAGTTTTTAACCTTTGTAGTAAATGTTTTAAAGTCCGTTATTATTTTGATTTCATTTGGCATTGTGTTCCAGATATGACTACCCTTTATAGAAAAAGCTGTTTGTCCAAATGTGGTTCTGCGGTGGTGTGGCGCATATATTGAGTTCATATTCCCCACATATGTATGACTGTATGTGTATTGGGGGCTTCACGTCTCAGAGGACAAAAGAGGTCTGGGTCTGCAGAGGTCTACAGGAGATGACTAGGAGGTGTGAATTTGGGCCTTTGTCCCAGAGTCGATGCCCCAGGAGGAGTCCCGGAACATCGAGGGATAAGAGACAATAAGAGGAACATCAAAGAGTGCATTGTGACTGGAATTATGTACCACGGGATTGTGTGTTTGCTAAAGCACATGTGACTTAGGTTGTGTGGCTTCTGCAGGGTATAAGAGTGTGTTATGTGATTGCTCAGTCTCTTCTTGCTTAGAGATTTGATAGAGCATGTGTTCCTTCAATAAAACTGAACCTGAGAAATAAACTCAGCCTCATCCTTGAACGCATTCTCTACACTGGTGACCCTTCGACAAATTGTGGCCGGTGACGACCTTCACGCACCGGACTCGTCAGGAGCCAACTGGGCTAATGCAACTACCGCAGTCCAGCTGCCCGATTTCTGGCAGCACAGCCCACGCTCCTGGTTTACCACTGTGGAGGCGCAGTTCCATCTTCGGGGAATTTCAGCGGACGCAACGAAATTCTACCACGTAGTCGCTAAACTGGACAGCCTCACAACGCAGCGGGTGGAGAGCCTGACTAACCACTTGCCAGAAGACAACAAGTACGGCGCATTAAAAGCCGCCCTCATCCGTGCTTTCACCCCCTCGCTGGGAGAGCGAGCAGAGAAGCTCCTGGCGTTGACTGAAGGCGAGGCAGACAGGCCTGCGGACCTGATGGCGAGGATGCTGAGTCTTAGAGGCGATGATGACGACAGCTTTATCTTCGCCCATCTTTTCCTCAGGACACTACCGTCAGCGGTGAGAGTCACCCTGGCCAGCTCACAGCTGCTGACCAACTGAGAGTACCACGAGCTGGGCCAGGAGGCGCAGCGACTCGTCGACACCCATAGACGGCACACGGCCACGACGGCGGCAGCGGAGCTGAGCGCAACGCCCGGAGACAGCAGGAGGCCAGAGGCTGCAGCACCAGATTCGCTGACGTCAGCAGCGGCGGAGACCAGGAGACGCGGAGCGGATGGCACACTCTGCTTTTATCATCGACGTTTCGCCGAGAGGGCACGCAAGTGCATTCCACCGTGCCGGTTCAAACGCTCGGGAAACGCCAGGACCGAGAGTCGGTAGCAGCTGCTGCTCTCGGCCCGAAGAATAAGCTGCTCTTCATCACAGACGCGAAATCAGGGAGGCAGTTCCTGGTGGACACAGGCTCCCAGCTGAGCTTCATCACACCTTCCTACGCTGACGGGCTGGCGCCTTCCAGCGGACCCCTGGTGTTAGCGGCGAACGGCTCCACGATCAAGACCTACGGGGAGAAGACCCTCTTCCTGTCTTTTCACGGTCGGACATTCAAGTGGACTTTCGTCGTGGCTGCAGTCAGCAATAACATGTTAGGTGCTGATTTTTTGTGCTCAAATGGTTTATTGGTTGATCTTGCTAATAGACATATGGTTAATGCACTGTCTTTCCACTCCATTTCCTGTACAGCCCGGGTGGACCCGCCTACTGCACAGCCCAACGTCACAGCTGCGGGTGGTAAGTTTCAAGCACTGCTCACTCAATTCCCAGCACTCACAATCCCAACGTTTTCGGCGTCAGTGGCTAAACATGGGGTGGAACATTTTATAACTACCACCGGCCCCCCCGTTTTTGCAAAAGCTCGGCGCTTGGACCCAGCTAAACTGGCCATAGCGCGCGAGGAATTCGCCAACCTGGAAAAACTGGGCATCGTTAGACGCTCTAACAGCCCCTGGGCTTCGCCACTGCATATGGTCCCCAAGGCTGATGGCTCGTGGCGGCCTTGCAGTGATTTCCGCAGGTTGAATAACGCTTCAGCACACGACCGCTACCTGATTCCGCACATCCAGGATTTTTCGGCGCATTTAGTGGGGGCGCGCATTTTTTCTAAAATAGATTTGGTGCGCGGTTACCACCAAGTCCCAGTCCGCGCTCAGGACGTACCCAAAACAGCGGTAATAACTCCTTTTGGGCTTTTTGAGTTTTTGCGCATGCCTTTTGGACTCAAGGGTGCCACGCAGACTTTCCAGCGCATGATGGATGCGGTTTTACGCGGCCTTCTCTCCGTGTTCGTTTACTTGGATGATATTTTGGTAGCCAGCACGTCCGAGGACGAACATGAAAGCCACCTCACAGTGGTTTTTCAGAGGCTGGCAGAGCACGGGTTAATAATCAACCCAGCGAAGTGCCAGTTCGGGGTGACGCAAATAGATTTTTTGGGGCACCGCGTTTCGCCAGAAGGAGCGGTCCCTCTGCCCAATAAAGTATGCGCAATAACAGCCTTTCCGCAACCTCAGACGGTCAAAGCACTGCAGGAATTTTTGGGAATGGTTTATTTTTATAACCGTTTTCTCCAAAGCGCAGCGCAGCTCATGCAAACCACTGTACGCGGCACTTAAAAAACAAAAACCTGCAAATAAGATCGAGTGGTCCCCGGAGCGGGAGCACGCATTCTCCCAGGTCAAATCAGCCCTGGCGAATGCTGTTTTGTTGGCACACCCGGTGCCAACGGCCCGTATGGCCCTCACCACGGACGCTTCCGATTTAGCGGTGGGGGCGGTCATTGAACAGTTTGTGGCAGGGAGCTGGCAACCTCTCGCATTTTTCAGCAAAAACTTGCGCGATACCGAGCGGAAATACAGCGCGTTCGACAGGGAGCTGTTGGCCCTGCATTTGGCCATCCGCCATTTCCAGTTCTGGCTGGAGGGGCGCCGTTTCACCGCGTTTGTGGACCATAAGTCGCTAATGTTTGCGATGGCCAAGATTTCAGAGCCGTGGTCAGGCCGGCAGCAAAGACAGCTGGCCGCGATATCGGAGTTCACCACCGATATTCAGCATGTCGCAGGCAAACATAATGTAGTGGCAGATTGTCTTTTGCGGTAGCAGCGCCAGGCCCCCTGGGGGCAGACTCGGCGGCCGTGGCCGCGGGCCAGGTTTGTGGCGTGGAAGCGCTCGCAGTCCCGGTCCGCGTGGGTTTAGATTACGCAGCCATGGCCGCGGAGCAGGTTAGTGACGCGGATGTGCGCGCGCTCCAGTCTGGATCAACAGGGTTAAGGCTGGAGCACAGGGTGCAGCAGATAGGTATGCCCCCTCTAATCTGCGATGTCTCCACGGGCCGCCCTTTCCCCGTGGTTCCAGCTGCATGGTGCCGCCGCGTTTTTGACTCAATCCATTCTCTGGCGCACCCAGGGGTGCGCGCATCGATTAAGATGGTGGGGGAGAAATTTGTTTGGCCAGGGTTGCGTAAACAGGTCAAAGAATGGGCAGCAACCTGCGTAACGTGTCAGCGAGCCAAAATACACAAACACACCAGAGCCCCTTTGGAGCCTTTTCACATCCCGGCTAAGCGTTTTGATCATGTGCATGTCGACTTGGTGGGCCCCCTTCCGTTGTCGCAGGGGTGCACACACCTTTTGACGATGGTGGATCGCACCACGCGCTGGCCAGAAGTGGTCCCGCTGGCGTCAACTACGGCAGCAGACGTTGCACGTGCGTTTTTAACAGCTTGGGTTGCGTGTTTTGGAATTCCGTCGGACATAACATCCAACAGAGGTCCCCAATTTGTTTCCGAACTCTGGTCATCCATGGCCCACAGCCTGGGGGTGAAGATTCATCGTACCACTGCGTATAACCCCCAGGCTAACGGTTTGTGCGAACGCTTTCATAGGTCATTGAAAGCAGCCCTCAGAGCGTCTCTCACGGATACAAATTGGGTGGATAAACTTCCATGGGTTTTATTAGGGTTGCGTTCCACACCTAAAGAGGATTTGCAAGCCTCTCCGGCTGAATTAGTTTTTGCTCAACCCCTCCGTTTGCCGGGGGAATTCCTTCCCGATAACCCCGCACCAAATTCCCCCCCCCCCCCGCTCAGCTGTTGCAGAGCGGCGCAGGATCAAACACCCTTCCCGGCCCAGTGCATCACAGTTTTCCACGCGTTTTTGTGCCAAGGGCTTTGAAAAATGCGAAGTTTGTTTTTGTTAGACATGACGCTCAAAGACCGGGCTTGTGGCCGCCTTACGACAGACCTTTCAGAGTGCTGGAGACAGGGGAAAAACATTTTTTGCTTGATTTGGGAGACCGAAAAGAGTTGGTTTGCATCAACAGACTCAAACCCGCCTTTGTTCTGGCTGATGAACATGTGCAGTTGGCCAGGGCCCCCCGCCGTGGCAGGCCACCGGGAAGACATTGTTCCAAGCCACCACAGGGATGTGCTAATGATTCTGATTCACAGATGCAAGGAGCCACTGCAGAAGGAGCAAAGCCGGCTTACAGCAGATATGGCAGGAGGTTAAAGCCCAAGCAATTGGGGATGGATTTGTGATATGTTGTGATATTTTCTGCTATGCATCTCTGATTATGCTTTGTCCCTGAATAGACGTTTGGGGGGGGGGGGTTATGTGGCACATATATTGAGTTCATATTCCCCACATATGTATGACTGTATGTGTATTGGGGGCTTCACATCTCAGAGGACAAAAGAGGTCTGGGTCTGCAGAGATCTACAGGAGATGACTAGGAGGTGTGAATTTGGGCCTTTGTCCTGGAGTCGATGCCCCAGGAGGAGTCCCGGAACATCGAGGGATAAGAGACAATAAGAGGAACATCAAAGAGTGCATTGTGACTGGGATTATGTACCACGGGATTGTATGTTTGCTAAAGCACATGTGACTTAGGTTGTGTGGCTTCTGCAGGGTATAAGAGTGTGTTATGTGATTGCTCAGTCTCTTCTTGGTTAGAGATTTGATAGAGCATGTGTTCCTTCAATAAAACTGAACCTGAGAAATAAACTCAGCCTCATCTTTGAACGCATACTCTACAGTGGGATATTTTACAGTTATTGTTAACAGAACTCCTGGTGGTTCTGCTGCTGTCCTGTCTTTGGATGAATCCAGCAAGTGGCTCTGGCGCTGATTTATGGAAACATTTGAAAATTA
Source organism: Pholidichthys leucotaenia (assembly GCA_020510985.1). NCBI lineage: Eukaryota > Metazoa > Chordata > Actinopteri > Cichliformes > Pholidichthyidae > Pholidichthys > Pholidichthys leucotaenia. Next base: position 345,326 of record JAJAQF010000046.1, read on the forward strand.
ATTTCAGAAAACAGGTCAATGAAACTCTCAAAATTCAATAGATTGTATTTTTTTTTTTAAATATAACAGTGATGCCACCTACTGGGCTTTTTATCCAAAATTTTTATAGTTTGATTATATTATGGCGGCACATGGGGAAAGCATAATGTGTAACATCTTAGATAAGAACAAAGAGCAGAGGCTCCCTGGTGAGATAACAGGGAGGTGTGAAGGATGAATGCAGTGTGATCTTTTGTGTATCAGAAACTTCTAGAAGGATGGTAAAGGATTAAGGAAGTGAATGCAATGTGACCTTTTGTGTGTTAGAAGCTTCTGGAGGAATGCCACAGTATTTAAGAGAAGAGTCTTTGCTGAGATGCCATTCTGACTATGCTTCTGTGTGAGATGTGTAATAAACTGTCTGAGTCAAATCCGCCTCGTTATTTACATGCTCCACGATATAATGAACCTATATGTTTTATTGTGGAAGGAGCTGCTTGAGCCCAGACTGTCAAACAGTATTATATATGAGAAAAAAAAAACATAGAATGCATATACAGTACAGCTGCTTGGTATGGTATGTAATATCTAATTAATTTAAAGCAATTCAGATGTTTTTTATTGTTTTAGAAATCTTCTTTATATGAAGATTAAATTTGAATTGAGGATCTAGTACAATGCCAAGGTATTTGAATTCTGTAACTAAACTGATGTCTTGATCATGTATATTAACTTTAAAATGTTGCAGGTTACATTTTTTGATTGAAAAGCACATTGAAACTGTTTTCTGAAGGTTCAGCAATAGAAGGTTCTGGAAGAGCCACTCTTGGACATCAACCATACTTGTAGACAGTACATCTGCAGCCTGTGCTGGAGTCTTGGCAGCTGTGTAAATAACTGCATCATCTGCATCAAGTTGACATGTTGCAGCTGAGCAGTGTAGTGGCAAGTCATTAATAAAAATGCTGAAAAGTAAAGGACCAAGAATGGACCCTTGTGGGATACCCATACGGTTATTTAAAAATAAAGATTTATCCTGGTGAACTTTTACACACTGTTCTCTATTCTGGAGATAAGATGCAAACCATTCTATTGTATCTGGAGAGATAAAAGTATCCAGGTGTTAAGGTGTTCAGGTGTGGATGATATGGTAAAGCAAGGAATCCGCTCAAATAGTAGAGAGTTCTATCTCTGGAATTTAATATCAGATATGTAGGTACTTCGTGGGTGGCTATAAAAAAGTTTTTTGTTGTGAAGGTGTCACATGACCAGAGACCAAGACCTTAGCAACCTGACTGTAGCAAAATACATTGATGGAGTTGGTTACCCCTCCCCCATAAATCACCACCTTATTGTGGTGGGGGGTTTGCATGCCCTAGTGATCCCAGGAGCTATGTTTCCAGGGGCAATTTGCCTCTGGTAGGGTCTCAAAGAAAAACTGGTCCTGGGTGAAGGGCCAGACTAAGAGTGATCCAACACACTCCCACGATAAATAAAAAGTCAAAGGATTCAGTGTACCCCGCCCCGTATGGGGTTACCAGGGCCCCGCCCTAGAGCCAGGCCTGGGGAAGGGGTTCGATGGCTAGCGCCTGGTAGCCAGTTTTCTGCCCATGGGACCCAGCCAGGCTCATCCAGAAGGAATTTACATGGGTCCGCCCTCCAGTGGGCTCACCACCTGCAGGAGGGACCATGGGTGTCCGGTGCTATGCGGATCAGGTGGCAGGCGAAGGCAGAGACCATTGTGCTCTGATGCCTGGCTTTCAAAACTGGCTTTTGGGATGTGGCACATCACCTCTCTGGTGGGGAAGGAGCTGTAGCTGGTGCATGATGTTGAGAGATACTGGCTAGATATACTGTAGTTGGGCTCACCTCAATGCACAGCTCCGTTTCTGGAACCAGTTTCCTGGAGAGGGGCTGGAGCTTGACCTACTCTTGAGTTGCCCCGGGCAAGAGGCAAGGGCAGGGGTGGATATTCTTGTATCACCCCCACCCCACCATGCTGCCTCAACATTGGAGCTCTCCCCGGTGGATGAAATGGTAGTTTCCCTGCACCTTCACATTGGGAAACAGGTCCTGACCATCATTTGTGCCTATGCACCACATGTTGGTTCAGAGTATCCACCCTTTTTGGAGTCTCTGACTGGGGTGCTGGAGAGTGCTCTTCTTGGAGACTCCATTGTCCTACTGGAGGGCTTCAATGCATACATGGGCAACGACAGTGAAACCTGGAGGGTCGTGACTGGGAGGAATGGCCTACCCAACCTGAACCCGAGTGGTGTTCAGTTATTGGACTTCTGTGCCAACCACAGCTTGTCCATAACAAACACCATGTTCAAGCATAAGGGTGTCCATATGTACACCTGGCACCAGAACACCCTAGGTTGCAGGTTGATGATCAATTTTGTTATAGTGTCATCAGACCTGTGACCACGTGTCTTGGACACTCGGGTAAAGAGAGGTGCAGAGCTGTCAACTGATCACCACCTGGTGGTGAGTTGGATCCGATGGCAGGGGTGGACGCCACTCAGACCGATGGACCCAAACATATAATGAGGGTGTGCTGGGAACATCTGGCTGAGGCTCCTGTCTGGGAGGTCTTCAACTCCCACCTCTGGAAGAACTTCGACCACATTCCGAGGGAACCTGGGTAGATGGAGTCTGAATGAGCCATGTTCTTCACTTCCATTGTTGAAACAGCTGCCCAGAGCTGTGGCTGCAAGGTTGTTGGTGCATCTCGTGGTGACAACCCCCAAACCAAGTGGTGGACACCAGTGGTGAGGGGGGGGCCAACAAGCTGAAGAAGGAATCCTATCAAGCTTGGCTGGCTTGTGGGACTCCCGAATCAGCTGAGATGTTATGGCAGGCCAAGCAGAGCGCAGCTCGAGTGGTTGCTGAAGCAAAAACTCAGGTGTGGGAGGAGTTTGGTGAGGCCATGGTTGCAGTTGGTGTTGAAGAGATTCTGGCAAACTGTCTGGTGACTCAGAGGGAGGAAGCACCTCCCTGTCTGCACTGTGTATGGTGCAGATGGGGTGCTGCTGACTTTGACTGGGGACATTGTGGGGTGGTGGAAGGAATACTTCAAGGATCTCCTCAATCCCACTGACAGGCCTTCCACAGAGGAAGCAGGGCTTGGGGATGAGGGGACAGCTCACCCATCACAGGAACTTAGCTCGCCGAGGTGGTTAAAAAACTCTTTAGTGGCCAGACTCCATGGGTGGATGAGATTCGGCCTGAGTACCTCAAGGCCCTGGATGTTGTAGGGCTGTCATGTTTGACACAAATCTGCAATGTTGTATGGAGGTTGGCGACAGTGCCTTTGGCATGGCAAACCGGGGTGGTAGTTCGTCTGTTTAAAAAGGGGAACCGGAGGGTGTGTTCCAACTTTAGGGGGATCACACTCCTCAGCTCCCTGGGAAGGTCTATGCCAAGGTACTGGAGAGGAGAGTCTGACCGCTGGTCAGACTAGGATCCAGGAGGTGCAATGTGGTTTTCGTCCTGGCCGTGGCACATCGGACCAACTCTTTACTGTCTTGAGAATCCTTGCGGGTTCATGGGAGTTTTCCACACCAGTCCACATGTGTTTTGTGGACATGGAGAAAGCATTCGACTGTGTCCCTTGTGGTCTCTTTTACGGGGTGCTGCAGGAGTATGGGGGATATCGGGCTTGTTGTTATGAGCTATCTGGTCTCTATATGACCATTGCAAGAGTTTGATTTGTATTGCCTACACCCAGTCGAACTCATTTCCAGTGAGAGTTGAACTCCGGCAGGGCTGCTCTTTGTCAACGATCCTGTTCATAATTTTTATGGACAGGATATCTAGGCGCAGCCAGGGATCAGAAGGTGTCATGCTCGGTGACCAGAGGATCTCATCTCTGCTGTTTGCAGATGATGTCCTGATGACTTCATCAACCATTGACTTACAGGCCTTGCTGGGATGATTTTGTACTGAGTGTGAAGCAGATGGGGAGAGAATCAGCACCTCCAAATCTGAGTCCATGGTTCTCAGCCGAAAAAAGGTGGATTGTCCTCCCTGGGTTGGGGACAAGCTCCTGCCCCAAGTGGAGGAGTTTAAGTATCTCGGGGTCTCATTCATGTGTGAGGGGAGAATGGAGTGATAGATTGACAGATGGATCAGGGCAGCCTCTGCAGTGATGTGGATGTTCTACCAGTCTGTTGGGGTGAAGAAGGAGCTGAGCTGTAAAGCAAAGCTGTCGATTTACTGGTCAATCTATGTTCCTACCCTAACCTATGGTCATGAGCTTTGGGTAATGGCCGAAAGAATGAGATTGCAGATCAAAGCGGCTGAAATAAGCTTTCTCTATAGGATTGCTGGATTCACCCTCAGAGATAAGGTGAGGAGCTCAGTCATCCGGAAGAGGCTCAGAGTAGAACCGCTGCTCCCCCACACTGAAAGGAGCCAGTTGAGGTGGTTTGGGCATCTGATCAGGATGCCTCCCAGACACTTCCCACTTGAGGTGTTTCAGGCATGTCCCACTGGGAGGAGATGCCGGGGACAGACCCAGGGCACACTGGAGAGACTATGTCTCCCAGCTGGCCTGGGAACGTCTTGGTATCCTCTCTGAAGAGCTGGAGCAAGTGGCCGGGTAGAGGGAAGTCTGGGCTTCTCTGCTGGAGATGCTGCCTCCATGACCCGGACCCCCAGAAAAACGGTAGAAAATGGATGGATGGATTTGGTTACAGACGTGTATCAAAATTGCTACCAGAAAGTGCCACTGCAGCCATGATCCACAAGTGAAAGGAACATCATTCTACCATCAACCGGCACCACACAGGAGCTCTTCACAAGATAAAAGACCAGGGAGTCACAAGGAGAGGCAGAAGAGGAACCCCAGAGTGAAGTACAACTGGGAAAAGAGCTCCAGAAGGACTTGGAGGCAGCAGCTACAATTGTGACAAAACTATGCACTTCATAGTCATGGGCTCCAGGTACTGTGCACTCGCCTTACAAAAAGTACTGACTATATGAAGAAAAATTAGCACATTTGTGGGGAAAATAATTTCTAATCTAAAAGAAAAAAAGTGTAAAATTTACAGAAACAATAGCAAATGTACAGGAAAAAAATTGCAGAATTTTGAGGAAAAAAGTTGTATGTTTATGTTGTTTGGGGTTGGAAGTCCCCACTGTCCTTCCTGTGGAGAGCGTGAAAAGATGAGGCTGAGTTTATTTCTCAATTCAGGTTAATTAACATTCACGTATCTCCAACATCCTCTCAAACAGAAAAGAGAACCATCCTCCCACATCTGCCCTTTTTATACCTGGGACATCAAAGTACAGAGTCACATTGTCTTTAAATCCCAAGACACAATACATCGCCCCCCAGGTCTTCTCCTCTCCACCTAAAATCCTGGTGGTCAGGAAGTCTCTCCAGGCCATCTCTAAAGATCACATTTCGCACCCTCCTGTTATCCCCAGGAGACCCAGACTTATTGTTCATTCTAAGACGTGAGGCAACAGTAATATACATATGCAGCCTAAGCAACTCAAATATGTGTGCCACATGACCCCCCCCCCCCCCAAATGTCGAAGATGAAACAATACAACACAGTCTTGCACATCATGGTAAAATCACAAACATCAGTCCACGTGCTGTTTGGGCTTCAACCGTCTTCCGAACTTGCTGAAAGCGGGCTTTACCACTCCCGCGGCACCATCCTGCTGTGAATCTGCTATCTGAGGATGAGAACTGTTAGGCAATCTCTGTGGGAGCTCTGGGGCATGCTCCCTGGGAGGTCTGCCTCATCAAGGAGCCCTCGCCAACTGCACAGCTTCGTCAGCCATCACAAAAGCAGGTTTGAGTCTGTCTATGCCAATTGTTTCCCTCCTGCCCCCCAAATCTAGTAAAAAATGCTTATCACCTGTTTCCAGCACTCTATATGGGCCATCATAAGGTGGTCGCAGGGTTGGGCGCTGAGCATCGTGTCTGACAAAAACAAACTCGGCATTTTTTAAAGACTTAGGTACAAAAACGCGCAGAAAAGTGTGATGAACGGGGCCAGGAAGCGTGCTCGCTCCCGTGTCGCTCAGTAACCGCTGAGCAGGGGGGCACTCTGGCGCAGGATTATCCGGGAGGAACTCCCCGGGCAGCCGGGGTGGCTGCGCAAACACCAACTCAGCTGGGGAGGCTTTTAAGTCCTCTTTAGGTGCAGAACGCAACCCCAATAAAACCCATGGCAGTCTGTTTACCCAATTTGCATCAGTAAGCGACGCTCTGAGGGCTGCTTTCAATGACCTATGGAAACGTTTGCATAAACCATTAGCCCGGGGGTGGTACGCGGTAGTGCGGTGGATCGTTACCCCCAGGCTGCGGGCCATCGCTGACCAAAGCTCGGAAACAAATTGAGGACCTCTGTCGGACGTAATATCCGACGGAACTCCAAAACGCGCTACCCAAGCCGTTAAAAACGCGCGGGCCACCTCCTCGGCTGTGGTTGATGCCAGTGGGACCACTTCAGGCCAACGCGTGGTACGGTCCACCATTGTCAAAAGGTGTGTGCACCCCTGTAATGGCGGGAGGGGGCCTACGAGGTCGATGTGCACATGATCGAACCTCTTGGCCAGGATGTGAAACAACTCTAAGGGGGCTTTAGTGTGTTTGTGTATTTTGGCTCGCTGGCAAGCCATGCAGGCTCTTGCCCACTCCTTAACGTGCTTGCGCAGGCTCGGCCACACAAACTTCTCTCCTACCATTTTGACCGACGCGCGCACCCCCGGGTGCGCCAGAGAGTGAATCGAGTCAAAAACACGGTGGCGCCACGCGGTCGGCACCACCGGACGCTGTCGTCCGGTGGAGACATCACAGATTGGGGGGGGGGGGGGGGGCATACCATCTTACAGCTCCCTGCTCTCCAGCCTTAACCCTGTTGGTCCAGACTGAAGCGCGCACACATCCGCATCGCTAACCTGATCCGTGGCCATGGCTGCATAATCTATCCCCACGCGGACTGGGGCCACGTGTACTTCTGCGCCGCTATTTTGCTCCGCGGCCATGTCAGTATAATCTACCCCTGCGTGGACTGGAGCAGTTACGGCGCGCGAGAGACAGTCTGCCACTACATTAAGTTTACCCGCTACGTGTTGAATATCGGTAGTAAACTCTGAAATTGCAGCCAGCTGCCTCTGCTGCCGGCCCGACCACAGCTCCGAAACCTTGGCCATCGCGAAAGTCAGCGGCTTGTGGTTGACGAACGCGGTGAAACGACGACCTTCCAGCCAGAACTGGAAGTGGCGAATGGCTAAGTGGAGCGCGAACAACTCCCTGTCGAACGCGCTGTATTTTCGCTCGGCATCGCGCAAAGTCCTGCTGAAAAAGGCAAGCGGCTGCCAAGCCCCGGCAACATGCTGCTCTACTACCGCCCCTATGGCCACGTCCAACACATCAGTAGTGAGCGCTATGCGGGCCGTTGGGTCTGGATGTGCCAACAACGCAGCGTCTGCCAGGGCTGTTTTGACCCCCGAGAATGCGCGCTCCCGCTCCGGGGACCATTCGATTGCATTTGTGGATTTTTGTTTTTTTAGCGCGGCATACAATGGTTGCATGAGCTGCACTGTGCGGGGGAGGAAACGGTTATAAAAATTCACCATTCCCAAAAACTCCTGTAATGCTTTGACCGTTTGTGGTTGGGGAAAATTTGTCACTGCGCGCACTTTGTCCGGCAGCGGAACTGCTCCTTCTGGAGAGACGCGGTGCCCCAAAAAATCAATCTGCGTCACCCCGAACTGACACTTCGCTGGGTTGATTATTAACCCGTGCTCTCCCAACCTCTGGAAAACTGCCGTGAGGTGTTTTTCCTGCTCCTCTTCGGACGCGCTGGCTACCAAAATGTCGTCCAGGTAGACGAACACAAAAGGGAGATCGCGCAACACCGCGTCCATCATGCGTTGGAACGTCTGCGCGGCGCCTTTAAGCCCAAACGACATGCTCAAAAACTCAAAAAGGCCAAACGGAGTTATTACCGCTGTTTTGGGAACGTCCTCAGCGCGTACTGGGACTTGATGGTAACCGCGGACCAAGTCTATTTTAGAAAAAATGTGCGCCCCTGCCAGATGAACGGAAAAATCCTGAATATGGGGGATTGGGTAGCGGTTGTGCACTGTAGCGTTGTTCAACCTGCGGAAATCACCGCAAGGTCGCCACGAGCCGTCAGCTTTAGGGACCATGTGGAGCGGGGAAGCCCATGGGCTATTCGAATGCCGGATGATGCCCAACTTTTCAAGGTTGGCGAACTCCTCGCGCGCTATGGTCAGTTTAGCTGCATCCAAGCACCGAGCTTTTGCAAAAACGGGGGGACCGGCGGTAGTAATAAAATGCTCCACTCCGTGTTTAGCGACGGCTGCTGAAAACGTAGGAACTGTGAGTGCTGGAAACTGAGTGAGGAGAGTGTGGAAATTACCGCCTGCCGTAGCGACGTTGGCTTGTGCTGTGGGCGGGGTCACTCGAGCTGCACAGGGAATAGAGTAAAAAGAGAGTGCATTAACCAAGCGTCTATTAGGAAGATCAACCAACAACCCATGTGAGCACAGAAAATCAGCACCTAACATGTTGAAACTCACCACAACTATAATAAAAGTCCACTCATATGTACGGCCGTGCAGGGACAGAAGCAGAGTCCTTTCACCGAAGGTCTTAATGCTCGAACCGTTTGCCGCTGATGCTCCGTGACTCCCGGGGCCAGCCAGCCGGTCAGCATAGGTTGGCGTGATGAAACTCACTTGGGAGCCTGTGTCCACGAGGAATTGCCTCCCAGAACGCGCATCCGTCAGGTAGAGCAGCTTGTTCTGTTCACCAAGGGCCGCGGCTGCTACCGACTCCCGGCTCTGGCGTTTTCCCGAGCTCTTGAACTGACACAGTGGTATGCACTTGCGTGCCCTCTCCGCGAAGCGGCGATGGTAAAAACAGAGGTCGTCTCCTCCGCGATGTTTGGTCTTCACCGCCGCTGTTGTCGGTGGGTCTGCCTCCGCCGCCTCTGGCCCCCTGCCATTCCCAGCCGTCGCGCCAAGGTCTGTCGCTGCTGCGGTGGCCGTTTGCCATCTGCTGGCGTTGAGAATCCGCTGTGCCTCCTGGGCCAGTGCGTGGAAGTCCCGCTGGGCCACAAACCGTGAACCCGCCAGGGTCGCCCTCGTCTCCAACGGTAGGGTTCTCAGGAAAATGTGGGTGAAGAGGAAATCGTCGTCGTCTGAGCCTCTCAGCCTCAGCATGTCTTCCATCAGGTCGACAGGCGTGCTTTCTCCCAAGTCGTTCAGGGCCAGGAGTCTCTCTCCTCTCTCCTGGGTTGAGGGAGTAAAACGCTGAATGAGCGCAGCCTTCAACCCGCCGTATTTGTCGCCATCGAGTGGGCGCTGCACCAGGCTCTGCACATGTCGAGCTGTGCGGCTGTCGAGCTTGGCGATAACGTGGTAGAACTTCGTGTCATCTGCCGTTATTCCCCTGAGAGCGAACTGAGCTTCGGCCAAGAGGAACCAGGAGTCCGGGTTGTCCTGCCAGAATTCTGGTAGTTTGACTGAGACTGCGTTTGCTCGGCTGGTCCCTGGTGAGTCCAATTCGGGGGAATTGCTTCTGCTCATGATACGTCTTAAGGTCACCAGTGTGGAGAGCGTGAAAAGATGAGGCTGAGTTTATTTCTCATTTCAGGTTTATTAACATTCACGTATCTCCAATATCCTCTCAAACAGAAAAGAGAACCATCCTCCCACATCTGCCCTTTTTATACCTGGGACATCAAAGTACAGAGTCACATTGTCTTTAAATCCCAAGACACAATACATCGCCCCCCAGGTCTTCTCCTCTCCACCTAAAACCCTGGTGGTCAGAAAGTCTCTCCAGGCCATCTCTAAAGATCACATTTCGCACCTTCCTGTTATCCCCAGGAGACCCAGACTTATTGTTCATTCTAAGACGTGAGGCAACTCTTACATGTTTTGAATGTTTTTAAGGAAAGGCCCCTATGGGTAACATGACCAATCCATTAAATATCAGGGCAGCACAGGAGTAATTCTTAAAAGAAATAATTAAACAAGAAAATGTTCACCGTAATATGGGTGCGGTCGGGGCTACGTCACTTCCGGTTAGTAACACATCGCCGCCATCTTAACTCAGTGAAAACAAACCCGTTACCAAGCCTTGTCGAGTGCAATGTTTTGACTTTTTGTCATGGCCTGTGACTACATAGAAAAGCTTGACGCCAGGCTACGTTATCAGGAGAAACTGACAGCAAGTGGACTGACAGATTGCCCATACAAGCTACCAGCCGGAAAATGAGTTAATGACCCGACCAGGTGGCCAGATGTGCAGTGGCCGGACGTGTACAGCTACTTGATCGACACCCCTGGTAAGCATATTTGCTTCGACCCATATTAACATGATTAACCCTGCTTAGGTGCGCTTGTGGAGGATCGAAATAAGTGTAGGCGGACACGAGTGAAGTTTAAAAGGGTGCTTCATGCAGACAGTCAACATATATACCCGGCTAATGCATGCATGGCACATTAGCATCACAGTAGACAGCAGGAAAGCATATACATTTGCATTAGTCACACATATCAGGCGCAGCATTACTGGCGCCGGGATTCCTCTCTGTTCCAGAGCCGCAGAATGTGCGAGGCGCTTCTATAACGATCAGTAATTGCTCACGCTGAGCGCTCTGCCAGCTCGCTGTGGGAGTCACACGAGGTATTCTCTTTTCTCGTATATTTTTCTTTTTGGCGTACAGAAATGGCAATACGCCCGTATTTGCTAAAATTGCATTTTCCCCGTATTAAAATATGGCGAAACCGTATTTGTCACCTCTTTCATTAATGGCCAGCCCCTTTGTTGCACTATTTACTACAGTCTACAGTTAAATTAGTCAGGCTGACTGCACATAGAGAGGTCTGTATTGTTGGGTGAAAAGGGAATCAGTCATGCATTTCCACAGACGAAATGTCCGTCTCTGTTTACAATACAGAGAGGCTTGTGTCGGCGGCTAGCATTTTCAAAACGTGACCCATCAAGTGGCAACTAATTAAACTAACACAATATCACTCAATTACCTGATATAGGACGTGATGAGCTGAATATAATGCACTACGACGGGCTGGACAAGCTTGACTGGGTCACGGCAGCTGCCTGGGACTAGGTCGCCACTGAATTGTTTTCACCTAGTACGGCGTTGCCATGTGGGTTGCTAACCGGAAGTAGGCCAAATGCCTGGATGCCTGACTGCGCCCATACATATGCAGCCTAAGCAACTCAAATATGTGTGCCACACTCCCATGATTTACCCATATGAATGTGGATGGGGGAATGGCAGGTTAACAAGGGGGATTGTTTTTCTTTCAAGGGGGATATTAATCTTGAATGTACAGCACTTTGTGTCAGCTGTAGTTGTTTTTACAATGCTTTATAAATGAAGTTGAATCTGATCAGATTGGATTTTGAGTCAGTTTGCCAACAATGGGGATAACATTTCCCTTCAAATCACCTACTGATTATGCACAATAACGAGTAATAAGGAAAGGATTATTATTATTATTATTATTATTATTATTATTATTATTATTATTATTAAATATGGTATATTGAAAAAGACTACAAGCGGAACAAATGTAAACCTGTTCCGGAGGTTTTATCGTGTGACACTAGGAGGAAGTAGCTCTGTTAGCGTTAGCTGTTGTACCGCAACGATGATGGCGTGACTGAAGGAAAAATGGATATAACAGGTAATATTACTATTACTAATAAAGAAGTCTACCCTTACGTCAACGATCACGTGACATTAGCGTTCGCGCCAGAGCAAAGCGCAAACAAACCCAGATCTCAATGTATTTCAATGCAGATATTAGCATGTAGGTAAATGTAAACGTATGTAAATGTAGGTTGGGCAGGTTTATTGGTTTCACCATCAGAGAATAAAACTGTAAAATGTTCACAGATGTGATCAGAGTTGCCAGCTTTTCAGAAAAGCTTGGAGTGAGATTAGCAATTGTGTGCGGGGGTGGGGGGACTGGGTTTGGAGTGAGCCTGCATGTCAACAATAGACGTAAACATCATTACCTCCGCCAAGGAGGTTGTGTTTTTGCCGGTGTCATGCCAAAAAGTGATGGACTGCCGGAAACTGATTGGCTTTTACATCCTTATTCTTTATTCATGCTGCATTTCCCCTCTCGTCCGCTTTGGTCTGCGTGCGCTTTGGTCTGCGCCCAGCTCGCATGCAGCATTGTTCATGCTCACTTTTTTCGTCTACCAGGCCAAGCAGCTGATGCATGCGCACAACTGTTATTTGTAGTTTCACCCCAGCCCTATGGGTAGCGCAAATGCACTCACATGCCAGTTTGTTCATTGGCTATAAAACACAAGAGTGATGCACATTTTATTTTTTTATTTTTTTTGTAGCAACAACAATGGCGTAGTTTCAAGGAAAGGAGCAATTCCTGTTTTCCAGAGCTCTTCTCCACTCAAGCTGGTGCTGCTGCAAAAGGATTCATGTATAGCTCAAATAGGTTCATTTTGTCTTCTTTTAATTATTTATCTTTTGTTCTTATAAAAGACAAAAATAAAATAGAAAGGAGATGTCTTTATCTTCTTAACATGTTTCGACTGTACACTGCAGCCTTCGTCAGAAGAGTCAGCTGACTAATTGGCAGCAATCAGCTGACTCTTCTGACGAAGGCTGCAGTGTACAGTCGAAACATGTTAAGAAGGTAAAGACATCTCCTTTCTATTTTATTTTTGCCTTTTATAAGAACAAAAGATAAATAAAGGGTTCATGTATGTTTATTCTCATCTTCCGCCGCCTCATTGTCTTCCTCGTCTACTTTGTCTTTGTATGCTGCGTTGATAGCGCCATCTTGTGAATGGGATGTTCAGTCTTGCGCATGCTCTGTCAACCTGTTCAGATCGTGGGCAGGCCACGCAGTCACAAAATTTGGGCTGCACGTGGTCGTCCACGGTAGAGTCCTGCGTACACTAGCAGAGTGGAGACAATGACGTAAATTTCATCACACGAGTTTTCCGGTTGTGCGTACGCGGACAGCGGAGGTGCAGCCTGAATCCAGCTTAAGCGGGGGGACCGGAGGGTGTGTTCCAACTTTAGGGTGATGACACTTCTCAGTCTCCTTGGGAAGGTCTATGCCAGGGTACTGGAGAGGAGAGTCCGGCCGTTGGTCGAACCTCAGATTCAGGAGGAGCAATGTGGTTTTCATCCTGGGAGTGGCACAACGGACCAGCTCTTTACCCTCTCGAGCATCCTCAAGGTTTCATAGGAGTTTGCCCAACCAGTCCACATGTGTTTTGGGGTGCTACCTGGGGTGCTACCAGTCTATGCGACAGTGCCTTGGGACACGTTTGCAGGGTTTTATGATTGGATGGGCTGAGGAGGAGACATCTAGTGAGAGGCAGAGTATAGAAAATATGCAAGCACAGTTGTCATGGCTGAGGGTGGACAAAAGTTTGGCATGTAAACTTTTAATTTCTTTTTGAAATATTTGTCACAGTAAGCAACCAAAGTGTCTGTTCTCGCAAGTCAATTATATTAGAGATCAGCATAGTTACAGTACGCGGCAGGCTTCTCAGGGTCACTTGGTGAAAGAGAAAACCCAGGACTAATGCAGTGTGTAGATCTGTCATGTGCAGCGCCATCTCATTGTGGAATGGTCTGCCACTTTTCTTGGTTGAGGCCCAAAGTAAGACATTACTTTGCATTCGTTCAGGATTTCTGATCAATTGTTATAGCTTGATATGGTGCATGTAGTGTATACATTTTTGTTTTTGTATTGTGTAGTTTGGGTTCTGTAGTTTTGATGTTTTTTGTTATAATAAGGCTATAATAAGGCATTATAGCTCAGACTTCCCTCTCCCCAGCCACCTGCTCCAGCGCTTCTGACAGGACACCCAGGCGTTCCCAGGCCAGCTTTATTAAATATAACTTATTTTGTGAACACAGTTGCTTTCATTTCTTTGTCTGCATGGATTACCTGGGTTGTTACTGATATCTGGTGAAAATCTCAGGTCAGTGGCTCCATCAGAAATTTATTTAATGAGAAAAATGTTGATGTGATCATTACTTATTTTCCCTGCTGTACCAACCATGAGCAAAGCTTCTTTTGGCAAAGTCAATCTGATTGGCACAATAAGGGAAGCAGGTATCTTTTCTTCTTACCTCGCTGCTAGACAGGACGGGGGTAAAAAAAAAAAAAAGCTTGTGTTGACGCAGCGTAAGCATTTGATTTTAATATTTGATTACAGTCCACCTGCATTTTACTGTAGGCTATTTTAGCCTTTTTACAAAATAAAGCGTCCGGGATTTTAATAAATGGAAGCTATATGATAATATAGTTTTAGCACCAATCTCCACTGCTTCTTATCGTTTTTGTTCTTACATGGCTTACATTTATCTTATAAATAACAAGTCTCTGTACATACTGTAAGTGAATGCATCTGCCCAACTCTAAAGAAAATTATTTTATGAGCGTCAGAATGCCCAAAATGAATCCATTAAGTGCCTTGTGATAATCTTCTTATGACTGGTGCTATACGAGTAAAATTGAATCAAAGTGAGTTGAATATGAGGAAATTGAATTAATTTAGGGTTTACAAGGGCATGTCTATTATTCTTCCTTTTCTTCTTCTTACTGTTATATGACTGGAAAATCAAGACTTTAATTTGCCAAAACGCATCATGACAAGCCTTCTGGGAGAATGTCCTTTGGACTGATAAGTAGGGCTGGGAACGATCCCTAATTTCCAGAATCGATTCGATTCCGATTCTTGAGATTCTGAATCGATTCGATTCGATTCCGATTCGATCCCGATTCGATCTGGGGAATTACCATTTTAATAGCCATTTTACTTCCCATGAAACAAAAATCTTCGAGACCTAATGCTGCAAATTGTACCAAGAATCTTCTAACTTTGTTAATACATAAATTATCACATGTAGAACTGACCCAAAATCAGTTACAATAATGCACTTTTTATTATTTAACTTATCATTTCATAAAGTGCTCACAGGTGCTTTCTTTAGTGCAAAGGGTGTGTCGTGTCAAGTTCACCACCCAGAGTAAGTAAACAAATTCAATGCATGAACCATGCATACATAATCTCACTGTATTTCAGTCCCTCCAGGATTTTGTCAGCTGTTTTTGTGATTGTTGTGGCCCAAAAAGCCTGGATTTGTGGGAGCTTTTCCAAAAAGTTATGGCACTTTTAGAGTTTTTTTGCACTCAAAGTTGTGTGAGGAAGTACAAATTTTAAAGCAGCTGCTTTTTCCATAGTTTACAGTGATGCTATTCTATGTAACACCACAAGAAAAGTACAGGATTGCCAAAAATTTCTTGTTAAACAGTGATTTATTTAGAATTAAATGCTCAGTAAAATTGTAAAAAAAAAAATGACCAATATTGTGTTCTTGCTGAGAACTTTAAAAAAGAAATAAAAGAATTTGTCATTACAACAAATAAATTGCATTGAATGCATGTTAGTGTGGAGAAAATGATGGCAGCACCTCCTTGAATTTGAAGGTCTTCTTCTGTGCTGAAATCCGCATGAAGCAGGGATGCTCCTCCACTGACCACCTCTGACCTTCAGAAGGTCTCAGTTAGGATGAAGCTTCCAGTCTTCACACATCTGAAGGCAGATAAAAAGAATAGATTTCACAGTAAAATTAACATTCATATTTTTAGATCGCCACACCACAGTAGGGTTTAATAATTTAGGGTTTTTTTTTATATTTTAACTACAAATTAACTTTCAATGTTGGAAAAGGGTTTCAGTTCATTTCCTGAGAAGGTTTGTTCATTTCAATTTAGTTCTACTGAGTAAAAATAGCTTGTTGTACTGCAGCCTTTATTAATTTTATTGTGATTTATTCTCTTCACATCGCTTAAGTGGCAGAAGTCCATAATCTCATAAAATATACCTTAATTCTGCATTTATTCACAGCGCTTAACCAACAGTTCTCTCTGTGTCCATAGTTTGTAAAAGAAACCATCATCATGCCAGATAAATTATTAATTGACGACACAAACGTTAAAACAAACAAATATTATACTTACAGTCTCAGCAGCTCCAAGTCTCCCTCTGCTTCACGGGTTTCAGCCTCCGCGCATTTTCCGTTTATCAGTCGTCAACTTTATGTTCCAACACAGCGCTGCACGGAGTAAAAGTCCGTTTATCCTCGCTTTATGAAAAATATTCAGAAGCTGTTGAGGACAGTCTATACGGTGACTTTTGCTGCTAAATTAAGAGACGCACGTTATTAACTCCGCGTCATGTAAACACAAAAGACGTGTGCACGCGCCGCAGGGAACACAGAAGTTTTATTTATGAAAAATATTCAGAAGCTGTTGAGGACAATCTTTACGGTGACTTTTGTTGCTAAATTAAGAGACGCACGTTATTATCTCCGCTCGTGTAAACACGAAAGAGCACGCGCGGCAGGAAACTCTTGCTGGATGAGAACCGTTTTAACACCACAGAAGAAGAACTAGCATATCCGTTAGCTTGCTAGCTCCGTTAGCGCGTCGGTTGTTTACGCTTCTCGGCCATTGTTACTGGCTCACTGACCCGGTTTCAACCCGATTATACTCAGCAGACGTTCACAAACGTAAAAATATTATATTAAAACATATTAATATTAAAAGATCGATCCGCGGATTTTGTGGATCGATATCGGCTCAGTCAAACATGTATCGATCCATATCGATATATTGATCTTTTGAACCCACCCCTACTGATAAGACAAAATTGCAGCAGCTGTGGCGCAGGTGTAGTATGGCCGACTACTGATCAGAGGGTCAGGGGTTCGATTCCCGCTCAGTCTGCATGTCACGGTGTCCTTGAGCAAGACACCGAACCCCCAGTTGCTCCTGGTGCATCAGGCCTGTGCATGGCAGCTCCACCGCCATCAATGGGTGGCTAGCAGGACCTGTAAAGTGTTTTGGTCACCTAGAGATGAGAAGAAGCGCTATATAAGTGAAAAAACGGCATTTACAATTTTTGGCAAGGGTAAAGAGATATAGAGCAAATTGAGAAACTATTAACATTAATCTGCATTTTTTTGTTTGTTTTTGTCGGGGGGGGGGTAAACACTTTTGGTGCTAAAGCTACAGTATATTATTATATAGCTTTCATTTAGTAAAAATCCCTAATTCTTTATTTTGTAAAAAGTCTAGAATAGCCTCCAGTAGAATACAGGTGGACTTTAATCAAACATTAAATCAAATGCTTATGCTATTTCTACACAAGCTTATCAACTCAAGCATTATCAAGAGACTAAAGATGGAAGTTACTCTGTCTAAAATCTTGTCTATAGTCTTGCTTATTTACAGTTATTTGTTCATTAATATGCATTGTGCCTTTTATAAAACAAAGAAAAAAAACTTTTCTCAAGTCTCCCTGAGTAACAACTTTATGAGAAACGACTATAAATAATGACGACACAAGCATTTGTCAGAGACTTTCTTTACCTTTGCTTAATTTTGGACAAGCATCAGCATGGTCACCTATTTGCCCCACCCCCAAGCAACACCTGCAGCAGCTGTCACAGATTAATCTAACGGCAGCTGCACAGAAAAACACTGCAGTGAAACTGGAATGAGTATAATTTACTATTTTGGTGTTCTTGGTGGGAAAAAAAATGGACACACAAGCCACTTGACAATTGAAGAATGCTTAACCAGTTAATTGGCGCTGATTGGCATCAGGTGTGCTGGCAATGGAGTAGGTGTGTGCGTTGCTGGCTCCTGCTATATTTTTTTTCTTTACTTTTTAAACCCTATTTTGCTGTAAGCTTTCAATGTTTTGAACATTTAATACGCGCAGAATCTGTTTTGAGTTGTGAAATATGTCCAAAACAAGAAAGCAGACTGAAAAGGAGGCAGCAGGGAACAATACTAACACCAGCTTAGCTGAGGATGCTAATATCAGCCTTAACCCTGCACTTGTTGCCTTGCTTGAGCAACATAGAATGTCCATAGCTGCTGACTTCAAAGCTTCATTTGAACTTATTAATGGTAAGCTGGACAAGATTCAAGCAGATGTGGCGAACCAGGAGCAACGCATTGGCGACCTTGAAAACAACGCGGAGGACGTCAGCCAGCGCCTAGCGGCGCTTGAAGCTACGTGTGAGTCAATGCAGGAGGAGAACAAACTTTTGAAGAACAAACTTTCTGACCTGGAGGGAAGAAGCAGGAGGCTGAATATTCGTCTGGTGGGTCTGCCAGAGTCCTTTGATGTGGGTCCACGGCCATCTGAATTTTTTTCTCGGCTGTTGGTGGACGTCTTTGGCACACAAACTTTGCCATCTCCCCCAGAGCTGGATAGAGCCCACCGCAGCCTCATGCCCAAGCCGGGTCCGAACGGGAAGCCGCGCGCTGTCATTATTTGTTTCCACCGGTTTCGGACCAAAGACTTGGTGATGAGAGAAGCGCGGAGACGCCGTGGGACTTTGCAATATCGTGGGCATAAACTCCAGTTCTACGAGGATTACAACGCCGACGTTCAGAAGCAACGAGCCGAATATAAGGAGGTTATGTCCGAGTTGTACAAGAGAGGTTTTCGTCCTTCTCTTCTTTTCCCCGCCAGGCTCCGGATAACTCTCCCAGACGGCAAAAACCAGTGGCTGGCGTCCGTCTCGGAGGCCACCCGCTTCATGCAAACCATGGAGAGAAACCAGCAATTTTCGCCTTGAACTGGACATTCCTGGGTTGACCAGCTGCCGCGCTGGACTGCTTGATTGTAACTTCATTGAAGCTGCACTGACTGGACATTGATGCATTTTCAGATGTTCAAAAACAAGGTAAAATTGGCTCCCTATACGTTGTTGTTTACTTAATTTTTTTTTTTAATTTTATCTTTTTTTTTTTTTTTTAGGGTAAAATGTTCATACTATGCAGGATTGAAGCCAGTTGTATGGGAGCATTTTGTTAGGATGAAAATAGAGCAGGAGATGGAGCGGTTGCTGTTTTTTGCAACCGGCTGGAGTGTTGTTATAGGTTTGGTTGTTGAATTTTTTTATTTTTTGTTTTGTTTTGTTTTGTTTTGTTTTTTTATTTTTTGTTATGGATTTATTTATACCCCCTCCTTTTTTTTTTTTTTTTTTTTACCCGTACCTCACTTTATTCTTCTTTGGGCTACACAACATAATATATAAATTTTACTCTTTGAATGAATAGTAATCTTACTTTGGTAAGCTGGAATGTGAAGGGGTTGAACCATCCAATTAAACGAAAGAGAGTCATGTCACGTCTAAAGCAGTTTAAGCCTGGGGTACTGTTTTTGCAGGAAACCCATTTGCAGGATTCCGACCACTTGCGTTTGTCAAAATGTTGGTCAGGACAATTTTTTCATTCAAATTTTAAAGCTAAGGCCAGGGGCGCTGCTATTCTTATTGATCGAAATATCCCATTTATTCCCTCTAATGTTGTATTAGATAAAAATGGACGATTTGTAATAGTATCAGGTAAACTTGGTAATAAACATGTCACCTTGGCTAATCTATATGCACTGAATTTTGATGATGTGCACTTTTTTCGCAACCTTTTTTTCGCAACTTCTAGATTTAAATACTCATTCTCTAATTCTTGGGGGTGACTTTAATTTGTATATGGATCCAATCTTAGATCGCTCATCCTCAAAACCTGCTAGTCTTAATAAATCTGCAACTTATGTTAAGTCTTTTCTTGAGGAATATAGCCTTACAGATCCTTGGCATTTTTTACATCCTAACGGCAGGGACTATTCTTTTTTCTCTCACGTACACCATACTTATACCAGAATAGATTATTTTTTGTTGACAATTTATTAATTAATAACCTTTGCTCTTGCAGTTATGATAGCATCTCGGTTTCTGATCATGCCCCTCTTGTACTTAAAATGATCCTCCATGGATGTGACTCCATGAGAAAGCATTGGAGATTGGATCCATTATTACTTACAGATGAAAAATTGGTTGCGAATATTTCTTCTAAAATTAAATTTTTTTTGAAAGAAAATAAAACTCCTGGTATGCCAAATAAAACGATATGGGAGGCCATGAAGGCATTTCTTAGGGGGGAATTTATTTCATTGGCAGCATTTAAAAGACGATCCTTAATACAGGAACAGAAGGCTATTTTAGATCAAATCTTGGACATTGACTGACAATATGCTCAATTTCCATCACCCACCCTGTACAAGGAACGTATGATATTACAAACTAAACTTAATCTACTTTCTACTCGACAAATTGAAGGTTGTTTAATGAGGAACAAGAGTGAATTTTATGAACATGGCGAAAAAAACAGTAAACTTCTAGCTAATCAACTGCGTGGTATTAGAGCTAAGCAAATTATTACTGGAGTTAGGACAGATAAAGGAGAGGTGACATCTGACCAACAAGTGATTAATGATATTTTCAGGTCATTTTATTCCAAATTATATACCTCAGAATATACAACAAACTTAAAGGATTTGGAAATTTTTTTTGATTCTATTGATATCCCTTCGATTTCTTCAGAATCTCGGCAAATTCTAGAAGCTCCCATCACAAAAGAAGAAATTCAGTTGGCAATATCATCCATGCAATCAGGAAAATCTCCAGGACCTGATGGGTTTTCCGCTGATTTTTTCAAAAAATTCTCTGATGACCTTGCCCCTTTCCTTTGTCAAGTTTTTACAGAGTCGCTTGACTCCGGTACACTTCCTCCTTCATGTTATCAGGCCTGTATCACTGTGTTGCTTAAAAAAGATAAGGATCCAGTTGATTGTGCTTCTTACAGGCCTATTTCCTTGTTAAATACCGATGTTAAAATTTTGTCAAAGTTGTTAGCTTCAAGGTTGGAAAAGATTCTTCCTTTTATAATTTCACAGGACCAAACCGGTTTCATTAAAAATCGCCATTCTTTTTTTAACTTGCGGCGGTTGTTTAATATTATTTATACTCCTCACCACAACATACCTGAATGTCTTATTAGTTTGGACGCTGAAAAGGCATTCGATAGGGTTGAGTGGGAGTATTTGTTTTTTACTTTGGAGAGGTTCGGTTTTGGTCCTTCCTTCTGTTCCTGGATTAAACTTCTCTATGCTAGTCCTTTAGCTTCAGTGTTAACTAATTGTCGCTATTCTGACTATTTTAGACTTTACCGTGGTACGAGGCAAGGCTGTCCTTTGAGTCCGTTGCTCTTTGCCTTGGCAGTTGAGCCGTTAGCTATTGCAATCCGTGGGAGCCGGGACTTTCTAGGCATTCGTAGGGGTGGCATTGAGCATAGGGTTTCACTCTATGCTGACGATCTCTTACTATTTCTCTCCAACCCACTTACTTCATTACCCGCTATACTCAACATTTTGGATAGTTGTAGTAGGTTTTCTGGTTATAAAATTAATCTTAATAAGAGTGAACTGTTTCCGATTAATGAAAAGATTCAAGTTCAGGATTTTGAAAATTTTCCTTTCAAGGTTGTTATTGATCATTTTAATTATCTTGGGATATGTGTCACTAAACAACTTAATTACTTGTTTAAAAATAATTTTCTCCCCTTATTTGACCAGTGCAAGCTAATACTTTCCAAATGGTCCCCATTATCCTTGTCTTTAATTGGCAGAATCAATTCTGTAAAAATGATGTTACTTCCAAAGTTTTTATATTTGTTTCAATGTCTCCCCATTTTTATTCTTAAATCCTTTTTTAAGTCTTTGGACTCTCTGATTACCTCATTTATTTGGAATGGTAAACATCCAAGATTGAGGAAAGTTTTTCTTCAAAGACCCAAATCAGTGGGTGGCATGGCTCTGCCTAACTTTCAATATTACTACTGGGCAGCAAATATCAGGTGCATGTTATATTGGAAACATTTTTATCTGGAACCCAAATCACCCATTTGGATCCTTATGGAGTCACATGTGGACAATCAAACCTCCCTACCGGCAATTTTAGGTTCACCACTTCCCCTTGCTTTGTCTACACTGGGTAATAATAAAGTAGTTCGTCAGTCTTTTAGAATTTGGTCTCAATTCAGGAAAAATTTCGGTCTTCAGTTTTTCTCCATTAGAAGTCCAATTGCCGCAAATCATTTATTTACCCCATCAATTATTGATAGCGCATTTCATATATGGCACAGAAAAGGTTTAAAATCTTTTGCGGATTTATATTTTGATGGTCAATTTGCAAGTTTTTCTCAACTTTCCACTAAATTCGACATCACTTCTACACATTTTTTCCGCTTCCTCCAGGT
Source organism: Pholidichthys leucotaenia (assembly GCA_020510985.1). Taxonomy (NCBI): domain Eukaryota; kingdom Metazoa; phylum Chordata; class Actinopteri; order Cichliformes; family Pholidichthyidae; genus Pholidichthys; species Pholidichthys leucotaenia. The sequence goes on from JAJAQF010000046.1 coordinate 367,511, forward strand.
CAGACATTATGTGCAAACCATGACAAAACAATTCCCTCAAAAACCTTCTGATAATCCTCTGGATGATTTTTTATTAGTTAAACCAACTTCTAAGGGGGTAATGTCAGTTTTATATAATTTAATTTCAAATTTACAATCTTCTTCTCTGGCCGCTATCAAATTGAATTGGGAACAAGATCTTAATTTTACTTTTACTGATGAACTGTGGGACTCTATTCTTGGCCAGGTTCACACTGCATCAATGTGTGCTCGTCACGCTCTTATTCAATTTAAGATTGTACACCGGGTGCACCTGTCCAAGGTTAAGTTAGCACGTATTTACTCGGATATAGACCCAACTTGTGAAAAGTGTGGTAGCGCTCCTGGCACTTTGCTTCACATGTATTGGTCCTGCCCTGCATTGATGAATTTTTGGCATTCTGTTTTTATCACTATGTCTGAAGTCCTGCAATATCAAATTAAACCTGATCCATTATGCGCCATTTTTGGTGTGGCTCCAGAACTTGTCTTGCCAAATTCCAAATTAAAAGTATTCAAATTTTCATTATTATTGGCCAGACGTGCTGTATTACTGAAGTGGAAAGACTCTTTGCCCCCTTCACATTTACAGTGGGTAAAAGATATAATGTCCTGTTTGGATTTAGAAAAAATCAGATATACAGTTTGTGGCTCTGAAAACAAATTCTATAAATTATGGCGCCCGTTTCTTGATTTCTTTGAAAGACCCACGATTATAGTTTCTGAGTAGCTCATATCCCCTTTACCCCACCCCCACCTTACACACACAATTTTTCTTTGTATTTTTTTTTTTTGTATTTTTTTTAAATTATTGTTTATTTAAAGGTTTTTGTGTTTTGAAGCATTTACATTTGTTAGCTTTAAATTTTAGTTTTTCACTGTTTGGTTAAAACAAAAACGAAAATTTCTAATACTTTGTATTGTATTGATACTTCAATTAATAATAATAAAAAGACCTTTGAAAGAAAGAACCAGTTAATTGGCCATGGCCCGTCAATCTGATGCACCCGTCCGCCTGTATAAAGTGGGAAATGCCGTCAGTTACTATTTATTTTGTATATTAATGATTTATTTTCTGTACCTAAATTACTCAAGTGTATTTTATTTGTAGATGACACAACTTTTTTTGTAGTGGAGAAAATCTTAAGCAGTGTTTCCTCTGGCTTAAAGACCTTGGCCCGATGGCAACATATTTTTTCCGGTTGGGGGGGCAGAAAACACCTGACACTATTGTAACCAGAATATGTTAATTTTATACTATTTATTTCTTTTTTAAAATTTTCCACAGTAACTTTGCATATGGAACTTACCCATTTGAAGTGCTGTACAACCAAGGCCCAATCTTGGAATATTGGGCCAGTTGAGGTCCCACCCAGATGTCCTGTGTTTGGGCTTTTTACTGGTGTCATCCTTCTCTCCTTCCTCTGCTCTCACCTCTCCTGGGGCCTCACGTACAAAGGGTACTTACACACAAAAACATGGCGTACGTCCTTTTCCACGAAAAATTTCAGATGTACCAAGAATGAAATGAGCGTGGAAATATGCACAGCCCCACGGCAACTTCACGGCTGGTGTACGTACATATCTGCTGTTATTGGTACATTGGCGACAGTTAGAGGTGATGTTGGGAGACTGATAATGACGTGAAAATTATTGTACACATCAGAGACACATGATGAACAAACATCCAAGTGTGCACAATTAGATAAGTGGATATAAAAGCAAGCGCAAAGAAGTGCAGAAAAAGCCTCTAACAACAGAGGATTAGAGGATATTGCAAATCGGGCAGCGAGAAGAGAAAAGATATTGAGAGACAGAAGATTTTCCGGCTCGGGATGATGACTGATTTGTCAGCTGGTTTAGGCTTACCATGGGCAGTCCGTGTGGAACTGAGCTAAACAGAGCTACAGCTGCTCTTGGAGCACGACATGGCGAGAAGCCGTGCGCTGCCCGTTCCAGTGCAGGTGCTGACAACACGGGGGGGGGGGGGGCATTCCAGAGGGTGCTGGCAGACCAATTGGGAATTTTCCAGTCAACACTGAGCCAAGCTATGCCAGCTGTGTGAGATGGCATTATCTGGCTGTCACCCAGGTACAGTGAGGTAAAAAAGTATTTAGTCAGCCACCAATTGTGCAAGTTCTCCCACTTAAAAGATGAGAGAGGTCTCCAATTTTCATCATAGGTATACCTCAACTATAAGAGACAAAATAAGAAAAAAAAAATCCAGAAAATCACATTGAAGGATTTTTAATGAATTAATTGGTAAATTCCTCAGTAAAATAAGTATTTGGTCAATAACAAAAGTTCATCTCAATACTTTGTTATATACCCTTTGTTGGCAATGACAGAGGTCAAACGTTTTCTGTAAGTTTTCACAAGGTTTTCACACACTGTTACTGGTATTTTGGCCCATTCCTCCATGCAGATCTCCTCTAGAGCAGTGATGTTTTGGGGCTGTCGCTGGGCAACACAGACTTTCAACTCCCTCCAAAGATTTTCTATGGGGTTGAGATCTGGAGACTGGCTAGGCCACGCCAGGACCTTGAAATGCTTTTTATGAAGCCACTCCTTCATTGCCCGGGCGGTGTGTTTGGGATCATTGTCATGCTGAAAGACCCAGCCACGTTTCATCTTCAATGCCCTTGCTGGTGGAAGGAGGTTTTCACTCAAAATCTCACGATACATGGCCCCATTCATTCTTCCTTTACACAGATCAGTCGTCCTGGTCCCTTTGCAGAAAAACAGCCCCAAAGTATGATGTTTCCACTCCCATGCTTCACAGTAGGTATGGTGTTCTTTCTCCTCCAAACACGACAAGTTGAGTTTTTACCAAAAAGTTCTATTTTGGTTTCATCTGACCATATGACATTCTCCCAATCCTCTTCTGGATCATCCAAATGCTCTCTAGCAAACTTCAGATGGGCCTGGACATGTACTGGCTTAAGCGGGGGGACACATCTGGCGCTGCAGGATTTGAGTCCCTGGCGGCATAGTGTGTTTCTGACAGTAGCCTTTGTTACTTTGGTCCCAGCTCTCTGCAGGTCATTCACTAGGTCCCCCCATGTGGTTCTGGGATTTTTGCTCACCGTTCTCGTGATAATTTTGACCCCACGGGGTGAGATCTTGCGTGGAGCCCCAGATCGAGGGAGATTATCAGTGGTCTTGTATGTCTTCTATTTTCTAATAATTGCTCCCATAGTTGATTTCTTCACACCAAGCTGCTTACCTATTGCAGATTCAGTCTTCCCAGCCTGGTGCAGGTCTACAATTTTGTTTCTGGTGTCCTTTGACAGCTCTTTGGTCTTGGCCATAGTGGAGTTTGGAGTCTGACTGTTTGAGGTTGTTGACAGGTGTCTTTTATACTGATAACAAGTTCAAACAGGTGCCATTAATACAGGTAACGAGTGGAGGACAGAGGAGCCTCTTAAAGAAGTTGTTACAGGTCTGTGAGAGCCAGAAATCTTGCTTGTTTGTAGGTGACCGAATACTTATTTTACTGAGGAATTTACCAATTAATTCATTAAAAATCCTTCAATGTGATTTTCTGGATTTTTTTTTTTCTCATTTTGTCTCTCATAGTTGAGGTATACCTATGATGAAAATTGGAGACCTCTCTCATCTTTTAAGTGGGAGAACTTGCACAATTGGTGGCTGACTAAATACTTTTTTGCCCCACTGTACATCATATTCCCGTACAATACAGTTGAACAGGCCAACATCAAAATGCAATTTGCAGCAAGATCCAGTTTTCCTAATGATTCTAACGAGCAGGATTGTTGGGAACAAACTACAACCTGGCACTGTGCGGATGGGTGGCTTCTTGGTGAGTAAATTCATGTAATTGTCCCAATAATAGCCCACCTCATGCGCAACGTGCCTGTGCGCCCCACAAATATCACCCCGTCTTCAAGGCTTCATGGCAACTCTGTGGTTTGAGTAAGTAACTTTCTTTTTTTGCTGATTAAATTACAGTTTCACAGCATTCTACCAAGCCCCCAATTACCTCTGTGTGTACAGTAGTTATGTCAATAAATGCATGCATAAAGTTTGAAATGCAACAGTCTTATCCGTTCCCCAGCGCACTTTATTCATTTACATAGTAGTGTGTAATCCATGTAAGTTGTATATAACTGTAAAGGATGAGATTTGCATTTTGGACATAAAATATGTACTTTTGGAGTCTAATATGATCTGCTTTCAACTGACAGGTGACCATGACTACCCACTAAATAGGTTCATATTGTCTTCTTTTTGTGACTTTTTCTTAATTCAACCAGCTGATCCACCCGGCTGGTCACAACTTGATTGACTGATTTATTCATTGTTTAAAATAGCATTGTGTAAAAGATACAACATACATTTAACAACAGTGCAATGACACAAGAAAGTACACACACTTTATTTCCATTGGGGTCTCTAAAAAAAAAAAAGATCACAGCTGGTCTCATACCTGCAACCTTCTGGTTTGAACACTGGTAGTCTAACCACTGAGCTATATAGCTCAAGTAGGTTCATTTTGTCTTCTTTTAATTATTTACCTTTTGTTCTTATTAAAGACAAAAATAGAAAGGAGATGTCTTTACCTTCTTAACGTGTTTCGACTGTGCACTGCAGCCTTCGTCAGAAGAGTCAACTTCTGTGACTCTTCTGACGAAGGCTGCAGTGCACAGTCGAAACACGTTAAGAAGGTAAAGACATCTCCTTTCTATTTTTGTCTTTAATAATAACAAAAGGTAAACGCTGAGCTATATGTACAGTACAAATCACACTACTCAGCTGACGCTTCTGAGGACAACTGCAGACATCAGTCTAAATATGTCAAAGTTAAACTTCTCCTTCTTATCCCTGTCTGAATAAAGGAAATAATAAACGAATCTTCGGCTGTGAGCAGGCTATTAAATTACCTGTATCCGGCACTAATGCCAGAGGACAGCGTGCCAAACAAAATGTTTTTACATGACTCTGCCTCATTCAGCAGCACCCCTAACTCACATTCCATGAAATTCCATTAAATCCATTATTTCTGATCGTGGATACAGGAGAATCAAACATGCTGGGCTTGTATATATCTATTTGCATACCTATTTGCATCTTATTGCATATTCAAATGGAGTCATGTCAAGGGAGGAGTCTGGTATTTCCTCACGTGCGTTCAATTTCAAGCATTTTGGAATGTACAAAGGAAATGTGCTTGGATTCCTGCGTGCGGACGGTTTCATACATCTGGATTTTTTTTTTTTTTTTTGGCTTACTGTGTTTTCTTGATTTCTTCATTTTTCAGTAGGAAATCCACACAAGTCTTTGTACATGAGGCCCCTGGACCCTCTGCCTGAGCACTTTCCTCTCCTCAGCTCCTCTCTTCTGTCTCATCTTTCCCTCTCTAAGCCCTGCCTAATTCAGGTGTCTATGGTGGTATTCAAACAGGTTAGAAAATACCAAGTGTCACAGTTTGTCTGCAGGATTTTTTTCTCATGGTTTACATAAATGACAAAAATATGTGGATTTTTTTTTTTATTTTATTCTAGTGTATATTTTTTTTTCCATTGAGAAAGAGTAGGAAACAGAAAAGAAAGAAAACATCCATAATAGTAACTTTATCATGCATACTTAAATTATATGATTAGGGGTATTTTAGCCAGAAATTCTACTCATGTAAAAGCAGTGCTATGAAATTAATAATTAAAAGCAGACAACCAAAAATTTCTAGTTGAGATAAGGGTACAAAGAGCACCCACGTAAAAACTTGAGTAATGACTTCAGTCTTGAAGGTTTGAGGTTTTTCTCCAAAATTTATAACAATTTTCTTATAGTTTTCCACTTTTCTCTGTACGTTTATCTAAATTTGCAACCATTTTCCTCCTTTGTATTTTCCTCTTGTAAAATTATGACTTCTTGTATATTTGAGACTTTATAATAAACTTGTGGATTATTTTAGAGCAAATTTTTTTGTCTATTTTTTTTAAATAAAATTAGCATTTTTTATATAAATTTGAAACAGATTGTGGTAAAATTTTGACTTTTTGTTCCTAATTTACACTGTTGCTCATAATTTTGCAGAGCCAGAACAGAACAACAATTAAACTCTGATTTCAAAGACAAAAATATTAATAAAATTGTATTTAATGAAATTTTAAAAAATCATAAAAATTATGAACAGGATCGGTGAAAAAGGGCAGCCCTGGCAGAGTCCAACTCTCACTGGAAACGAGTTTGAATGGGTGTTGGCAATAAGAACCAAACTCTTGCAACGGTCATATAGGGACTGGATAGCTTGAAACAACAAGCCCAATACCCCATACTCATGCAGCACCCCCACCACCACTACCACACAAGAGATCAGGAGGGACACGGCCGAATGCTTTCTCAAAGTCCACAAAATACATGTGGACTGGTTGGGCAAACTCCCATGAACCCTCAAGGATTCTTCAGAAGGTAAAGAGTTGGTCCGATGTGCCATAGCCAGGCTGAAAGCCACAGTGCTCCTCCTGGATCCGAGGTTCGACCAACGGCCGGACTCTCCTCTCCAGTACCTTGGCATAGACCTTCCCAGGGATGCTGAGGAGTCTGATCCCCCTTAAGTTGGAAGACACCCTCCAGTCCCTCTTCTTGAAGAGAGGAGCCACCACGCCATTTTGCCATGCCAAAGGTACTGTCCCCGACTTCCATGCAGTGTTGCAGAGGCATGTCAACCATGACAGCCCTACAGCATTTAGAGCCTTGAAGTACTCAGTCCAAATCTCGTCCACTCCCGGGGCCCATCCACCAAAGAGCTTTTTAACCACTTCGGCAACCTCAGCCCCTGTGATCAGCGAATCGTCCCCCTCGTCCTCAAGCTCTGCTTCCTCTGTGGAAGGTGTGTCAGTGTCAGTGGGATTGAGGAGATCCTCGAAGTATTCCTTCCACCGCCCGACGATATCACCAATCAAAGTCAGCAGCACCCTATCTGCGCCATACACAATGTGGACAGGGAGCGGTTTCCCCCTCCTGAGTCGCCAGACAGTTTGCCAGAATCTCTTTGAGGCTGACCAAAAGTCTTGTTCCATGGCTTTACCTAACTTCTTCCACACCCGAGTTTTTTCATCAGCAACCACCCGAGTCACACTCCGCTTGGCCTGCCAGTACACCTCAGCTGCTGTGGGAGTCCCACAAGCCAACCAACCTCGATAGGACACCTTCTTCAGCTTGATGGCCCCCCTCATCACTGCTGTCCACCACTTGGTCTGGGGGTTCCCACCATGAGATGCACCGACGACCATGTGGCCACAGCTCTGGGTAGCTGCTTTAACAATGGAGGTGGAGAACATGGCCCATTCAGACTCCATGTCTCCACACTCCCTCGGAATGTGGTTGAAGTTCTTCCAGAGATGGGAGTTGAAGACCTCCTGGACAGAGGCCTCAGCCAGATGTTCCCAGCACACCCTCACTATACATTTGGGTCTACCAGGTCTGAATGGCATCCTCCCCCTACCATTGGATCCAACTCACCACCAGATGGTGATCAGTTGACATCTCTGCTCCTCTCTGTACCCGAGTGTCCAAGACATATGGTCACAGGTCTGATGATATGATGACAAAATTGATTATCGACCTGTGCCCTAGAGTGTCCTGGCATCACGTGTACATATGGACACCCTTATGCTTGAACATAGTGTTCATTATGGACAAACTGTGGTTGGCACAGAGGACACAGTTCAATAACTGAACACCACTCGGGTTCAAATCAGGCAGGCTGTTCCTCCTAATCACACCCCTCCAGGTTTCACTGTCATTGCCCACGTGTGCATTGAAGTACCCCAGTAGGACAATGGAGTCTCCAAGAAGAGCACTCTCCAGCACCCCAGTCAGAGACTCCAAAAAGGTGGGTACTGTGAACCATCATTTGTTGTATCGGCACAAATGATGGCCAGGATCCGTTTCCCAACCCCAAGGCACAGGGAGACAACCCTTTTGTCCACCGGGGCAAACTCCAATGTCAAGGCAGCAAGGTGGGGGGAAACAAGAATACCCACCCCTGCTCACCACCTCTCACCCGGGGCAACTCCAGAGTAGGCCGAGCTCCAGCATCCAGAGAGGTGACATTCCACGTTGCAAAAGCCAGTTTAGGTAGCCGGGGATCAGACCACCAAAGTCTCTGCCTTTGACCGCCACCTGATCCACATAGCACCGGACCTCCATGGTCCCTCCTGCAGGTGGTGAGCCCACTGGAGGGCAGACCCATGTAGCTCCCTCGGGCTGAGCCCGGTCAAGTTCCATGGGCAGAAACCCAGCCACCAGACGTTCGCCACTGAGCCCTTACCCCAGGCCTGGCTCCGAGGCAGGGCCCTGGTAAACACATACTGGGCGGGATACACTGAATCCTTGTACTAGTGTTCAGTATGAGAGTCTGTTGGATTGTTCTTAGTCTGGCCCTTCACCCAGGACCAGTGTCCCTACTAGAGGCAAATTGTTCCAGACAACATACCTCCTGGGATCATGAGGGCACGCAAACCCCTCACCACGATAAGGTGACTATCCATTCTTTAGATTGAAGAGATTTGGGTTTTACAATCAAACCGGTAAAAATTGAGCTACTGTTGGTCGAAGATCAAGGAGAAGGAGAGGGGGAAAGTGTGTTAGAAGGGAGAGAGAAAAAGGAAAGGTAGAAGTGTGGCGGGTAAAAATAGGGGCATTAAATGTAGGGACTGACTGGTAAAGGCAGAGGTTTGACTCATTTTGGCTCAAGTGTGAATATGTTGCTGTGTGGATGTGAACAGGGCATCCTTGAAAAAGAGAGGGTGCCTCTCAGTGGAACTCCCCTGTATAAATGCAGGTTAAACAAAAATTTAAAAATATGATGGGAGACGGAACATACTGTAGATATTGTGTGTGTTCGAGAAATCAAATAGAAGGGAAGCAAGGCTAAGAGCACTGGAGGTGGATTTAAACTGTTCTTCCATGGTGTAGATAGTAAGAGAAATGGAGTAGGAGTAATCTTGAAGGAAGAGTATGTGAAGAGTGTTCAGGAGGTAAATACACGATGGCGCAGTGGTTAGCACTGCGGCAGCACAGTTTACCCTTGGCCGGGGGATTGTGGGGATCGTGGGATCGTGGGTTCGATCCCAGCCCCCGACCAACAGTGATCTGTGTGGAGTTTGCATGTTCTCCCCGTGTTGCGTGGGTTTACTCCGGGATTTCTCCGGTTTCCTCCCACATGCCAAAAACATGCATGTTAGGTTACTTGGCTGTTCTAAATTGTCCCTAGATATCTGTTTCCTATAGGCCCTTAGAATAGAGGGTTAGTATTAATGAAAGCGCTTTGAGTGGTCTTTGTGACTAGAAAAGCGCTATATAAGTGCAGGTTAGTTAGTTAGTTAGTAAATAAGAGAGTCAGACAGGATCATGAATTTGAAGCTAGAAGTCAAAGGTGTGATGTTGAATGTTGTCAGTGCGTATGCCCCACAAGTTGGATGTCAGGTAGAAGAGAGAGGAATTCTGGAGTAAGTTGGATGAAGTGGTAGACAGTGTTCCCTGGGAGGAGAGAGTGGTGATTGGAGTGGACTTTAATGGACATGTAGGTGAAGGGAACAGAGGTGATGAGGAGGTTTTGGGTAGGTATGGTTTTATTGTGATAAATGTGGAAGGACGCATACTTCAAGAAGAGAGAGGAACATCGGGTGACTTCCAAGAGTGGAGGAAGTTGCACAGAGGTGGACTTCATCTTATGCAGAAGGAGAAATCTGAAAGCGATAGGGGACTGCAAGGTGGTGGCAGGGAAGAACGTAGCTTGACAACATCAGATGGTAGTCTGTAGGATGACTTTGGAAAGCAAGAAGATGAAGAGAGTAAAGGCGGAACCAAAGATTAAGTGGGGGAAGTTACGGAAGGAAGAAGGTTGCACAGAGTTCAGCAAGGAGTTGATTTAGGCTCTGGGTGGTAGGGAAGAATTGCCAAATGACTGGAAAAGTACAGCAAAAGTATTGAGGGAAACAGGTAGAGAAGTATGTGCTGTATCCTCTGGACAGAGGAAGGAAGGCAAGGAGACTTGGTGGTAGAATGAGAAGGTACAGGAAAGTGTTCAAAGGAAGAGGTTGGCAAAGAAAAAGTGGGACAGTCAGGGAGTTGAAGAAAGTAGACAGGAGTATTTAGATGCTAGGCACATGGCAAAGAGAGAGGTGGCAAAAGCAAAGGAAAAGGCATGTAATGAGTTGTATGAGAGGCTGGACACTAAGGAAGGAGAAAAGGACTTGTATCGATTAGCTAGACAGAGAGCTCGAGCTGGAAAAGATGTGCAGCGGGTTCGGTTGATTAAGGACAGAGATGGTAATATACTAACAAGTGACGAGAATGTGTTGAGAAGGTGGAAGGAGTACTTTGAGGAGCTGCTGAGGGAAGAAAATGAGAGAGAAGGATGGATGAAGGAAAGATGGTGAACAAGGAAGTCCCGAGGATTAGCAAGGCAGAAGTGAGGGCAGCTTTGAAGAGGATGAAGAATAGAAAGGCGGTTGGTCCAAATGACATACCAGTGGAGGTATGGAGATGTTTAGGAGAGATGACTGGACTTTTTAACTAGATTGTTTAACACAATCTTGGAGAGTGAGCGGATGCCTCAGGAGTGGAGAAGAACTGTTTTGGTACCAATTTTCAAGAACAAGGGTGATGCTCAGAGCTGTAGTAACTATAGAGACATAAAGTTGACTAGCCACAACTATGAAGCTTTGGGAAAGAGTTGTTGAAGCCAGGTTAAGAGGAGAGGTGAGAATCAGTGAGCAGCAGTACGGTTTCATGCCAAGAAAGAGTACTACAGATGCAATGTTGCTCTAAGAGTGTTGATGGAGAAGTGTGTGTCATGGTCTGAGCGCCGATGTCGTCCGCGCTCAGGCCGTACATCATCTCAGTCAGGCCTTTGTTTTGACAGCGTCTCGGCGGTGCTTCCGGCTGTCAGAAACCAAGCACCACGGGATGGCTGGAGGCCAATTACCACTCATCAGCGGATGTGCTGTCAACCCCTATATAAGGGAGCTGCCCTGTTTGCTCAGGGCTGCGACCTCACGCTATCCACACTTATCCCTCGTTGTGGATTAGGCTGGAGTCCCTACGTCTGGCTCCAGCCCTCCTCTCTTCCCTCATCATGATCCGTAAGTGTACCTCTTGTATTATTTGTGTTTTGCCCCACGAGGCTCTTTTCCTTTGTTCCTATCCTTTATTAATAAACTACGCAAACTCACCGGTTGGCCCTCGGCTCTTATTAATGGCTCGCAAGAGCCATTCGTGACAGTATCAAGAAGGTCAGAAGGAGTTGCACTGTGTCTTTGTGGATCTAGAGAAAGCAGATGAAAGCGTGCCCAGAGGGGAAGTGTGATGCTGTATGAGAAAATCAGGAGTGGCTGAGAACTATGTGAGGGTGGTGCAGGACATGTATGAGGACAGTAAGACAGTGGTGAGGTGTGCTGTAGGAGTGACATGGATTCAAGGTGGGAGTGGGGTTACATCAGAGATGAGCTCTGAACCTCTTCTTGTTTACCATGGTGATGGACAGGCTGACAGATAGTAGTAGTAGTAGATTAGTTTATTTGACAGGGACAGTGCAATAAACATAGACAATTAATCAAAGACAATCAATCTGATGTGTTGCACATAGAGTGTATAGCTATTAGCTAATTTGCAACTCTTGTCCCTGGATGGGCTTTAGAAAAAAGAATCAAGATAAAAAATATACACAATAACCACATACATCAATGCAGAAAAATTATAAATACACAATTATAAATATTATAAATACACAAATATAACAGCCTGACTCACATTTAACATAAATATTATAAATATTATAAATACACAAATATAACAGCCTGACTCACATTTAACACATATAACATAACTCACATTTGCCTATTTCAGGCCTTCCTCCCTCCGTCACTCACTATAAACAAACACATTTTTTCCTTCCCTTCATTCACTCTCACTTTGCAGACAATTAATTCATACATGAGTACATTCTTGTTTATTTTTCAGCCAGTTTTTAACATTTTTAGTGAATGTTTTAAAGTCCGTTATTATTTTAATTTCATTTGGCATTGTGTTCCAGATGTGACTGCCCTTTATAGAGAAAGCTGTTTGTCCAAATGTGGTTCTGCGGTGGAATATTTTACAGTTATTGTTAACAGAACTCCTGGTGGCTCTGCTGCTGTCCTGTCTTTGGACAAAACCAGCAAGTGGCTCGGGTGCTGACTTATGAAAACATTTGAACGTTAATTTCAGAAGACAGAGGTCAATGAAGCTCTCAAAACTCAATAGGTTGTATTTTTTTAAAACATTACAGTGATGCCACCTAATGGGCTTTTTGTCCAAGATTTTTAGGGTTTGATTATATAATGAACCTATATGTCTTATTGTGGAAGGGGCTGCTTGAGCCCAGACTGTCAAACAGTATGATATATGAGAAAAAACCATAGAATGCATATACAGTGCAGCTGCTTCGTAAGGTATGTAATATCTAATTAATTTAAAGCAGTTCAGATTTTTTTTTACTGTTTTTGAAATTTTCTTTATATGAAGATTAAATTTGAGTTGAGGATCTAGTACAATGCCAAGGTATTTGAATTCTGTAACTAAACTGATGTCATGATCATGTATATTAACTTTAAAATGTTGCAGGTTACATTTTTTGATTGAAAAGCACATTGAGACTGTTTTCTGAAGGTTCAGCAATAGATGGTTCTTGAGGAGCCACTCTTGGACATCAACCATACTTGTAGACAGTACATCTGCAGCCTGTGCTGGAGTCTTGGCAGCTGTGTAAATAACTGCATCATCTGCATAAAGTTGGCATGTTGCAGCTGAGCAGTGTAACGGCAGGTCATTAATAAAAATGCTGAAAAGTAAAGGACCAAGAATGGACCCTTGTGGGATACCCATGCGGTTGTTTAAAAATGAGGATTTATCCTGGTGAACTTTTACACACTGTTCTCTATTCTGGAGATAAGATGCAAACCATTCTAATGTATTTGGGGAGAAGTTAAAAGATACCATTTTGGATAAAAGCAAACTGTGGTTTACAGTATCGAAAGCCTTTTTGAGATCTAGAAAAACAGCTCCTACCACATTACCCCTGTCCAAGGACTGTTTGACGTTTTCAATAAGGCAACAATTTGCTGTTTCTGTTGAGTATCCTGGTCTAAAACCAAATTGATGTGGATGAAGAAGTTGATTGTCTTGTAAGTAGTCTATCAGCTGTGTAGCTACAACTTTTTCAAGAACCTTAGATAGGACTGGTAAGATAGAGATTGGGCGGTAATTGCATATATCGTCTTTACTGCCTGATTTATGAACTGGTATGACGACAGCTTTTTTCCAGCCAGATGGAAATGTACTAGACCTAATGGAGAGATTAATGAGATGAGTCAGTGGTTTGATTAATATTTTGCTGTGCATTTTGAGAAAGGAGGTGCTCATATTGTAGATATCATTAGTTTTTGAGTTTGACAGTGTTTTAACAATACCAGCAATTAACTTCTCATTTACCTCATCGATGTGAAAAGTATCTGTTGGAAGTATGGAATTTGTGTTGTTGAGCACATTTGGCAGCACAAAAATTTTTGTTAAGTCTTCCACAGAGCCCACAAAGTGTGAATTAAATTCATTTGCCAAAGTAGCCTTGTCACTGACGGTCTTGCCATTGATTCTAAGTTCCTTTACCCCCTTCTGATCGTTTTTTTTATTAGTTAAGTTATTTAAATGCCTCCATAGGGAACTGTTGTTACCCTTTGCATGATCTATCAGTTTATTGTAATAAGATATTTTTGATTTTCGCAGCTCATGTACCACTTTATTTCTTAAACTTTTGTACACAAGGTGATCATTTTGTAGTTTGGAGGTTAGTGATGTTTTCAGTGCATAGTCTCGCCTCTTCATAAGTTTTCTTATTTCATTATTTAACCATGGTAGGCTAATCTTCTGTTGTCTACTTTTAATTTGCTTTGAAAATTTTTCTATAGACTTTGTGATTGTTGCAGTTATAAAATTACAACAATCATCTACTTCACATGTTGACATGAGCTGCTCCCAATTTTGATTCTCTAAGTAATGTTCAAACTCCTCATTTTTTGATTTGGGGATAATAAAATTTGATTTGTCAATATCGACTCCCCCAAAATACTGTAGTCGCTTTTAATCTTTAATTCATCATTTTAAATCTTTAATCTAATCTAAGATGAGGTCAGGCAGGAGTCTCCGTGGACCATGATGTTTGGAGATGACATTGTGATCTGTAGTGAGCATAGGGATTAGGTGGAAGAGGACCTGGAGAGGTGGAGGTATGCTCTGGAGAGAAGAGGAATGAATGTCAGTAGAAGCAAGAGAGAACACATGAGTGTGAATGAGAGAGAGGCAGGTGCAACGGTGAAGATGCAAGAAATAGAGGTAGTGACAGTAGGTGAGTTTAAATACCTGGGATCAACCATCCAAAGCAATGGGAAATGTACATGAGAGGTGAAGAAGAGAGTGCAGGCAGGGTGGAGTGGGTGGAGACAGGTGTCAGGGGTGATTTGTCACAGAAGAATAGTAGCTAGAGTGAAAGGGAAGCAGTCTTTCCCCTAGGTTTATAAAACTAGTTTCCGTATGTGCATTGCCCGTGGAACGCAAGTATTCCTGTCTGAAATGGGTATCACAATTAGGCTTTACAGGCCCAAATGTAGACTCTGTTTGAAAGTGGAATACAATGAGGTGTAGCCTATATGTAGGCAATCACACATGTTAGACTTTGACAAATATGGAAGAAATTGAAGGGTACTAAGATTTATTTGATTGTGTGAATATTAATTACAGAATTATTGAAAATTAATGGGACATCCAATATTAGTGACTGTTTTGGAACCCTTGTTTATTTGTTTGTCACATCTCTTATTTGTGTGATCTTTTATCACTTATATTCATAATAGTGTATCTTGCACTTTAGGGAATGGGAGTTGTTCAGTCACCATTGTAATTATTTTAGTTTATATCACTATTCAGTGATGGATTTCAGTGTAATATCGAATTTCTTCTGTGTATCATCAATAAATTCATACAGTACTATAACAGGACACATTTACAATATTTGAGACCCATTGTAGTACATCATTTTATATTTCAGGAATATTTTGTTGTTAAAATGTTTTTCAAACTGTAATCATTCGAATTAACTACCAAACACCCAACATTATTATACACAGCAGAAGGACCTGTTTGACTGCAACCGTTGCATCAGTGTTGCTCATTTGTCCATAAAAAATTAATTTAAAATGATTTATTTCGTTATTTGGGTGTTTTTGTGTCCTGTTTGGTCATTAAGTCATTCTGGCCATTCCGCTCCACACTTGTGGCGGTCTTATTATTACGTTTTTAATTTTTAGATACTCGTGCAGGAGGAGTGCCATCGGGGACTCTCAGTCCTGCAAAGGACAGTGGTAGCACATAGATGAAGAACAGCCAGGACTCCGGTCTACCACTGACCAGGCAGGCTGGGCTTGCCTCCCCGTGAAGGACCACGGTCTGCTGGTCAGGTCGCTGCTTCTCCCGGCGTGTCCTGTGTTGGATACACTGGTGCTCTTTGTCAGACCCCGGGTCCCTGCTGGCGCTCCTCCCAATCTGCTCGCCTGCCTTATGTTTTCCACGTATGCCAAATTATCCTTTAGACCTACACAAACACTGCAACTATATGGTATAATTTTTTAAGTGTTACGTTTTCAGAATTATCTTTTTCTAGTCAAATTTGTTGCTTTTCACTTCCTTGTTTTGTTCATGGAGCACTCTGGTGGCTGATCATGATGCCACGTATTATCCAATCAGTATGGAGTCAATCCGAAACCCCGCCCACACTTCCAGAAACCAGAGCATGAGGAGAGAGAGTGGTGGCTAAACTTTTAGTGATAAAAATTACATATTTTGACTGAACATCTCCATACTCGGGCATGCACACCCTCGTAACCTCAGCAAAACACTTAGAAAATATGAGGTCAGTCTGATGAATGTTTGAGAGATATGTGAGGAGCAGATACACACACACACACAGATTCCTTGCACTGATAGATAGATAGATAGAGTAAGCGAGACAAGGCTGAGATGGTTTGGACATGTGCATAAGAGGGATAGTGGATGTATTGGACAAAGGATGTTGAAGATGGAACTCCCAGGCAGGAGGAAAAGAGGAAGGACACAGAGAAGATTCATGGACGTAGTGAAGGAGGACATGGAGAGGGTTGGTGTTACAGAGGAAAATAAAGTAAACCTTTATTAGTCCCACAATGGGGAAATTACAGATGCAAGGGATCGGGTGAAATGGAGGCAGATTATCCACTGTGGTGACCCCTAAAGAGAGCAGCCAAAAGAAGAAAGAGAAGAGCTAGCACATACACCAGTGGATTGGCGGTTTGAATCCTGCTCTTCAAGCCCTTAAAAACAAAAACATTGTGAAAATTTGAGCCATTATGCACAAACAAAAAGGTAAACATTGAGGGTCATTATATTTATTCTGAATTCAGGGAACAAAGTTCCTCAGTGTGAATTTTTTTTTCTTTCCGTTTTGCACCGGCCATTTTGTTTGTTTTTAGTGCATTGTAGGGCAGGGCGATTAACAGAAATAAAACCAAAACTGACGTTGGGTCATAGAACCAACATAATTTTGGTCATGTCAGGTTTTTCCAGAAACCAGGATGCACAAACAAGCACAGAGCCAAACCATCTCCCACAGCAGATGGAGATGGTCAGAGCCACTGCAGACTCCACAGGAATAAGTGAAAAAATGCTCTTAAAAGAAACTTCTCACTCTCAGCTGCTGTGAGATTTGTGTAATTGTAGTACACATAGTTGTCTGCTGCAGCTTTGAAATTAAGATTGGAGGGTCAATATTACATCAAGTAGCACAGGAAGCCCTATACAGACAACAGAGGGAACCCAGATCATGCCGGGTTTGCCTGGATTGCCGGGTTAGATTGGAAGGCTCTTCAGTGACCCATCTATTTTTATCTTTGTTCTTTTCTCCCTTCAGATGTCCCAAACCAACATGTCTTTCAGAACAGGGTTCTTGTTGACCAACAGCTCTGCAACCAGGAGAAGAACTTGAGTTTTATGCAAGAGGAACCAGAACCTCATCAGTTCAAAGAGGAACAGGAGGAAATGGAACCTCAGCAGATCAAAGAAGAACTTTATGAACTGGAACCTCAGCAGATCAAAGAGGTACCAAAGGAGCCTGAACCTCAGCAGATCAAAGAGATGCCAGTGGAACTGGAACCTCATCAGATCAAAGAGGAATCAGAGGAACAGGAACTTCATCAGATCAAAGAGGAATCAGAGGAACTGGAACCTCAGCAGATAAAAGAGCTACTAGAGGAACTGGAACCTCAACAGATCAAAGAGGTACTAGAGGAACTGGAACCTCAGCATATCCAAGAGGTACCAGAGGAACTGGAACGTCATCAGATCAAAGAGGAACCAGAGGAACAAGAACTTCACCAGATCAAAGAGGAAGCAATCTTTCTGTTGGTTAAGGAAGAACAGGAAGAACACTTTGTCACTCCTGAAGCAGACCATCTTTTACTGAAACAGGAGACTGACAGCTCTATGGTGACTTCTACTAAGATAGAAACTGATGAACCAGAACCAAACAAGGACCAGCTTTTCCCTCACAGTCTTGATGCCTCTATGCTGGATATCAAATGGCCACCACAAGTAAACTTGTGCAGAACAGGTAAGTGGGACCTTATTTAACCCAATTAAATCATGTCTTACAACAGAACAGACATTAACAGGCATGAAGTTAATCCTGAACAAAAGTCAAGTCTTTTCCGTTTGATTCTTTTGAACTTCTTAACAGTTTAAATGCATTGACAATAGCAGAGTTAAAGGTTATGTTTATGGAGTTGCAAATTTACATCCACAAAAACTTGAGATACCAATGTACATAAATGAGTATACATATTCATACATACATGAGCATACACCTATACAAAATATATAATAATTCTCTACCTACGTACGCAAAGTCCAACCTGCCCTTATTTTCCAGAGTATCTATCAACAAGTATTTGAAAAGTTATAATATCAACATATCAAACACTTAAAAGGTAAGCCCTTGGCCCAGGGAGCGGGCAGTATGACCCCATGTTGACAGCACCGGCAGCCAAGCAAATCATCCCATCCCAGCGCCCCCCCCCCCCCCCCCAAACAGTTGCCCCTCACCCCCACATTAGCTGCTGTCCTTCTGTCACATATCACCCTTTGACACTTCTCTCCTTAAGACCACACCTACCTAGCATCTCCTCATCATCTCTGTTCCCTTCACCTACATACCCATTGAAGTCTGCTCCAATCACCACTCTTTCCCCCAGGGAACACTGTAGGATTTCATCCAGCTTACTCCAGAATTTCTCTTTCTCTTCTACCTGATATCCAACTTGTGGGGCAGATGCACTAACAACATTCAACATCACACTTTTGTGGAGTGGACAGAGCAGAATCACCTGAGGCTGAATGTCAGCAAGACCAGAGAGATGGTGACTGACTTCAGGAAGAAGAGGACGCCTTCACAGCCACTGCAGATTAGGGGGGGAGGATGTGGAAATAGTTGAGGACTACAAATACCTAGGTGTCATGATCAGCAACGGACTGGACTGGAAATCCAACACCAATGCTGCATACAATAAGGGGATGAACAGACTCTTCTTCCTGAGGAAGCTGAGATCCTTCAACGTGTGCAACAGGATGCTGGAGCTTTTCTATCAGGCCATTGTTGCCAGTGCCATCTTCTTTGCTGCTGTCTGTTGGGGTAGCAGTATCAGAGTCAGCAACACCAACAGACTTGACAAGATTATCAAGAGGGCTGGCTCTGTAATTGGTATCAGGCCGGAGACTTTTGAGACTGTGGTGGAGAGGAGGACACTAAATAAACTGCGATCCGTCATGGACAATCCTGATCACCCTCTCCACCACCCACTGGACAAACAGTGGAGCACTTTCTCCAGCAGATTGCTACAGCTTTGATGCCGAATGGTTAGGTACAGGAAATCTTTCCTGCCACATGCCATTTCTCTGTACAATAACTCACTCTGATGTTGTACTCTGGTCATAACTATGCTACCATACTGCACCTTACAGTCTAATTGGTACCTCACATTTCACTCTGCACCTGATAGTCCTGCATTGTACAGTGGGTATGATTCATGTACCCATATAGGTCACCATCTATCTGTGATGTATATAAGTTTTTAGCAGTTTTACTTCCCATGGGTAATCCCTTTGTTTGTTTCTGTGTTACTTGTTGTGTGTTTCTGTCGGTTGGTTGTCTACTGTCATGCTGCTGTTACACTGTCGTTTCCCAGTTTGGGATTTATTTATTTTTTTATTTTTTTTTTGTTACTTATTTGTACCCGTAGGTAGACTTAGTTTGCAGTCTGGTGACAAGCCACCGGCTGCTGGTCGCTGCGTGCGCGAGCGCCCTAAACCTACATGTTTTTGGTGTGCGGGAGGAAACCGGAGAAATCCCGGAGTAAACCCGCACAACACGGGGAGAACATGCAAACTCCACACAGCTCACTGTTGGTCGGGGGCTGGGATCGAACCCACGATCTCATGATCCCCACGGTCCCCCGGCCGAGGGTAAAACTGTGCTGCCACAGTGCTAAACCACTGCGCCACCGTGCAGCAGGATCAATAAAGTACATCAATCTATCTATTAGGGGTGTAACGGTGCATGTATTTGTATTTTTCAGTACGGCACCTTTGGTTCGGTGCAGAGGCATACTGAGGTTCCACGGGGACCATATTGAGTGACGGACATGAAGCATAACTGCCTCGTGCCGTACATGTAAACAGTGCAGCTTGTGGCTGCCTTACTAGCAAATATCATGGCTGGCTGTACAGAGAAGCCAGAGCTTGAAGACCCTCTTCACAAATCTCCTGTCTGGGAACACTTCGGCTTTCTGGTGAAATATGTGAATGGATAAAAGCAAGTGAATAAGACAAAAACAACATCAGATATGCTTTTGGCAGTATGTTGAACTTGTTTACTCATTTGAAACGGTACCACGCAAACGTCAACATTAATTGCAGCACGAAAAAAAGAAGAAACCTAGCGCAGTACAAGTGTAGCTTCCAACGGCATTTAAACAGCCTCTCGGGACTTTTCAGATCGAGCCAAAGTAATAATAAATGCCTTTGGTGTTTTTATTGCAGTGGATCTAAGGCTATATTCAGTTGTTGAGAACACCAGGTTTAAGCACATGCTGAAGGTAACTGAGCCCCAGTATGAAGTTCTTTGTTGTACTCACTTCAGCCAGAAAATAATTCCATCCTTTTAAGGATGGAACAAGCTAAATCTGTTAATGCTGCATCTTAGGCCTGTGTTTTTCAAGGGTGCCCTAGTATGTTCCTTCTTAATTGTCCAAAAAATTGCTAATAATTTGTTGTTGTTGTGCATGAGTGCCTTCAGAATCTATACACAACAGTGACAAATAAGCGATTTTTTGACCAATTAACAAGTGAAATTAGATAATTAATTTCTCATAGAAACCTGAACATACCAGAGCACCCTGGTTAAAATCACTGCTTCAGGCAATAAGGAATAAAAGAATAATTCAGACTATTCAAACTTCTATTGTTGTACTTGTCTACAATGTTCATTTGCTAAAAAGAGAATTTATTTATTTTATTGCATACATTTTATTTATTGGAGAATTGACTGCTGGCAGTTTGAAGTTTTTTGTCAAACCTGTTCCTGCTTATACAAAAGATAAGCAGTTTTATGTTTTGCATTTTGCTTCTTTACTGTAACGAAAGTTAACTGAACCGTGACCTTAAAACCAAGGTACGTACCGAACCGTGATTTTAGCGTACCGTTACACTCCTATCTATCTATCTATCTATCTATCTATCTATCTATCTATGTATCTATCTATCTATCTCTGTCTGTCTGTCTGTCTGTCTAACTTTTGATTTCGAGCTTCGAACTCATGATTCTGTCTGACTCCCTCTTTACCTCCTGAACACTTTTCACATACTCTTCCTTCAAGATTACTCCTACTCCATTTCTCTTCCTATCCGCACCATGGTAGAACAGTTTAAATCCACCTCCAATACTCCTAGCCTTGCTTCCCTTCCATCTGGTTTCTTGAACACACAGCATATCTACATTCCTTCTCTCCATTATATCAGCCAACTCTCTTCCTTTACCAGTCATAGTCCCTACATTTAAAGTCCCTACTCTCATCTCCACACTTCTGGCTTTCTTATTCTCTCTCTTCCTCCAAACATGCTTTCCTCCTCTCTTCCTCCTCTATCTTCGACCAACAGTAGCCCGATTTCCACCAGCACCTTGATGATTTAACAGCACCAGTGTCAGTTGTTAACCCGGGCCTCAACTATGGCTGTCTGTTATGACAAAAACTGTGTGGCGGTGCAGATGGATGCAGCAGCCCCTTTCTCTCTCTCTGTGTTTAGTGTCTGCTAAAGTATGTTTAAGTGTATGTTTCTGTGATTTATATCTACGTATGGATGTGCGTAGTTCACCGTTGACGTCGCTCACAAGTAGGGGTGTGCCATATCGTATCGTTTACGATAATACCGGTATAAATTTTGATACTGGTGTAAAAATGAATATCGCGATATTTGAGGTCTGCTGCGTGATGATGTCACACCGCATAGAAACGGCAAAACAAACATGGCGGGAAGCTGCTGCTCCGAAGTCAGACCATCTCCAATTGAATGGAAATATTTAAGTTTCGCTTTCTGTTTCAGACTGCTGTCATGTTAAAAAAAACAAAAAAAAAAAAAAACAGTACAACAGTGTAGATAATCTGCCTGCATTTTTTCCGCATGTCAGCAATACTGCTGGAGCGGTATTAATGTCGGACAATGTGCAGCTCGAAGTGGCTGTAAATTTTTACTTCCACTTTGGCCACTTCATCTTGATTTTATTCAACCACCTGAAGAGAGAGAGAGAAAAAAAAGATTGGTTCAGTGCAACAAGAGCCAGAAAGCCCCAGGACAGGTCCATGCAACGGTAGTAATGCAGGTAAAGGGATTCAGCATAAAACCCGACCTCTGTGTGCAGTTAAGATGTAACAGTTTATATTATTTTCTTGTAATATTTGATATAGAACTAAAAATATTTTAAACTAAATCTGAGCTGCTGTTTATAAAATAGAGAAATAAGAGTTTTTGTTTTGTTTTTCCTGAATATGTTGAAGGTAAATAACACTGGCCTGTGAAACTGTCCTTTTTTCAGAAATTTAAAAGAAAAAAAACTATTCTGTAATATTGTGAAGATTCCCAGAAATATCATGATATCATTTTTAGGTCATTTTGCCCACCCCTACTCACAAGTTACAGTTGCCACTGCCTTCTGGAAATAAGAAAAAAGGCTCAACATCATGTCCTGGACCAGAAAGTTACAGAGGAATTTAAAGGCCTGGGACTTCTCCACCAGACTTCCACATCACCGGACGTGCCTGCTGTAGCTCATCCCGAGAGGAGGTGCTGAAAGTGGTGTGAGAAAAAGCAGAAGCAGGGCAAGTGTGGAGGCATCCGGGCTAGGCTCGCCACTAGCCCACACAGATCTGTGATGCCATCCTTCATTCTGGCCAATGTACTCTCACTTGACAACAAAATAGACCACATACAGCTCCTGAGATCTGCACAACGTGAAGAGAGGAACTGCTGTGTCTTCATCTTCTTTTTTCCCCAGATATTTTTATTAGTTTTTTTAACTTTAACAATAACAAGAACATAAAAACACAAAAACGAGCAGCTTCACCCTCCACCCACCCAACCCTCCCTCTGCCCTGGCTCATACAACAATGTCATTCAGTGCACAGAAGCACTCAATCTTGCAGTGTTCTCAAACTTGCAAAAAAAATTTAGGAATGGTTACCACTTGCAATAGAAATCAGCAGTACATCCTTTCGTGGCGTACCTTATCTTTGCTAGCTCAAGGAAAAACATAACGTCTTTCGTCCATTGTGACACAGATGGAGTAGGAGATTTCCACTGGAGAAGAAGCTGACGTCTGGCCAGCAGTGATGTAAAGGCAATGATCTCTCTCTGTGTGGAGTTAAAGTGAGCAGACACGGCTTGGGTTCCAAAGATGGCTATGAATGGGCAGGGAACTACACAAAGTCCCATTACTGTTGACACTGTATTAAAATAACTAGTCCAAAAATTATGTAAATGAGGGCGAGGCCTAGCTCACCTTCTCACACAGACTTGGTCTTAGCTTTTGAGTAATTGCTAAAATTTAGGATACAATGATATATTTGTGATATGGCTCCTCTCTGAAGCATAGAGAAAGTTAACAGTTCCCCCCATGGTTTCTGAGATGGAAGAGAAGGAAAGTCAGGAAATGTATTGGAAACAAATTATCTGGCTTGAAAGTACCTAAAAAGGTTGCTGGGAGGTAGTTTGTGTGACAATGCTGAATGTCCCATCTTTATACAAATCCCGGAAACACCGAATACCCTTTTTAAACCACAATGAGAAGCTAGAATCTAAATAAAAAGGAGAAAACAGATGATTTTTACACAATAGCCCCAAAAGAGATGGTGCTGCAAATTTAAAATGTTTCCTAAACTGATACCTGATCTTCAAAGAGGGCTGCACGGTGGCGCAGTGGTTTAGCACTGTGGCAGCACAGTTTACCCTCGGCCGGGGGATCGCGGGGATCATGAGATCGTGGGTTCGATCCCAGCCCCCGACCAACAGTGAGCTGTGTGGAGTTTGCATGTTCTCCCCGTGTTGCGTGGGTTTACTCCGGGATTTCTCCGGTTTCCTCCCGCATACCAAAAACATGTAGGTTTAGGGCGCTCGCGGACGCAGCGACCGGCAGCCGGTGGCTTGTCACCAGACTGCAAACCAAATCTACCTACGGGTACAAATAAGTAACAAAAAAAAAAAAAAAAAAAAAAAAAAGAGTTCAGCAAAACAGGATTTTTAACATGCGTAGATAATTTGTTTGGAAGTGAGGAATGGACAAGAGCAGGAATAGCAGTTGACTGACTGCATGACCCTGCCTCAAGTAGGCACCACAACAGGGAGGGGGAGTCAAACCAGCAACATATTGTATGAATATCAGAAGCTCGATAATAAAACTGAAAATTAGGAAGAGCCTGTAGAAGATGCCTTACAAACGAGACTGAGTGTATTTCTCAGGAAAGCTTTATTGGAAGTCACATCTTCTATCATCAAAGTTCTCAGCAGAAAAAGAGACAGAACCAACTTTCCCCACAGCTTTTATAACCCAGAGATACAAAACCCCCACATCAAGTATCTCACACCTTCACCCCACAGAAGTTTAGTAAACACATGAACCCACAGTCCCCGAGACTTGCTGGTGCCTCTGTTCCCTTCTCCACCTCGGGGCTCCTGTTGGGACATTGTCTCTGACCTCCGTCTTCCCCCAGCACCCACCTCCTAGCCGAGGTCCCTGCTGGGGCATTGTTCCTTTGGACGTTTGATCTGTAGGGTCTGCACCGTCATGCCTACTGGAAGCATGTGAGGGAGAATGCGTACCATACAAGCATGCCATATATGTGCCTTAAATATGCACCATATAACCCCCCCCAAACGTTCAAATAAGGACAAGTTACATTTCAAATGCATAGAATCATGACACCCCACACAGAACAAGAGAGAAAAAAAAAAAAAAAAAAAACTTGGCACAACAGATCACATTTCCCACTGCTTGGGCTTCAACTCTCTGCCATATCTGCTGTGAGCAGGTCTCGCTCTGCCTGTGGCTGTCTGCTGCATCTGTGAAGTAGAATCATTAACACATCGTCGTGAAAGCTTAGCAGAGCGTCTCCCGGGTGGCCTGCCGCGGCGGGGGGCTCTGGCCAACTGTACTGGGTCGTCAGCTAACACAAAAGCGGGTTTGAGTCTGTTAATGCAGACTAAGTCCCTCCTGTCTCCCAAATCGAGCAAAAAATGCTTTTCCCCGGTTTCTAACACTCTGAACGGTCCATCGTAAGGTGGCCTTAAACCTAACCTCTGTGCGTCGTGTCTAACGAAGACAAATTCTGCATTCTTTAAGGCTTTGGGCACAAAAACACGTGGAAAACTGTGATGAACGGGACCGGGGAGGGTGTGTGACCCCGCTTCGCTCTGCAGCAGCTGAGCGGGGAGGTGCTCCGGAGCAGGGTTCTCAGGGAGGAAATCTCCCGGTAACCGGAGGGGTTGGGTGAAGACGAGTTCGGCCGGAGAGGCTTGCAAATCCTCTTTAGGTGCTGAACGCAACCCTAATAAAACCCATGGGAGTTTATCAACCCAATTTGTGTCTGTGAGAGCCGCTCTGAGGGCTGCTTTCAGTGACCGATGGAAGCGCTCGCACAAACCGTTGGCCTGGGGGTTATACGCGGTCGTGCGATGAATTTTCACCCCCAGGCTGAGTGCCATGGACGACCAGAGCTCGGAAACAAACTGGGGTCCTCTGTCAGACGTTATGTCTGACGGGATACCAAAACGTGCGACCCAAGCTGTTAAAAAGGCACGTGCGACATCTGCCGCCGTGGTTGCCGCCAGAGGAACCGCCTCTGGCCAGCGCGTGGTGCGGTCTACCATGGTTAAAAGGTGTGTGAAACCCTGGGACAGCGGAAGAGGTCCTACTAAGTCAATATGCACATGATCAAAGCGTTTGGCTGGGATGTGAAAAGGTTCTAGAGGGGCTCGTGTGTGTTTGTGTACCTTTGCTCTTTGACACGCAGCGCAGGCTGCAGCCCACTCTTTGACTTGTTTACGCAGCCCCGGCCAAACAAACTTCTCTCCTACCATTTTGATAGACGCGCGGACGCCCGGGTGTGCCAGTGAATGTATTAAGTCAAAAACACGGCGACGCCGCGCAGCAGGGACTACGGGACGGGGACGCCCCGTGAAGGTATCGCAGATTAGGGGGGGCATGCCTCTCTGAAGCACCCTGTGCTCCAGCCTTAGCCCTGTTGGCCCAGACTGGAGCGCGCGCACGTCCGCGTCGCCAACTTGTTCAGCGGCCATGGCTGCATAATCTAACCTGACGCAGACCGGAGCTGTGAGCGCTTCCGCGCCGCAAGCCTGACCTAGATCTGCCGCCGCCGAGTCTGCCCCCTGGGGGCCTGTCGCTGCAACTGCACGCGAGAGGCAATCTGCCACTACATTGTGTTTACCCGCCACGTGTTGAATGTCAGTGGTTAGCGCCATGCGAGCTGCCGGCACCGGGTGTGCCAATAACGCAGCATTCGCGAGGGCTGATTTGACCTGTGAAAAAGCGCGCTCCCGATCCGGGGACCACTCGACCTTAGATGCAGGTTTTTGCTTCTTTAATGCCGCGTACAATGGGTGCATGAGCCGTGCCGCGTTTGGGAGGAAACGGTTATAAAACTTGACCATCCCCAAAAATTCTTGCAGCGCCTTAACCGTCTGCGGTTGGGGGAAATCCGTTATCGCGCGCACTTTATCCGGCAGCGGGACCGCGCCTTCTGGCGACACGCGGTGTCCCAAAAAATTGATTTTCGCTACCCCGAATTGGCACTTCGCTGGGTTAATGATCAGCCCGTGTTCTGTGAGCCTCTGAAAAACGGCTGTGAGGTGGCGTTCGTGCTCGGCTTCGGACACGCTGGCTACCAAAATATCATCCAAATAAGCGAACACGAAAGGGAGGTCGCGCAGCACTGCGTCCATCATGCGTTGGAACGTCTGTGCGGCGCCCTTGAGGCCGAAAGGCATGCGCAAAAACTCGAAAAGCCCGAAAGGGGTTATAACTGCCGTTTTGGGTATGTCCTGCGCACGGACTGGAACTTGGTGATAACCACGCACCAAATCTATTTTGGAAAAGATGCGCGCCCCCGCTAAATGCGCCGAAAAATCCTGGATGTGCGGAATCGGATAGCGGTCGTGGGCTGAAGCATTATTTAATCTGCGGAAATCACCGCAAGGGCGCCACGAGCCGTCAGCTTTGGGTACCATGTGCAGGGGTGACGACCAGGCGCTGTTCGAACGCCGGACTATGCCCAGCTTTTCCAAGTTCGCAAATTCCTCGCGCGCGATGGCCAGTTTAGCTGGGTCCAACCGCCAAGCTTTTGCAAAAACAGGGGGGCCCGAAGTACTTATGAAATGCTTGACCCCGTGTTTGGCAACTGACGCTGAAAATGTAGGGACCGTGAGTGCTGGAAACTGGTTGAGTAATGCATGAAACTTACCACCCGCAGCTGTGACATTGGGATGTGCAGAAGGCAGGGCCACCCGAGCTGTGCAGGAGATAGAGGAGAAAGACAGTGCATTTACAATACGTCTATTAGCAAGATCAACTAACAAACTGTTTGAGCACAAAAAGTCAGCACCTAGCATGTTGTTGTTAACTGTAGCGACAACGAAGGTCCACTCGAAGTTGCGCCCGTGGAGGGACAGGCGGAGTGTCTTCTCCCCATAGGTTTTGATCGTGGAGCCATTCGCCGCTAACACCAGGGGGCCGCTGGCCGGCGCCAGTGTGTCCGCGTAGGTAGGCTTGACAAAACTCAGCTGGGAGCCCGTGTCCACCAGGAATTCTTTCCCAGAATTCGCGTCCGTCACGAAAAGCAGCCTGTTCTTCGTGCCGAGAGTCGCAGCTGCTACCGGCTCCCGGTCATGGCGTTTCCCTGGCGCTGGTACCGGCACGGTGGGACGCATCTGTGGGCTTTCTCGGCGAAACATCGATGGTAGAAGCAGAGGGCGTTGTCAGCTCCGCTTCTCCTGGTCTCCGCCGCTGCTGCCGTCAGTGGATCCGGTGCCGCAGCCTCTGGTCTCCCTCCTTCTCGCGAGGGGGCGGTCATCTCTGCTGCTGCTGTCGTGGCTGCGTGCCGTCTATGGGAGTCGACGAGCCGTTGCGCCACCTGTCCCAGCTCGTGGTAGTTACGGTTGACGAGCGGCTGCGAGCTGGTCAGGGTGACTCTCACTGCTGGCGGGAGCGTTCTGAGGAAGAGGTGGGCGAAGATAAAACTGTCGTCGTCCTCGCCTCTCAGGCTCATCATCTTTGCCATCAGATCCGCTGGCCTGTCTGCTTCTCCCTCTGTCAGCGCCAGGAGCTTCTCTGCCCGCTCTTCCAGCGAGGGAGTGAAGGCTCGGATGAGGGCATCTTTCAGTGTGCTATACTTGTTGTCCTGGGGCGGGTGGTTGGTCAGGCTCTCCACCCGTTGCACTGTGAGGCTGTCCAGCTTCGCGACGACATGGTAGAACCTCGTTGCATCCGCTGAGATTCCCCGAAGGTGGAATTGCGCCTCCACAGTGGTAAACCAGGAGCGCGGGTTATGTTGCCAGAAGTCGGGCAGCTGTAGCGTGGTAGCCGCGTTAACCCGGTTGGCTCCTGAAGAGTCCGGTGCGGAAATCTCGCCGTCACCGGCCATAGGTAGTCGTAGGTCACCAGTGTAGAAGATGCCTTACAAACGAGACTGAGTGTATTTCTCAGGAAAGCTTTATTGGAAGTCACATCTTCTATCATCAAAGTTCTCAGCAGAAAAAGAGACAGAACCAACTTTCCCCACAGCTTTTATAACCCAGAGATACAAAACCCCCACATCAAGTATCTCACACCTTCACCCCACAGAAGTTTAGTAAACACATGAACCCACAGTCCCCGAGACTTGCTGGTGCCTCTGTTCCCTTCTCCACCTCGGGGCTCCTGTTGGGACATTGTCTCTGACCTCCGTCTTCCCCCAGCACCCACCTCCTAGCCGAGGTCCCTGCTGGGGCATTGTTCCTTTGGGCGTTTGATCTGTAGGGTCTGCACCGTCATGCCTACTGGAAGCATGTGGGGGAGAATGCGTACCATACAAGCATGCCATATATGTGCCTTAAATATGCACCATAAGCCAAACCACCACTAAATTTACATCTTTGTAGTAAAGATTTTCGGATCCGTGGAGGCTTCGAACCCCAAATAAATGAACTAATCATTTCATCAAGGGAAAGAAAAAGGGATTTGGCAAAAATAGGGGTAATGTCATGAATAGGTGGAGAAATTTGGGCAACACATTCATTTTAATGACTTTTATCTTTCCAGTCAGAGACAGAGGCAGATTATTCCACCTTGACAAATCGGAGTTTAAGTTGGTCAAAAGAGGATCAAAATTAGCCAAAAAAAGACCTGAGTATGTGCGTGTCACTTTAACTCCAAGATATTTGAACCCAGAACTGGCAAGGCTAAAAGGGAGGTCAGCTTGTTTAAGTTGCAAAGCTGCTCTGTTCACAGGAAAACATTCACTCCTTTGAAGATTTACTTTATATTCAGAAAATGAACTGAATTTTTTAAACGTTGACAGAATTCCAGGGAGACAAGTTGTATGGTCTGTGATATATAATAATAAATCATCTGCATACAGAGCCAATCGATGTTCAGCACCATTGCGTGTGATGCCTTTGAAAAAAGAGGAAGACTTTAAAGCAAGTGCCAAAGGTTCAATAGCCAACACAAAAAGCGATGGCGATAAGGGGCAACCCTGGCGGGTGCCGCGTTCCAATTCAAAATATTCTGATTGGGTGTCATTTGTGGTCGATGCATATAACAGTAATCCAACTGATGAATGTGTTAGCAAATCCAATTTTTTCTAATACTGCAAACAGATAAGGCCACTCGACTCTATCAAACTCCTTCTCTGCATCCATTGAAATTATAGTTTCAGGCAAACTGTCAGAGTGTGATGTATAGATAATATTTAATAGAGTGTGAATATTAAAAAATAATTGATGTCCTTTAATGAACCCATTTTGTTCCTCTGAAATAATACAAGGTAAAATCTTCTCTAGTCGAGTAGCAAGAATTTTAGCCAGGAACTTTACATCTGCATTTAACAAAGAAAGGGGCCTTTTGGAAGCACAGGGTAGAAGGATCTTTCCCACTTTTTAAGAGAAGAGTTATTGAAGCTTGAGTTAAAGTGGGGGGGCAAAGAACCCCTCTCCAGTGACTCATTAAATATTGACAAAAGTAAAGGGGACAGTTTAGCACTAAAAATTTTGAAAAATTCAATTGGAAACCCATCAGGTCCAGGGGCTTTGTTTGGCTGCATAGATTTAATTGCTTGTTGTAATTCATTTAAAGAAAGAGGAGCTTCTAATTGTTTAGATCTGTCTAGATCAACCATAGGAAATCTTAAATTAGATTAGATAAACTCTGATTTATGTAGTGATGAGTAAAATGATTTGAAGGTAGAATTAATTTGTAATGGATCTGTGAGCAGCACGCCAGACCCATTTTCAATTTTGGAAATGATGCAAGAGTTGGACTGACGTTTTAACTGATGTGCCAATAGTCTGCCAGCCTTTTCACTGTGCTCATAATAGGTTCATTGTGTTTGCAATAATAAGTGGTTGGCTGCGGTAGTGGAAATTAGATCAAATTGAGCTTGAACATTGAGACATTTCTTATACAAAGATGGAGAAGGGTTTGTTGCACATACCTGATCCAAAGCTGCCATTTCAGATTTCAGTTCAGCTTTCTTGGAGTTCTCTTTTTTGTTACTAGAAGAAGAAGAAGAAATTATCTGGCCTCTTAAATAAGCTTTCAGTGACTCCCATAATAGGGAGTGTGATGTTGAATCATTCTGGTTGAAAAAAAGAAAGTCATCTATAGATTTAGAGATATAATCACAAAAAATTTGTCTGATAGCAATAAAGAGTTAAATTTCCAAACATATGAGTGGGCTTTTCGCAAAGACAACTGAATATCCAGAAATAAGCGAGCCCGATCAGATACTAGAATACTTGAATAATCAGATGAAACAACAGAGTGTCATGAGCGGGGTTGATGTCTCAACCCCATTCCGTGATTTGTGGCTGTAGTTTCTCTGATTGTTGTCTTAATTCTCACTGGCTGCCGCCACACACCTGCATCCACTTGTCACTCACTGGTACTCAGGGTATTTACGGGTGACAGTGTGAGCACTCAGTGTGGCGGCTTAAGTCAACATTTGATGTCCAGGCTCCTCTTAGTTGGCTTCTCCAATTGTAAGTACTTTGGCCACCATTCCACCAGAGGCTTTCTCCTTATTATTATTCACCCTTCCTTCTCCATAGCCCAGTCCCGTCTGGGAGCACATGGGGCTCATTCCTCCTCCTCCAGCCAACTGAGTTTGTAGCCTGTTTGTCTATACCATTACTCATTTTTTGGACTGTTTTCATGGGACACTTTGTATGTATGTTTTTCTGTTAATAAACTCATTCACTTCACCTGCATTTGGGCTCGTATACATTTATTTGTGTGCTGCTCAATAACACAGCGTACATGACACAGCTGAGTTAAGGCTTTTTTCTATGAAAAAATAATTGATTCTAGAATAAGACTGGTGTACCTGAGAAAAGAAATAGAACTTTTTAGTTAAGGGGTTAACGGAGCCTCCAGGGGTCAACCAGATCATTCTGGTTCATAAAATCTGAGAATGACCTAGGCATAGCAGACTGAGATACAGTACAAACACTGGACCTATCTAGCACCGGGTCTATAACACAGTTTAAGTTGCTTCCAAGGATAAGAAGATGAGCGTTCAAATGCATTATGCTGTTGAGGAGCCTGTTAGCAAAAGAAACATCATCGAAATTAGGACTATAAATGTTGGCAAGTACAACTTTAACATGCATGAGCAATCCTGCAATGATAATGTATCTGCCATTTTTATCTGAGATAACATCAGTGGATGTAAACTGTGTCCCCTTATTAATCAGAATAACTACTCCTCTTGCCTTAGAATTAAAATTTGAATGATAAATTTGACCTATCCAAGAAGAACAAAGCCTGTGGTGATCTTTAAGTCTGAGATGAGACTCCTGTAAAAACACTATATCAGGATTATGACATTTCAAGTGTGTAAAAACCTTAGACCTCTTAATTGGGATACCCATTCTTCGGATGTTCCAACTAAGAAATCGAACAGGACAACCTGCTCCAAGAGTGCTAGACTTGAAATTGGAGGACATTAATCCAAGCATAAAAACAAGAGAACATTAATACAACCTCAAAGAGCCAGGGCAGGTTCCTTCCCAAAAAACCCCAAATGATTAAGAAAAAATAGCAAAAAGCCTCCAAAAGGGAGACAGCTTTGATAAAACAAAAAACAACTGTTGCCACATTATTGTGACCACAAGTCGGTGAAGCTGAGTTAACTAAATAAAGGCAGCTCCTGCAGACATAATAGAAACAGAACTAGCACACCTGATAATCACTTACCCTAAAAATTAGAATACATGAAATAACTTTAAATGTAAACATTCATGTAAAAATGAGGCAGCATGTGGCCTATTCAAACTTACTTGGAAAAGGGAAAAAAAATAGGCTATATATACAGTATATATACACACATATACGTATATGCAGAATGAAATACTATTGTGCATTTGATCCATCAACCGAATTAAGCTCACTTAAATAAGTAAGTAAAACTTGTTTATATAGCACTTCTCACAGAAAGAATCACAAAGTGCTTCACAATAAAATAAAACACACAATCACAAATACAACAATAGAGGCATTAAAAACAGGTATAAAGACATTAAAAACAAAAACCATAATCCATAATCAAACTAAAAAGCCTGTTTAAACAGAAGTGTCTTCAGCTACTTTTTAAAAGCGTCAACAGAGTCTACTGAGCACAAAGACAGTGGTAGAGCATTCCACAATTTTGGTGCCACTGCTTGAAAGGCTCTATCACCTCGAGTTTTGAAATGGGTTCGAGGGACAGCCAGTAAAAGTTGATCCAAGGATCTCAGAAATAATACTGTCTATGATGGCTAAGGAGAGAGAAAAGGAGCTGCACATTAATGTATTACAGTTAAAGTCAATTAAACTTTCCTCATTTTCATAATATAAGCCATCGTTTTCTCTGCAGAAACAAAATCTTTATCCACACCTTTGTGACTGATCCTGAGTCAGGCATGATAAAACAAGCCTTGGTGCACTCCCTTCATCTCACGCAGCAACTTCCTAGCCTCGTTGAAAGCTGCTCGAGCCTGAGCAACTTTGGCTGTTTAGTCGGGGAAGATAGAGATCTGTAATGACCCCGCAAGAATCCGTTGTTCTCTGGCATGCCGCAAGGCCTCGACATAGTCGCTGTAGTAGTGAAATCTGACAATAATAGGACGTGGTCACTCACCGGGTCTTGGTTTAGGCTGGAGTGTCTGGTGTGCCCGGTCCAAAAGCGGCTCCTTGTCCAACTTCAGCACCTCTTTAAGCATGGCCACCACCAAAGCAGTAGACGTAGTTTCCTCTTCAGAGACACCAATGATCCTGATATTGTTGAGGCGTGACCTTGCTTTGAGGTCTTCACATTTATTTTCAAGCTTCTGTTCCAATGCATCACTTCCATAGGCCAGAAAATCCCCTTATTCTGTGGGAAAACGGTTTTGGCCCTCAGATTAGCATCCATCTTCTACCGCTTTTTCGGAAGTCCAGGTCACAGAGGCAGCAGCTCAAGCAGTGAAGCCCAGACTTCCCTCTCCCCAGCCACCTGCTCCATCTCTTCAGAGAGAATACCAAGGTATTCCCAGACCAGCTGGGAGACGTAGTCTCTCCAGCAATTCCTGGGTGTGCCTCAGGGTCTCTTCCCAGTGGGAAGTGCCTGAAACACCTCAAGTGGGAGGCGTCCAGGAGGCATCCTGATCAGATGCCCGAAACACCTCAAATGGGAGGCATCCAGGAGGCATCCTGATCAGATGCCCGAAACACCTCAAATGGGAGGCATCCAGGAGGCATCCTGATCAGATGCCCGAAACACCTCAAATGGGAGGCGTCCAGGAGGCATCCTGATCAGATGCCTGAAACACCTCAAATGGGAGGCATCCAGGAGGCATCTGATCAGATGCCCGAACCACCTCAACTGGCTCCTTTCAATGTTGAGGAGCAGCGGTTCTACTCTGAGCCTCTCCCGGATGAATGAGTTCCTCACCCTATCTCTAAGGGAGATTAGCAATTCTTTTTTATTCCCATGTCAATTATTTCCCTAGAATGTAGCTGTGAAATTCCAAACAACAAAGATTCAAGTACAAACACTTTCTCTCCCATTTACCTTTATGACCATTTTTGATTTTAATGTTATGTGCATCAGCTGAACATTGATGACAACAGATGAGTTAAAGTCCATTTTATTTTTCCATTTTTTGGGAGGTACACACTGACATGAGTAAACATGTCAGTGTGTTTACTCATGTCATAACACAACAAAAATTGTGTTATGAGTTCCTATCTAAGTTGTCCACGGCATATGATGGTGTTCTGCCATGGCACGATCCCCTGGGGCGATTGGAAAAACATCTTGAGGTCATTCCCTGCAGCGATGGCAGCCCTGCTTGATCGGCTCTGCGACAGAATTTGTGGATCCAGATGTTCAAACACACTACTGTCCCCCTGAACCACTCTTCACCACTCGCCTGGTTGAGATACTCCTGTAGCTTATGTGTCAGCAAAATTTGGGGGGATGTATCACGTTTCAGCAGCTTTGACTTCATCGGCGTAGGCAAAGTTGTGCAACACTATGCACGCTTTCACAATCTTCACAGCTTTCTCCGGGAGGAATTCCAGTAATCGACCAAGGATTCTTCAGCGTGCCACAAGGATGCCAAACGTATTCTCAATGGCGCATCTGGCTCTGGAGTGGCGATAGTTGTAGATGCTTTTGACTAATGGCAGATTCACCCCTGTTAAGCCAAAAAGGAAAGCACACAGAGAAAACATCGATAATCAGACACGCACACACAGATATACATGTTTATACTTTTGTATAGACACATGCAAGGCAGACAAATCACAAAACAACAGATGGCTGATTTTGAGTAATACAGGGTATGCTCATTCTGTCACAACAGAAGTCATGGCAGTAACAAAAAAAAGTCAGTCAAGTAAACAGTGTGGTATTAACTTCTGCAGTTGGAAAAAATAGCCACGCTGTGTACCACTGTCAGAGACATACCTGGAAACGGTCACATCAGATTACTGTGTAAGGGAAAGGCAGCATGGCCAATGATCACATGGGAAGCTAATTGTTGTCCAAGGAAGATTGGCGGGTGGGGGTAGATTCAGTTTGTTTTCCAACAGCATTGATCCAAATTGGCTCTCTGAAGATGCCCCTGTCACTTTCATGTCCATATTCTCCTACATCCACCATGGTAAATCGATACCTGGCATCACAGGTAGCCATCAGGACGATGGAGTATGCTCCCTTGTAATTGAAGTAATCACTCTCGGCGTTTGGTGGTGCCTTGATGTTTACATGTTTACCATCTATTCTGCCAACACAGTTTGGAAAGTTCCATATTTGCCAAAAACTGAACAAATATTGGTCATAATACAGCTGTCACACTGCACTTTACAGTCAAATTGGTACCTTGCATTTCACCCTGCATCTTATAGTCCTATTTTGCTCAGTACAGTTTCAGTATTATCTATATACTGTATAGGTCATCCTTTCTTTTATTTATTTTTAGTTGCAGTTTATGATATATATAAAGTTACAGTATTTAAGCAATTTTACTTTTTCTAGGTAATTCCTTTTTCCGTTTTCTTCACTACTGTATTGTGCTGTGTGTATTTCTGTCGGCTTGGCCATTTTACTGCATGTCATGCTGCTGTTAGACAGAAATTTCCCAGTGTGGAATCAATAAAGTCCATACATCCATACATCTATCTAGCTTACCGGCCCATAGCACTGACTTCCATCATAATGAAGTACTTTGAGTGGCTGGTCATGCGGAACATTTAGTTCATCCTCCCTCCCTCCCACGACCCATTTCAGTTTGTAGAAGATGCCATCTCTGCTGTTCTCCACCCAGCCCTCAACCACCTGGACTGAAAGAAGTCCTATGTGTGAATGCTGTTCTTGGATTTCAGTTCAGCATTCAACACAATCATGCCCCAGCATCTAATACAAAAACTCAGATACTGTCATGTGTCTGAGCTCTTGTTTGTTGCTGAGGTCAGACCTTCACTTTATTTCTAGTTTTGTTTATCTGGGAGTCTGATTTTGGTTGTCTTCTGTATATGTTTATTGGTATGTTTTTTTCTGTTCTGTGGCACATCTCCTTCCTCATCTCCCAGACACACCCACCAGCTGCTCACTGTTTGCCTTCCAGCCTTTCCCAGCTGTGAGCAGTTGGAAATTAGGTCACCTGCCCACTCACACCTGCCGCTCGTTATTTCCCCCATTATTTATAGACTGCCGTTTTCCTCCATCAGTGCGGCAGTCACAATTGTGTTTAGACTGATCTCCTGCTCCTTGGACAGTCTCCCCCTCCTTTCCTCCAGGGATTTCACAGCCCTGGAGAAGCTCATCTGTGTAAGTTATTTTTGGTGCCTTTTTGTATTCATCTAAACAGTTATTTTTGGACTCTTTATAAGTTTTTTTTCTGTTAATAAATACCTGAGCTGCAGTTAAGCGCTTGGGTATGTTTTTGCCCCGGAGGGGCATTCATGACAGTTGACTGCCGGCAGTTAGAAAACCCAGCTTCTGCAGTAGGGCATTTCTACACTTTTTTGTGTGTTTTTGACTCACCTGTTTGTTGGAGTCCATGATGCCCCAGGCTCACCGACTTTGCTGTAGCAAAGGAGGAGCGGCAGCGGGGACTCCCAGCGTGGAGGAGGAATGGGTGGTGGTGTTCATCCAGAACTTCTTGGATGAAGCACTGGAGGCCCGAGGACCCAAGAGGACTTGGGAATGTTTTGATGGAGCAGTGGGTATTCTGGAAGCGCATCCCAGTTTGTGGAGTTACTCACAGTTCACGGAGTTTCTGTCCACCGTCTGTGTGCTCCAGCAATCATTCCCGGACCTGTCAAGGGGGGTGTTCCTGCGGGGCCGAAACAAAGGCGCTCTCCATGGCAGAAGACCATCTCCTCTCCTGGTTTGCTGGCTTCATCTCCAGCTCCAGTGTGTGAGTCAACAACGCCATGGCAACAGCGTCATCCTGCCTCAGACCGCCGGGGGAATAATCGTTGCCCCAGTGACAACATTTCCCCGAGCACCAAGTCCGACAGTCCCCGCAGCAGACTCTCTTCCTTCCTCTTCGTCTTCACTGGCTGTTTTGTCAGCCCAACCTTCCTCCATAACTGCTGTGAAGCCCGTCCCCTCGGTGTTTCTCCCTGCTGCCAAGAGGTGCTCTATTTTCCACCGATGACACCCGTTCCAGTGTCTACAGGGGCAGTTCCACGACAACCAACAAAGGGGCCCAGGGTCACCTTAGCCACGGAAAGGGGCGACACATCGCCAGCTGCAGCAGGCAACATCATTCACCAGGAAAACAGGCAAGTATCCTTTAATTCCATTTCAAATTTTGATGATATGCCCTGCCTGATCCACGGTAGAGAGACTCAGGGAATGTAGTCCCCTGAGCTCTCTCCACCAGCTGTAGCCACCTTTTACTCACCAGCCCTCTACGTATCTCCTCCTTTCACCTCTGAGTGTCCGCCGGCCCCAGAACAAGACCACCGGACGATGGAGGAGACCATGGCTCTGGAAGTTTTTGTTCCAGCGCTGGTGGTGGGCCGAACCCCAGTTGCCACACCAGGAGAGCCACCAGCGTGGTCCACTTCACCTGGGATCTTTCAGGCTGCAATGACCATCTTGCCTGCTGCGGGGGCTGCCGCAGTAGTGTCAGCTACCGAGCTGGACCTCCAGAGGGCCGAGCCCGAGATGGCATCGCCTGGATCGTCGGAGTCCTGGACGGCGGTGGAGCTTGAGCTTAGGCAAGTGCTCTCTTTTGTTTTTCTTCTTTCCGTATTAGAGCAGTTTTGCCTGGCTCTTGATGAGGAGAGCCAGGTGCACCTGAGCTCACCTCGCCGGGCTTCGCCACTGCCCGTGACCCTGACCATGCTTCTCCTTGTGTTCTTTCTGAGGCTTCTCCCAGGGTCAGAAGAGATGTTCCTGAACCATCAGATGTCTCCGTGGGTCCAGGCTCACCACCCGATGTCATCAGAGGTCCAGCTTCCTCCACTGAGGAGGTCACCAGGGACATCGCTGTGCCCCAGCCCAAGATCGTCGAGGGCCTTCTTCCTTTACCTTCACCCGATGTTCCATTAATTGACCGCCTCCTTGGTCTGGTGCTCTCATGGGTCAGCTGGTCCACCGTGGGTGCAGCTCTGGCCCAATCCGGGTCCACCAAGGGAGCAGTGTTGCTCCTTCCCGGAGCCACCAAGGGTACAGCGTTGCTCCAACCCGGAGCCACTGCGGGTGCTGCTATGCTCCAACCCGGAGCCACCGCAGGTGCTGCTATGCTCCAACCCGGAGCCACCACGGGTGTTGCTATGCTCCAGCCCGGAGCCACGTGAGTGCTGCTATGCTCCAGCCCAGAGCCATCACAAGTGCAACTGGGTCCCAAGCCAGGACCATCGAGGGTGCTGCCGGCCAGCCTGAGGACACTGAAGCCTTTTCTTCTCTGCCAGATGCCGTTGGGGTTCCTCTCCGTCCTCTGCCGGACACTGTCATGGTCCCCCTTCCTCCGCCACCAGACGCCATTGGGGTTTCCCTCCTCCCGTCTGGCTTCCTGCTATTGAGCGTTCCGGTGTGGAAGCCGCCTCCTGGATCACCCCTCCGGTCCTGGTGGCTCAAGAATGCTGGCTGGCCGCCCGAAAGACTGGGTCTCTGGGTCGGGTGGCCCATTTTCTCCGGCAGGCCACCTGACTCTTTTCATCGGGCCATCTGGCTGGTCTGAGTTTTCAGCCGGCCACCCAAACCCTGGAGCTCTGGGAGCATGGGGGCTTAGGGGTCTGTCAGGGTGCAGGTGTGGGTTATGTGCTGGTTTGTTTTTTCCCTCCAAGCCGTTTTTCCCCATCTCCCTCCCAGGGTTTGCTGTACTCCTTTTTTTGTGTGTGTGTGTGTGGGGGGGGGGGTTGGTGTTGCCTTGGGGTGTCTGCGATCCACCCCTTGGGGAGGGGGGGCTCTGTCATGTGTCTGAGCTCTTGTTTGTTGCTGAGCTCAGACCTTCACTTTATTTCTAGTTTTGTTTATCTGGGAGTCTGAGTTTGGTTGTCTTCTGTATATGTTTATTGGTATGTTTTTCTGTTCTGTGGCACATCTCCTTCCTCATCACCCAGACACACTCACCAGCTGCTCACTGTTTGCCTTCCAGCCTTTCCCAGCTGTGAGCAGTTGGAAATTAGGTCACCTGCCCACTCACACCTGCCACTCGTTATTTCCCCCATTGCCATTTCCCTCCATCAGTGTGGCAGTCACAATTGTGTTTAGACTGATCTCCTGTTCCTTGGACAGTCTCCCCCTCCTTTTCTCCAGGGATTTCACAGCCCTGGAGAAGCTCATCTATGTAAGTTATTCTTGTTGCCTTTTTGTATTTGTCTACACAGTTATTTTTGGACTCTTTATGTTTTTTCTGTTAATAAATGCCTCAACTGAAGTCAAGCGCTTAGGTGTGTTTTTGCCCCGGAGGGGCGTTCATGACAGATACTTGGAACTCAAAACCTCTCTCTGTAACTGAGTGCTGGATTTTCTCACAGGGAGGCCACAAAACATGCAGGTTGGCAGTAACACCTCCAAGACCATCACATTGAGCACAGTGGCCCTACAAGCTCAGCCTGCTGCTCTTCACCCTGCTAACCCATAACTGGGTACCAGCCTACAGCACCAACCACATCATAAAGTTTGCGGACGACACGACGATGATGGGCTTCATCACCAACAATGAACAGGCCAACTACAGAAATGAGGTGAACCAACTGGTTCAGTGGTGTAAAGACAACAATCTCTTCCTGAGCATGGGAAAAATCAAGGAGATTGTGGTTGATTTGAGGAGAGAATACACACAGCACCCCTCTCTGATCATTGACGGTGCTGCTGTGGAGAGGGTGAGCAGCACTAAGTTCCTGGGTATGCACTGGGGGTGTTGGAAAAATCGATTCACATAAGAATCTAGATTCTCTTTTTACACGATCCAGAACCAATTCACAAAAATTAAGAATCAATTTTTTTATAGTTTCATTTTTTTTTTTTTTGCAGTGGTGCCAGGGTACCGTCACATGACACGTATTGCCATTTTGTGTTACGCAATTACACATCGACGCTGCCGACGCAGAACCGTGCGCAGTAGCTTACTAAGCTAGCAGCTGGATGAAACAGTCAGAATAAAGAAAAATGGAGCAGTAAGAAATTCAAGACAGGTCCGTCTGCAGTTTGCAGACTCCATCAACACTCCTTCAACTGGTTACGCTCACTCAGCAAGTTACGCCCCCATGTTATGTCACTCCACAAAATGGCTGGCTGTAGCTGACCGTGCAAATATGGCTGAGCAGCACGGGGCTGATCATACACAAATTCAGGTGTTTTAGCCTTGTAGACGGGCCAATGGTGGCCATACATTTCGAAGGACAAATGTAAAAGAATCTAAAGATAAGAGTTTAGTCCATAGAGGGTAAAAAAAAAAAGTTAATGGTCTAGTCTTTGGATGACGTTTGTTAGCATGTCTACACAATACCCCGTTGCCCAGCAACCCTGACAGCCACAGCTGAGTTTTTTTTTTTCTAACATTTTTTGACAGCAATGGAAGCAGTGTTCTTTTTATTGAATAAAAGCCAAATCTTGTCATTGACAAAAAGTAGACAGAAACTATTGATAATGAACAGACTAAAATAAAAATAAAAAATAAAATCATCACAATGAATCTGAACTCAAATTAGGTGTCAAAAGTAAAATGCGATGACTTCCGGTCTGGACGCCATGGCGACTGCAGCTTAACACTGAAGCTCTCAGACTCAATCCAGGATAACACCTTGAAAATCAAACTTAACGGATTTTTGGAGGAGTGAAAATCAAAAGACAAAATCATCATGTCTAAAGGAAAACAGAAGAAACTGAAATTCTCCAGGCTAGGACACGTATCGGCCGGAGAATCTGAACTGGAAGATCCCCGTTCAGAAGACGAGGAGCTGGTGATGGCTAACAAAAGGGTTAGCCTGAAATCACTATTTGAGGAACTACGACGATTTCGCCGAGATGTTACGGCCGAATTTCGGGAATTCAGAGAAGAATTGAAAAGGACAAACAGCAGAGTGGACCAGGCCGAGAACCGAATCTTGGAAACAGAGGATCGAATAAAAGTGCTCGAAGATTCTGTGCTGGACCTACGCAAAAGACAAGCAGCTATAGAGGCTAAGCTAACAGACCAAGAAGGAAAACAAAGAAGAGACAACATAAGAATTCATGGTCTGATAGAAGGAACCGAAAATGGTTTTAACTCAATGGCAGAATGCGTGGAATCCTTACTAAGAGAGAAATTGGATATTCCACAAACCACCGACTTGAAGATAGAAAAGGCACATCGTTCATTAGCCGCTAGGCCGGCGGCGGAAGCGCCCCCACGTTCGGTGTTGGTAAGATTTTCCAATTTCAAAATAAAACAAGAGGTTGTAAGACTGGCCTGGCAGAAAAAAGGATTTATGCACCAGGAGAGAAAAGTCTACGTGGAACACGATTACGCCCCGGAGGTCCTTAAAAAGCGCAGGGAATACAATGACGCGAAAAAGGTGTTAAGAGAGAAGAAATTGCGCTTTCAGACACCATTTCCTGCGAAGTTAAGGGTCTTCTACGGCGATGAAACGTGTCTCTATAATTCGGCGGAAGAAGCAACAGCTGACATGGCGAGAAGAGGGCTCCCGGTAACGGTGTTTAAACCCGCAGCAGACCCGAGTGAGAAGATCAAAGCGCAAACATGGACAACACAAAGACCCTCAAAATCCACGGACCAGCAGCGGGAAACCCAGCACCAGAGCGTCGCGGATAAACTATCCGTTTTCAGGTTGGAATAGCGACCTTTTTTTTTTTTTTTTTTTCCTTTCTCTTGAATCAATCCGCACATCCAACCCCCCTCATACAAGGTAACAAACATTAAAGGAGATGCATATTCAGCATGTGGTAAAACATTTCATGGAACAATTATATTATTTGAAACAAATAAGTCTTTGTAATAAAAAAAAAAAAAAAAAAAACTTGTTAAAATAGAAATGTGACAATAATCCACATGTTCTCCTCATACTAACAAATACTGTTTTTGCGTGAATGTTTGATGTGATGGGGGTGGGAGGGTGCACACAATTTCACAGGGTTTAGGCATAAAAGGAAAAAAAAAAAAAAAAAAATCATTACAAGTTTGGATTGGGTTCTGAAACTCACGTTAAAAGCATGGGACTACTTTCAGTGGTAAGAGAGGGCCCTCAACACGTAACAGAGTTTGAGGAATTTCCCTCAGAGCCTTCACTCCATCAAGGCTCTTACAGGGTCTTTAAAAAGACCTCAGCTCAGGAAGTTCTTTTGACAGTTTTTTGTTTTAAAGTTTTTTACACTATGTTCTTAATGTTTTTCTTGTTTTTAATGTTCTTTCAGTTTCTGAGTAGCACAAAAGAGGGCCACCACACAGTTATACTAAACAAAACAACACAATGGAGAAACAGGGTGTAACCAAAATAATTTCATATAATGTAAAAGGGATCCTGAATCCAGTTAAAAGATCCAAGATTCTAGGCAAAATGAAAAAAGACAAAGCAGGAATAATACTTTTACAAGAAACCCACCTAACAGACGTGGAACACAATAAACTCAGTAGACAAGGGTTTAAAATGATCTCTTCATCTTCATATAAATCAGGGAGGAGGAGGGGAGTAGCGACATTGATATCAACCAAAATTACATTTGAAAAAAAATCAGAACACAAAGATAAAGAAGGGAGATACAGTTTGGTAACTGGGCGGCTAGAGGGAGAAGATATCACCCTGCTGAATGTGTATGCTCCCCCAGGGGCTAACTGGAAATTTTATAAAAATGTATTCGACCTAATGATAACTAAAGCTCAAGGTTTAGTGATATGTGGTGGGGACTTCAATCTTAGACTGAATCCTTACTGGGATGCTTCTGGTAATTCCCCACATCAAAATAACACCCAA
The DNA here is from genome assembly GCA_020510985.1 of Pholidichthys leucotaenia. Classification (NCBI taxonomy): domain Eukaryota; kingdom Metazoa; phylum Chordata; class Actinopteri; order Cichliformes; family Pholidichthyidae; genus Pholidichthys; species Pholidichthys leucotaenia. The sequence goes on from JAJAQF010000046.1 coordinate 410,388, forward strand.
AACAGGAAGACTCGGATGCTACTAAAAGAAATGGGAATCTGTGATGTGTGGAGGGAACTCAACCCCAGTGTAAAAGACTATACATTTTACTCAACTCCACATTCATCTTACTCAAGGATTGACTATTTTTTTATGTTTAATAGAGACATTGGTAGAGTAAAAACATGTAAAATAGGACTGATGGATCTCTCCGACCACAGTCCGATCTACATGGACTTAAATATCCAAAAATACACAAATAATACATTTTCTTGGAGGTTAAATTCAAATGTCCTGAAAGGACCATTGAAAGATGAATTGGAGTCAGATATTCTCAGATATTTGGAAGATAACGATAATGGAGAAGTATCCCCTTTAATACTGTGGGATGCATGTAAAGCTGTAATAAGAGGAAAGATTATTGCAAAACTGGCAACCCAAAAGAAACTAAGACAAGAAAAACTATCCACATTAGAGTCAGAACTTAGGAACCTAGAAAAAGAACACAAAGGCAACACTCATTCTACTGACTCGCTCAAGATTAAGGAAATTAAAAACCAAATAAATGAGATCTACACAATAGAAATCCAGAAGAAACTTACATTTCTGAAACAAAAATACTATGAAGCAGGCAGTAAATCGGCAAAATTGCTAGCCTATAAATTGAGGAAACATCAAACAGAAAGAGCAATCTACAAAATCAGAGACCCAGTATCAAAGGAAATAAAATTCAGAATTCAGGATATTCTTAAAAACTTCGAGAATTACTATAAGAACTTATACTCCCACAAAAAACATAAAAACGCATCCGAGGCATTCCTAAACACATTAAACCTTCCCCAACTTACGGAGTCACAAAATAAAACACTACTGTCAGAAATACATCCTAAAGAATTGGAAAAAGCAATTATGAAACTTAAAGCTAACAAATCCCCAGGAGCTGATGGCTATACAGCAGAGTGGTACAAAACCTTTAAACAGCAACTATCTCCTCTCCTCCTGAAAACATTTAATTATGTCCTCCACACAGGGGAAATCCCCCCCTCCTGGAGAGAAGGGGTCATTGCAGTTATACCTAAACCTGAAAAGGATAAACTAGAGTGCTCCAACTACAGACCAATCAGTGTACTAAATCAGGACTATAAGCTTTTTACCATTATCCTTGCCAAAAGGTTAGAGAATATACTGACAGACCTAATTCATTTAGACCAAACAGGTTTTATAAGACAAAGACAGACACAAGACAACATTCGACGCACTTTACACATAATTCATCATATAAAAAAATATAACTTAAATGCAGTCATATTAGGATTAGATGCTGAAAAAGCATTCGATTCGGTTGACTGGTCTTTTCTATACAGAATCTTATCCAGTTTCAATTTTCATAACAACTTCATTAGAACTATACAGGCATTATATAAAAAACCAACAGCTAAAATAAGGATTAACGGTAATTTATCATCATCTTTTGAACTGGAAAGAGGATGTCGTCAGGGCTGCCCCCTGTCTCCACTGCTCTTTGCAATCTTCATAGAACCTCTGAGCCAATGGATAAGACAAAACCAAAAAATTCAAGGTATTACACTTGGTCAGAAGGAACATAAAATAGCACTCTTTGCTGATGACATTTTAATATACCTAGGGCAGCCGGACACTTCTTTACCAGAACTAACCTCAGTTTTTTCAGAGTATGGAGATTTATCGGGGTACAAATTAAATATGCATAAAACCCAAGTTTTAACATTCAACTATGACCCAAATCATTATTCACTAAGCAAACTCAAAACTAACTGGGAGTCGGAATCTATGAAATATCTGGGGGTCAATATCCCGAAACAACTCAACAAAATTATATCACTAAACTATGATCCACTGGTGACAAAAATAAAATCTGACCTAGCAAGATGGAATATGATACCATTCTTGGGTATTGCACAAAGAATTGAAGCAGTCAAAATGAGTATACTTCCACGTCTTCTATACCTTTTCCAAACAATACCGGTAGAACCTCCCAAAAAAACATGGCAGGAGCTGGACAGAAGGATCTCAAGATTCATATGGCAGGGCAAGAGACCTAGAATCAGATATAGAACCCTACAGCTAAACAAAGACAAAGGTGGGCTCGCGCTGCCAAATATCAGGGACTACTTTAAAGCCGCACAAATTAAAACTTTAGTAGAGATATGTAACCCAGTCTACTCTGCACAATGGAAGGAGATCGAATGCCAAATAACAAGTGACATCCCCCTACAGGCGATAATAGGGAACAATGTCTTACCTAAGCTTTTGAATAACACTAACCCGTGGATAGAGACCCCGCTAAAAATTTGGTTTAAGATAGTCAGAGAGAATCAAACTAAAGAGCCCTATCGACTTCTGCAATGGATCGCCTATGATCAGGACTTTACTCCTAATAAAACAGACACCAGATTTAAAAAGTGGAAGGAGAAGGGGCTGATAAAATATTACGATTTTTTTAAAGGGCAAATCTTAAGAAGTTTTGAAGATTTGAAAAAACAAGGCCTAATAAATCAAGACCTTTACAGGTTCTTCCAGCTTAGACACCACATAAACAATATACTTAAAAAAGAGGTTTTGGAAAGGGCCCAGTCAGGTGTTCTGAAGGTCTTCTTAATGGCATATAAAGGGATCCCAGGGATCAGATACATTTCTAAAACATACCAAGGTCTTCAAGACTTAAAAGGAGACAACACATCTTATATAAAAGAGAGATGGGAAAAAGAGGGGAATTTCACTTTACATCTGGAAATATGGGAAAAGCTAAATAAACAGCAATGGAAAAGTACCTCATCCCTGCAGTGGAGAGAATTTGGATGGAAAAACTTGGCAAGATTTTTCAGAACACCTGCACAAATCAAATTTACCCATAAGGGATTGAACTGTTGGCGCTTGTGTGGTGAAAAGACTGCAAATCATTTTCATGTGTTTTGGTCATGCCCAGTTATCCACCAATATTGGACCAATGTACAGACAATATTGGGGAAAATATTCAAAATTACAGTTCCCTTTTCTTTTGTAACTTTGTATTTGGGTTTACTACCGGACTCACTGGAAAGACGAGGAGAAAAATACTTATTCAATGTTTTAATATTGGCAAGCAAAAAAGCTCTAACTAAAAAATGGATGTTGAAGGACTGTCCTACACCTGAAGATTGGACTAACGTGATCCAAGACATTTACTCGATGGAAAAGTTGACATTCGCACTGAGACAGGACATGGATGGGTTCATGAACTTTTGGCAACCCTGGACCGCATATGTGTCTTCCATTAGATCTAATCTTTGACAAATACCATTTCAATAATGGTTCTGCTCTTTGTTCCAACGCTACTCAGATGCTCTTTTATCTTTATTTACTTACTTTTTCTTTTTGTTTGTTTTTTACTGGTTTGTTTGTTTTTTTTATTTGTTTTTTGTTTTTTTTTTCTCTTTAATTTCACTTTTTCTTTCACTTTAAAAAAAAAAAAAAATAAAAATAAGGGGTGTTGTAAGAATTAATCTTCCAATGTTGTCAGATATCAGAAAATAAGGGAACATGTGATGAAAATGTAAACACTGCATTGCTGTAACGACCTGTATACCCTTTACAAAAACTTAAATAAAAAAAAAAAAAAGTAAAATGCATACATGGTAATTTTAGTTTAAATTCTAGCTTTAATGGATGAAAAAAAAATAGTTTTTGGTGACAAAATTAACACCGGATGGAAGTTTATTTTTGTTTTGTTTGTTTGTCTAAAATTATTGCATTTCCTTTACCTTTTACTGGAGAAGCTTCACCAGGCAAAGAACGATGACCAGATTATCACCCAGAGTTGAAAGAAGTGGAAAAAGCTGTAAGTCGTCCTGCTGAACAACACACACTGCACCACTGTAACAAACTCCCAGAAAATTCTGAACGGGCCAAAACAAATTATGAAAACATGTAACAGCACTTTATTTTGTTTTAAGATAAGATAAGCCTTTATTAGCCCCACAATGGGGAAATTCCAGGATTGCAACAGCACAGGGATAGTAACACTCAGAGCAATAATTTAGAAGATAAGAAAATAAGAGCAGTAAATATACATATGTACACATAGATATATAAATATATATACACAGTGCGGAGCATTGTAGCAAGATGGAATAAACAGCATAACCGTCTACTTAGTTATCCAACATAGTATGAATATGTACCCATACATATTGTCACCCTCCGTAGCAACTGATATTGTCCTAGTTGTATACTGAAGGGGACCATTATGTAAGTCTGTTGCATCTTTTGCATTCAATACTATTAGGTTGTCACGTTTTTTTGCTATCTCTGCGAGCAGCCCTGCTTAGGTTATACAGTCTGACAGCCGTAGGTAGGAAGGACCTGCGAAACCTCTTGGTTGCGCACCTAGGATGATGTAGTCTGCTGCTAAATGAGCTCCTCAGTGAGTTCAGTATGTCCTGCGTAGGGTGGGACTCGGACTCTAGCAGAGATGACAGTTTAGCCACCATCCTTCTCTCTCCTATCTCCTCCACTGGGTCAAAGTGTTGCCCCAGGACAGAGCTAGCTTTCCTGATCATTTTGTTCAGTCTCCTCCTATTGGCTGCTGTAATGCCACTGCCCCAGCAGACCACTCCAAAAGAGATGGCTGATGCCACCACCGTGTCGTAGAATGTCTTCAGCAGCGCCCCGTCAGCTTCATGTGTGCCTGTGTTTGTGTTTATGTTGAATGTAATTGTGGTTTGTAAATATGGATGTCACCAGACTGCAAAACAAATCTATCTACGGGTACAAATAAAGTAACCTAAACCTGAACCTGAACCCCTTGTACACCAAAAGACCTGAGTCTTCTCAGTACGAACAGCCTGCGCTGTCCCTTCTTGTAGAGTGCATCAATATTGTGTGACCAGTCTAGTTTATTGTACAGATGAACACCCAGGTTCTTGTAGGATGTCATCATCTCAATGTCTGTTCCCTGTATGTTTACTGGTGCTGTGAGGGGTTGTCTTTGCCTGCGGCAGTCCACCACCAGCTCCTTAGTTTTCCTCGCGTTGATCTGGAGGCAGTTCCGATGGCACCAGTCCACAAAGTCCTGGATAAGTCCTCTGTACTCAGCTTCATCTCCGTTGGAGATGATGCCGATGATCTTAGAGTCGTCAGAGAACTTCTGTAGATGGCAGTGTGTTGTGTTGTGTGAGAAGTCCGTAGTATAAAGGATGAACAAGAAGGAAGCCAAAACCGTTCCCTGGGGGACCCCCATGCTACCGATGATCGTATCGGACACACAGTCCCGGGTTCTCACAAACTGTGGCCGGTTAGTGAGGTAGTCCAGGATCCATGATGGCAGGTGCTGGTCCACCCCTGCGCACAGCAGCTTGTCCTTCAGGATCATCGGTTGGGTGGTGTTGAAAGCACTGGAGAAGTCAAAGAACATGATCCTCACCACATTCTCGGGCTTCTCCAGGTGGGACAGAGAATGGTGAAAGAGGAAGATCACTGCATCCTCCACCCCAATGCCATGCTGGTAGGCGAACTGGAGTGGATCCATTGCTGGTCCCACCAGAGGGCAGAGGTGAGCAAGGAGCAGTCTCTCCATTGTCTTCATTATGTGAGACGTCAGGGCCACTGGTCTGTAGCTGTTCAGGTCTTTGGGGTGGGAAGTCTTTGGTACAGGTACCACACAAGATGTTTTCCACAACTGTGGTACCCTCCCCTGCTTCAGGCTCAGGTTGAAGATGTGCTCCACAATCCCACACAGCTGGTCTGCACAGGACTTGAGGAGCTTTGCGCTGATGCCGTCCGGTCCCAACGCCTTCCTCGCCTTGATCTTCCTCAGCTCCGTCCTCATCTGGGTCTTAGTGAGGGTCATGTTGGGGGGCTGTGTGCTAGGAGTGGGGGGGGTGTTGGTGGAGTGGGGTGTGGGCAGCAGGACTCGATGTCTTTAGAGGCAGCAGTGGTTGTTGTGCAGTCGGGGGGAGGGCGGTTGGTCAAACCTATTAAAAACAGGTTCAGATTGTTCGCCCACTCCCTGCCCCCCGTGGCCTGGGGGGAGGTATTCTGCAGCCCAGAGATGGTTTTAAGGTTTCTCCAGACCCCGCCGATGTCGCTTTGTTGCAGCTTGTCATCCATCTTCTTCCTGAAGCTATCCTTGCCTTCTCTGATCTTACTCCTCAGCTCCCTCTGTACAGACTTCAGCATCTCCCTGTTCCCCAACCTGAAGATCCTCTTCTTCTCTCTCAGAAGTGTTTTTATCAGAATCAGATTTATTGCCACTGTTCATGTAGTACACAAACTAGGAATTTGTCTCGGTGCAATGCTGCAACATTAAACATGATAAAATAAAAGAAATAAACTATACAGTGGGGCAAAAAAGTATTTAGTCAGCCACCAATTGTGCAAGTTCTCCCACTTAAAAGATGAAAGAGGTCTCCAATTTTCATCATAGGTATACCTCAACTATGAGAGACAAAATGAGAAAAAAAAAAAATCCAGAAAATCACATTGAAGGATTTTTAATGAATTAATTGGTAAATTCCTTGGTAAAATAAGTATTTGGTCACCTACAAAAAAGCAAGATTTCTGGCTCTCACATACCTGTAACTTCTTCTTTAAGAGGCTCCTCTGTCCTCCACTCGTTACCTGTATTAATGGCACCTCTTTGAACTCATTATCAGTATAAAAGACACCTGTCCACAACCTCAAACAGTCAGACTCCAAACTCCACTATGGCCAAGACCAAAGAGCTGTCAAAGGACACCAGAAACAAAATTGTAGACCTGCACCAGGCTGGGAAGACTGAATCTGCAATAGGTAAGCAGCTTGGTGTGAAGAAATCAACTGTGGGAGCAATTATTAGAAAAATGGAAGACATACAAGACCACTGATAATCTCCCTCAATCTGGGGCTCCACGCAAGATCTCACCCTGTGAGGTCAAAATGATCACGAGAACGGTGAGCAAAAATCCCAGAACCACATGGGGGGACCTAGTGAATGACCTGCAGAGAGCTGGGACCAAAGTAACAAAGGCTACATCAGTAACACACTACGCCGCCAGGGACTCAAATCCTGCAGTGCCAGACGTGTCCCCCTGCTTAAGCCAGTACATGTCCAGGCCCGTCTGAAGTTTGCTAGAGAGCATTTGGATGATCCAGAAGAGGATTGGGAGAATGTCATATGGTCAGATGAAACCAAAATAGAACTTTTTGTTAAAAACTCAACTTGTCGTGTTTGGAGGAGAAAGAACACCATACCGACTGTGAAGCATTGGGGTGAAACCATCATACTTTGGGGCTGTTTTTCTACAAAGGGACCAGGACGACTGATCCGTGTAAAGGAAAGAATGAATGGGGCCATGTATCGTGAGATTTTGAGTGAAAACCTCCTTCCATCAGCAAGGGCATTGAAGATGAAACGTGGCTGGGTCTTTCAGCATGACAATGATCCCAAACACACCGCCCGGGCAACGAAGGAGTGGCTTCATAAGAAGCATTTCAAGGTCCTGGAGTAGCCTAGCCAGTCTCCAGATCTCTACCCCATAGAAAATCTTTGGAGGGAGTTGAAAGTCCGTGTTGCCCAGCGACAGCCCCAAAACATCACTGCTCTAGAGGAGATCTGCATGGAGGAATGGGCCAAAATACCAGCAACAGTGTGTGAAAACCTTGTGAAGACTTACAGAAAACGTTTGACCTCTGTCATTGCCAACAAAGGGTATATAACAAAGTATTGAGATGAACTTTTGTTATTGACCGGATACTTATTTTACCGAAGAATTTACTAATTAATTCATTAAAAATCCTTCAATGTGATTTTCTGGATTTTTTTTTTTCTCATTTTGTCTCTGATAGTTGAGGTATACCTATGATGAAAATTGGAGACCTCTCTCATCTTTTAAGTGGGAGAACTTGCACAATTGGTGGCTGACTAAATACTTTTTTGCCCCACTGTACATGCAATAAAGTGTAGAATAAGAATGAGTAATACTAGTCAGCAGTTTAAATATATTAGCGAGCAGCAGATAATGTGGAGAACCATATAGTGCAGTCGGTAATGCAAGAAGAAAACAGTGATGATTGACATGAGTCTGGTTGAGCTGCTGTACATAGTGCACAAGAGTCAATAAGTCACTTAGTGTTCAGCAGTCTGATGGCAGAGGGGAAGAAGCTGTTCATGTGACGGGAGGTTTTAGTCTGAATGGACCGAAGTCTTCTACCTGAGGGGAGAGGGGCAAACAGTACGTGACCAGGGTGTGAAGGATCGGCTATGATCCGGCCAGCACGCCTCCGGGTCCTGGAGATGTACAGATCCTGGAGAGATGGGAGCTTGCAGCCGATCATCTTCTCAGCAGTGCGCACAACGTGCTGCAGCCTTAGTCTGTCCCTGGCAGTGGCTCCTGCGTACCACACGGTTATGGAGGTGGTGAGGATGGACTCGATGATGGCTGTGTAGAACTGCACTAACATCTTGGTGGGTAGCTTGAGCTTCCTCAGCTGCCGCAGGAAGAACATCCTCTGCTGGGCCTTTTTGATGAGGGAGCTGATGGTCGGCTCCCACTTGAGGTCCCTGGTGATGGTGGTGCCTAGGAAGCGGAAGGAATCAGCAGTGGTGATGGGAGAGCCTGTGAGGGTGGGGGGGGGGGGGCAGAGGGGTTGTGACTTTCCTGAAGTCCACAATCATCTCCACTGTCTTCAGAGCGTTCAGCTGCAGGTTGTTGTTGTTGCACCAGGACGCCAGCTGGGCCACCTCTCTCCTGTAGGCGGACTCGTCGCCGTTGGAGATGAGCCCGATGAGGGTGGTGTCGTCCGCAAACTTGATCAGCTTGACAGACTGGTGGCTGGAGGTGCAGGAGTTGGTATAAAAGGAGAAGAGTAGGGGGGAAAGTACACAGCCCTGGGGTGATCCGGTGCTGATGCTAACAGAGTCTGAGACAGTCTTTCCCAGCCACACATGCTGCCTCCGGTCCGTCAGGAAGTCGGTGATCCACCTGCAGAGGGAGTCAGGCACGTTGAGCAGGGACAGCTTGTCCCGGTATCTCAGGGTTGATCCAGGGTTTGTTGTTCGAGCAACACCGTATGGTCTTGGTGGGTACGGTGTTGTCCACACAGAAGCTGATGTAGTCCCTGATGGTGTGAGTGAGGCCACTGATGTCCTCACCATGTGGATCGCAATGCTGCTCCCAGGCAGTGGTTTCAAAACAGTCCTTTAGAGCGTCCATTGCCTCCTCAGACCATAACTTCACTGTGCGCATGACCGGAAGTTGTCTGTGTACTAGGGATTTGTACACTGGCAGGAGATGAACCAAGTTGTGATCCAATCTCCCGAGTGGGGGGAGTGGTGATGAGGTGTACACCTCCTTCGTGTTTGCATAGAATAAGTCCAGTGTTTTATTGTCTCTAGTGTGGCATGTGACATACTGGGTGAACGTGGGTAGAATGGGGGACAGTGAAATATGGTTGAAATCGCCTGAGATGAGGAGAAGAGCATCTGGGTGTTCTGTCTGCAGCCTGCCAGTTACTGCGTGGATGACGTTACGCACTGTCCCAGTGTTCGCCGTCGGATTTGCATCAATAACAATGCAGATCACGTGTGAGTATTCCCTCGGGAGATATGTAGGCCGCATGCTAACAGCTAGCAACTCCATGTCTTTGTTGCAGTGTTGTTGTTGAACCGTGATATGTCCCGGTCGGCACCAGTTGTTATTGGCATACATTATCACTCCTCCGCCCCTTGCTTTCCCACTGTCTGGTGTTCGGTCTGCCCGTATTGCGTGGAACCCCTCCAGTTCAGTGTTAGCATCTGTTGCTAGTTCTGTTAGCGACGTCTCCATAAATAGCATCAAGCTACTCTCTCTGTACATGCTCTTGTAGCGGGAGATAACCGCTAGCTCATCTGTTTTACTGAGTAGTGATGTACATTCCCCATAATGACAGATGGGAGGGCAGGTCTGTATCTTATATTCCTCGCCCGCCGTCTTACTCCAGCTCGACATCCACGCCGTTTCCGTCATATTTCTCCCGGTATGTTGAGGTTTTACGTTAGCATCGTGGGCCGGTTAAGTGTTAACAGCTGGTCTCTATTGTACTGCCTCCTGCAAGAAACGGTTTCTCCGTCCGCTGGCTCAGGAGACATTTGGGCGATCAACGTGTCTGTGATGGATAAAGGTGTCGCCGAATCAGAAAGATTAGCAAGAGAGCCAGATAGTAAATAGAAATAGGAAGAAATTGATCTGCTGTTGCAAAAAGGCAGCCTACTCGTGTGGCACCAGAAGTGAAAAACTTTATAACTTTAATTTGTTTTTTTTAAGTCTACAAAGAATGTAGATACTTAAGTTTATATTTGTGCAGGTTTAAAATTAATGCTACTTAGCTTGTGCATCAGTTGCATTCAGTTCTTATTGAATTTGTTCATTACATTGTTACTGTATAGGTAACTATACACTGACTGCATACAGTCAGGTAGCACTACAATTTAAATGGATGTTCAAAGTATTTGTGATAGAATTTACTTTTCATTTTAAATGAATAGCCTGTATTTCTAAAATGCTGGAGGGCGACCAAACCTACACACTGTGGAAAAACTGTTACGAATTGTGATGTGCTGAAAAGGAACATTTTGAAATTTATTTCACTTGTGTGCAATTTCAGTTTTGAAACTCAAACGTTTTCAAGAAATTAAGAAGCAGTTACTAACCTAAGCCTACTTTCTTCATTTAATAGTATTTTATTGCAAGTCAATTAATGTAATTTTTAAAAAAAATATAACCCCCAAAACGTCAACACACTGTACTCTGCTTTCAAACTTACCTCAGCATTTTTTGCAGTGCAGTGGACTTTTTTCCCTGAGATTAATGGGTTTTTGTACTGAATTGTGAGCCAAATGTGAATCGAAAATCATTTTTGAATCGAAAATCGATTCTAAATCAAATCATGACCCCAAAAATCAGAATCGAATCAAATCGTGTGACTTCTAAAGATTCACAGCCTTAGTATGCATATCTCTGAGGACCTCTCTTGGTCCAGCATCACCACATCACTGGCCAAGAAGGCTCAAACTCGCCTCTATTTCCTCCGTAAATGGAGGAAAGCACGAGTCCCACCCCCCATCATGTGCTCATTCTACCGGGGCACTATTGAGAGTATGCTCACTGGCTGGGTCACTCTGGTACAGAAGCTGCACCGCCTCCTGCCGAAAGACTACAATGCATCGTGAATGCAACCAGCAAGATCATCGTGTCCCTCTGCTCTCCCTCACAGACCTCTACCACACCTGCCTCACCTGCAGAGCTATCAACATTGCAGGCGACACCTCCTACCTCTCACACTCCCTCTTCAGCCTCCTGCCCTCAGGGAGAAGGTACCAGAGCCTCCAGGCCCACTCCACAAGACTGCTATACAGCTTCATTTACCAGGCTGTCAGGACTCTGAACTCTGCCCACTTTCTCGCCCCCCCGCCCCTGGGCTGTAGCACGCTCATTTACACAAAAACTCTACCTCAGCTGTTTGCACAGAAAAGCTCCAACAGTATCACATCTGCTACTGTATGTCTTTGCACTTTACTACAGCCATTTGCACTACTGTCACATCTGCTGCTGTTTGATATTGCACTACTGCTCTTGTACATTTCAGACTGTCACTATATGTTCCTCCTCTACCGCATTGAATTTGCACTACTGCTACTATTATTGCACATAAGGTTGTTGTTGTTTTCATCTTTATTCCTTTTTTATGTCTTACTGCTAAGAGAGAGAGAAATAATATTTCAATTCTCCTGCATGTCCTGCACATAGAGTATTGACAATAAAAAATCTTTCAGTCTTTTGACGATAACAATATATATCCTGATATACATTTTCTGTAAATTTTATAGTTTATATATGGTAACCAATTAAAGGGACCATCTCTTTTTCTACATTTATATTCCATACTGAAAAAACCAATTGTACAAATTCATGTCATTAATTTTATGCATCTTTTTCCCCTCTTCATTTTGCAGTGTTATAAAATAGTTTGTTAATGTGCATTTGAGATGACTTCAACTTTATTCATTATCACTACTTGACTAATTAAAAATTATTAGAAATCACATTAAGTTACATTAAGAGCCAGTTTGTTCCTCTGACACATTTTAATTATTTATTTATTTAGTGTGTATGCAGCCACTGTCAGGCACTTTTGCAGCCTTAATAATATTTTTTCAGACAAAATTAAGAAACTTGGCTGTAATTTAAACCAGCACGATGGTCTGATACAGTATAATGTGTCCTATTAGCGACAAGTTAGCATCGTCATTTAGCATTTGCTGTTTTATAATTGGAGAGAGATGGTGTTAACATTACTTACCTCCAATTAAAACAAGATTAGAGGACTATCGTCTCCGACGCACCACGATGGAAAAAAGTCCCACATCCCTGGCAAGCAGAAGTAGCAGCTATATGATCAAAACACTGGCTTGCAGTTAGCTGCTATGCTAACCACTGGAACCCACACACCTGGCGCACTGTGGGGGAGAGGTGGGGTGGGGACAAGTAGAAATGGGGTATGTGTATTTTAAATCCCGATATAAACAACACAGTTTTATATGAAACAGACGTTTTTCATCACGTTACTGATTTATATCGTCATATCGCACAGGCCTAGCCTCCACCGATCCAGTGTGGAAGTCTCAGTCATCAGAATCTGCATGTTTGACTTGGCAAAGGTTTTATGCCAGATGCCCTTTCTGGCACAACCCTCCATAATTCTTTGGGCTTAGGACTGGCACTAGGAGTCCTCTGGCTTGTGCACCCTCTGTGGCTGGATTGAGGTTGGCATATTGTCCATCCATCCATTTTCTACCACTTTTCTGGAGGTGCAGAAGCAGCAGTTTAAGCAAAGAAACCCAGACTTCCCTCTCCCCAGCCACCTGCTCCAGATGACCTGGGAATGCCAAAGCATTTTCAGGCCAGCTAGGAGATGTAGTCTCTGCAGCGTGTTCTGGGTCTGTCCCAGGTTCTCCTCCCAGTGGGACATACCTGAAGCACCTCAAGTGGGAGGCTTCCAGGAGGCATCCTGATCAGATGCTCAAACCACCTCAACTGGCTTCTTTCGATGTGGAGGAGTAGCGGTTCTACTCTGAGCCTCTCCTGAATGACTGAGCTCCTCTCCCTATCTCTAAGGCTGAGTCCAGCAATCCTACAGAGAAAGCTCATTTCAGCCGCTTTTATCCGCAATCTCATTCTTTCAGTCATTACACAAAGTTCACGACCATAGGTGAGGGTAGGAACGTAGATTGACCAGTAAATCAAAAGATTTGCCTTATAACACCGCTCCCTCTTTACCACGACAGACCAGTACAATGTCCGCATCACTGCAGAAGCTGCTCCGACCCCTCTGTCAATTTCCCACTCTACTCTCCCTTCACTTGTGAATGAGATCCCGAAATGCTTAAACTCCTCCACTTGTGGCAGGAGCTTGCACCCAACCTGGAGAGGGCAATCCAGCCTTTTCAGGCTGAGGACCATGAACACAGACTTAGAGGTGCTGATTCTCATCCCAGCCACTTGATGCTTTGTAACAAACCGTCCCAGTATGACCTGTAGGTCATTGGTCTATGAAGCCAGCAGGACAACATCAACTGCAAATAACAGAGATGAGATCCTGTGGTCACCAAACATGACACCTACCGTTCCTTGGCTGCACCTAGAAATCCTGTCCATAAAAATTATGAACAGGCTCTGTGACAAAAGGCAGCCCTGGCGGAGTCCAACTCTCACTGTAAACAAGTCTGACTGAGTGTTGGCAATATGAACCAAGCTCTCACAATGGTCATATAGAGACCAGATAGCTCATAGCAACAAGCTTGATATTCCATTCTCCCGAAGTACCTCACACACACACACACAAAAAAAACACAAGGAACACAGTCAAATACCTTCTCCAAGTCCACAAAACACTTATAGACTGGTTGGGCAAACTCCCACAAATCCTCGAGGATTCTCGAGGCCCCTTTGAGCACATTGGACCAACCTCTTCGAGTCGGTCCATTGTGCCACAGCCAGGATGAAAACCAATTGCTCCTCCTGAATCCGAGGTTCGACCAACGGCCAGTCTCTCCTTTCCAGCACTCTGGCATAGACCTTCCCAGGGAGGCTGAGGAGTGTGATCCCCTAAAGTTGGAACACACTCTCCGCTCCTCCTTCTTAAAGAGAGAAAGCACCACCCCAGTTTGCCATGCCAAAGGTACTGTCCCCAACTTCCATGCAATGTTGCAGAGGCGTGTCAGCCATGACAGCCCTTCAACATCCAGAGCCTTGAGGTACTCTCGTCCACCCCGGGGCCCGGCCACTGAAGAGTTATTTAACCACTTCACCGTCCTCAGCCCCAGTAATGGACAAGTGAGCCTGCTTGTCCTCAAGCACTGCTTCTTCTGTGGGATGCATGCCAGTCGGATTGAGGAGATCCTCTAAGAATTCCTTCCACCGCCCGACGATATCTCCAGTTGAAGTCAGCAGTGCCCCATCCACACCATACACAGTGTGGACTGGGAGCTGCTTTCCCCCTTCTGAGTCGCCGGATAGTTTGCTGGACTCTATTTGAGGCCGACTGAAAGTCTTGTTCCATGGCCTCACAGAACTCCTCCCACACCCAAGATTTTGCCTCAGCAACCACCCGATCTGCACTCCACTTTGTCTGTCAATACACCTCAGCTGCTTCAGGAGTCCCACAAGCCAACCAAGCTTGATAGAATTCCTTCTTCAGCTTGATGGCCCCCCTCACCACTGGTGTCCACCACTTCGTTCAGGGGTTGCCACCATTAGATGCACCAACGAACTTATGACCATTAGCTCTGGGCAATCACTTCATCAGTGGAGTTGGAGAACATGGCCCTTCTCAGACCCAAATTTATGGAACTCCCTAGCCCTCATTTTAAGATCTGCACCCTCACTTGTTCATTTTAAGAAGCCATTAAAAACCCATCTTTTTACTTTGACATTTTATTAATCCTATGCTGGTTGTACATTGTTCTCGGGTCTTTTATTGTTTACTGTTCTTTTTATTGTCTTTTATTTATTTACTGTTTGAGTTTATAGAAAGCACTTTGTGACCCTGTCTGTGAAAAGTGCTCTACAAATAAACTTATTATTATTTCTCCAGACTCCCTCAGAATGTGGTCGAAGTTCTTCCATAAGTGGGAGTTGAAAACCTCTTGGACAGGGGCCTCAGCCAGACATTCCCAGCACACCCTCACTATACGTTTGGGTCTACCAGGTCTGAATGGCACCCTCCCCTGCCATTGGCTCCAACTCACCACCAGGTGGTGATCAGTTGACAGCTCTGCTCCTCTCTTTATCCGAGTGTCCAAGATATACGATCGCAGGTCTGATGACACAATAACAAAATTGATTATTGACCTGCGACTTAGGGTCTCCTGGTGCCAGGTGCACATATGGACACCCTTATGCTTGAACATGGTGTTCATTATGGACAAACTGTGGTTAGCTCAGAAGTCCAATAACTGAACACCACTTGGGTTCAAATCGGGCAGGCCGTTCCTCCCAATCACACTCCTCCAGGTTTTATTGTCATTGCCCATGTGCACATTGAAGTCCTTCTGTAGGACAATGGAGTCTCCAAGAGGAGCACTCTCCAGCACCCCAGTCAAGAGTCTCCAGAAAGAGTGAGTACTCTGAACCAACATCTGGTGCATGGGCACAAATGATTGTCAGGATCCGTTTCCCAACCTGAAGGTGCAAGGAAACAACCCTTTCATCCATCGGGGCAAACTCCAATGTAAAGGCAACAAAGTGGGAGGATACAAGCAATACCCACCCCTGCTCACCGCCTGTCACCCAGGGTGACTCCAGAGTAGGCCAAGCTCCAGCCCCTCTCCAGGAGATTGGTTCCAGAAGCAGAGCTGTGCATTAAGGTAAGCCCAACTGTATCTCTCAACCTTATGCACCATCTCAGGCTCCTTCCCCACCAGAGAGGTGACATTCCATGTCTCAAAAGCTAGTTTAGGAAGCCAGAGATCAAACTGCCAAGGTCTCTGCCTTCGACCGCCAGCTGATCCACATAGCACCGAACCCTCATGATCCCTCTTGCAGGTGGTGAGCCCACTGCAGGGTGGACCCATGTAACTCCTTTGGGCTGAGCTCCGCCAGGTCCCATGGCCAGAAACCTTGCCACTAGATGCTCACCATCAAGCCCCTCTC
This sequence comes from Pholidichthys leucotaenia, assembly GCA_020510985.1. Classification (NCBI taxonomy): domain Eukaryota; kingdom Metazoa; phylum Chordata; class Actinopteri; order Cichliformes; family Pholidichthyidae; genus Pholidichthys; species Pholidichthys leucotaenia. The sequence goes on from JAJAQF010000046.1 coordinate 426,551, forward strand.
CCCAGGCCTGGCTCCGGGGCAGGACTCCAGTAACCCCATATTGGGTGGGGTACACTGAATCCTTGCTTTAACATTCATCATGACAGTCTGTTTGCATTTCTCTTAGTCTGGCCTTTCATCCAGGACCAGTTTATCTTGGGTGACCCTACAAGGGGCAAATTGCTTCCGACAGCATAGCTCCTGGGATCGCTAGGGAGCACAAACCCCCCACCATGATAAGGTGATGATCCATGAGGGGGGTTGGCATGTTGTGTAAAACGTAAATAAAAATACAATACAGTGATTTAGAAATCTTTTTTCAACCTATATTCATCTGAATACTCTAAAAAAATAAGGGGCAAGAAAAGACTGAGAAAGCTGAGGAATCCTCAAAAACACCTTTGTGGAACATTTCACCGGTGACCAGGTTAATTGGAATCAGGTGAGTGTCATGATTTAGTATAAAAGCAGCAAACATCACAGAGATCATGACAGTCCCCTCCTGAGCACATCTGCATGTCAATACAATACTGCCTCACAACCCCGCCTACTCAAGCAATAATTTAATTTATTTTTTAATTTTTATACACCCGTTCAAGCCAGTTGAATAAGTCACTTCAAACTTGATCAGAACATGAATAAAATTTGGTCACTGACTTATTTTAGATATCATCATCTCAATTCCACTGGCTTCTTTAAAATTTTATGTCCTTCGCCATGAAACAGGAAGTCGCTGGTGCTCACAAATACATTGTCAGATCTGATCCAGATTTCTCAGAGTTGACAACAGTGCAGACATGAATACGCCTGTATGTCACTATTGAATCATAGTCAGTGTGCCACCTACTTGCTGTGGGAAGTGAGTCTGATGGCAGAAGTATTGTCCAAATTACCATTAATATCAAATGATGTGTTGGACATATTTTCATAAATTTTTGTTTTGTTTTGTTTTTTTCATTTATGATGCCGCCTAGTTTAGAGAGGATGCAATCTGTATGTCCTTTGCACAGTTTCCAACAGAGGCTAGACAGAAATACACTAATGTGTGGGTGGTGTATGGCCTTGACCATGACACAGGCTGATGCAGTGCCAAGGTGCAAGTGCCTTCAGTGCTGCTTGGATCTTTAACTTAAAAAAAAAAATCTCTTCCCTCTCCAGACTTCCCTCATCACTGTGTCTGTAAGGAGGGGGAGATTCTGTCTGACCAGCAGCTCTGGAACCAGGAGAGGAACTCCAGTCTGGACCAGGAGGGACTACATCCCGCAGAGATGAAAGAGGAAGATAATGAAGGCTGCAGCAGCTGGAAAACAGAGAAGCTTCTACTGATTAAAGAGACTGAGACTTTGGTGATGATGGACCCAAATAAAAAGCATGACCAAAGTGACTCTGAAAAAAACAAAACATCATTCTCTTACAGCACTCCTTTATCCCAGAACACTGATCAGAAAAGAAACAGTAATGTAAATTTGGAGTCTACTGCAATCCACAAAGTGGTTAGGCTTTTTGCATGCAGCAAAAAGGGAGAAAAATACAAACCGAGTTATTTGTCAGCCCATTTCAAAAATTGCACCACTGAGAAATGTTATTCCTGCAACACTTGTGAGAAAAAGTTTAATCATCTATCACACCTGAAAAAACACATGAGCACTCACACTGGTGAGAAGCCATATTCTTGTGAAATCTGTGGAAAAAGCTTCAGTCACAAGGGTTATGTGTTGGAACACATGAGAATCCACACAGGTGAGAAGCCATTTTCTTGTGAAGTATGTGGGAAAAGTTTCCGATACCGTAGTCATTTTTCATTTCATATGAAAATGCACACAAATACAAAACTGTTTTCTTGTGACAGCTGTGGAAAAAGCTTCATTGAAAGGTGCAAATTGTCATCACACATGAGAACTCACACAGGTGAGAAGCCATTTTCGTGTGAAACTTGTGGAAAAAGTTTTAGAAACATTCGTTATTTGGCTTGTCACATGAAAATCCACATGGATAAGAAACCATTTTCTTGTGAAACTTGTGGCAAAAGCTTCACCGAAAGACGCAATTTGTCTGCCCATACGAGAATTCACACAGGTGAGAAGCCTTATTCGTGTGCAAGTTGTGGAAAAAGTTTCAGACACATTACTCATTTGTCTCGTCATATAAAAAGACACACGGGAAAGAAATCTTTTTCTTGTGAAACCTGTGGGAAAAGCTTCGTCAACAGGCACAATTTGTCTAACCATATGAGAATTCACACAGGTGAAAAGACTTATTGTTGTGAAACTTGTGGAAAACACTTTCGTCAGAAAGTTCAACTATTGGAACATGTGTTAAGTCACAAAGGTGAGAAGCCATTTTCTTGTAAAACATGTGGGAAAAGTTTTGGACGTAGATGTAATTTGTTACATCACATGAAAAAGCACACAGGTGAGAAGCCATTTTCTTGTGAAACCTGTGGGAAAAGCTTTTATGAAAGGTGTATTTTGTCTGAACACATAAGAACTCATACAGGTGAGAAGCCATTTTCTTGTGACACCTGTAGGAAAACCTTCAGTCGAAGGGGTGATCTGTTAAATCACATGAGAACTCACACAGGCGAGAAGGCTTATTCTTGTGAAACCTGTGGAAAAAGTTTCCAACATAGAAATAGTGTGTTAATTCACAAGAAAAAACACACCGGTGAGAAGCCATTTTCTTGTGAAACCTGTGGGAAAAGCTTCATTGAAAAGTGCAGTTTGTCTGTACACATGAGAACTCACACAGGTGAGAAGGCTTATTGTTGTGAAACCTGTGGAAAAAGTTTCCGACATAGAAATAGTTTTTCGGTTCACATGAAGAAGCACACAGGTGAGAAACCATTTTCTTGTGAAAAGTGTGGGAAAAGCTTCTATCAAAGATACATTTTGTCTGAACACATGAAAATTCACACAGGTGAGAAGCCATTTTCTTGTGACACCTGTAGGAAAACCTTCAGTCGAAGGCGGGATTTGTTATATCACATGAGAACTCACACAGGTGTGAAGGCTTATTCTTGTGAAACATGTGGAAAAGGTTTCAGAAGTGTTAGTCATTTAGCTTATCATATGAAAGTTCACACAGGTGAGAAACCATATTCTTGTGAAACCTGTGGAAAATGTTTTCGAAGCCTTAGTCAGTTGTCTTATCATATGAAACGCCACACAGGTGAGAAGCTATTTTCTTGTGAAACCTGTGGGAAAAGCTTCATTGAAAGGCGCATCTTGTCTTTACATATGAGAATTCACACAGGTGAGAAACCATTTTCTTGTGAAACCTGTGGGAAAAAATTCACAAGAGCTAGTCATTTGTCCTGTCATATGAAAATTCATACAGGCGATAAACCATTTTTGTGTGAAACCTGTGGGAAAAGCTTTATTGAGAGGTCCAGTTTGTCTGTACATATGAGAATTCACACAGGGGAAAAGCCATTTTGTTGTGAACCCTGTGGAAAAAGTTTCCGACATAGAAATAGTTTGTCAATTCACATGAAAAAGCACACAGGTGAGAAGCTTCAGTCAACGGGGTGATTTGTAAAACCATATGAGAACTCACATAGGGTAGAAGTGATTTCCTAATTAAAAAAAAAAAAACTTTAAAAATTTATTCAGCCTAGTAGACAAAAAATGAAGTATATATTGTATACAACTGCCTGCTCCCAAGTCTCTTCCAAAGTGGACACGCATCTCAGCACACCAGAGTGTAGGTGTAGCATAACCAATGCTTCAGACTAGCCCACAGGCTCAGTACCTCTGAACAAATCATGTGAATGCCTCACCTGCCCTAGTAAATTCAATTTAATTTAAAAAAAAAACAAAAAACTATCAGCCCAAAGCAACTTTTCTCGTCAGAGACATAAAATGCAGGTTGCCAGAAGTACAAAGTCCAGGATTTGTCATCTCAGGAATTGACAGCAAATTTTGGTGGTCCTTGACTTTTTAGAATGCTGTGTAGCCAATGAAGATATTCATGGTGAAACCGGCGATGCAACTAAAGAAATTATTTGCTTTGTCTTCTCAGATTTTTTTTTTCAATATAATCTCCTTCCTTGTACTATAAAAACTTTTTGTTTAATTGGAGTTCTTTTCGATCTCTGAAAGAAATCCATTGTATTGTCTTCTGATGTATGCTATGAAATAAAGCTTAATCAGTGGCTTGTTTTCATGTTTTTGTTCTTTCTCTCATATGATGGGGAATGGCACGTTCACAAGAGGGATGAATTTGGGGTCATTTTGCTAACGAGGAATAGCATCCCCCCTCAAATCACTTCCAGAATATGCACATTAATGAGTAATAAGGAATTATTATTATTATTATTATTATTATTATTATTATATTGATATTATTATTACTGTTATTATTATTATTATCATCATCATCAAAATGCTGTATATTGAAAAAGATATAAACGGAACAATTGTAAGCCTGTTCTGGAGGTTTTATCATGTGACACCAGGAGGAAGTTCTTAGCTCTGTTAGCATTAGTTTTTCTAACATAATGGATGGATTGGCTGAAGAACAAATGGCTATTCTTCTTTTTTTGGCTGCTCCCTTTAGGGGTCTCCACAGCGGCTCCTCTGCCTTCATCTCTCCCTATCCCTTCATCTTCTTCTGTAACACCAACCCTCTCCCATGTCTTCCTTCACTACATCCATGAATCTTCTCTGAGGTCTTCCTCTTTTCCTCCTGCCTGGCAGCTCCATCTTCAACATCCTTTGTCAATCAATCAATCAAAGCTTTATTTTAGTGGTGTTGTCCTGTTAATCACTTGTCAACAGTTCACCCCCATTAACAGCAACAAATTTTGTGATCGTGGTTAACGGCAGAAAGTGCGAACAGAATTTTTTTAGGCCTAGCGGCACTCCATACAGTATACATTTATTCTGCAGCCATCGACACTGGCCGCATCATACAGACATTGTGAAGTCAAATAAGCTGGATTACAGCCATGGAAATCCCCTAAATGCTGTCATGTTTAAGTTTACAACGTTATCTGTTGGAGCTTTCACCTGGATAATTGTCACAGCCTTCTCCAAAACTTTGCCTGGATGTCGGTTGTTCTTCTTTGGAAGCAGGCTAGCCAGCTAGCAGCTACATGTAACAGCTATGTGCTTTGTAGTTCACTGACACAGCAGCTGGCACAGATAGGTATTCTGCCTGTTTCCTCCTCATAGTTTTGGGTCGAGCTGTTGACAGTCTAAAATTCTCAAGCTGTGTTTGTAATGTTCATTTACTCCCACCCCCTGTTTTTGCGGAATGGTGGGTACGTCATGGGTGATATACAGTAGTTGTCTGTTTATGTTTACAATTTTTCTGCCAAAAGGGAAATTGTGTCTGTTGTCAACACACAAGGTCCATTGTTTTGTGTTGATCTGCTTAAAAGTTGTGGATGTTTGCTATGGAAGAAAGAGCAAGCTCCATTTGTTGCTGCTGGCTGGTTGGATGCTGAGCTGTATTGCAGTGATGTTACTGAGCCGCACTCTATTGTTTGCACATGCAGTTGAGAATTTTCTGGAGAATATTCAAGATAGTTTTTGTCATTTTGGATACAAGTATGGTGAGAGCTTTAATAAACCTGCAGGTAAAGAAAGAAAGCACATTTGTATCAGAAACTTGCATATCAGTATGAGAAACTTGAAAAATTACCAACTTAAGGTACACTACCTGTAAGGAAAACCACACGATAAACACATTGTTAATCACAATTAACTCAACATTCCAAAAGATTAATCACAATCAAAAATTTTAATTATCTGACACCACTACTTTATTTGTATAGCACTTTTCATACAAAAAGGTAGAACGCAAATTGCTTAACACATTGAAATAAAACACAACACCCCCACACAAACATGCACATACATGCACATACACACACAAAGAAACTTTCATCTGTGAAAAACTTAATGTCCAAACCATGGATACATGTCCAAACCATCTCAGCTTTGCCTGTCTGACTTTGTCTCCAAACTGCTTAACCTGAGCTGTCCCTCTAATATACTCATTTCTAATCCTGTCCCTCCTAGTCACTCCCAATGAGAATCTTTGCATCTTCAACTCTGCCACCACCAGTTCCACCTCCTGTCTTTTTGTCAGCACCACTGTCTCCAAACCATACATCATAGCAGGTCTCACTATCATCTTGTAAATCTTCCCTTTCACTCTAGCTGCTATCCTTCTGTCACAAATCACCCCTGACACTCATCTCCATCCACTCCACCCTGCCTACACTCTCTTTTTCACCTCTCTTGTGCATTTCCCATTGCTTTGAATGACTGACCTCAGGTATTTAACCTCATCTACCTTCACTCCCTCTACTCCTTCCATCTTCACCGTTACACCTGCCTCCCTCACATTTACACTCATGTAGTCTGTCTTGCTTCAAATGACTTTCATTCCTCTTCTCTCCAGAGCATACCTCCACCTTTCCAGGTTCTCTTCCACCTGTTCCCTACTCTCACTACAGCTCACAATATCGTCTCCAAACATCATGGTACATGGAGAACCCTGCCTGATCCAGCCTGTCCATCACCATGGAAACAAGAAGGGGCTCAGTGCTGATTCCTGATGTAATCCCACCCCCACCTTGAATCCATATTTCAGTTGTACAGCATACCTCACAACCATTTCGCTTTCCTCATAAATGGCATGCACCACCTTCACATACTTCTCTGCCACTCCTAACTTTCTCATACAGTACCACACTTCCTGTCTTGGCACCCTATCATCTGCTTTCTCTAGATTCACAAAGACACAGTGCAACTCCTTCTGATCTTCTCTATATTTCTCTAGCAACACTCTTAAAGCAAACATTGCATCTGTAGTGTTCTTTCTTGGCATGAAGCCATACTGCTGCTCATTGATTGTTACCTCTCCTCTTAACCTGGCTTCAACAACTCTTTCCCATATCTTCATAGTGTGGCTGATCAACTTTATACCTCTGTAGTTACTACAGCTCTGAGCATCACCCTTGTTCTTGAAAATTGGTACCAGAACACTTCTTCTCCACTCCTCAGGCATCCTCTCACTCTTCAAGATTGTGTTAAACAATCTTGTCAAAAGGCCTACTGCCATCTCTCCTAAACATCTCCATACCTCCACTGGTATGTCATCTGGGCCAACTGCCTTTCCATTCTTCATCCTCTTTGAAGCTGCCCTCACTTCCGCCTTGCTAATCTTCTTCATAAGTTTGCAAATTTTTCAACTTTTTCTAAACAATTTTCAACTTTTTTTTTCTCATGATTATTTAAAAAATAAATTTCCCATAATAAGGTCATTTATAACTGTCTTATAAATTTGTAATTTTTTTCTTGTAAATTTTGATTTGCTTTTGCGGAATTGCAACTGTTTTGTTATGAATTTGCAATTTTTTTCTCACAAATTTGCAACTTTTTTCCCTCATAAATTTTTATTTTTTTTCCTATAAATTTTCAGTTTTTTTCATGCAAATTTGCAATGTTTGACTGGTTCGTTTTATTCTATGTAATAAATTTGTGACTTTTTTCCATCCATCAATCTTCTACTGCTTAATCCTTTTCAGGTCACAGGGGGCTGGAGCCTATCTCAGTATCTTTGGGCGAGAGGCAGGGTCCACTCTGGACAGGTCGCCAGTCCATTGCAGGGCCAACACAGAGAGACAGGCAACCATTCACTCTCACATTCATACCTAAGGACAATTTAGAATCCCGAGTTGATGCCAGTTAACCTAACCTGCATGCCTTTGGCCTGTGGGAGGAAACCAGAGCACCTGGAGAAAACCCACGCAGACATGTGGAGAACATGCAAACTCCACACAGAAGGGTCACCGATGGTCGGGGTGGGATCAAACCCATGATGGTCAAGGGTGGAATCGATCCCATGACCTTCTTGCTGTGCTGCTACAGTGCTACCCACTGCACCACCGAGCTGTGACATTTTAAAATTTCTTTTTAAATTGTTATGATTTACAGTAGGGAAAATAATTATTTGATCCCTTGCTGAATTTGTAAGTTTAATCCCTTACAAAGAAATGAACAGTCCATATTTTTATGATAGTTTTATTTTAACAGATAGAGACATCATATCAACAAAAAAATTCAGAAAAAACCATCATATAAGGGATAGATAGATAGATAGATAGATAGATAGATAGATAGATAGATAGATAGATAGATAGATAGATAGATACTTTATTTCGAACAAAAAAGTAAAACTAAAAAAACAAATGACAAATGCAATAAAGTAACAGTATAAAGTGTTCGAAAGGGAGAAGGAAGAAGTGAACACTTATTAATTCCATCTCCTCTTTTCCATAAATACACCCATGTGAATTATATACAAATTACCACATTTAAGACCCCAAGTAAACAATTAACTGTATTTTGTACATATCAACATTAACACCCATCCATCCCAACAGACATACAGTCCATACATCAAAACCAGCCTCAAACAACACAGATATACACAGTGCTGTCCCACCCACCATTCCATAGTGTCCCATAGTGTCCCAGAGTGAGCATAGTGAATCGTACATATAAATACTACCCTTCTAACATATATTCTTTCAGCAAATAATGTTTATACCCCTTTTTGAATTGATTTCTGTTTGTACATAGTTTCAGTTCCGGCTCCAGACTGTTCCACAAATCCACCCCACAGACAGATATGTACATACTTTTCTTGGTTGTTCGTATCTTGGGTTTTGTAAAGTTTAAGTCTCCTCTCAAATTATAATCATTGTCTCTTTTTTTAAAATATTTTTTGTATATTAGTTGGGAGTTGATTATTAATTGCCCTGTACATAACTTGCGCTGTCTTAAATTTAACTAAATCAATGAACTTTATGACATGTGACTTTAAAAACAACAAATTGGTATGGTCTCTATATCCTACATTATTTATTATCCTTATAGTTCTTTTTTGTAATGTGCATATTGACTGTAGGTTGGTCTTGTAGGTGTTTCCCCAGACTTCTACACAGTAGAAGTCCAAAAGGCGTGAGGACTGAAACTCTGTCTGGGGGTGGGGTGTAGAGATTTGGGTGAGTCATCTCAGGTATCAGTCAAGATGCAGAGGGTAAACAAAGGAGGACAATAGTCAGGGAGATCATGGGGAGTTGGGAGGAAGAAGGAGTTGGGGGGTTTAAGGGTAAATGTATTGTGATGTTGAATGTCATGCAATGTGATGTGAAATGTCATGCAGATATGAGATGAGCGGTTGGGATAAAAGGAGAAACCGTGCTTGGTTGTATTATGGCGGCACATGGGGAAAGCATAAAGTGTAACATCTTAGATAAGAACAAAGAGCAGAGGTTCCCTGGTGAGATAACAGGGAGGTGTGAAGGATGAATGCAGTGTGATCTTTTGTGTATCAGAAACTTCTAGAAGGATGGTAAAGGATTAGGGAAGTGAATGCAATGTGACCTTTTGTGTGTTAGAAGCTTCTGGAGGAATGCCATAGTATTTAAGAGAAGAGTCTTTGCTGAGATGTCATTCTTACTATGCTTCTGTGTGAGATATGTAATAAACTGTCTGAGTCAAATCCGCCTCGTCATTTACACACTCCACACTGGTGATCCAAGATGAATCATGGAACACGACGAAAGATCCCCGGAGCCAGCCTCGTTGGGAGCCCCCAGCCAAGCATATGCTGTTGCAATCAAGCTACTGGATTTTTGGCAGCACAATCCGCGCTCCTGGTTCCACCTAGTTGAGGCGCAGTTCGCCCTCCAGGGGATATCGGCGGATGACACGAAGTTCCACTATGTGGTCGCAACGCTCGACGCCCACACGGCTCAGCATGTGGAGAGCCTGCTCGATCAGCCACCAACCAACGACAAGTACGGCGCACTGAAGGCTGCACTCATCCAGCACTACACACTCTCGGATGGTGAGAGAGCAGAGAGACTCCTGACGCGGACTGGGTTAGGAGATGGGTCGGCCATTGACCTGATGGAGAAGATGCTGAGATTAAAGGGCACGGACGACGACCATTTCATTTTTACCCACCTCTTCCTCCGGAACCTTCCGTCAGCGACGAGAGCGACCCTGGCCAATTCGCCGTTGCTGGCCAAGCGGGACTATCGTGCGCTGGCCCGAGAAGCAAACCGGATCATCATCACCAGCAGAGAGTTCACGACCATGGTGGCAGCGACGGAGCTCGGCGCGACGGCCGGAGGAGGCGAGGAGCCATCGACGGCAGCAGCAGAGCCACCGACGACAGCAGCAGCGGGGGCCAAAGAACGCAGGGGAGACACCCTTTGTTTCTACCACCGCCGCTTTGCAGAGAGGGCACGCAAATGTATACCACCGTGCCAGTTCAAGCACTTGGGAAATGCCAAGACCGGAGGTCGGTAGCAGCTGCGACCCTCGGGGAGGAGAACAAGCTGCTCTACTTGACGGACGCACGCTCGGGGAGGCATTTCCTCGTGGACACTGGCGCCCAGATGAGCTTCATCATGCCGTCCTACGCCGACCGGCTGGCAGGATCTAGCGGCCCCGAGATGGCAGCAGCAAACGGCTCGGAGATTAAAACTTTTGGTGAGAGGACTCTACTTCTGTCTCTACACGGCCGTACATTTGAGTGGACTTTTGTCATAGCAGCATTGGATTTCAATAAACTGGGGGCTGATTTGTGCGCACATGGTTTGTTGGTTGATGTTGCTAACAGGCGCCTAGTTAATGCACTGTCCTTTGATTCTATCCCCTGTATAGCTCGAGCGTCCTGGCCAACAGCACAAGCCAACGTCACAGCTACATGCGGTAAGTTCCACACACTGCTCACTCAGTTCCCAGCACTCACTGTCCCGACATTTTCGGCAGCCATCGCTAGACACGGGGTGGAGCATTTTATCACCACCACTGGGCCGCCCGTTTTTGCAAAACCTCGGCGCTTGGACGCAGCTAAACTGGCCATAGCGCGTGAGGAGTTCGCCAACCTGGAGAGGTTGGGCATTATCAGGCGTTCAAACAGCCCATGGGCTTTCCCGCTACACATGGTCCCTAAAGCTGAGGGTTCGTGGCGACCTTGCGGGGATTTCCGCAGGTTGAACAACGCCACAGCGCACAACTGCTACCCAATTCCTCACATTCAGGATTTTTCTGCTCACCTGGCAGGAGCGCGCATTTTTTCTAAAATAGACCTGGTCCGTGGTTACCACCAAGTCCCAGTGCGCGCTGAGGACATACCCAAAACAGCGGTGATAACTCTGTTCGGTTTATTTGAGTTTTTGCGCATGCCATTCGGGCTTAAAGGGGCTGCACAGACGTTCCAACGCATGATGGATGCAGTGCTGCGTGATCTCCCCTTCGTGTTCATCTACTTGGACGATATCTTGGTAGCCAGCGCATCCGAAGACGAACACGAAACCCACCTCACGACGGTTTCCCGGAGGTTGGAAGAGCATGGGTTAATAATCAACCCAGCGAAATGTCAGTTCGGGGTGACGCGGATTGATTTTTTGGGGCACCGCGTCTCTCCCGAAGGAGCGGTTCCGCTGCCTGACAAAGTGCGCGCGGTAGCAGATTTTCCCCGGCCGCAAATGGTCAGGGCGTTACAGGAATTTTTGGGAATGGTGAATTTTTATAACCGTTTCCTTCCCCACGCAGCGCAGCTCATGCAACCACTGTACACTGCGCTCAAAAAACAGAAACCCGCGGATAAGATCAAATGGTCCCCGGAGCGAGAGCAGGCGTTCTCGGAAGTCAAAGCAGCCCTGGCAAACGCTGCGTTGCTGGCACATCCAGACCCAACAGCCCACATAGCGCTCACCACTGATGCGTCAGATGTGGCCATAGGGGCGGTCGTGGAGCAGCACGTAGCCGGGGCTTGGCAGCCGCTCGCCTTTTTCAGCAGGACTTTGCGCGACAGTGAACGTAAATACAGCGCATTCGACAGGGAGTTGCTGGCTCTCCACTTGGCCATTCGCCACTTCCAGTTCTGGCTGGAAGGGTGCTGTTTCACCGCGTTTGTTGACCACAAGCCACTAACATTCGCGATGGCCAAGGTTTCAGAACCGTGGTCGGGCCGGCAGCAGAGACAGCTGGCCGCGATCTCAGAGTTTACTACCGATATTCAGCATGTGTCGGGTAAACTGAATGTAGTGGCAGACTGCCTTTCGCGCGCCGTGGCTGCCCCGGTCTGCGTGGGGATAGATTACACAGCCATGGCCGCGGAGCAGGTTAGTGATGCGGACGTGCGCGCGCTCCAGTCTGGACCAACAGGGTTAAGGCTGGAGAGCAGGGTGCTGCAAGACAGCATGCCCCCCCTAATCTGCGATGTCTCCACGGGGCGCCCGCGTCCCGTGGTCCCAGCCGCGTGGCGTCGCCGCGTGTTTGACTCGGTTCATTCTTTGGCGCACCCGGGAGTGCGCGCATCGGTCAAAATGGTAGGGGAGAAATTCATGTGGCCGAGCCTGCGCAAACAGGTGAAAGAGTGGGCGGCAGCCTGCGTGGCGTGCCAACGAGCCAAAGTACACAGACACATGAAGGCTCCCTTGGAGCCGTTTCATATTCCGGCTAAGAGGTTCGACCATGTCCACGTGGACCTCGTGGGCCCCCTCCCACCATCACAGGGGTGCACGCACCTCCTGACAATGGTGGACTGCACCACACACTGGCTGGAAGCGGTTCCGCTGGCCACAACCACATCCGAGGAGGTGGCGCGCGCGTTTTTAACAGCATGGGTGGCTCGTTTTGGAGTCCCGTCGGACATTACGTCCGACAGAGGCCCTCAATTTGTTTCCGAACTCTGGTCAACAATGGCCCACAGCCTGGGTGTCTCAATTCACCGCACAACCGCGTACAATCCACAGGCTAATGGGTTATGCAAACGTTTTCATAAATCATTGAAAGCGGCTCTCAGGGCTTCAATGACGGATGCAAATTGGGTAGACAGGCTACCGTGGGTTTTATTGGGGTTACGTTCTGCGCCTAAAGAGGATTTGGAAGCTTTCCCAGCTGAACTCGTTTTTGCACAACCACTTCGGCTGCCCGGGGAGTTTCTGCCAGATAATCCCACGCTGGGTATTTCCCCGCCGCAGCTGTTGCAGCGTAGCATAGACACAGGCACGCTGCCGGGCCCTGCCCACCACAGTTTTCCGCGTGTTTTTGTACCTAAAACATTGAAAAACGCGGAGTTCGTGTTTGTCAGACACGACGCCCACCGCCCGCCATTGCGACCACCCTATGATGAACCGTTCAGAGTGCTGGAAACAGGAGATAAGCATTTTTTGCTAGATTTGGGGGGTAGAAGGGAAAAGGTTGGCATAGACAGGCTCAAACCCGCTTTTGTGGTGGCGGACAAGCAAGTGCTGTTGGCGAGGGCCCCTCGGCATGGAAGACCCCCACGGGGAGCTTCCCAGAGAAAAGTTTCCCCAGAACACCCACAGGGACAGACAAAAAGTTTTCACCCCCAAACATCAACCCCCCAGCATGACAGCACCGCGGAGGCGGTGAATCCTGGTTACAGCAGATACGGGAGAAGACTGAAGCCCAAGCAGCATGTGGATTGATGTTTAATGGTCTGTCACAGCATACGGACTGTTATTCTTTTGTTCTATCCAATATGCTCGGGGGGGGGGGGGGTGGTATGGCGGCACATGGGGAAAACATAATGTGTAACATCTTAGATAAGAACAAAGAGCAGAGGTTCCCTGGTGAGATAACAGGGAGGTGTGAAGTATGAATGCAGTGTGATCTTTTGTGTATCAGAAACTTCTAGAAGGATGGTAAAGGATTATGGAAGTGAATGCAATGTGACCTTTTGTGTGTTAGAAGCTTCTGGAGGAATGCCATAGTATTTAAGAGAAGAGTCTTTGCTGAGATGTCATTCTTACTATGCTTCTGTGTGAGATATGTAATAAACTGTCTGAGTCAAATCCGCCTAGTTATTTACACACTCCACAGTATCATGCTTTTCTGTGTATGACTGATGAGAGAGTGTAATAAACGTCGTCTGTTCGTAAACCTGCCTCATTATTCACACTCTCCACACTGGGTTATAAATTATTTTGCATTTGATTGAGGATAATAAGTATTTGATCCCCTACCAACCAGCAAGAATTCTGACCCACACAGACTGGTTTTGTATCCATGAGGCACATAAATTAGTCCTGTTCCTTTAGGAAAGTACTCCTTTAATCAACTCATTATGTGAATAACAGACTTTTACTGACAGATTTTAAACTCATTTTAACACATTATGTAAAAAATTTAGGCCAATGAAATGCACCTATTCTTTCATTCATCTATTTGGTGTTTATTTCTTATATATTTGTTTAGATCCTCTGTTGTGCAGTTGTGGTGGTTTAACAGTCGATAGAAGATCTGAAAATGATTTGCAGGGAAAATAATCAATTTCATTTAATATGGATATTTAAGCATAGCCTTCAGAGTGACTTAGTAATCAAAAGTGGTAAAATTTGCCTTTTAATTGGATTTTATAATTATCTAAATCATGACATTTTAAAAATACAGAACAGTTTAAGGTTAACTTGAACTTTGTGGGGATGACAAGCAATATTTAAAGGCATTTATATTTAAGGACCGGTGGTCAGAGTAGATTTTGTTTGTACTTGATGAATGTTTGGAGCTGCTACCATTTTGACGAATGCTGAAACACATGAATTTCTCAAATCAGCTAAATCCTACCAGGCAGCATTTATTCCGTCATGTACTGACATAGCTTTAACTCACATTTGCAAACTAGCAACCAACTAACTTCAGACAACAATTCACCAGCTAAATCAATAATATGATATTTGCCTCCTTTTGGACAGAGGGGTTTGTCCTTTTATTTAACAACCAATTTAAAATAGTTTGTTGCCCTTGTGAAGCCCTTTTCATTTTCTCTCACTTGTAAGCTGAATGCATTCTAGATGTAGACAAGCATCCCCACCTGCCGCGGCCACCCATACAACTCCACTACCTTAGGGACTTTGTAACTAACTTTTGAAGAATAGGACTCTTGAGTGTGGCCAGGGCGTGACTGACAGCAGTGGCAGAGTGGTCCGCTCAGTCACATGGGCATGCCAGTGGTCTGCCTGGGTGCCCAGGTGGTTGTACGTGGTTCTTTAGGGTTTTTTTTGGGGTGGGGGGTGAATGTGGTGTTTGGACGTGGTGGCTCGCCGTGGGTGGCTTCATCGTGTGGCGAACTGGCCGTGGCATCATATGGCGCCACCCTTGTGTATGTAATTCAGTTGAGATGATGATGAGATTAGATTCAACTTTATTGTCATTACACATGTATGAATACAAGGTAACGAAACGTGACTTGGCATTTGGGCACGCTCTGCAGAGCGCATCCAAGGCCGGGGCAGCCGCTAGGTGCCAGTCATAAAGAAGAAAGGAAAAAAAAGAAAAGAGAAAGGATATGACACAGTAGGCGAGAGAAAAAAAACATGTTTTATCAAAATGACACTTAATAAGTAAGCGAAATTTTGATTGCAGGCAAAAAACCCTCAATGCATATTTAGCAGACATTTAGTAGACAGATCACACAGCAGAGAGAGAGCAGTGTGTGTATATCAGTATGATGATGTCAGTGTGTGTGCAGTGTTGAGTGTATCAGTTACTGGAGTACAATAGTCTCCTAGGCAACGATAGATGTTATAGTTCATGAACGCTGTCCCTGAAGAGTTCTGTTTATTGCACAGCAGCAGTGTTTGGGTTAGCAGAGCCAGCTGACACATCCGCTTATCTCAACTCTGGAGGAGTGAGTTATCCAGGGGCGCCGATTCAAGGCCGAATCTGCACAGACAGAGTATAGGATTTTCCTCTCTCATATTCTGTGCTTACAATTCAAATTAACATTCACTGGCTTTAAATTCATATCATTCCTTGGAGAGCACGAAGCGACTCCAGATGTTTCCCCTTCTAAACACAGATAAACATGTCCGGTAGAGTCCACCTCTCTACAGTGCATGCAAATGGTAAATTCCATGTTGGTCATTTGCCGCTATTTCGTGCACTCCCCATCTGGTCGAATTGTTGAAGAAGCAGCTCCGCCGGGTCCGCATTTTGATTAGCTCTTCCAGTTAAATTTTCGATACACCAGGAGAACTCCAGAGCCCAATCGGCAGAAATCCTGTGATCGTAAAAAAGCCAAAACAGGTAGATGTTTTCCACATCTTCAGTCGAATCACACAGACACATGAGTTCCAATCCATGGGTCTCTCCACATTTGGGCTACCCCGGGCCCAATTTTCTGTTTGAAAAGGTGGTGTCAATTGCGTTTAAAGCCCAGCTTATATCCATTTTCCGTATTTTCCATTTGGGTTGAGATCAGCAAGATGGTGAGACGGCACAGACACACACTCAGACGCAGCAAGCTGGGATTAGGTCAGGAAGGCAAGATAGGAGGAGGGAGGAAAAATGCGACTGCTCTCTCTGAAGGCAGCAGGAAGAATTCAGTTGTGTGTTGATAAAGGAGAGTGCGGTTCATATCCACTGTTTGCACCTCATTCCCAGACACAACATACTCTACACTGGCCTCTCAAAAAAGTAGTGACTTTATGAAGGAAAATTAGCAAGTTTATGTGGGAAAAAAAATGTTCAAATCAACAAGAAAAGACTGCTAATTCACAGATAAAAAGTTGCAAATTTGCCAGAAAAAAAAGTTGCAAATTTTGCGGAACAAAGTTGGAAATGTATGAGACAAACTTTATAAATGTTTAGGAAAAAATAGGAAATTTATGAAATTAACAAATTTATGAGAAAAAAGTTGCAAATTGAAAAAAGTTGAAAATATATAACTTTTTTGCATTTATTATTAGAACTGATGCTTTAAATTCATTTTACTTAATTATGTAATGTGATTTTTTTTTTTTAATTATGCTGTTTTGAAGTTATGATGATGTTTTTTTTCCAGATTAGGGGGAAAGTGTTATGTTGGTAAACGAGAACCAAGGATGAGGCTGGATGTTGAACTGAACATGACTTTACTGTAGACTCGCGAATACAGTACAAGTGCTCCTACTAGGCAGAGGTGGGGTCAAAGAGAACGCCCCTCTTTTGCACAGCCCTCTTATAGCCCGGGTGGTGGCGGAACTGGAAAGGTGGAGCCACCACCCATGTCACACAATAATATATCCTAATAACACAACACCCCCCCCTTCAAAAATGGTCCAAAACACACACACCATCAGAACCCTCCCCAATTTGGAACCCGAAACATGCGCTAAACTGAACAGGAATATTTGAAGGCCTATAACACAGAGACAAAACAACTAAAGCTAGGGGGGAACAGGTCAACTACCATTCCACCCCCACATGGCCAGACGAATTATTCTGCCATCTCTGTTAAAATACAGTCCATTAAACAGAAAATTGCCGTGCTCCTAAAATAAACAGCATAAAACTCAAAACAATCCCATTAACAAACTTATTAAATTAAATTAAAATTAAATCACCCTTATTGTCATTCAACTGTACAACCAATCGTGTACAGTAGAACGAGATTGTGTTTTACCTATCTACTGTGTTAATCACACACACCCCAAGTGCAGAATCAGAGGGCCGCTGCCATGCAAGGCGCCACCACAAATTTCCCTCCTCCATTCCATTATTGCTGAGCACCAAGCTGGACGGCAGGAAGTTCCACTTTTATATGGTCTTCGGCATGACCAGGCCGGGATTTGAACCCCTGCCTCCCGGGTGTGGGGCGGATGCTGTACCAACTGAGCCACCACTCCGGTCCATACATATACAGTGGAGAAAAAAAGTATTTAGTCAGCCACCAATTGTGCAAGTTCTCCCACTTAAAAGATGAGAGAGGTCTCCAATTTTCATCATAGGTATACCTCAACTATGAGAGACAAAATGAGAAAAAAAAATCCAGAAAATCACATTGAAGGATTTTTAATGAATTAATTGGTAAATTCCTCGGTAAAATAAGTATTTGGTCAATAACAAAAGTTCATCTCAGTACTTTGTTATGTACCCTTTGTTGGCAATGACAGAGGTCAAACGTTTTCTGTAAGTCTTCACAAGGTTTTCACACACTGTTGCTGGTATTTTGGCCCATTCCTCCATGCAGATCTCCTCTAAAGCAGTGATGTTTTGGGGCTGTCGCTGAGCAACACGGACTTTCAACTCCCTCCAAAGATTTTCTATGGGGTTGAGATCTGGAGACTGGCTAGGCCACTCCAGGACCTTGAAATGCTTCTTACGAAGCCACTCCTTCGTTGCCCGGGCAGTGTGTTTGGGATCATTGTCATGCTGAAAGACCCAGCCACGTTTCATCTTCAATGCCCTTGCTGATGGAAGGAGGTTTTCACTCAAAATCTCACGATACATGGCCCCATTCATTCTTTCCTTTACACGGATCAGTCGTCCTGGTCCCTTTGCAGAAAAACAGCCCCAAAGTATAATGTTTTCACCCCCATGCTTCACAGTAGGTATGGTGTTCTTTCTCCTCCAAACACGACAAGTTGAGTTTTTACTAAAAAGTTCTATTTTGGTTTCATCTGACCATATGACATTCTCCCAATCCTCTTCTGGATCATCCAAATGCTCTCTAGTAAACTTCAGACGGGCCTGAACATGTACTGGCTTAAGCAGGGGGACACGTCTGGCACTGCAGGATTTGAGTCCCTGGTGGCGTAGTGTGTTACTTATGTAGCCTTTTTTACTTTGGTCCCAGCTCTCTGCAGGTCATTCACTAGGTCCCCCCATGTGGTTCTGGGATTTTTGCTCACCGTTCTTGAGATCCTTTTGACCTCACGGGGTGAGATCTTGCGTGAAGCCCCAGATCGAGGGAGATTATCAGTGGTCTTGTATGTCTTCCATTTTCTAATAATTGCTCCCACAGTTGATTTCTTCACACCAAGCTGCTTACCTATTGCAGATTCAGCCTTCCCAGCCTGGTGCAGGCCTACAATTTTGTTTCTGGTGTCCTTTGACAGCTCTTTGGTCTTGGCCATAGTGGAGTTTGGAGTCTGATTGTTTGAGGTTGTGGACAGGTGTCTTTTATACTGATAAAGAGTTCAAACAGGTGCCATTAATGCAGGTAACGGGTGGAGGACAGAGGAGCCTCTTAAAGAAGAAGTTACAGGTCTGTGAGAGCCAGAAATCTTGCTTGTTTGTAGGTGATCAAATACTTATTTTACAAAGGAATTTACCAATTAATTCATTAAAAATCCTTCAATGTGATTTTCTGGAATTTTTTTCTCATTTTGTCTCTCATAGTTGAGGTATATGTAACCCTTGCCTTATTAGGTAAGGGAAATTATTAAGTGTAGACCAGTTGCTAGGTTCGTAAGGGTTACAATAGGGAATTAAAATGAGTATGGAATGAAATAGCTGGAGGCAAGAAATGAGCAATAATGGTTGTTATTTGTAGGGATAAAGTGAAAAATATATACAGACAATTTACAACGATACAAATATAACAACGGCCGGTATGAAATAAAACCCCAAAGATGTCCTACTGAGCTCAGTGTTTGTTTGTCCTTTCGGTTTAGTCGTTTGACCAGTCAAGATATCTTGTATCTCCAGACTCAGGTTTCTTTTCCTCTTTTAAAGTGGCGACTTGGGTTGTTACTGTGGCGTAACATTATGTAGCTCACATATTCCTTGGCAGAGAACCAGACATGAGGGAACTTTGAGCTCACAGTGTGTACTGACATCACGCCCCAGATAGACATTGAGTCTGGACCCCCTGCGGACTAGAGGAGAAGTGAGAAGATCTGAGAGTGAACCTGAAGAGACTGCCTGACTCCTAGGGTCAGACAGAGAAGCCGAGAGGACAATGGGGGGATTAGTTATGAATGGAATTCTGTGTTTGATGTGAATGTGATTCGTGTCTGTTGTAACAGTATAAAGGTATGTGGTTTATCTCAGCTCACTCTCTTCATTCCCTGACTGAGAGAGGAGCTGTAGGACTTGATATGGAATAAACCAATACTGAAAAATCATTCAGTCTCTTCATTTTGAGTTTCCTACATTGGTGACCCACACGTGAGAAAAATGGAAAGACTTGGAGGTCGTCCCTCCGACTCCGAACCTGACTCACCGGAGACCGCCCGCACCGGCGTAAACTCCATTAGACTCCCCGAGTTCTGGCAAGAGGACCCGCACTCATGGTTCCAACACATGGAATCACGGTTCGTGCTTTACGGGGTATCAGAGGATGACATTAAATTCCACAATGTCATCGCAAGACTCGACAGCCGCACAGCCCGGTGTGTGCGGAGCCTGGTGCAGCAGCCGCCTGCTGCTGGCAAATACGACGCCCTGAAAGCCGCCCTCATTCGGAGCTTTGTACCATCGGCCGAGGTGAGGGCCAGAACACTCCTGGACCTGCGCGACAGAGGAGGACGCAGGCCACCCGTCCTCATGGAGGACATGCTGCAGATGATCGGGGCAGACAATGATGCGTTTTTATTTAAGCACATCTTTTTGAGGACCCTTCCAGCGCACATGAGAGGCTCCCTGTCCAGCATGAGGTGTTTGGACCGGCAGGACTTCCGCGCGCTGGCTTTGGAAGTGGAGCAACTCCTGGACGCATGCGGCGAGCAGGAGGCGGCAGCAGCAGCAGCAAACCTCAGCGCGGTGGCCCAGGGCGACGGAGAACTGGTGGCAGCAGAGCCAACCCCAGCGACAACAGCGGCAGCGTGGTCCCGGAGCAGAGGAGAGGACGAGATGTGCTTCTACCATCGACGGTTCGCGCACAAGGCTCACAGATGCGTCCCGCCATGCAACTTCAGGAAGCAGGGAAACGCAAGAGCCGGAGGTCATTAGCAGCTTCGACCCTCGGCGAACGGAACAAGCTGCTCTACCTGACGGATGCGAGCTCCGGACGGCAATTCCTCGTCGACACCGGAGCACAGAGGAGTTTCATAACCGCGACCTGCGCGGATCGGCCGGCCGGTCCCCGCGGAGATGGAGCAACAGCCGCTAACGGCTCATCGATCAAGACATTTGGCGAAAGAACTCTGCGCCTGTCCTTGCACGGCCGCAGCTATGAATGGACCTTCATAGTAGCAGCGGTGAGTTTCAACATGTTGGGCGCCGACTTTTTGTGTTCACATGGCTTGTTGGTTGATCTGGCTAATAGACGCTTGGTTAATGCACTCTCTTTTTGTTCTATCCCCTGTGCAGTGCGAGTGTCCCCGCCGTCAGTACAGGCCAACGCTGCCGCAGCAGGAGGTAAGTTCCACACTCTCCTAAACCAGTTCCCAGCACTCACAGTTCCCACGTTTTCAGCTAAGGTGGCGAAGCACGGGGTGGAGCACTTTATAACCACAAGTGGCCCACCGGTTTTTGCGAAGGCTTGGCGCTTGGATGCAGCTAAGCTCTCCATTGCGCGTGAGGAGTTCGCCAACCTGGAAAGGTTGGGCAAAATTCGCCGCTCAAAGTCCGCTTGGGCTTCCCCCCTCCACATGGTCCCGAAGGCGGACGGCTCGTGAAGACCGTGAGGCGATTATCGCAGGTTAAACAATGCCACAGCGCAGGACCGCTACCCAATTCCGCATATCCAAGATTTTTCGGTGCATTTGGCCAAGGCGCGAATTTTTTCTAAAATAGACCTGGTCCGCAGTTATCATCAGGTTCCGGTCCGATCAGAGGACATTCCCAAGACAGCGGAAATAACCCCTTTCGGGCTTTTTGAATTTTTACGCATGCCTTTTGGCCTTAAAGGCGCTGCGCAAACCTTCCAACGCATGATGGATGCCGTTTTGCGCGACCTCCCTTTCGTTTTTGTCTATTTAGACGATATTTTAGTTGCCAGCGCCTCTGAGGAGGAACACGAAAGTCACCTCAGAACTGTTTTTCAGAGGTTGGGAGCGCACGGGTTGATAATCAACCCAGCCAAGTGCCATTTCGGCGCAGCACAGATCAATTTTTTAGGGCACCGCGTCTCCCCAGAGGGTGCAGTTCCGCTGCCCCCCAAAGTACGCGCAGTGGCTGAGTTTCCCCAGCCACGAACAGTAAAAGCGTTGCAGGAATTTTTAGGTATGGTAAACTTTTACAACCATTTCATACCTCACGCGGCGCAGCTCATGCAACGGTTGTATGTCGCGCTAAAAAAACAGAAGCCCTCAAATGCGATTGAGTGGTCTCCTGAGCGGGAGCGCGCATTCATTGAGGTTAAGAAAGCACTAGCGAAGGCAGCACTGCTGGCTCACCCAGACCCAGCAGCCCGAATAGCGCTAACCACAGACGCGTCAGATGTGACCATAGGAGCCGTGGTAGAACAGCAAGTCGCCGGGGCTTGGCAACCACTCGCTTTTTTTAGCAGAACCCTACGCGATGCTGAGCGAAAATATAGTGCGTTTGACAGGGAACTGCTAGCGCTCCACCTGGCCATTCGCCATTTCCAGTTCTGGTTGGAAGGGCGGCGTTTCACCGCTTTTGTCGACCACAAACCGTTAACTTTTGCAATGTCCAAAGTCTCTGAACCATGGTCAGGCCGACAGCAGAGGCAGCTGGCCGCAATTTCAGAATTCACCACCGATATACAGCACGTAGCCAGTAAATTTAATGTGGTGGCGGACCGTCTCTCGCGAGCGGTAACAGCACCTGTCCGCGCGGATGGGGGCTGTAGCGCCGCAGACGCGGAGCGCGGTAACAGCGCGGACGCGCACGCAGCTCCGGTGCACGTAGGGATAGATTATGTGGCCATGGCAGCAGAGCAGGGCGAGGACACAGACGTGCGCGCGCTCCTGTCTGGACCAACAGGGTTAAGGCTGGAGAACGTAAGTTTACAAACCGGTTCAGCCCCACTTATTTGCGATGTATCCACCGGGCGACCTCGCCCAGTGGTGCCGGCCACGTGGCGCCGTCGTGTTTTTGACGCGGTGCACTCCCTGGCACACCCGGGAGTACGCGCTTCGGTGAAAATGGTAGCAGAGAAGTTTGTTTGGCCGAGCCTGCGCAAGTATGTGAAGGAGTGGGCGCGAGCCTGCATGTCCTGCCAGCGGGCCAAAGTTCACAGACACACAAAAGCCCCTTTAGAGCCTTTCCACGTCCCGGCTAAGAGGTTTGATCATGTGCACGTAGATCTAGTGGGACCCCTGCCGCCCTTGCAGGGGTTCACGGCGTTGGCCGGCCGCGTTGGCCGGAAGTGGTCCCATTGCAGTCTACCACAGCGGCAGAGGTAACTCGCATTTTTTTAACAGCCTGGGTAGTGCGGTTCAGAGTCCCGTCGGACATTACGTCCGATAGGGGTCCGCAGTTCGTTTCAGAGCTATGGTCAGCCAGGGCCAGCGGCTTAGGGGCAACAGCTCATCGCACCACTGCTTATCACCCACAGGCCAACGGTTTATGCGAGCGTTTTCACAGATCGTTGAAGGCAGCCCTCAGAGCGTCGCTCACGGATACAAATTGGGTAAACAAACTACCATGGGTTTTATTGGGGTTGTGTTCGGCACCCAAGGAGGATTTAGATGCCTCACCTGCTGAATTAGTGTTTACTCAACCTCTCAGGCTGCCAGGAGAGTTCCTGCCAGCCCATGCAGCACCCGAGCGCCCCCAGTGTGGGGACCTCTAAGTGGCACGGGGGCAGAAATGCTCCCGGGCCCCGCTCATCACACGTTTCCGCGGGTTTTTGTTCCCAAGGCTTTGCAAAACGCAGAGTTTGTTTTTGTCAGGTACGACGCCCAGCGTCACAGTCTCCGCCCACCTTACGATGGTCCGTTCCGAGTGCTGGAAACCGGGGAGAAATATTTTGTACTGGACTTGGAGGGCAGGAAAGAGACAATCAGTGTTGACAGATTAAAGCCTGCTTTTGTGTTACATGACGAACCTGTACGGCCGGCGGGGGCGCCTCAACGCGGCAGGCCTCCCAAGGGACAGCCCCTAGTTCCCCAGCAGGGGGCAAATAACCCTTCTCCCCCTCATTCCACAAGCGCACCGCAGGACGGCACAACACAGGCTGCTAAGCCTGCGTTCAGCAGATTCGGGAGGAGATTGAAGCCTAAGCAACGGGCAGAGTGATGTGTATTTGGATCAACCCGTGTAAATTGTGCTGTAGATCCTGCAAAGGGGGGGGGCTGTAAGGGTGTAATGTGTATGACTGCCCATTATGGACATGAGGGTGGTGTGTGTGTGTCCCTTCTTGACATAGTGTGTATGACTGTCCATTATTGACTTAAGGTTGGTGTATGTCCGTTCTTGGGCGTTTCAGGGGGAGTGATGTGGCGTAACATTATGTAGCTCATATATTCCTTGGCAGAGACCCAGACATGAGGGAACTTTGAGCTCACAGTGTGTATTGACATCACGCCCCAGATAGACATTGAGTCTGGACCCCCTGCGGACTAGAGGAGAAGTGAGAAGATCTGAGAGTGAACCTGAAGAGACTGCCTGACTCCTAGGGTCAGACAGAGAAGCCGAGAGGACAATGGGGGGATTAGTTATGAATGGAATTCTGTGTTTGATGTGAATGTGATTCGTGTCTGTTGTAACAGTATAAAGGTATGTGGTTTATCTCAGCTCACTCTCTTCATTCCCTGACTGAGAGAGGAGCTGTAGGACTTGATATGGAATAAACCAATACTGAAAAATCATTCAGTCTCTTCATTTCGAGTTTCCTACATTACCACTTTGAATCTTGGGCACTGGAGAGAGGAAGGATGCTCTTTAATCGAGATCTTGGTTAGATCTCAGTTCAATCTCGGGTCGGGCTCGCCATCTCCATTCGGAGAGAATCCAGGATCCAGAAGGTTCTTGATCGGCAACCAAAAAACCTAGCCTGCACAACAATAATGATATTGTTGTTTACAGCTAGAGTAATTCGTTTTCCAATCCCTTCTTATTTAACACCATAGCTTAGTGTTTAAATTCTTCTCTCATATTACTATTATTACAATCCAGCAATATAGTAATATCTTACATTTCACATCTTACATCTTACATGCATGTGTTCTTTTCTCACAATCTCTCTGGTAGCACATGAAATACCCTTTTTCATGTAACCAATTAAATGAATTCCTCTGTTTATCTCTACATCATTTAACCATGAAATTGTGATTAATCCTCTCTAACCTTGTCTTTGTAAATCATGAAATGAAATACAATTAATTTATCACATAACCAGGGAATATACTGTCCCATTACTTCCAATATTCCCTTTTAAAATCAGTAAAACCGGTCTGAGCTACTGAGTTTAGCATAACCTATGCTTTTACATTGGAGACCAACACCATGTGCTTTTAGCATCAAACTACACATTACATTCAACAGAAATAGTGCATAAGAACTAAAAGTACTTCAGCATACTGTTGGGAACTGAAATCACATTTAGGAAACCCATACAGACACAAAAATAGCCTTTTCCATTGCTTTTAAACAGAAAAAATCCACTCACGATTAGCATTAGCATAACGCTAACATTAGCATGTATTTAACTCACCAAGAAGAGGTATCAGTGTGAACCAGACCGCCCACAACCTCTCTCGTCCGCTCTCAGATCGTGAAAGACCGACAACCAGCAGAGCGCCTCGGCACTCTGCTCGGAAGGCGGGGCTAATATCGCTCTTAATGAATGAAAAGACCCAGATCACCCAACGTGACCATGAAACCCCTCACCCCCCAGCCAGTCGCAGCAGATGACTGCCCCTCCCTAAGCCTGGTTCTGCTGGAGGTTTCTTCCTGTTAGAAGGGAGTATTTCCTCTCCACGGTCGCAAGTGCTTGCTCACATGGGATCGCCTGATTGCTGGGGTCTTTCTGCAACTGTGGGGGTTCCCCCTACAGTTGATAGTGCTATGAGATGACTGTTGTTGTGAAATGGCGCTATATAAATAAAGTTGAATTGAATTGAATTGAATTGAATTTAAAAGTTGGATAACGAGGATCACACTTCCTCTTCCCAAAATAATCGGTTTTCAAAATAAAATCACACAATTGTATTAATACAATTGACATCTGAGAAAAAAAGGGTCATTTTCTCAGCTGGGTTACATATACCTATGATGACAATTGGAGACCTCTCTCATCTTTTAAGTGGGAGAACTTGCACAATTGGTGGCTGACTAAATACTTTTTTGCCCCACTGTATATACTGTATTATATACAATATGGTTTTCCCCCCATTCCAACATCATGCAATAAACACATTGCCCCAACCATCAGTCTGCCCAGTAGAGAAACCACCCCCTGGAAAACCATCAGACGGTTCCTCTCCAGTGCACCCTCTTTTCTTTGTGCCCAGGGATGACCCATGTCGAAGGCCAAACACCTCCTTCTCTTCTTTGGTGCGCCACAGCTCTTTGGGATGCCACCATGAGAAATCAGATAGCTGAAGGTAGCCATCCACCCTAACAGCCACCACCTGCAGCCGCCCCTGGTCATCTTGTTGTTTACGTTTGCCTCGAACACCTCTCGACCACATCAGTGACCACCAGAGGAGCCCCACTCGGCTTCCAGTGTCCCTGTGTGGCATGTCGTTTTACCGTGCCAGCTGGTCCTGCTCCGCTTGCATTCATTTTTGCCACCAGTGAAGCCGTTATGACCCCTTGCTCCTTTGTACTTTCCAGTCAAACTCCAGGAGTAGAATGGGCCGTCCACTCAGCTCCACCCGCCATCACAGGTGTCCCACCGCACCGCCCAGTTCCCTCAGCTAGGGTTACTTTGGCACTGGCACTGGGACCCTCCGGCAATGGCCCTGGGTGATGTTGGTCCTGTTCATTGTCCAGAGTACTAGGCCAAGGTTCGTCCCATACAGCATCGTCCACCACTTGAGGAACCAGCCAGTCCCACAAACCATGGCCCGACCACTCCTTTCCAACACCGCTGGTGATGATGAAGTCCAATCCATAAAAGAGGTCACACCCCATAATATTCTTGCCACAGGCAGTCACTACGAACTTCAGGTTGGGCACCTCCGCCAACTTGTACCTAGCCGTCAGTTCCACTGATCTCACCGTAGCCAATCTTCTTCCACCGTACCCACACAGCAGCACTGAATGACCTCTTACTTGGTAATATGGGAATAAACTCCTCACAGTAGCCCTATTCAACATGGACCTCACTGCTCCCGTGTCAATCAGCAGAGGTACTGCCACCCCGTCTAGTTCCACCATACAATAGGTACGACCATCAGTGCTCGGGGAAACAGTGTGGATGACCGTGGGAATTGGAGCAAGGGGTCCGCTTTGCGTCTTTGGTCCCCTCGCTCGAACCTGTTACATGCCCTTGCAACATGATGCAGGAGTCTGCACTTGCCGCAGTGTTTTCCTTTCGCTGGACACTTTCTAGCCTTATAACAGTGCTTGGTGGACCCACAATCCAAACATCTGGGTGATCCCAGGGCGGACCTTATCTTCACAGCATTAGTGTTTTCCTCATCATCATCCACGTCATCATTGTTGTCCGGGTCCACTGTTTGCACCATCGACTGTGATTCAAAATGGCAGAGTGTCGCTCTCGCGCCGAGCTCTCGTGATAGCTTGTCTGCTGCCTCACACTGCTGAGCTAACTCGATGGTCATAGCTAATGTCAGCTAACCTGAGTGTGTAAGGAGCTTCGACCTTGCTGCGGAACAAAAAGTGTGTTCCGCCAGTTGATTGCCGACCATCTCTTCCTCTAATGCACCAAACTGGTAGTCCCCAGCCAACTGCTGTAGGTCCGCGACATACCACTGCACTGACTCTCCAGTCCGCTGGTGGTGCTGCCAAAACTGAATCCTCTGGACGATGACGTTTTCTGGGGTGCGAAAATGTCACACCATTAGCTCAACCATGTCCTCAAAGCTATCACTATCACCTAAGGTATTAAGGACACGTTGTCCTTCCATTCCCAAGTTGTGAACTAATATCGCCCGTGCCCGCAACTTATCCAGTTTACCAAGGTTCAATGCCACCAAATGGTTCTGGAATATGGCAAACCACCTCACCCAATGGCCCGGTGGCTCCCCGGGAACCTCCAAAAACGGCCGAATAGTAGCAACTCACGCGTCCATACTTTTATCCTCATCGCCAAATGTTATGCCAGTAAACAAGAACCAAGGATGAGGCTGGATGTTGAACTGAACACAACTTTATTGTAGACTCACAAATACAGTACAAGCACTCCCGCTAGGTAGAGGTGGGGTCAAAGAGACTACCCCTCTTCTGCACAGCCCTCTTATAGCCCAGGTGGTGGCGGATCCGGAAAGGTGGAGCCACCACCAGTGTCACACAGTGTCACACAATGTGTTCTAATAGCAACACAACAGAAAGGTCACCCCCCTCCAGGATTTATGCCTATGCATGGGGATGGGGGGATGGCGAATGAGTGATAAAGAATTATTATTATTAAAAGATGGTATTGAAAAAGATTAAAAGCGGAACTAATGTAAATCTATTCCAGAGATTTTATCGTGTGACACTAAGAGAAAGTAATTAGCTCTGTTAGCATTAGCTGCTGTATCGTAACGACGATGGACTGACTGAAGGAAAAATGGATATAACAGGTCATATTCCTATTACTACTATTAATAATATCAATTGTGTAGGTTCAGCAGCTCTGTTAGTTTCACCATCAGAGAACAAAACTGTAAAATGTTCACAGAAGTGATCAGCGTTGCCAACTTTACAGAAAAGCTTGGAGTGAAGGAACTGTGTGGAGGGGGAGTCTGGGGTTGGAGTGAGCGTGCACGTGAACATAAGCAGTTATTATTTAAACAAAGATTACACTTCTTTACCTCAGAACCAGTTTTAGAACACGTGTGTGACAGAGCTCCCGGAAGTAGGTGAGAGGTGCCGAGGCAGTTGCCATTGTCACAGATGGAGCTTGCTCCCGCTGAAAATTTAATCAATTACGCAGAATATGAAATTAAACCAGCATCATTATCAATGTACAAATTTAGAAGAAAAAAATCACAACTTTACAAGAAGAAGTTGCAGATTTATGGAAAAAACACAGTGAAATTATGAAGAAATATTAATGCACTGATTGGGGACAAAAGCTGCAAATTTGCAAGAAAAAGTTGCAGAGTTAAAAGAAAAAAGCTGAAATTTTCAAGAATAAAGTTGCAAATTTACAAGAGAAAAAAGTGCCAATTTATGAGAAAAAAGTTTAAAATTTATAAGAGGAAAATAGCTGCAAATTTACAAGAAAAACACAGCAAATCTATGAAAAAAAAAATGTAAATGTATGAGAAAAAAGTTCTCAGAAAAAAAGAAAAAAACTGGAAAATTTCTGAAGAAAAAAGATGCAAATTTATGGGAAAAATGTTAAAAGATCGACGGTTTGCCCATAGGGACGTGGCAAAGTTTGATGCCTCGCCATGATCATTCTATGACCATTCTGACAACAATAACTCTGGTATGCATTGTTGGATTTCAACCAAATTCAACATTACGGATATCAGTCCAATTCCAAGCACTTTTATAGAACAATATTCATAGAAATCTACAGCGCTACCTACTTATTAAAGGAAGAATTGCTGAAAACTGTTTTCTTCATTACTCATGCGCCACGTGCCAGAATGTGTCATGGTCTGATCGCCGATGTTGTCCGCGCTCAGGCCATACATCATCTCTGCCAGGCTTTTGTTATGACAGAGTCTCAGCGGTGCCTCCAGCTGTCAGAAGCCAAGCACCATGGGACGGCTGGAGGCCAATTACCACTCATCAGCTGATGAGCTGTCAACCCTTATATAAGGGAGCTGCCCTGTTTGCTCACGGCTGCGACCTCACACTATCCACACGTACTGTACCTCTCGCTGTGGATTAGGCTGGAGTCCCTACGTCCGGCTCCAGCCCTCCTCTCTCCCCTCATCGTGATCCGTAAGTGTACCTTTTGTGTTACTTGTGTTTTGCCCCACGAGGCTCTTTTCCTTTGTCCCTTTCCCTTATTAATAAACCACGCAAACTCATTGGTTGGCCCTTGGCTCTTATTAATGGCTCGCAAGAGCCATTCGTGACAAAATGACGTGAAATTTTCTTAGATTCATCAGACCACAGGGGTGATCATAACTACACATCAACTTTACCATGATGTCACACTTGTTACCATGGACACGCCCCCCTCGCCATTTACTCCGTGATCTTGTTGGGAGGCTTGGGAAATACTTGGAGTCATGAAATCTGGAATATACGTTGAGGTGACTATCATGTGTAGTCCTATATGGGTGGCCAACACATAGCTGACAGGGAAGTGTTGCCATGGCGACATGCCGAAAGTTGACTCTTCGCCATGGAACATCGGAAAGTTGCAACTTGGACAAACTTTATCTGATTTTCACCAAATTTTCTACGACAGATATTAATCCGACCCTGCACGCTCCTACGTAAAAATAGTTGACAAAACTTATAGCACCACCTACTGTTCACAGGAAGTACTGTGCCAAATGGTTTCCTTTATTATTTACGCAGCGCTTGCCACGAAGACGGGAAGTTTTCTGAGTCAGCTAGGTACAACGGGTGCCAGGGTCCCCAATTGTGTGGGGGACGAGGGCCTACTTACTTTTTTTTTCTTCTTCTTCTCCATCTAAGATCTCATTTTTGGGGTAGTGAACATGCATGAAAACTCACCATTTTTTGCAAGGACCTCAAGACTGGCGAAAAAATTAATATTTTGGAGGAAATATGAATGACCCCACAAAAATGGCTCTACAGCGCCACCTAACGTGAAGACAATGGGGAGTGGCACATGCTTACTTTTGCATAGAAAGATGAAAATTGGGTGAGATGTTTATCATATCAAGACATGCAAAAAACTCCATAGAAGTTATGATCTACACCCAACAGGAAGTCAGCCATTTTGGCAGGAAGTGATAGTGACCTGATTTTCACCTCACACAGTTGACACGCATTTGATCGAACTCCTCATAGGGTTTTTGTCCAATTGAGCTCATTTGTGGTGACAATGATTTATACCCATGTGCCATTAAAAGTTATTTAAAACTTTTCCTAAAGCTCGACGGCATTGCAGTCAAGTGTTACCATGGAGACATAGCAAAGTGTTACAGCTCACTCTCGCCCATCTCCAGCTCCAGCTGTCAACACACCTGCGCCTCATCAAGCCCGGGCTATTTAGCCCGCTCTGCCCTGCGCTTCAGCCTGGAGTCGTCTGCTCATCTGAGATTGTGCTTCCCACACTCGCCTTCTCCTCGACGCTCCTAAGACCCTCAACCATCGCTTCCCATGTAAGCCATCATCCTATCACTCACCTTTTCTCCAGTCCTTCTCCCCTGTGCACAGGTGGATTCCTTGGCGGCGGAACCTCTCCTCGTCAGCTTCACTCTCTCACCCGCTGCGCCGAGCGCGCATTGGAGCGCTGTCCTCCAGGCAGGAGACCTGCGGCTCACCACCGGAAACATCTGCAAGTAAGCCACAGTCCGAGTATTAATTCACCAGGCTTGGCTCGGCAACTAATCTCTCCTCTGCTCTGCCCTAGGGTTGTCCTGCCGTACGGCGCGCTGCTCTTCCCTCGGTGCATCCTGTACTCCAGCAGCACATCAACTCCCGCACTCACACATCCACACACACTCACTATTTAATAAACCTTTGTTGCAATTGACTGGAGCCTGTGTGCGTGTTCCCTGGGTCTGAACTCATGTCAGTACGACTCCAGCAGCGCAACCCAGCGGACAGCGGGCTCACACACCGGCTAACCAACTTAGAGGCTCGAGTCGATCAGGTAATACATCAGCAACAGGTGATATTGAATCAGCTCACCGTTCTCACCCGCCGGATGGATTGTCTGGATCCCCCGCATGCATTCCCTCCGGGTCCTCAGGGCGGCCTAGCTCCCGCCACTCCTCCGGCTGACCAGGCTAACCCAGGGGCACCGGCCCGGCTCACTCCAATCCCCATGCCCACGCGCTTGGGCGGCAAGCTCGGTGAGGTGCGTGGGTTCATTCTCCAATGTGAGTCGGTGTTTCAACGTGTCCCCAGGGACTTCCCGACGGATCACAGCCGAATTGGTTACATCGCCAACTTCCTAGAAGGGCGAGCGTTAGCTTGGGCCTACACCGTCATGGTGCGACCCAGCTACGCTAACCTAACTTATGCCCAGTTCGTCCGAGACTTTAACGAGGTGTTTGACCATTCGGACCGTGATAACGTGCTAACAACCCGGTTGCTAAATCTTCGCCAGGGTAGCCGGTCAGCCGCCGACTACGCTGTCGACTTCCTGGTTGTGGCGGCGGAAGTTGGATGGGGAAATGCTGCCCTCTGCAGCATTTTCATCCGTAGCCTGAATGCCAGCCTTCGGGACGAATTGGCCTGCAAGGATCTGCCGGAGCAGCTCTCCGAGCTGATCTCCCTCACCATCAGTCTGGACAACAGGTTGAGAGAACGGGCTGCCGAGCGGAAGTCCTCCAGCCACTCGAGAGGTACTCCTCCCCGCTCCTCTCAATCTCGCCCCCTGGCGTTGCCCACGCCTGAGTCCACCGACGACCCGGAGGCGATGCTGATTGGCCGGGCGAAGCTCCCACAAGCAGAGAAGCAGCGCCGGAGGGAGCTGGGGCTCTGCATGTATTGCGGAGATGACCAGCACGCCTTGGAATCTTGCCCGGTTTGGCCAAAAGGGGGAGTCCGCGAGTCACCATAGGGGGCCTCGCGGATGCATCCCAGCCTAACCCCCTATCCAAGTGCATGCTGCCAATTCGATTCTGTCACAACCACACTGAACATCTCACTCACGCACTGGTGGACTCGGGGGCGGAGCAGAGTTTCATCTCCAAGGGCCTGGCAACCCATTTGGGCATCCCCTGCCTTCCTCTGCCGGCTCCCTTGAATCTGGTCTCTCTCACTGCCACCCCCCTGGAGCGGGTTACTCACCGGACAGCCCCAGTCCCAGTCATTATTTCCGGAAATCATCGAGAGGACCTCAGCTTCTATGTGCTGCCCATCTCAGCCGTCTCTGTCATTCTGGGCTACCCCTGGCTGCGCCTGCATGGCCCAACCTTTGATTGGCAGTCGGGGAGTGTCCTCTCTTGGAGCACCTTCTGTCGGGGCGCCTGCCTCCAGTCCACCGCTTGTGCCCCGTCACTCCCTCCTCCTTCCTCCAATGTGCCTCCTCCGGATCTCTCCTTAGTCCCTCCCGAGTTTCATGACCTTGGCATAGTTTTCAGCAAGTCTAAAGCGCTGTCTCTTCCCCCCCACCGCCCCTACGACTGTGCCATCAACCTCCGCCCGGGGGCGCCCTTGCCTTCCAGTCTCTTGTACAACCTGTCAGCGCCGGAGCGCGAAGCCATGGACTCCTATATCAAGGAATCGCTGAACTCCGGCATCATTCGGCCTTCTCTGTCTCCTGTCAGTGCTGGCTTCTTCTTCGTGGCCAAGAAGGATGGGTCGCTCTGGCCATACATCGACTACCGGGCACTGAATGACATTACAGTTAAGGACAGGTATACACTGCCGCTGATGGTTTCAGCTTTCGATTCTGTGCAGGGGGCCACCTGGTTTACACAGATGAATCTCTGCAGCGCATATCACCTCGTCCGGATCCAGGAGGGCGACGAATGGAAGACGGGGTTCTGCACACCCAGCGGACATTTCGAGTATCTTGTCATGCCATTTGGGCTCACGAACGCGCCAGCTGCCTTCCAGCGCCTAATTAATGATGTTCTCCGCGACTTCCTGGGGGTGTTCGTCTTTGTTTACCTAGACGATATCTTGATCTTCTCCCGGTCGCGGGAGGAGCACCAGGTTCACGTAAGGTGGGTCCTCCAGCGCCTTTTGGAGAACAGACTTTATGTTAAAGCAGAGAAGTGTGAATTCTACGCTGACAAGACCTCCTTCCTGGGGTTTATCATCTCCCATAATCAGATCATCCCCGACCCTGCTAAGGTCAAGGCGGTTGTCGAGTGGCCCACCCCCTCATCCAGGAAGCAGGTCCAGCAGTTCCTCGGCTTTGTCAATTTTTACTGGCGCTTCGTCCCGAACTTCGGCGCCATCGCTTCTCCCCTGACCCACCTCACCTCCCCCAAGGTGCCTTTTCTGTGGACTGAGGATGCCGAGGCCGCTTTCGCGGTTCTGAAGACGGAGTTCTCCTCCTCCCGGGTCTTGGTCCAGGTGGACCCTGCCCTGCAGTGCCTTGTGGAAGTGGACGCCTCTGATACGGGGGTGGGTGCGGTGTTATCTCAGCGCTCACCGGTGGACGGGGAGATCCGCCCCTGCACCTTCTTCTCACGGCGCCTATCGGCTGCGGAGAGGAACTACGACATGGGCGACAGAGAGCACCTGGCGGTTAAGCTCGGTCTCCAGGAGTGGCATCACTGGCTCGAGGGGGCGGCTCAGCCCTTCGTGGTCTGGACCGACCACAAGAACCTGGAGTACCTGAGAGCGGCCAAGCGTCTGAACGCCGCCAGGCGCGCTGGTCTCTCTTCTTTGGCTGCTTCAGGTTCACTATCACCTACCACCCAGGCTCGAAGAACGATAAGGCGGACGCCCTGTCCAGGCAATTTGCTCCCGAAGCCCCCGAGGACCAGGATCATACCATCCTTCCAGCCTCGTGTGTCGTGGGCGCCGTCTCCTGGTCCATCAGGGACAAGGTCCGGAGGGCACAGGCAACCGAACCCAACCCGGGTGGCGGACCAGCGGGTAAGCTGTTCGTTCCTTCCTCGGTTTGGAGTGACGTCATCCACTGGGCTAGCACCACCAAGCTCGCCTGTCACCCTGGGATCTCACGCCTGATTGAGTTCCTTCAGAGGTCCTTTTGGTGGCCAGGCCTCTGGGGCGACGTCGCCAATTATGTCCATGCTTGCCCCCAGTGGGCGACTGGGAAGACGTCTTCCTCTCCCCTAGCTGGTCTTCTCCACCCTCTGCCAACCCCCAGCAGACCCTGGTCCCATGTGGCCTTGGACTTCGTTACCGGTCTCCCGTCTTCCTACTCCTTCACCACCATCCTGACGATCGTGGACAGATTTTCCAAGACCGCCCACTTTGGGCTGCTCCATGGTCTTCCTACTGCTCGGGAGATGGCTATTGGTCCAACACGTCGTGAGGCCGCATGGGATCCCAGCGGACATCGTCTCTGACCAGGGTCCCCAGTTTGTGTCTAGAGTCTGGTCGTGTTTCTGCAAAGCCCTGGGGGCCACGGTGAGTTTGTCCTCCGGCCACCACCCCCAGTCCAACGGGCAGTGCGAGCGGACGAATCAGGAATTGGAGGCCGCTCTGCGCTGCGTCACCTCCTCCAATCCTTCCTCCTGGAGCGCACATCTGCCCTGGGTTGAATATGCGCACAACGCCACTTTGTCATCGGCGATCGGGATGTCCCCCTTCCGAGCATCACTTGGGTATGACCCCCCCGTTGTTCCCTGAAGAGGAGGGGGAGGTGGCGGTGCCTTCCATCCAGGCCCATCTCAGGCGTTGTCGGCGCATATGGACAACGGTGCGCCGTGCGCTTTTACGCACGGCTGAGCGCAACACCAGGGTGGCTAATCGCCACAGGAGGGCCGCTCCGCGCTATCAGGTGGGTCAGCAAGTCTGGCTGTCTACGTGGGATATCAACCTGAAGGCCGAGAAGAAGAAGCTGGCTTGATGCTTCATTGGCCCCTACCCAATCACAAAAATCATCAACCCGGTGGCTGTGCGTCTGGCTCTCCCCCCCCTCCCTCCGCATCTGCCCGACGTTCCATGTTTCCCGTGTTAAGCCTGTGGTGTCTCACCCTCTCTGTCCACCTCCTAGGGCTCCTCCCCCTCCTGTGATCATCGACGGTGACCCGGCGTGGAGGGTCTCTTCCATCTTGGACTCCCGCCGCCGAGGTCGCGGGCTGCAATACCTGGTGGATTGGGAGGGGTATGGCCCCGAATGGAGGTCCTGGGTGCGTCCATCGTTTGTGCTGGACAAACGCCTCATCTCGGAGTTCCATCTGGTGCACCCAGGTAAGCCAGCGCCGGGAGGCGCTTCTCGGGGGGGAGCACTGTCACAGCTCACTCTCGCCCATCTCCAGCTCCAGCTGTGAACACACCTGCGTCTCATCAAGCCCGGGCTATTTAGCCCGCTCTGCCCTGCGCTTCAGCCTGGAGTCGTCTGCTCATCTGAGATTGTGCTTCCCACACTCACCTTCTCCTCGGCGCTCCTAAGACCCTCAACCATCACTTCCCAAGTAAGCCATCATCCTATCACTCACCTTTTCTCCAGCCCTTTTCCCCTGTGCACAGGTGGATTCCTTGGTGGCGGAACCTCTCCTCGTCAGCTTCATTCTCTCACCCGCTGCGCCGAGCGCACATTGGAGCGCTGTCCTCCAGGCAGGAGACGTGCGGCTCACCACCGGAAACATCTGCAAGTAAGCCACAGTCCGAGTATTAATTCACCAGGCTTGGCTCGGCAACTAATCTCTCCTCTGCTCTGCCCTAGGGTTGTCTGGCCGTACAGCGCGCTGCTCTGCCCTCGGTGCATCCTGTACTCCAGCAGCACATCAACTCCCACACTCACACATCCACACACACTCACTATTTAATAAACCTTTGTTGCAATTGACTCGAGCCTGTGTGCGTGTTCCCTGGGTCTGAACTCATGTCACAAAGGTTGACTCCTCACCATGGAACGTCGAAAAGTTGCAACTTGGACAAACTTCATCCTGTTTTCACCAAATTTTCTACAATGGATATTAGTCCTGCCCCAAACGTGTCTATATAAAAACAATAATCAAAAGTTATAGTGTCCCCTAGTGATTAAAGGAAGAATTGCTGAAAACTGTTTTCTTTATGCGGCTGTGGCGCAGGTGTAGTGTGACCGACTACTGATTAGAGGGTCATGGGTTCGATTCCCGCTCTGTCTGCAGTTTGCATGTCGAAATGTCCTTGAGCAAGACACTGAACCTCCAGTTGCTTCTGGTGGCCAGGCTAGCACCTGTGTGTGTATGGTAGCTCTGCCGCCATCAGTGTGTGAATGTGTGCGTGAATGGGTGGGTAGCAGGATCTGTAAAGCGCTTTGGTCATCCAGAGGAGAAAAAGCGCTATATAAGTGGAGGCCATTTACCATTTTACCATTTTTCTCTAGCTAGGTGGAAAAAATGACATGAAGGAACGACTAGGGCTCATTGACAGTACATGTACATAGTACAGAACTGTTTCCATGGCACCGGCATGCTTCAATGGCTTCCTTGCCATGCAAAACATGACAGTTAAAACTCAGACAATCCTCGTCTAATTTGGACCAAACTTTGCACAAATCATACTAATCCCACTCTGAACACGTCTGTACATCAATATTCACAATACTGTCACACCACCACCTACAGCGTCACCTAATATGTGAAGTTAATGGGGAGTGGCACACACTTACTTTCACGCAGAAAGATGAAAATTGGGTGAGATGTTTATCGTGTCAAGACACGCAAAAAACTCCATAGAAGTGATGGTCTACACCCAACAGGTAGGGGGCTATTTTGGTAGGAAGTGGCAGTGACCTGATCTTCACCTCACACAACTGACATGCATTTTATCGAACTCGTCCTAGGGTTTTTGTATGATTGAGCTAATTTGTGGTGACAATCATCTATTCCCATGTGCCACTAAAAGTTATTGAAAACTTTTCCAAAAGCTTGAAGGT
This sequence comes from Pholidichthys leucotaenia, assembly GCA_020510985.1. Classification (NCBI taxonomy): domain Eukaryota; kingdom Metazoa; phylum Chordata; class Actinopteri; order Cichliformes; family Pholidichthyidae; genus Pholidichthys; species Pholidichthys leucotaenia. The sequence goes on from JAJAQF010000046.1 coordinate 463,943, forward strand.
TTGGCCGTAGGGGCGTGGCAAATTTTGATGCCTCGCCATGATCATTCTATGATCATTCTGATGGCAATAACTCTGGAATGCATTGTCGGATTTCAGCCAAATTCAGTATTATGGATATCAGTCCAATTCCAAACAGTTGTATCAAACAATATTCATAGAAATCTACAGCACCACCTATAGGAGACAGAAAGTTTTGCATCAAAAGGTTTGCACCATGTTGTTTTTTTAATACCTCGGGAATGGAATATCGGATTGGCACCAAGATAGGTCTGATGTATATGGGTATGCCTCCGAACAATTACAGCTATAAATATTCATGAGTAGCTATAGCGCCCTCTCTTGGAGACATGAAAGTTACACCAAAGGTTTTCTTCAGTATCTCTGAAATAAATAGGTACCAATTTAAATAAATTGGCACCATTTATGGTGACAATCATCTATACTCATTTGCCATCAAAAGCTGTTGAAAACTTTTCCAAATGCCAGATGGTTTGATGGAAGGGGCGTGGCTAAGTTTACCGTATCGCCATCAGCCTTCCAATTGCTTTTACTCTGGCATACATTGACTGATTTCAACCAAATTTTGTGTGGTGAATCGGTAGCCAATACTGATAATTTGTATAATAAAGAATGACACATTGCGACAGCGCCCCCTACCACCAATGGACAGGAAGCTGCCATAACTCACATGCCATAACTCACATGCCATACTCACGAGCCGGTTGTCAGAATGACGTGCAATTTTCTGAGGTTTATCAGGCCACCTGGCTGATCATAACTGCACATCACCTTTAACATGGCGTCATTGCTGTTACCATGGACATGCCCTCTTCCCCATTCAATCTGTGATCTTGTTGGGATGGTTGGGAACTATCTGGAGTCATGAAACCTGGAACACAGGTTGAGGTGACTGTCATATACAGTATAGTCCTATATGGGTGGGCAACACATAACTGACAGGGAAGTGATGCCATGGTGACATGGCGAAGGTTGACTCCTCCCCATGGAACATCGGAAAGTTGTAACTTGGACAAACTTTGTTTGATTTTCACCAAATTTTCTACAATGGATATTAGTCACACCCCATACACTCCTACATAAAAATGATTGACAAAAGTTATAGCGCCACCTACTGCTCACAGGAAGTACTGTGCCAAACGGTTTACTTTATTATTCAAGCAGCGCTTGCCGCAACGATGGGAACTTTTCTAAGCCAGCTAGGTGTGACGGGCGCCAGGGTCTGCGGATGTGCGGGGTTACAGCTGCTTGCAGCTTTAATTGTTAGATTTTTTTTTTTCTTCTTCTCCATCTAAGATCTCATTTTTGGGTAGTCAGCGTGCCTGAAAACTCACCATTTTTTTTGCAGGGACCTCAAGACTTGCAAAAAATTTAATATTTTGGAGGAAATATGAATGGCCCCATAAAAATGGCTCTACAGTGCCACCTAACATGTGAAGTCAATGGGGAGTGTCACACACTTACTTTGGCTTAGAAAGATGAAAATCGGGTGAGATGTTTATCATGTCAAGACATGCAAAAAACTCCATAGAAGTGATGGTCTACATCCAACAGGAAGTCGGCCATTTTGGCAGGAAGTAGCTGTGACCTGATTTCCACCTCGCACATTTGATCAAACTCATCCTAGCATTTTAGTCCAATTGAGCACATTTGTGGTGACAATGATCTATACCCATGTGCCATTAAAAGTTATTTTAAAACTTTTCCAAAAGCTTGACAGTTTGTCGTAGGGGCATGGCCAAGTTTGATGCCTCGCCATGATCATTCTATGATCATTCTGACAGCAATAACTCTGGTATGCATTGTCGGATTTCAACCAAATTCAGTAATATGGATATCAGTCCAATTCCAAACAGTTGTATCCAACAATATTTATAGACATCTACAGCACCACCTATAGGAGACAGAAAGTTTTGCATCAGAAGGTTTGCACCATGTTGTTTTTTTAATACCTCGGGAATGGAATATTGGATTGGCACCAAGATAGGTCTGATGTACAGTGGGGCAAAAAAGTATTTAGTCAGCCACCAATTGTGCAAGTTCTCCCACTTAAAAGATGAGAGAGGTCTCCAATTTTCATCAAAAGTATACCTCAACTATGAGAGACAAAATGAGGGGAAAAAAATCCAGAAAATCACATTGAAGGATTTTTAATGAATTAATTGGTAAATTCCTCAGTAAAATAAGTATTTGGTCACCTACAAAAAAGCAAGATTTCTGGCTCTCACAGACCTGTAACTTCTTCTTTAAGAGGCTCCTCTGTCCTTCACTCGTTACCTGTATTAATGGCACCTGTTTGAACTCGTTATCAGTATAAAAGACACCTGTCCACAATCTCAAACAATCAGACTCCAAACTCCACTATGGCCAAGACCAAAGAGCTGTCAAAGGACACCAGAAACAAAACTGTAGACCTGCACCAGGCTGGGAAGACTGAATCTGCAATAGGTAAGCAGCTTGGTGTGAAGAAATCAGCTGTGGGAGCAATTATTAGAAAATGGAAGACATACAAGACCACTGATAATCTCCCTCGATCTGGGGCTCCACGCAAGATCTCACCCCGTGGGGTCAAAATGATCACAAGAACGGTGAGCAAAAATCCCAGAACCACATGGGGGGACCTAGTGAATGACCTGCAGAGAGCTGGGACCAAAGTAACAAAGGCTACATCAGTAACACACTACGCCGCCAGAGACTCAAATCCTGCAGTGCCAGACATGTCCCCCTGCTTAAGCCAGTACATGTCCAGGCCCATCTGAAGTTTGCTAGAGAGCATTTGGATGATCCAGAAGAGGATTGGGAGAATGTCATATGGTCAGATGAAACCAAAATAGAACTTTATTGTAAAAACTCAACTTGTCGTGTTTGGAGGAGAAAGAACACCACACCTACTGTGAAGCATGGGAGTGGAAACATCATACTTTGGGGCTGTTTTTCTGCAAAGGGACCAGGACGACTGATCCATGTAAAGGAAAGAATGAATGGGGCCATGTATCGTGAGATTTTGAGTGAAAACTGTCATGTATTTTGGTTTACTACGGCACCCGTAGTAGTGCCTTTGCTAAATGCATTATGGGTAATGTAGTGTATTGTAACGTGCTGCTCGACATGGCGACGTCCCACCGGGAGATTCGAACTCACGCCTCCCGCTCCGGAGTCCCGCACCCTACCTGTGTCGCCAATAGGGTCAACCCGCTTGGCAAGCCAAGTAGGGTGCTCATATTGAGTTCGCTACACTACTCCCCTCTGGTTCTCGACATCGTCCCGATGTCAGCGCCCCATTACTGCTTTGGACAGGAGATCCCACTTCTGACACCAGTGTAACGTGCTGCTCGACATGGCGACGTCCCACCGGGAGATTCGAACTCACGCCTCCCGCTCCGGAGTCCCGCACCCTACCTGTGTCGCCAATAGGGTCAACCCGCTTGGCAAGCCAAGTAGGGTGCTCATATTGAGTTCGCTACAGTATGTTGAGTGTGTTGTCGTAGGCTGTGTGCTATGAGTGACTGCTCGCTAATAAACCGTTAACGGTACGTTGAAGAGTCCGAGTTATTATTTCTTATATCGAGTAACGTAACGGGTGAAAGATATAACAAAAAGTGGCGACGAGGACGTCTGGACCGATGCTGCAGTCCGCGACGGAGGAGTTTTTTGTCGTTTTTTTTTTTTTTTTCCCGCCGCTACTCCGTGCTGACAGGGTGATACACCGCGCCACTGTGCTGAGGTGGATGCTGCGGGCTGTCTGCTAAACGGGGAGGAGCGGAGCAGTGGAAACCGTTAAGGACAAAAAAAAAAAAAAAAACCAAACTCTGTGAGTAACGCCGGAGGGAAGAAACGACGTTACAAGAAGGAGCCGCGAGGGAAAGAGCGACATTCAACTAGGAGTGTTAAAATGGCTGGAGTCATTGGCTCTATCGGGCCCTTTAATGAGAGCGCGGAGCAATGGAGCTCCTATGCAGCGCGCTTTGACTATTTCGTCACGGCCAATGGAATAACGGATGAAAAGTTAGTGCCCACTTTTCTGAGTGTGATGGGTCCCAAGACATTTAACCTACTACGTAACCTCCTACAGCCAGTAAAGCCAGGCTCTAAAACCTATAAAGAGCTGGTGGACACTCTGACCCACCACTTCTCACCCAAGCCTCTAGTGATTGCAGAAAGATACAGGTTTCACAGACGTAACCAAGAAGAGGGTGAGTCTGTTAACATGTTTGTTGCAGCACTACGCAAGTTAGCCGAACACTGTGAATTTAAAGATGTTTTAAATGACACATTAAGAGACAGGCTTGTGTGTGGGCTACGAAATGAAGCAGCACAGAAGAAGTTACTCACAGAAAGTGATTTGACACTTGAAAGAGCCATTAACATTAGTGTGATGATGGAGATGGCTTCCAAAGAAGCACACCAACTGCATGCTACAGGCAGAGTATATAAGCTCAGCAGTGGTAAAACCAATGCAACAGGTCCATGTTTCCGCTGTGGCAAGGTGGGACACCTTCCTAATGACTGTTGGCACAAAGAGATGGACTGTAACAACTGTGGAAAAAAAGGCCACGTGCAGCGGGCATGTAGAAGCAAAAGGAGCAAAGACAAAGGCCCTAAGACAAGGAATAAAAGTGACATGGTAAAATACAAAAAGAAAAGAAATGTTCACACAGTTAAACATGGCGAGGACAGAGTGAGCGACTCCTCAGAGGAAGAGGTGTCAACTGCAATAAATACTGTCCGGATTATGAATGTGAATGAAGGCTCAGAAGGCTTTTGGACTAAACCAAAAGGGGAGGGACATTTTATTAAAATGCAGATAGACACCGGATCAAAGGCATCACTTGTGTCGCATGGCATTTACAAGAAGTTTCTGAAACATCTTCCACTCCGACCTTCAGACACCGTTTTCAGGGCGTATACTGGACACCGAGTGCCCATGAAAGGGATGACAGAGGTAACTGTTCAGTACAAGGGGCAAACTGCTAAGCTTCCAGTTTATGTTACCAAGAACAACTGTCCAGCTATAATGGGGCGTGTGTGGCTGAAGAAAATCCAACTTGACTGGCAAGAAGTAAGGAAGCTGTCACACAGTTCCACTCAGCTGCAGGCCATACTGGAAAAGCACAAAAAAGTTTTTCGTGATGAACTAGGCAGTATGAAAAAAATTATAGTGAAGCTGCATGTCAAACCTGACAGTAAACCAGTGTTCATGAAAGCCAGACCAGTGCCGTACGCCATCAGACCAAAGGTGGAGGCTGACTTAGATGCTCTGGTCAAGAATGGAGTTCTGGAGCCTGTGACAACCAGTGAGTGGGCCACGCCCATAGTTCCAGTACCCAAAAAGGACGGAGGAATCCGAACCTGTGGAGACTTTAAGGTAACAGTAAACCCTGTACTAACAGCAGAGCAGTATCCCCTTCCACTGATTGATGACTTATTTGCGGGGCTGAGTGGGGGACAAAAGTTCAGCAAAATAGATCTCAACCAAGCTTATTTACAAATGCATGTAGACGAGCAGTCACGTGAAATGCTGACTATCAACACCCATAAAGGACTCTTCAGATACAGGAGACTGCCTTTTGGCATCACATCTGCTCCAGCACCTTTTCAGCGAGCTATGGATCAAATCCTGAGTGGATTACCAGGAGTGCAGTGCTACCTGGATGATATCCTGTGTACAGGAGCAGATGATGAAGAGCATCTGCGCAACTTGGATGCAACTCTCACGAGACTGGAGGAATATGGATTGAGAATCCGCAAGGATAAATGCGAGTTTTTCCAGTCATCCGTGGAATACTTAGGTCATGTGATCGATGCTAAGGGACTACACACTGCACCATCGAAAATCACAGCCATTGTGGATGCACCCCCACCCCAAAATGTCAGTCAGCTGAAGTCTTTCTTAGGACTGCTGAACTATTATGGACGGTTCATACCAAACTTGGCATCACTATTAAAACCACTGCATAACCTGCTGCGCAAAGAGGAAGCATGGAGGTGGACAGCAAGCTGTCAGGAGACTTTTCAGAAGGCAAAGGATGCGCTGACTGCATCAGAGGTTCTGACCCACTTCAACCCATCACTTCCGATCCAGCTTGCCTGCGACGCCTCTCCTTATGGCGTAGGGGCGGTGATCTCCCATGTAATGCCAGACGGTGAGGAAAAGCCAATCGCTTTTGCGTCAAGGACATTAAACAAGGCAGAAGCTAACTATGCTCAACTAGAAAGAGAGGCTCTGAGCATTGTGTTTGGTGTCAGAAAATTCCACCAGTACTTGTATGGACGGAAGTTTACACTTTTTACTGACCACTGACCTCTCACAACCATCCTTGGACCATACACAGGAATACCATCTCTTGCAGTGTCCCGACTGCAGAGGTGGGCGTTGCTGTTGTCAGGACACTCCTATGACATCAGGTATCGAAAGTCAGACTGTCATGGTAATGCAGATGGGTTATCCAGATTACCACTTCCTGTCATGAAGCCAGAGTCAAGCACTGTGGACATCTTCTACTTCACAGAGGTAGAAAACACACCTGTTTCAGCTGTGCAGGTGAAAAAGGGGACTAGAAATGACCCTGTGTTGTCTGCAGTCATGGACTTGGTCATTAAAGGACAACCTGCGGGTGATGACGCAACCTTGAAGCCCTTCCTTGGGAAGTGGACAGAATTGTCTGTTCAGTCGGGTTGTTTGCTGTGGGGGAGGAGAGTGATTATTCCCCTGTCATGTCGAACAAAAGTGTTACAGCAACTTCACACAGGACATAGTGGAATCGTGAGAATGAAAGAAATAGCGAGAAGCTATTTTTGGTGGCCAAACATTGACAAGCAGATTGAAGAAATAGCCAAAAGTTGTTCATCGTGTCACAAGGTACGGAACAACCCACCATTGGCTCCTCTCCATCCCTGGGAGTTCCCACAGGAGCCATGGCATCGTGTGCACATTGACTTTGCAGGTCCGTTTGAGGACAGAATGTTTCTCGTTGCTGTGGATGCACACAGTAAATGGCCTGAAGTGGCTATTATGAGGTCAACCACCACAGAGAAGACCACAGAGGCATTAGGAGAAATGTTTAGTCGTTTTGGGTCTCCTATACAACTAGTTTCTGACAATGGACCTCAGTTAGTTTCACAAGAAATGGATGCTTTTCTACAAGCTAATGGAGTGCAGCACATTAAATCAGCTCCATACCATCCTGCGACGAACGGCCTTGCAGAAAGGTTTGTGCAGACAATGAAACATGCATTGAAAGCATCACAAGGTCAAGGAACACTGCATCAGAGGCTGCACAAGTTCCTGCTAAACTACCGCAACACTCCACATGCAATCACAAAGACAACCCCTGCTAGTCTGATGTTCAAGAGAGATCTGCGCACTACCTTTGACCTTTTGAAACCCTCAGGATTAAAGGACACTGTGCAAAAGCAACAAGAGAAACAAATTATGCACAGAGAACATCGGGCAAAGGACAGAGCGTTCACGTCAGGAGAATCTGTGCTGGCCAGGAACTACAGAGGTGAACCTAAGTGGGTTCCTGCAACTGTTATCGCACAAACTGGACCAGTCTCATATACAGTTCAAACCACTGACAGTGTTTGGAAAAGGCACGTGGATCAACTCCTGCAGACACCACCAGCGCCTGCAGAACCGTCTCTTGGATATTCTAACGATCTACCTACACCAGTGCAGAACTCAACCACTTCAGAGACCGGAGTTCCAGCTGGAGATGTGACATCTTCTTCTGCATCAGCACCAGAAGTAACCTCCACATTAGAAAGAACTCAGACTCATGTTCCTGTAGAGCGCCGATACCCTACCAGGGAGCGACGACCTCCTGTCCGTCTGAGTTATTAGACTAGATAGCAACTGACCCACATTAATGGGGCAGAATAATCCCCAGGGGTACAGTTATGGGATGAGGTAGTCTACCCTCACTCCTAAGGTAGCATAATAATTAAAGGAAAAAAAAAGAGACAAACAAAGACACAAGAATTGCAGCAGACACTTGATATCTCCAGTAGGACATCTATTGTAAGAGGGGAGGAGATGTCATGTATTTTGGTTTACTACGGCACCCGTAGTAGTGCCTTTGCTAAATGCATTATGGGTAATGTAGTGTATGTTGAGTGTGTTGTCGTAGGCTGTGTGCTATGAGTGACTGCTCGCTAATAAACCGTTAACGGTACATTGAAGAGTCCGAGTTATTATTTGTTATATCGAGTAACGTAACGGGTGAAAGATATAACAAAAACCTCTTTCCACCAGCAAGGGCATTGAAGATGAAACGTGGCTGGGTTTTTCAGCATGACAATGATCCCAAACACACCGCCCGGGCAACGAAGGAGTGGCTTCGTAATAAGCATTTCAAGGTCCTGGATTGGCCTAGCCAGTCTCCAGATCTCAACCGTATAGAAAATCTTTGGAGGGAGTTGAAAGTCTGTGTTGCCCAGCGACAGCTCCAAAACATCACTGCTTTAGAGGAGATTTGCATGGAGGAATGGGCCAAAATACCAGCAACAGTGTGTGAAAACCTTGTGAAAACTTACAGAAAACGTTTGACCTCTGTCATTGCCAACAAAGGGTATATAACAAAGTACTGAGATGAACTTTTGTTATTGACCAAATACTTATTTTACCGAAGAATTTACCAATTAATTCATTAAAAATTCTTCAATGTGATTTTCTGGATTTTTTTTTTCTTATTTTGTCTCTCATAGTTGAGGTATACCTATGATGAAAATTGGAGACCTCTCTCATCTTTTAAGTGGGAGAAATTGCACAATTGGTGGCTGACTAAATACTTTTTTACCCCACTGTATATGGGTATGCCTCCGAACAATTACAGCTATAAATATTCATGAGTAGCTATAGCGCCCTCTCTTGGAGACATGAAAGTTACACCAAAGGTTTTCTTCAGTATCTCTGAAATAAATAGGTACCAATTTGAATAAATTGGCACCATTTATGGTGACAATCATCTATACCCATTTGCCATCAAAAGCTGTTAAAAACTTTTCCAAATGGCCGATGGCTTGGCAGAAGGGGCGTGGCCAAATTTGCAGTATCGCCATCACTCTTCCAATTGCTTTTACTCTGACATATATTGACTGATTTTCAACCAAATTTTGTGAGGTGAATCGGTAGCCAATACTGATAATTTCTATAATAAAGAATGACACATTGCAACAGCGCCCCCCTACCACCAATGGACAGGAAGCTGCCATAACTCACATGCCATACTCATGCGCCGGTTGTCAGAATGACGTGCAATTTTCTGAGGTTTATCAGACCACCTGGCTGATCATAACTGCACATCACCTTTAGCATGGCGTCATTGCTGTTACCATGAACACGCCCTCCTCACCATTCAATCCGTGATCTTGTTGGGATGGTTGGGAATGACCTGGAGTCATGAAATCTGGAACACTGGTTGAGGTGACTGTCATTTGGAACATCAGAAAGTTGTAACTTGGACAAACTTTGTTTGATTTTCACCAAATTTTCTACGATGGACATTAGTTCCGCCCCACACACTCCTACATAAAAATGGTTGACAAAAGTTATAGCGCCACCTACTGCTCATTGGAAGTACTAGGGGTGTGTCCATAGCGCCTCAGCAATTTTCGGTTTCTCACCATAACAATAAAAATTGGTATAAATCACACATACAGTGGGGTAAAAAAGTATTTAGTCAGCCACCAATTGTGCAAGTTCTCCCACTTAAAAGATGAGAGAGGTCTCCAATTTTCATCATAGGTATACCTCAACTATGAGAGACAAAATAAGAAAAAAAAAATCCAGAAAATCACATTGAAGGATTTTTAATGAATTAATTGGTAAATTCCTCGGTAAAATAAGTATTTGGTCAACAACAAAAGTTCATCTCAATACTTTGTTATATACCCTTTGCTGGCAATGACAGAGGTCAAACGTTTTCTGTAAGTTTTCACACACTGTTGCTGGTATTTTGGCCCATTCCTCCATGCAGATCTCCTCTAGAGCAGTGATGTTTTGGGGCTGTCGCTGGGCAACACAGACTTTCAACTCCCTCCAAAGATTTTCTATAGGGTTGAGATATGGAGAATGGCTAGGCCTCTCCAGGACCCTGAAATGTTTCTTACGAAGCCACTCCTTCATTGCCCAGGCGGTGTTTGGGATCATTGTCATGCTGAAAGACCCAGCCACGTTTCATCTTCAATGCCCTTGCTGGTGGAAGGAGGTTTTCACTCAAAATCTCACGATACATGGCCCCATTCATTCTTTCCTTTACATGGATCAGTCGTCCTGGTCCCTTTGCAGAAAAACAGCCCCAAAGTATGATGTTTCCACCCCCATGCTTCACAGTAGGTATGATGTTCTTTCTCCTCCAAACACAACAAGTTGAGTTTTTACCAAAAAGTTCTATTTTGGTTTCATCTGACCATATGACATTCTCCCAATCCTCTTCTGGATCATCCAAATGCTCTCTAGCAAACTTCAGACGGGCCTGGACATGTACTGGCTTAAGCAGGGGGACACGTTTGGCACTGCAGGATTTGAGTCCCTGGTGGCGTAGTGTGTTTCTGATGTTGCCTTTGTTACTTTGGTCCCAGCTCTCTGCAGGTCATTCACTAGGTCCCCCCGTGTGGTTCTGGGATTTTTGCTCACGGTTCTCATGATAATTTTGACCCCACGGGGTGAGATCTTGCGTGGAGCCCCAGATGGAGGGAGATTATCAGTGGTCTTGTATGTCTTCCATTTTCTAATAATTGCTCCCACAGCTGATTTCTTCACACCAAGCTGCTTACCTATTGCAGATTCAGTCTTCCCAGCCTGGTGCAGGTCTACAATTTTGTTTCTGGTGTCCTTTGACAGCTCTTTGGTCTTGGCCATAGTGGAGTTTGGAGTCTGACTGTTTGAGGTTGTGGACAGGTGTCTTTTATACTGACAACGAGTTCAAACAGGTGCCATTAATACAGGTAACAAGTGGAGGACAGAGGAGCCTCTTAAAGAAGTTGTTACAGGTCTGTGAGAGCCAGAAATCTTGCTTTTTTGTAGGTGACCAAATACTTATTTTACTGAGGAATTTACCAATTAATTCATTAAAAATCCTTCAATGTGATTTTCTGGATTTTTTTTCTCATTTTTTCTCTCATAGTTGAGGTATACCTATGATGAAAATTGGAGACCTCTCTCATCTTTTAAGTGGGAGAACTTGCACAATTGGTGGCTGACTAAATACTTTTTTGCCCCACTGTATCTGATCCAATCTCCATCAAACTCACGAGGGTTAATACAGTCCCGCCCCCCTAACACATCTGCATGCAAATAATATGTAGGCATGGTTATATTGTTCTAAAATCCCCTCCTGCAGGATTGCAAAAATTCAGCCCCACCCATTGCTTTCACTGACATGTTTGAAATGTGGTTGCCTTATGTTTCTTGGGAAGATCTAGAAAAAAGCCTCTTGGAACCATACCTTAAACCCAAAAGGAAGTTAGTCATGTTGATTTTCATGCTAATTTCCCATTTTCCTGTTAAATTATTTAGCAAATGCAAAGTTCTCAAGACAAACAATTGCTTCCTGATCTGCAGTATGTAGAATAGCGAGCCCTCCCTCAGTCTGTGGAACTGGCAGGCTTCAATGATATGTTCCATTGTTTGCTCTTCTCCACAAGGGGGTGCTGCCCCATTTATAATGGCTAGCCAAGCAAGGGCCATGTCCAGTTCTGAATCTGTTCAGGGTTGACCACAGTCTTCTGGGGAGGTTGTCACCAAGGACCTTTTGGGTGGGGTCTGACACCAAATGTTTATATGGGATATCCATGGACTCCCACTCTTTCCAGGCTGACTGGGTGGTGAAGCTGGCGGGTGGAAGGTTCTTCCAAATTGGTTCTCTAGTTGATAGATGGGCAGTGGGAGGGTTGAAAGTGTACCTAGATTGATAGATGGGGGGAGTCTATGACTTTGAAGTTTCAGTTTGTGAGGACCCAAGACTGTGTGTCTGACACCATCATCTGCAGTATGGGGGCTGTCCAGGGAACAGTTCTGGCAACCTTCCTGTTCACACTCTACACTGCTGACTTTACACACAACACACCACACTGCCATCTACAGAAGTGCTCTGATGACTTCGCAGTCATCGGCCTCATCTCTGAGGGGGATGATGCGGAGTACAGAGGACTTATCCAGGACTTTGTGGACTGGTGCCTGTGGAACTGCCTCCAGATCAATGCGAAGAAAACTAAGGAACTGGTGGTGGACTGCCACAGGTGTGGACAACCCCCCATAGCACCGGTAAACATCCAGGGAACAGACATTGAGATGGTGACATCTTACAAGTACCCGGGTGTTCACCTGAACAATAAACTGGACTGGTCACACAACACCAACACACTCTACAAGAAGGGGCAATGCAGGCTGTTCCTCCTGAGGAGACGCAGGTCTTTTGGAGTGTGGGGGACACTCCTGAAGACCTTCTGTGATTCTGTGGTGGCATCAGCCTTTACGTATGGAGTGGTCTGCTGGGGCAGTGGCATCACGGCAGCCGACAAGAAGAGACTGAACAAGCTGATCAAAAAATTCCTCGACCCACTGGAGGAGATAGGAGCAAGGAGGATGGTGGTGGCTATGCTGACATCTCTGCTGGAGTCTGAGTCCCACCCCATGCGAGACACGCTGAACGCACTGAAGAGCTTATTTAGCAGTAGGCTGTGGCATCCTAAGTGCTCGGGGGAGAGCTCCTGCAGGTCCTTCCTGCCTATGGCTGTCAGACTGTATAATGTAAATACTGCTCATAGAGGCTGTATTAAACATCACAACTCTGCACAATAGAAATTGTCCCCTCAAATATACAACTAAGGCAGTTACAACACTGCTCAAACAACACTGTTCATTCAATGTGAAATATACTGTCTGGGTCAATAGTTATAGTTTGCTGGGTAATTTAACTAACTGTAATGCTGTTGATACCATCTAACTGCAATGCTCCTGCACTGTGTATATAACTATGTACATACTGTATGTATATTTATTTACTGCTTGGGCTAACCTATTCTTATCTTATTACCTTATTTACTATTGCTCTGAGTGCTGCTATCCCTTTGCTGCTGCAATCCTGTAATTTCCCCATTGTGGGACTAATAAAGGCTTATCTTATCATTTGTGTGATTGCTACACGCCGGATGTGTGGGGGAGTTATGGTTGATAGGACAGGAAGCCAGGGGAGTGGTGTTGAGCGAATGGTCCCATGGTTGTATTAAGCTAGGTATCCACATAATGTGTGTGGGATGACCTATCCCAAACAGGGGCACAGTATTCTCCTGCAGAGTATACTAAGGCCAGTGGTGAGGTGCGCAGAGTGGTGGCTGCTGCCCACCATTTTGAACCAGCAAGCTTGCAGTGCAAGTTGTTTTTAAACTTCACCTTTGCCACCGTACCTTTCAGAAGTTCTTTAAAGGATAGTGTCCTATCAAGGGTCACTCCTAGGTAGGTTGGATTGGTGGCATGCTTCAACTTGACTCCTCTGAGTTGGATATTTAGCTCTGTATCAAGGTCAGGAGTTCCTGGCAGCGGAAGGCGAATTACAGAGCTGCGTGGAGGAATCTGATCAGACCTAAATGAAACAGTCATTGTCACCCCCGACAGACTGCTATGATGATGATGATGATGATGATGATGATGATGATGATGACCAGCTTTCGCATTGTTGATGTGGAATATGCTGGACACTGTTTTGGTTGGGCTTGGAATTAGGTGCCAGGTGCTGCAATACTGGTCAAGCTTTGCAACATCTTCTTTGAGCACCTGTTCCAATGATTCAAAGTCTGGGGCTTAGGTTGGGAGGTAGATGTCATCTGCATAGATGAATTTGCAGGATTTTGTGTCGGGTAGGTCATTAATGTAGAGGTTAAACAAGGTTGGGGCAAGGACTGACCTTTGTGGGAGCCCATTTGTCTGGCTTCTCCATGCACTCTTATTTAGTCCAAGGTGAACTCGGAACCTCCTGTTGGTTAGCAGAGTTTCAGTGATTGTTGTTGCCCAGGCAGGGAGTGCTTTGGTGAGTTTCAACTTCCTGTGGTTGTATTTTTATCAGACTTCCTCCTACAAGTTTTATCTTATCAGCCTCAATCAAAGTTAATATCCTCTTTGTTATGGATGCCCCTCGTAGGGCATCAATGAGATGGCAGAGACCAACCAGTAAGTTTGCTGATTTATTTAACAAATGACAAAGATAAAATAAACAGCCACGTGGGGCAAAACACCGCTGTACAATAAACACAAGGAATAGAGTAATGATGAATCACAAAGGAGACTGGAGTCAGGGATGGGAACTCCAGTCGCGTACACAGCGGTGCACGGAATTGTGTTGTAGGTCACAGCGAGGAGGAAGCCTCAGCTGCTCCCTTAAGTGCAGAATGCACACCAATCACAGAAGGGGAATGAAATTATTGAAATGACATACAGCTGTCACAGCAGCGACCCGGCTCTGACAGCCGGAAGTCCCGCCGTGACACTGTCACAATAAAAGCCCTGGAGGAAGCCGCATCACCAGGCCCGAAATAAGATAGAACAGGGAAAATACTGGACAACTTGAGCGCGGATGGGATCAGCGCTCAGGCCATCACACTCTTAAGTTATTGGTAATGTCATTCATGTCATTTTAGACATCGTCATCTTCATTCCACTGGCTTTCTTTAAGTTTTCAGTCCTTTGCCATAAAAAAGGAAGTCGCTGCTAATCACTAACACAATGTGTGATCTGATCCAAATTTCTTAGGGTTGACAACAGTGCAGACACAAACACATCTGGATGTCAGTGTTGAATCATAGTCCCTGTGCCACGTACTTGCTGTGGGAAGTGAACCTGATGGCAGAAGCATTGTCAAAATTACGATTAATATCAGATGATGCGTTGGACACATGATCAACATTAATGTGATTTTTCATTAGACTGTGGTTTATGACGCCACATAATTTAGAGTGGATGCAATCTGTAGGTTCTTTGTGCAATTTCCAACAGAGGCTAGACCGAAATGCACTAATGTATGGGCGGTGTATGACTTTGACCGTGACACAGGCTGATGCAGTGCTGAAGTGTGAGGGCCTTCAATGCTGCTTAGATCTTTATTTTTTTTTTTATATATATCTTTTTCCTCTCCAGACTTCCCTCATCACTACGTCTGCAAGGAGGATAAGATTCTGTCTGACCAGCAGCTCTGGAACCAGGAGAGGAAATCCAGTCTGGACCAGGAGGCACCACATCCCCCACAGATTAAAGAGGGAAAGAATGAAGGCTACAGCAGCTGGGAAACAGAGAAGCTTCTGCTGATTAAAGAGACTGAGACTTTGCTGATGGATACAGATAAAGAGCACGACCAAAGTGAGTCTGACAAAAACAATGACATGTCACTCTCTTACAGCACTCCTTTATCTCAGATCACTGATCAGAAAAGAGGCAGTAATGTAAACTTAGAATCTACTACAATCCACAAAGTGATCAGGCCATTTGTTTGCAGCAAAAATGGAGAAAAACACAAACGGAGGTATTTGTCAGTCCATTTTAAAAATCACAACACTGAGAAACAGTTTCCCTGCAACACCTGTAAGAAAAATAAATATCACACCTGAAAAAACACGAGCACTCACAAGTGAGAAGCCATATTCTTGTGAAACCTATGGAAAAAAGCTTTAGTCAAGAGGGTTATATGTTGAAACATATGAGAAACCACACAGGTGCGAAACCATTTTCTTGTGAAACCCGTGGGAAAAGCTTCAGAAGTGTTAGTCATTTGTCTTATCTGAAACTCCACACAGGTGAGAAACTATTTTCTTGTGAAACCTGTGGGAAAAGCTTCATTGAAAGGTGCAATTTGTCTTTACACGAGAAGTCACACAGGTGAGAAGCCAATTTCTTGTGAAACATGTGGGACAAGTTTCTGACATAGAAATAGTTTGTATAAAAAGCACACAGGTGAGAAGCATCAGTCAAAGGGGTGACTTGTTAAAACATGAAAACTCACAGTGGGTAGAAGTCATTTCCTGATTAAAAAAGGTTAAAAAAAAAAACTATTCCTTTTGAGTAGTTTAATGACTTAAAGTCCAAATTTGCAAACATTAAAGGAATTCAGAGTACAAAAGTTTAAAACTAGATGTTATAGTGTGACTTTGTCATGTCACTCTGCATAAGTCTAGTCCACAGGCTCAATACCTCTGAACAAATGATGTGAATGCATCACCTGCCTTGGTAAATTAAATTTAATTAAAAAAAAAAAACTACCACAGGCAAAACAGACCTTTCTCTTCGAGACACATAATTCAGATTGCCAGAAGTACAAAGTCAAGGATTTGTCATCTCAGGAATTGACAGCAAATTTTGGTGGTCCTTGACTTGTTAAAATGCTGTGTAGCTATTGAAGATATTCTCGGTGAAATCTGTGATGCAAGTAAATAAGTCGACTAAATTTAAACTTGGAATAAAGATGTTGTTTTACCAAAAGAGAAATTTGGACTTTTAAATATGACCAGACATGTCATGATATGTCAGGTCGGGCATTGACAGGTCCAGGCACTGACATATTTATGTCAGGTCAGGAACTGGTTTGCTTGCTACCGGATAAACATGAAAACCAGTACTACCTGTCTCATGGGACGGGCCGTCGGTGACTAAACCGGCAACTCCGCCCTTCCGAGGGCGTGGAGGGTGAAACTGGGCATCCTGGTAGAACTAAAAACAATATCTGTCACAGGTCTGTGGTGGACCACTCCCAGTTACATGGGGTGAGACCGGACATCCTGGCAGATAAGCACATCTGTCACAAGGTCTGTGGTGGACTTTTGCCAGTCGGTGCATCATGACATGCACCATACAAAGAGCAGAGATAAACAAATATATCATCTGGTCAGTCACTGCAACAGATACTGGAGTCAGTTTGTCTTGGCCTGTCCTTGCCACTGATAATACCTCTATCTGCCAAGAATGTGCTGCTAGTCCAGCAAAAGCTAGCGGTACTCAAATACTTTGCAAGCAGTTTCATGAAATGGTCAGTCAGAAAGCAACTCATACTGGCTCGGACGTTGCCCAAGTTAACAAGGTCAGGAGTTCCTGGCAGCGGAAGGCGAAGGACAGAGCTGCATGGAGGAATCTGATCAGACCTAAATGAAACAGTTGTTGTCGCCCCCGACAGACTGCTATGATGATGATGTCATGATATTGAGAGAAAGTTTCATTCTGAGACGTTTTTAACCAGTTTTTTTCCATTTTGGATAACCAGCTAAACTTCATAGTTTTAACTTTCTTTTTGTTGGTGTTCTTGAATAAACTGACAGCGGTCACTGAATTATTTTACTATTTTTTGTGATATTCAGCCATGACTTGTAGACCTTGGTAGAAATTATTTGTTTTGTAATCAGATTTTTTTTTTTCAATATAATCTCCTTTGTTGTACTATAAAATCTTTTTTTTTTTTTTTTTTACTGGAGTTCTTTTAGATCTTGGAAAGAAATCCACTGTATTGTTTTGTGATATATATTATGAAATAAAGATTAAATTGGTGACTTGTTTTTATGTTTTTGTTTTTTCTCTCCTGTAATCCCAGTTCTGCAAAACTTCTTTATCACAGTCCTCTAAATCAATTTTTTTTTTATCTTTGCTATGATTGTCATCATTCCATCCAGCTTAATTTTAGTTGCTGTTCAAAATGACAGTAGTTTCTCTGTCTTTATCTATCTATCCCCTGACTGCTGTCTAGTTTGTGTGCTTGTTAACTATTTGGACCAGACTGTGAACACCAAAATCTTGAGCGTTTTGAAATTTTCTATTTGGCTTTTTAACTCTTCCTCAGCTGCAGTATGTACTGTGACCACAATTTTTTTTTTCTCTTTTTTCATCTATCTTCTGAACAAAAGCATCACATGCACATGTTTTGGTAACTAGCCAAAGTTACTGATGCTACATGAAAATGGAATGAAAGCAGCTTTGAGTTCTTGTCGGTACTACATCATGGCCTCGGCAGGGCACTGGTAAAGAGGCAGAATAGAGATGCCTGCTGGTATTTATAGGGCGGTGCAGTGTGTTATGTATGAGATTACCTTCTGAATTACGAGGCCAGGTGCACAGTTGAACTTAGCTTTATTAAGGGGTTGGTCACACACAATACAGCTACCAGGCAGGGGCATCGGCAAAGAGGTAGAACAGAGATGCCCGCTGGTATTTATCAGGCGGTGCAGTGGCAGAAGAGGAAGTGGCCGCCACTACACCGCACTTCAAAATAAATGACAATATCACATCCCCCCAACCCCCGTAGAAAGTCTAAAACCACTCATACAATAGTGACCCTCCCCAATTTAGGACCCAAATCACACACTGAGAAAACTAGAAATGAAATCACTAAATGGCCTATCACATTCACACAACAAACCCCAAACTAGGGAGGATGGGTGGATTACCGTCCTACCCCACATGGCAAGGTGGATTATTCTGCCACCTGCAATTAACTAAAAGTCCATCAACAACTTTAAACATTGTTGTGTTCTGAAAAATATAAGTACACCCAGAACAATAACATTTTAGTTTTTGAACATTGAACATTTATGAACATTGGAACTTATTTTATTATTTTTTCAAAACCACACTACTGTCCTTCTGGCAGAAAGGGGTAGAACCGGCTTGTGGGGGGCCCAGGGCAGCCCTTCAGTAGACCCACCTCTGGAATCGGCATGCCACCAGGATCGCAGCTGACCTCATAGACAAGAGTGCCTCTTCTCCTCGCCATCGACCACCTCTCTCGTCCAGATCCACTATCTGAAGCTTCCTCCTGGGCATGCCGCATCTCGTTGGCATGCCTCCACGAACCGTCTGACAGCTGGAAGTAGGTCGCGCCTCGCTTAGCCATGATGCACAGCTGCTCCAGGTGTTCCTGTGGCTGTTGTTTGACCCTCATCCACCGTGGACGTCCCTCCCCTCGAGCCTGGACCAGGTCTGAGCTCTGCTCAGCCTGCAGTGTTGCTGCTCGGCACGTGGTCCCTCCGTGCCTGTCGGTCTCTCCCCGATCCCTTTTAAAGCTGGTGCAGAGGTCGCTGTTGTAGCTCCAGATCATCCAGCCCACTGCAGCTGAGCTCCGGAGGAAACTGAGGCTAGCTCGTCTGTGTCACTCGCCGACGCAGGCGCCTCACCGCCTAGCTCAGTACCCTCATCTACCATACCCCGAGCGCCAGGACTGAGACCCTCCTATGTTGATCCTGAGTGAGGCTGATCCTACTTGATCGCCGTGGTACCCGATAAATCTTCGTCCCACACCGCGTTGTCCTCCACCACCAGAACTGGATGGTTCCGCTGGCCACAACCAGTCCATTCTTCCCCAGCATTATCTTTAATGGCAAACCCCAATCCATAAAACAGGTCACAGCCCGTGATGTTGTCGCCTCGGGCCATCATGTGGAACGTGAAATCAGCCATCACCGCCGACTTGTACCTAGCCATTAACTCCAGTGTCCCAACTCTGTGCAGCCTGCCACCTCCATAACCGTAGAGCGGAGCTGGGTTACTTCTTATTCTGTAGAGGGGAAAAATTTCCTCACCATGGCCCAATTCAATAACGATCCCTCTGCCCCCATGTCGATCAGCAGCGGCACCTCCTCACCAGCCAGCGTCACCTTGCAAAACATGAACCCGTTGGTACTTGGGGACACCACATAGACAGTTGTTGGTGCAGGTGAAGTTGTTTTTCTCCGTGGGCACTCCGGCTTGGACATGCGAGACACCCTGGCATAATGGTTCAAATGTCTACACATGCCACAGCACTTCCCTCTAGCTGGGCATTTCCTGACCTTATATCGGTGATTTGCAGACCCACAGCCCATACACAAGGGTTTTCCCGGGGCAGACCATTGGTTTCTATTGTGTCATCGTCCGTGCTATCCTCATTATCCGGGTCCGCTACTAATGCTGCGGCTGGAAGGTCTGGCTGCCGTTGTGACTTTTGCCAATTTAGCTCTGATGTTAGCTTGTCCGTGGTCTTCATTTGGAGAACTAGCTCGACAGCCCTAGCTAACTTCAGGTCACACGGTGCCTTGAGTAGCCCAACTCGTAAAGTAGCACTGGTTGTGTGCTCCGCCAGCTGGTCACGTACCATTTCCTCCTCCAATGGCCCAAAACAACACTCGCTAGCCAGCTGCCATAGGTCGGCAACAAAACTGGCGGACAGGCTCACCCATTCACTGGTGTTGTTGTCGGAACCAAATCCTCCGGATAATGATGCTATCCTGGATGTGGAAATAGCGTGCTAGCAACTCAACCACATCCTCATACAAGTCGGAGACCCCGAGTGTACGTAGGATACGCTGGCCCTCGATCCCCAAATTATGCACCAGAAGCACACGTGCCCTCAGTTTATCTAGCTCACCCAGGTCGAGCATGATGATGTAGTTTTGAAAAGCCACCAACCATCTTGGCCAGGGCACAGGTGGCTTGCCCGGGAGCTCCAGAAAGGGCCGAAGCATTGGAATACATGCCTCCATAGTTTATTCTTGTCCCCAAAATGTTATGTATAAAATTACTTTCTCAATGACGAGGCCAGGTGCACAGTTGATCGTAGCTTTATTAAGGGGTTGGTCACACACAATACAGCCACCAGGCAGGGGCTTTGGAAAAGAGGCAGAACAGAGATGCCCGCTGGTATTTATAGGGCGGTGCAGTGGCGGAAGAGGAAGTGGCCACCACTACACTGCACTTCATAATAAAAGTCCCAATAATACAACATCACAGTCTCTACGGTACTTTAGAAGTTATCTTAAAGCAAGTAATTTCAACCACATCATACCGTATTTTTATGTTACTACATTAGTTAATAAACTGAAAAAAAGATTTGACTTCAGAAAAAAATAGCAGTTCAACATGTTTATTTAATACATTAAGCGAAGCGTACAGCATATTAGAAAAAAATGTCACGTAACATGAGCTTAAATTATTAGATGTTGCTGTTTTCTCATTTATTGGTGTTTTCATGTTCAAACTGCTGCAGAATTCAAGCAAAAATCTTTATCTATGTTTTTGTTCTTATTAAAGACAAAAATAGAAAGGAGCTGTTTTTACCTTCTTTACATGTTTCGACTGTTCACTGCAGCCTTCGTCAGAAGTGTCAGCTGATTGCTGCCAGTTGTCATTTTATCAGCTGACTTTCGTAGGCGGGGCTAGCCCAGCAAACCCATCAGATCCACCGAGTCAGCCCCACTTCCCGCCGTCTGATGGTCTCTGAAGAATGTGGTCCCAGGTGTGGGAAAGCATAAAGGCCCCCTCATCCCAGTTCATGCTATCTTTTCCCCGCTTCCTGATTTCCATGGCCTTCTTAATCCAGCGTTTGTGTCTGTTTTTCTCTGATCCAATAATTTTTGCGTTGTCCCCGTCCATGATGTGATTATTTCTTTTGCAGTGATCTGATATGGCTGATTTTAATGTTTCTCGTTCTGCCTTTTCTTTTTGTGATCTTGTGAGTCGTCCTTGTGTTTCCTTCTCACATTCCTTCTGGTGTTCTTTTTTCCTTGTGGTGAATGGTCTTCTGGTTTCTCCAATGTAGGTTTTGTTGCATGATCTGCATATTTCGTATTGTATTTTTTGTCTTGTTCTATTTTGTCCTTGGGGTGTACTAATAACTGTCTTAATTTTTTGTGTGGTTTTACTTCTGTGTTGATTTTGTATTTTTTCATGATCCTTTGAATTGGTTCCATTATCCCTTGGATGTATGGTATAGTTATGGTGTCCTTGTTTTTTATTTCGGCTTTTGCTCTGTGTCTTCTTTCCTGTTTGTTTTCTTTGTTTTTGACTTGCTGTTTCCCTTTGTTTGTGGCCCATACTGGATATTGGCAGCGTATGAGTGCATGTTTTATGTGGTTTTCCTCCTCCTGTCTGTCTTCTTGGTCTGTGATGATGGTGGCCCGTTCATATAACGTCCTGACAGCTGATAGTTTGTGTGCTGCGTGGTGTTCTGATGTCCATAGTAGGTATTGATCCGTGTGGGTTGGTTTCCTGTAGACTGTGATTTTTATACTGCTATCATCGTTATGGTGGATTTTCATGTCCAGGAAGGCTATGGTGCCATTTTCTTCCTCTTTGTGTGTGAATTTTATATTCCCAGTGCTGTCCATGCTATTCAGATGGTCAGTGAGTTCTTGCGTGTGTCCTTTCCTTATTTTCTCCAGAATGTCATCCACATATCTCTTCCAGAGGGTAGGTTTCCATTGTGTAGGTGCTGTGTTGATGGCTTTGTTTTCCAGATCCTCCTTGAAAAAGCTGCTTGTGATGGCTGATAGTGGGTCTCCCATTGCAAATCCTTCTTTTTGTCTGTAGATTTTTTTCTCTGTATTGAAAATAGGTGGATTTTGCAACAAATTGTAATAGTTCAGATATGTTGTGAACTGTGAGATTGGTGCGTCTTTTTAGGGTTCTGTCATTTGTGAGGCGTTGTTGCACTATGTGTAGTGTGGCATCAGCAGGGGTCTTTGTGAATAATGAAATGACATCATGTGAAATGAGGATCTCGTCTGATTCTATTTTAATATTGTTGAGTTCTTGTGCCAGCTCTTTTGAGTTTTTGCAGTGGTGTTCTGATAGTCCAAGGAGGGGTTTGATGATTTCAACCAGGGCTTTTGCTAAGTTGTGTGTTGCTGATCTGATACTGTCTATTATTGGCCGCAGTGGGATATCCTTCTTATGTATTTTGGTGGTTCCATAGATCCAGGGGGTAATGCTGGCTTTGGGAATCAGGTGATCATATGCGTCCTTTGTGATTTTTTTTACTTTCTAACAGAGGTTTGAGAAGGGCTTTTAGCATTTTTTTTCTTTTCTTCTGTGAGGTTTGTTTTAATGATTTCATATGTGCTGCTCTCTGCCAACATGGTTTCCATCTGTTTTTCATATGTTTCCGTGTCCATTACTACTGTTGTTCTGCCTGTATCTGAAGGGAGGATTGCGATTGTTTTATCTGTCTTGAGTGAGGTTAATGCTTTTTCTTCTTCTTTTGTCACGTTGCTTTGTGGTAATTTGCCGGTGTAACATCCTCATCTCTACAACGGAGGTTAAATCTCACGTGGTTTCTGTCGCGTGCCTGTGTTTTCTCCAATTTCTCCAGCCCGCCAAAGTCTTTGATGCAATTTTGTCCATAACTTCCCCGTAAGTGGAAGTGGCCTCCTGAGGGGGCCTTAATGCTTTCCCACACCTGGGACCACATTCTCCAGAGACCATCAGACGGCGGAAAGCGGGGCTGGCTCAGCGGATCTGACAAGTCCGCAGGGCTGCCCCGCCTACGAAAGTCAGCTGATAAATTGACACCTGGCAGCAATCAGCTGACACTTCTGACGAAGGCTGCAGTGAACAGTCAAAACATGCAAAGACGGTAAAGACATCTCCTTTCTATTTTTGTCTTTAATAAGAACAAAAAGGTAAATAATTAAAAGAAGACAAAATGAACCTACTTGAGCTAAGCAAAAAACTTACTTTGAACTGTTTCTGACTTCGTTCTGCTTCTGCCTGAGCCAGAAAAAGAAAAGAAGCCAGGCTGAGCCACATGCTGAATGCTGGGATATGTTAAGGCCACAGGGATCCTCTTCATGTATCCTTGGTTTTTGGGGTTTTGAAGGCTGCATTTGTCCGCCGCCTGTGAAGGAGCCCACAGAATGGGACAGCCTTGGACGCAGCACAATGACGTAGCTGGCCTAGAAATGCGCACTTGGAGGACGCAGAACCTGAATTGAGACACAGCCACTGTCTCCGAAACACTCTGAGCGTGCACAGACTTCAAAACAGAGGAACTGGGTACAAATTAGAGGAAACATCACCTGAGTGCACACAGCCAAGAGCGCTGCCCAGACCCAAATCAGTGGCCCCCGGCAGCACCCACACTCAACCTTAGCCTCTCCAATCGTGCCCGTCTCTATGCCAACTCCTGTAGCAAAAACGCCTCCCGTTGTTCAAAAAGTAGGAAATGTGTGAACTTGATTGTTTTTTGACATCCACAACTGGAAAGTTTCCCAAAACCTCTTTGTTAAATTGCAGCAGAAAAAAAGATGTTCCACTGTCTCAATATTGGAACCACAGAATGTACATGAGTTGTCATTTATGTTAAACCTTTTGTGAAGGAAGTCATTACAAGGATATATTTCGTTGAGAATTTTAAAGTGGACTTCTTTCACTTTAGATGGAACTCGATTTTAGAAGGTATGTCAAACCAAAAACTGTCACCTTTTTTAATTAAGAAGGTCTGCAGCCATTTTGACTTGATGGTGCCATTCATTGGGTCAAAGTCAATCATATTTAAACCTTCTTCAATAGATTTCACAACATCACTTCGATTAATATAATGTCTTATGTTTGGAAACCCAGAGTGATGCACAGAGTGGTGCTGCTTTGGAACACGAATTTTATGACACACAGTAATATAATATATAATACAGGTCTGTTGTCATACTGAGCCAGCCGGGAAAGAGGCCCTAAGATGGCGACTCTCAACCCTATATAGGCTGGCGTGATGACGGCACCAGCCGGCTGCGTCATCACACCGTTCCCTGCTGTTAACTCCTTCACTACATTCTCTCCCCACTCTTGCAAAGACACGAAACACTTCTAATAAATCATAACCCTCCCCAATTTGGCATAAACAACAACAATAATAATAATAATAACCCGCAATTCTAACTAGGGTTAGCAGGTGGACCGCCGCTCAACCCAACGCGGCTGAGTGGATTATTCTGCCACTCATCTTGGCAGCTGTGCTCCTAACTAGACAGTCACTTTTTCTTTTTTTTTTTACAGTCTTCCACGGGAAGAACAGTTCTGCCTGAGGGGATTTGTGGTGGCCTCCTCCCTGGAGCTTTGAAGCGGGCCTGTGGCAGCCGCATCCCTGGAGCTGTCGGACCCCCGGGGCCAATCTTCATGACTCTGGGGCCCGGCTCCCACACCACGGCAGCTGACTCCCGTGGAGCCTCTCTGTCTGGAGCAGCCACCTGGGCATGTCGTAGTTGGTTCACATACTGAACCAAACTGTCTGTCAGCCGAAAGCACACTGTTCCCAGCTTCACCCCGATCCTCAATGGCGCCTGTTGTTTCGCTGGCTGCGGCCCAGTCAGTCGCCATCCCGGTTTCCCACCGGCATGAACCCGAACCCAGTCCATGTCGGCCTTGGAGCGACATGGACTGGTAAGACACTGACCAAGTAAGGCACTTGGAGCGGTGCCTTACTTGGTTTTATGCATTTTTGTTGTGCTCCTAGTGGCCCTGCATGCGCATTCGGCTTGGGGCCTCCATCGTGCTGCGGCGGTTCCATTGTCATCGTGTTCATCCTTCACCCGTCATCTCCATCATCGGTTGGGGCTCGTCATGGGTACTGAAGGTATCCGGTGCTTCCCCAGTGTCACTCATTGAGGCGGACTCTTCACCTGTCAGCTCAGTCGCCCCCACTGTAGCTTGTCAAGCAAGGGTACTGAAGCAGTCTGGCTCCTCCTCTCTGCCATCTGAAGTGCTCTGCTGTGCCGCGTCGTGCATTGTGTCTGTGCCCGACTGCTGCTGCTGTGCTTCGGGGCTCTCTGCATGCTCGGGCTCTCCCTCCCATGGCTCCAATTCTGGCTGAGGGGGGTACGGAGGCGAATCTAGTCGCTGTTCTCTCTCCGTGCCATCGTCATCTGTGCCGTATCCACTCTCTGTGTTATGTTCACCATCTACACTGTGCTCTTTGGCTGTACCCACATCCGCGAAGCCTGGTTAAACTGGGCCTGGGCCACTGACCATCTGCCCGCTGATTGTGAGAGTAAAACCCAGCTTGCAGAATAAATCCCACCCCAAAACATTTTCACCCTGGCGTGTCACCTGGAACCGCCGTACTGCACTGCAAATGTGACTTTCCTGCCTGTACTGGAGCTCCCGTCATCCAATAGTTCCACCGCATCAGCGTGCTGGAGGGTGAGCCTCCGAACTGTGGCCTCGCTCACTATGGAGTGCGTGACGGCGGTGGCCACCAGCATGGGCACACTTACACTGTCCAACTTCACTACATGCTGCAGTCCTGACCAACCGTCACTGTCTGCTCCCTCTAAAGTAAATAAAAATATAATTTATAAGCATCCCAAAGGGATTAAACAAAAAGCTGGTAAAACACAAATTATATATGTAGCCTCTAAATCTAATGACTTGGCCTCTGTTCCTCCTCATTGTTTAAAAATTAAATGTGATTTGTTAAATATTAGGTCTCTAACTCCCAAGTCTCTGCTAGTCCATGATCTGTTAATTGATCATCAGATTTATTATCCCTTACAGAGACTTGGTTAGGGCAAGAGGATTATGTTGGTTTAAATGAATCAACTCCCTTTGGTCACTTAAACTGTCAAAATCCCATAAGTTCTGGTCATGGAGAAGGAGTAGCAACAATTTACCATTCTAAATTACTAGTTAATGTAAAGCAAAAAACATGTCAGAATCAGAATCAGAATCAGAATCAGATTTATTGCCATTGTTCATGTAGTACACAAACTACCAATTTGTCTCGGTGCCATGCTGCAACATTAAAAACATGATGAGATAAAGAGATAAACTAAAAACTAAAAGACTAAAAACATGCAATAAGTGTAGAATAATAAGTAATAATAATAATAATAATAATAATGAGTAATACTAGTCAAGGCAGTTTTAAATAAATTAGCAAGTAGCAGATAATATGGGGTACCACAGTGCAGTCGATAATGCAACAGAAAAACAGTGATGAACGACATGAGCTGCTGTACATAGTGCACGAGAGTCAATAAGTCACTTAGTGTTCAGCAGTCTGATGGCAGAGGGGAAAAAGCTGTTCATGTGCCGGGAGGTTTTAGTCTGAATGGACCGAAGTCTTCTACCTGAGGGGAGGAGGGCAAACAGTACGTGACCAGGGTGTGAAGGATCGGCTATGATCCGGCCTGCACGCCTCCGGGTCCTGGAGATGTACAGGTCCTGGAGAGATGGGAGCTTGCAACCGATCACCTTCTCAGCAGTGCGCACGACGCGCTGCAGCCTTAGTCTGTCCCTGGCAGTGGCTCCTGCGTACCACACGGTTATGGAGGAGGTGAGGATGGACTCGATGATGGCCGTGTAGAACTGCACTAACATCTTGGTGGGTAGCTTGAGCTTCCTCAGCTGCCGCAGAAAGAACATCCTCTGCTGGGCCTTTTTGATGAGGGAGCTGATGGTTGGCTCCCATTTGAGGTCCCGGGTGATGGTGGTGCCCAAGAAGCGGAAGGAATCTGCAATGGTGATGGGAGAGCCTGTGATGGTGAGGGGGGGGGCAGGGGGGGTTGTGATTTTCCTGAAGTCCACAATCATCTCCGCTGTCTTCAGAGCGTTCAGCTGCAGGTTGTTGTGGCTGCACCAGGACACCAGCTCGGCCACCTCTTTCCTGTAGACGGACTCGTCGCCGTTGGAGATGAGCCCGATGAGGGTGGTGTCGTCCGCAAACTTGATCAGCTTAACAGACTGGTGGGAGGAGGTGCAGGAGTTGGTATAAAGGGAGAAGAATGTTACAATTCTTTTGAGAGCCTGGTCCTCAGTATTGGGCATGTTAGCAATTTTAGGCTAAACCCAATTTTATTTGCCATAGTTTATCGTCCTCCCTCAGCCCGCCTACTCAGAGTTTTATCTGAATTTGCTGAGTTCTTGGCAGATTTAGTGCTGTAATCAAATAGAATAATTATAGTAGGGGACTTTAATATACATATACCTAGATGTAGATAGTGATTGCCTTAATATGGCATTTAATTCAATATTAGACTTGATGGGGTTTTCTTAGAAAGTAGGAAATTCTACCCATTATCTCATGTTGGACCTTGTGCTGACATATGGCATAGAAATAGGAAATCTGGTAGTGTCTCTGTTGTGTCCACAAATCTGGCAATGATGACCGTTAAGGATGCTGCCGTTGCACTGAACTTTATTACAAAAAAGTACTAGTAGTACAAAGCACTTTTGATATATATATCGCATGACCGGCTGCCAACCACCTCTCATACCAACTGCATATTCAGCTCCCTGAGATGGTGGACTGCCCCAATAGTATATGGCATGGTGATGTCAGCTGCAGGCCACACACCACTCCCAGTGACTCCATATTTATACACCACAGTGTTATATAGTGAAATGTTGTTTAGATGCCCTTACTTGTGAAGTGTGGTGTAGTGGCGCCCGCTTTTATTTCCGCCACTCCACCACCCCGACAAATATCAGCAGGCATCTGAGTTTGGCCTTTTTGCCGATGCCCCTGTCTGGTGGCTTTATTGTTGTGTGTTACCAACCCTGCTAATAAAAGTAAGTTTGACTGTGCACCTGGCCTCATCATTACAAGGTATTTCCAGACATAACACACAGTCTCCTCATAGCCCTGTACTGTCAGACAATTATCTGTTAACTTCTGATTTTACTAATTTCTGACTATATGGCTCCTAAAGAAAAATATTACTCAAGTATAAGTATACTCAAGTATAAGTATACTCATACTTATACTTAGTATACTAAGTATACTAAGTATACTAGTCTGGTCATGGTATACTAGTATACTATAAGTATACTATACTAGTATACTATAAGTATACTAGTATACTAAGTATACTAAGTATACTCATACTCATACTTATACTTGAGTATAAGTATACTCAAGTATAAGTATTACTCAAGTATTCTCTCTTACCTCTGGTTTTTCTCCCATCTCTTTGTCTTTTTATACTCTGATTGATGGGGCCTTGAGTATTTTTATCATGTTTATAGTCAGCTTCATGTTTGCCTGTGTGTTTGTGTCTATGTTGAATGTAATTTGTGGCTTGTAAATATGGATGTCACCAGACTGCAAAACAAATCTACCTACGGGTACAAATAAAGTAACCTGAACCTGAACCTGAACCTGTAGATGTCTCTCAGTTGATGCTGTTACCAAATTTGAGCAGGTTGTTTCCTCAATGCCATGTGTCAACACAGTGGAGATAAGCTATGGAGAGCTTGCTCCTTCTGTAATTGATAACATGGTAGATAGTGTGACAGCTTCTCTGCATCAGACTCTAGACATGGTGGTCCCTTTAAAAAAAAAAAAGAAAAAAATGTAATCAAAGATTTCTAACTCCTTGGTTCAACACAGAAACTCATAGCTTAAAGCAGAAGACTCGTCAATTAGAAAGCAAATAGTGCTCCACTAAATTAGATGAAATCTCTTTAGCTTGGAGAAATCAACTTCTAATTTATAAAAAAAATCTCTTAGGAAAGGTAGAGCAAGTTATTATTATGCATTAATAGAAGAGAACAATAATAATCCCAGGTTTCTTTTCAGCACTGTCGCCAGGCTGACAAAGAGTCAGGACTCTGTCAAATCTAGCATTCCCTTAGAGCTTACTAGTCAGGATTTTATGAACTTCTTCAATAATAAAATTTCATCTATCAGAGATAAAATCAGTCAGATTCTTCCCACTGTTAACTTAAATACAATATCTACTACAACTCCTTCAATTGATATCTGTTTGGATCAGTTTACTCCAACTGACCTTTTAGAGTTAGATAAAATTGACATATTGCTGGACCCAGGGAACACACACACAGGCTCGAGTGAAATTCAATAATCTTTATTGTATCCAACAGAGGGTGTGTGAGTGGGTGTATGCGTTGTCTGAATGTGATGATGATGAACGTGCTGCAGCCGGGGGCGAGACAGAGCGCTGTACAGCCTGGCAACCCTAGAACAGAGCCAAAGCACAGACGTTAGTTTCTTCCACGTAACAGTGAGCAGAATAGTGTCACCTCTGTGACACTAGGAACACCAAGCAGATGTGGCAGGGAGTTCGGACACTGACGGGCTATAAGTCTTGGCAGGGGGTCGATGATGATGACGCTTCACTTCCAGACAGGCTCAACGACTTCTTTGCACATTTTGAAGCATCAAACCCGACAACAAGAGGGAGGGCTGGCCCATCTCCACCACTGGTCGGACCAGCTTTCACCATCAACACAGCGGACACACGGAGGACCCTAACCAGGGTCAACCCACGTAAAGCTGCTGGTCCGGACAACATCCCGGGATGTGTGCTCCGAGACTGCACGAGCAAGTTGGTGGATGTCCTGACTGACATTTATAACATGTCCCTGAGTCAGACCATCGTTCCCAGATGCTTCAAGACCTCTATCATTGTACCAGTGGCAACGAAACAAGTTGTGTCCTGTCTGAATGACTATCGTCCTGTTGCACTGACACCAATTGTGATGAAGTGTTTCGAACGACTCGTCAAACCACACATTACAGCCTCCCTCCCTGCATCACATGACCTGCTCTAGTTTGCATATCATTCAAACCGCTCCAGGGAGGATGCTATAGTCACCACCCTGCACTTTGTCATCACCCACCTGGATCAGAAAGACACCTACGCCAGACTCCTGTACATTGATTTCAGTTCAGCATTCAACACCATTATTCCCCAGAGACTGATGGAGAAATTACTCCTTCTTGGTCTGAACACCGCCACATGTCTCTGGATCCTGGATTTCCTGACTGAGAGACCTCAGTTTGTCCGGGTTGGAAACAACATCTCCAACTCTGTCCCGCTAAGCACCGGATCCCCTCAAGGCTGCGTACTCAGTCCACTGTTGTTTACACTTCTAACACATGACTGTGTATCCAGACACGAGGGGAACCAGATTAAGTTTGCAGATGACACCACAGTGGTGGGACTTATTCAGAGGGATGAGGAATCAATGTACAGGGAAGAAGTTAGAGACCTGGAGGGCTGGTGCAGGGAGAACAATCTGGTGCTCAACGTGGACAAAACGAAGGAGATGATTATCGACTTCCGGCAGTCACAGCCTGAACACGTCCCCCTCAGCATCGGCGGCCGTTCAGTGGAGAGAGTGGAGAACATCAAGTTCCTCAGAGTGCAGATCTCGCAGGACCTGACCTGGAGCAAGAATTCCTTGGGGATTAGGAAGCGGGCCCAGCAGAGACTTCCAAGATGGAGCTGACCCTCCACGCCGGGTCGCCGTCAATCAGCACTGGCAGGGGTGGCACCTTGGGAGGGGGGCAGAGAGGGCTGGAGACGACGGACTTGACCTGTGAGACGTGGAACGTAGGACAAACACGGTTGGGGGGGGGGGGGAGCCAGGCGCACAGCCACGGGGTTAACCACCCGAACAATAGGGAAGGGCCCGATAAAACGCTGAGCCAGCTTCCTCTTTTCAGCCTTCAAAACAATGTGTTGGGTTGACAACCATACCTGCTGACCCACATGATACTGCGGAGCAGGTCTTCTGCATCGGTTTGATGTCCTTGAGTTGCGCTCCGCCGTGCGTAAAAGGGCCCGGCGTGTAGCAGTCCAGAGCCGATGACAGCGACTCAGGTGGGCATGGATGGAAGGCACGGCCACCTTCCCCTCCTTCTCGGGAAACAATGGGGGATCATAACCCAGCGATGCCTTGAAGGGTGACATGCCAATTGCAGAGGACAGGGTCGAATTATGGGCGTATTCAATCCATGGCAGATGGCTGCTCCAAGACGATGGACTGGAGACAATGACGCAGCGCAGAGCAGCCTCCACCTCCTCATTGGCCCGCTCGCACTGCCCGTTGCTCTGAGGGTGATGACCAGAGGACAGGCTCACCGTCGCCCCCAGCACATTGCAGAAGCTCCTCCATATGCGGGACACAAACTGAGGACCCCAATCAGAGATGATGTCCTTGGGAATCCCATGAAGACACACAACGTGCTGCACCAATAGGTCCGCCGTCTCTCATGCCGTTGGGAGCCCATATAAGGGAACAGAATGGGCGGCTTTAGAAAAGCGGTCCACAATGGTGAGGACGGTATTGAAATGGTTGGACGCCCGGAGACCCGTTACAAAGTCCAGGGCGATGTGGGACCACGGTCTTCCAGGGACCGGCAACGGATGGAGGAGACCCGCCGGCTGTGATGATGATGTCTTCCCGGTGGCCCACTGGGGACAGGCGCGGACATAATTGATGACATCATTCCGGAGGCCCAGCTACCAGAACGATCTCTGGAGCAGCTCCACCAGGCTGGTAATCCCAGTAATCCCAGGGTGGTATGCGAGCTTGGACGAGTGGACCCAGAGGATCACGTCACCCCGGACCGCAGAGGTCCCTAAAGGCCCTCCACCTGGATCCGGCTCAGCCTCCTGTGCCTTCAGGACCTTGTCCCTGATGCCCCACGAGAGGGCGCCCACAACGCATGAAGCAGGGAGGATGGTGTGCTTATGCCCTTCAGAGACCTTGGAGGCGAACTGCCTGGACAGGGCGTCAGGTTTGGCGTTCTTCGTCCCAGGGCGGTAGGTGATGGTGAACCTGAAGAGCCCGAAGAACAAGGACCAACGAGCCTGGCGGGCATTCAGGCGTTTAGCCATTCTCAGGTACTCCAAGTTCTTGTGGTCAGTCCATACCACGAAGGGTTGCGTGGCCCCCTCCAGCCAGTGCCACCACTCCTCCAGCGCGAGCTTCAGCGCCAGGAGTTCTCTGTCACCGACGTCATAATTCCTCTCCGCGGGGGACAGCCGCCGAGAGAAGAAAGTGCAGGGGCGGATCACCCCGTCCACTGGAGAGCGCTGTGACAAGACTTCCCCCACCCCCAAGTCAGAGGCATCCACCTCGACCAGACACTGGAGAGCGGGATCCACCTGCGTCAGGACCCGGGAGGATGAGAACTCGGTCTTCAGGGTCGCAAAAGCCGCCGCAGCCTCCTCTGTCCACTGGAACGTCACCTTCGAGAGGTGAGAAGGGTCAGGGGGAGAGCGATCGAGCTGTAATTGGGGACGAATCATCGGTAAAAATTGGCAAACCCCATGAATTGTTGCAGCTGCTTCCTCAATGGGGGGGGGGGGGCAATCCACAACCGCCTTAACCTTCCCAGGGTCCAGGATGACCTGGTTGTGTGAGATAATAAATCCTAGGAAGGAGGTCTTCTCAGTGTAGAACTCACACTTCTCTGCTTTAACGAATAATTTGTTCTCCAGGAGCCGTTGAAGGACCCGTCTCACATGGACCTGATGCTCCTCCCGTGACTGGGAGAAGATCAAAATGTCATCCAGATAGACGAAGAGGAAGGACCCGAGGAAGTCCTGGAGAACATCATTAATCAAGCGCTGGAAGACGGCCGGAGTGTTGGTCAGCCCAAACGGCATGACAGGATATTCAAAGTGGCCACTTGGGGTCCGGAAACCCGTCTTCCACTCGTCGCCCTCCTGGATCCGCACAAGGTGGTAGGCTCTGTGGAGGTCCAGCTTCGTGAACCAGGAGGCCCCCTAGAGGGAGTCGAAAGCAGAGTCTATGAGCGGAAGAGTGTACTTGTCCTTGATTGTGATGTCGTTCAGTGCCCAGAAGTCGATACAAGGGCGAAGGGAACCATCCTTCTTTCCAACGAAGAAGAAGCCCGCCCCCACCGGCGAAGAAGAAGGCTGAATGATGCCCAAGCTGAGTGACTCCTTGATATAAGCATCCAATTGCCTCCCGCTCCGGAGCCAATAAGCTCTAGAGACGGCTCGACGGAAGGGGGGCGTCCGGGCGGAGATTAATGGCACAGTCGTACGGGCGGTGGGAAACAGCGCCTGGGACTTGCTGATCACTGCTCCAAGGTCATGGAACTCCGGTGGCACTCTGGACAGGTCAGTGGGAGGAAGGGGGGGGAGGAGAGGGGGACCGAGGGAGAACACGCCGCAGACTGGAGGCATGCGCTCAGGCAGAAAGGACTCCAAGCGAGGACGCTCCCAGTACGCCAGTCAAAGGTCGGGTTGTGGAGGTGGAGCCAGGGGTAGCCCAGGATGACGGGGGCAGCCGAGGTGGACAGCACAAACAGCCGGAGGTCCTCTTGATGTTTACCTGAGATGATAGCAGAGACTGGGGCTGTCTGATGTGTCACTGTCTCCAGAGGTGCCTTTGACAGAGTGATGAGGTTCAGGGGGGCTGGAAGGGCATGGCAGGGGAGCCCCAGTCGGGTTGCTAGTTTCCCTGAAATGAAGCTCTGCTCAGCCCCCGAGTCCACCAGTGCGTGTGTGAGAATTTCGATGCGTTTGTAACAGAACCTAATTGGAAGGAGACACTTTGATAGGGGATTAGGCCGAGATGAGTCCGCGAGTCCCCCTACAGCGACGCGCGGACCCCCTCTTTTGGCTGAACCGGGCAGGACTCAATCTGGTGCTGATCATCTCCACAATACATACACAGACCTAACTCCCTGCGGCACTGTCTCTTGGCCAGCGGGAGTTTGGTCCGCCCATTATCATTGCCTCAGGATCGTCTGGGGCCTCTAGTGCGGGCAACGCCAAAGGTGAAGACTGAGAAGAGCACTGAAACTGTCTGCTCGAGCGGCTGGAAGACCTCCGCTCGGCAGCTCGCTCTCTCAGCCTGTTATCAAGACTAATTAAGATAAGATAAGATAAGATAAGATAAGCCTTTATTAGTCCCACAACGGGGAAATTCCAAATTCCAAATTCTCCTTAATTGTTAAGGAGATTAGCTCCGTGAGACGCTCAGGTATATCTAAGCGGGCCAGTTCATCCTGTAGACTAGGACTCAGACTTCTAATGAAGATGCTGCAAAGTGAGCTATCCTCCCACCCAACTTCCACTGCCACCACTCGGAAGTCGACAGCGTAGTTGGCCACTGACCGGCCACCCTGATGAAGATTTAATAGCCTGGTGGTAAGCACCCTATGATGGTCCGAATGGTCAAAAATCTCGTGGAAATCGGGCACAAATTGGGCGTAGGTTAAATTGACATAGCTGGGTTTTGCCATAATGGCGTATGCCCATGCTAGCGCTCGCCCCTCCAACAGATAAGCCACGTAACCTATGCGGCTGTGATCGGTGGGGAAATCTCCCGGGACTCAAAGAAACACATCTCACATTGGAGGATAAAGCCCCGAGCCTCCCCGAGCTTTCCGCTGAAGCGCGTGGGAGTGGGGACGGGAGTGAGACGGGTTAGCAGGCCCGGGCTAGCCTGAATAGGAGGGAACAGGAGCTGGCCTACTACTAGGAGCCAGAGGAAAAGCCCGCTGTCCTTCCAGACGATCCAACCGGCTGTTGATCTGGACTAACTGATTTAATATAACCTGCTGTTGGTGAGTTAATTGGTCCACTCAAGCCTCTAAGATGTTAAGCTGGTGTGCAAGCCCGCTGTTCGCTGGGTTGCTCTGATGGAGCCGTACTGACATATTGCTGGACCCAGGGAACACACACACAGGCTCGAGTGAAATTCAATAATCTTTATTGTATCCAACAGAGGGTGTGTGAGTGCGTGTATGTGTTGTCTGAATGTGATGATGATGAACGTACTGCAGCCGGGGGCGAGACAGAGTGCCGTACAGCCTGGCAACCCTAGAACAGAGCCAAAGCACAGACGTTAGTTTCTTCCACGTAACAGTGAGCAGAATAATGACTGGGGCTTACTTGCAGGTGGAAAGATGTGAACGCAGGTTCGGCCCGAGGGCTCCAGCCAGGAAGACAGCGTCTGCAGGGCACTCCCGGTGATGAGCGGTGAGATTAGGAGAGGCGGGAGGAAACGTTTCGCTGCCGCGGAGAATTGGTTCTGCTGCCTGGGGAATCCACCTGTGCACAGGGGAGAGTCTGTGAGAAAAGGTGAGCAGCGTAATGCTTACTTGTTGATGAGGGTCTTCCGAGACGAAGTGGTGATCTGTGCGGAGACAGATGTGGGGGAGACGAAGGTCAGGGAGAAATGACAGACAGCTTCGTGCCGAGGCTCCAGGCAGAGCAGGCTATAAAGCCCGTGAGTGATTGGCCGCAGGTGTGAGCACAGCTGAGGCAGGTGACAGCCCAGAGTGAGTCATGACAAAAATAATTTCCTCATCCAAGCCTTCAACTTGTCTATTAGACCCTATTCCAACCAGGTTATTTAAAAAAAAAGTCTTCCCATTTATTGGTAGCTCTATTCTTCAACTAATCAATTCTTAATTAACGTTAGGCCATGTACCACAGGCTTTTAAAACTGCTGTAATTAAACCCTTACTTAAAAAGCCAACGCTGGATCCAGGAGTTTTAGGTAACTATTGACCAATCTCTAATCTCCCTTTCATTTCAAAAATCTTAGAGTTATTGCTACACAATTATTTGACCACTTGTAGGGAAATGGTTTATTTGAAGAGTTTGAATCTGGGTTTAGAATCCATCATAGTACTGAAACAGCCTTAGTAAAGGTCATCAATGACCTCCTTATTGCATCTGATAATGGACTGGTTTCTGTACTTGTCCTTTTGGACCTTAGTGCAGCTTTTGATACGATCTTAACTTTATTTAATCCTCACCTGGCCACTTACGTGACTTGCAACCAATCGTCTGAAGGTAGAGCGATCTTGGGCTAGGGCGATGAGGTCAGCCAGAGGTCTTATTATTACAATCTGGGTCGTCCAGGACAGTCTGGGCCAACCTTGGAGGTGATGCCAGCCCTGGGGGGGCTTATGAGCACTGGTGGAGAGGGCCTGCTTTGCCAGTGTCCCATCTTCTAGCCTGGCCACGTGACTGAGGAGCTGCAGCTTCTCTCTTCTGATGACGGTGGAGATGAGGATTGGACAGCCAGCCCTCCTGTAGACCTCACTGTTTGTGGTGTGTTGGAACCTTTGGATGCCGAGGATGTTACAAAGGCAGGTCCAATGAAATGTGTCCAGATAGTGGGCAGTTGTGGTGGAGAGAGTCCAGGTCTCTGACCTGTAAAGGAGGACAGGGGTCACACAGGTGTTAAAGATTTGCAACTTTGTGGTCATGCAGATCTTCCCACTCCATTGGACTCGCTGGAGGTGGCCAAAAGCGCTGCGAGACAGCTGCAGGTGGCGAATAATCTCTTGGTCTGATGAGTAGGAGCTGGTGATTTTAGATCCGAGGTAGACAAAATCATTGACACACTCAATCGGCTCGTTTTTGATGGTGATGACTGACAGTGACTGGATCTTTGTCTTTGCCCAGCTGATGGTAAGGCCCAGGGGTGATGCTTCCTCTGCAAGCGGCCACAGTGCCTCAGTGATTATGTCTATATGCGTGGCAAAAAGCACCACATCGTCCACGATTGATATGATACTATTGATCAAAATATTTTACTTGATAGACTAGAACACCTTGTTGGACTTAGTGGAACTTCATTGCAGTGGTTTAAATCTTACTTATCAGATAGGTTCCAGTTTGTTCATGACAATAATGAGTTTTCTTCCAACTCAAAGCTCAGTGACAGAGTTCCACAGGGATCTGTGTTAGCCCCTATTCTTTTTAGTATGTATATGATTCCACTAGGTATTATTAGAAAGCACTGCATAGATTTTCATTGTTATGCAGATGAAACACAATTATATTTGTCAATGAAACCAGATGACAGCAATCAGTTAGCCAAATTAGATGATTGTCTTAAGAAAATCAAAGCTTGGATGATTTGTAATTTCTTGCTATTAATTTCAGATAAGACTGAAGCCATGGGGTGGCTGTGGCGCAGGTGTAGTGTTGCCGACTACTGATCGAAGGGTCAGGGGTTTGATTTGCACTCTGTCTGCGGTCTGCATGTCGAAGTGTCCTTGAGTAAGACACTGAACCCCCAGTTGCTCCTGGTGGCCAGGCTAGCGCCTGTGTGTGTATGGCAGCTCTGCCGCCATCAGTGTGTGAATGTGTGCGTGAATGGGTGGATAGCAGGATCTCTAAAGCGCTTTGGTCAGCCAGAGATGAGAAAAAGCACTATATAAGTGAATGCCATTTACATAAGTGAACACCATTCTAGCTGGTCCAAAAAACCTTAGAAATACCTTTGTCATGTACGTGCCTCTCCAAGGCACAGAGGAAAGGAGATGAGCCCACGCGCTGAATGAAGTTATGT
Organism: Pholidichthys leucotaenia; assembly: GCA_020510985.1. NCBI lineage: Eukaryota > Metazoa > Chordata > Actinopteri > Cichliformes > Pholidichthyidae > Pholidichthys > Pholidichthys leucotaenia. The sequence continues at coordinate 501,777 of JAJAQF010000046.1, forward strand.
GTTTTTATTAATAACAAAGGCAAACAGTTCAAAAGAGTCCAGTGCAAAAAGTCAAATAATAAATGACCCTGCAGTGCCACAGAGCTAAACCCGGCTCTGGAGGGGCTAGCTGCACTGCAGGTGAAACAGTTCAGCTCTAATACACCTGGGCAGATGAGAAAAGGAATCCACATAATGCCTCAGAGCCAGACTGTGCCTCTGGAGGGGAAAACTGCATTACGTGAACTTGGACAAGGATTAAGAGAGAACTTACATTTTGTGCCTCATAGCTGGGGAGAGCTTCGGAGAGGAGAGCTGCACAAACATAATCTTAAGGAATGTTTACTAAAGGAGTGACAAGTAATGAATGAAACCACTGAGTTAAATACAAGGTGAACTGACAGCATGAGTGAAGACAGGTGTGAGAGCTGAGCTGCAGGTGAGCTGATTATGAGCTGTGCATAGCTGGGGCCGATAAGCTGTGAACAGCAAGTGGGAGTGTCTGGAGAGAGAGAGGGGAAAAAACAGGGACAATGATCAAAACAAGACATATGAGCAGATATACAAACACAACAGTAAACTGTGTCTGAGCTCCAAGATGACCTTGGAGCTCAGACATATGACAACCTTTCCCAATTAAACTCTTAGTTTGGATGTGGTTACACTTTCTCTTAATAGCTCTGTGAGGAACCTAGGGGTTATTTTTGATCAAGATCTGTTCTTTAATTCACATATTAAACTTGTTTCTAAGACTGTGTAGCATCAACTCCCTTTGGCTCTAATCTATATAACTACTCTTCACCTTAAAGATATTGTTTCACCCAACAAGTCTGGTCAAGAATTGTTTCCTTCATCTAAGAACCACAGTTGGAAAACGCATTCCATGGTGAAAGGTACGGTAAGGATCCCATTTCATGCAAGGAACGGATTAGTTTGCCATCATAAATAACTGGAACTTCCTCCCAATTCATCCTGTTGGGAAAGCATACACAAGTCATCTGTCTGGCTCAGCCAATCACCAGCCAGTCTCTGTTGGACAGTACCCCCTTTCATTCTATTGGTCAGTTACAGACAAAGACTGTTTTCTTATTGGACCAGAGTGTTATGTCCATAATCTCTAACCCAATGATGAGGCCAGGGGTGCCATAGAACTCAACTTTATTGTGTGACTCACAGACGCTAGGCGCTCTGGTACAGGCAGAGGCGAAGGGATTTTTTGCTCGGCCTCTTCATGTTGCCCCGTGGTTATGTGTGTTTGGGGTGGCTAATGGTGTTACTAACAGCCTGCTCCCACGGGGTTGGTTCAGGGGCCTGTCAGCTAGGTGTCATTAGCTGTTCTGCTAGCTGAGTAGCTACCTCCAACTGGGTCGTCATCCCCACTACTTGGCTTAGCTTGAGATTATTCGTTGTTATTATTAGCTCTTCTCTTAGTCACTTGTTGTTTGTGCCTTCTGCTAGCTTGTTATGGGTTAGCTGGTCTTCCAAAGGCATGAAGGTGCACATGCTGGCCAAGACTCGAAGCTCTGTGGCATAACGTTGAGTTAACTCACCTGCATGCTGTTTGCGGCGGAAGAAGACAGCTCTTCAAGCTGTAACGTTGCTCACAAATCTAGTATGGGGATACTACAAGGGGTTTACTGGTGTCGGTGTGGTGATGCAGCCATACAGTCACGCAGCCATACGGTGACGTTATCACCCCAAACCACATATAAGGGGAGAACCGCCATCTTAGGGCATCTTTCCCGGCTGGCTCAATAGGAGACAACTGTCAGCTATGTATGTTATATTACTTGATGTAATAAAGTTCATGTTCAAAGAAGACACCACTCTCTGTGCCTCATTCCGGGTTTCCAGACATAACGTCACTATAATATTTCTCCATCAGAACCATGCATTTGCCGAATGAGTCTGCTTGGCCAGGAGTACAAAGCACGCGCTGCCCTTCTTCGCCTAGACTGAGAGCCAGCACATTCTTTAGCTTCTAGTCGTCAGCATCACCCAGGCCATCCGCAATGACATAACTTACAAGCATGTCGAACCAGCGGCGCCATGGGATCTGTGGTTCTCCCAGTGAGGCGAGGAAAGGTTTCACCAGCTTCACGAGTGAGGGTTTTACCCTCGTCACCATTTTTTTATATCTGAAATAAGCGAGCCATGAGCCATCTTACACCAAACAACAAACTCTTTTATTATTTACACACTTGACTATAATCAAAATGGTGGTGTCGCCCAGCGTCATCCATCCCCTACGTATTGACACCAGCTACGGCAAGCCCCAATGCCCCCCCAATTCACACACTACACCACCCACACAGAATTGCATGTCTTTGCACAACCACTGCTTCTGTCCTTAAATGTATGGTGTAACTCCCAGGCAGGGCAATAAAGCTGTTGTGCCCAGTGGAGTTGATTTGTTTTCTTACTGTGTCCATGTCTGTGCTGCCAGACTCTTTTCTTTTGGTACTTTTTTCCTCCTTCAAGTCCAAACTCATATTCATTAATTTTTTTTTTTAATTTGTTGTGGTGCCAGTGCAGCTGCAGCTGCTGATGTGATTGACACATTTGGCAGCAAGGAGGAGCCAGCCAGGTATGAGCTGATCAGCTATGAGCAGGCATCAGTTTCTGATGATGTGCGGGTGTTCGCATAAATCAAAATGAGGTGTTTTGGGGGTGCACAGAAATGCACAGAAATTGGTTTAAATCCACTAACAGAAATGCCAAAACTATTGTATACTTTGCCTTTTTTTTTTAGAACCTATTGAGTGTAGATTGAAACATCTGGCTGTGAGGAAGAGCCAGGGATCTTCCCGGCATGCTTTGCGCCACAGAGGATTCAAAGACTGTTATTATCCGTGTGTTCTAAGTGTTATTGCTGTGCCATTTTAATTGTGTTTTACGACCAGTTGTGATAGTGTTGTTTTCCCTGTGTATGATAGAGCATGTGTCTGTCACCCTGAGTGAGATGAGGGTCTGTGTGAATGACCTCCCCTCCATTCTGTGTAGTGAGGGAGTGAAGAATAAAGCCTCTTACATCACAAGTCATCTCTCATTATTTGTGTGAACCCATGAAACGTCACTCTGGTGTCAGGAGTGGGATAACTAAGAGATGGAAGCGAGGATCAAGGCACAGATTCGGCAGCTCGAGCGGCTTATTGCTCAGATAGAGACGGAGATGAACTACAGAGCAGACATGCCAGCCCTCAGAGATGCTCACCATGACGAATGGGGAAGTGGACCAGAAGGAGAAACTGTACCCCGTTTTCTGCCCTTTTCAGAGCAAAGCGGATCAGAAAGAGCAAGTATGCTCCTTTTTATGCCTTTTTCAAGGCAGGGTGGGGGGCACCAATGGGGGAACTACGAGCCGGCGATCCCACTGTGACCGAGGGCAGTGATCAACAGGGAGCTGACCGTCCCACAACCCGTCAACCGGTGAAACTTCCCCGCTTTGGTGGCGAAATCCTGCTGGAAGATTATCTGATCCAGGTCGAACTGGCCACTGTGCTCAATGGCTGGACACTGGAAGAGACAGCTGTGCAGGTCGCGCTGGTTCCAGGGGGCAGAGCTCTCTGCACACTGTCTGATCTCCAGCCTGAGGAACGGCACAGCTGGCCAGCGCTACAAGGAGCATTGTGGAGGCAGTTTGGGAGAGCGACCCATGCCAATCACACCTGGGAACAGCTGGTCAGTCGCCAGCGAGACAACTGGGAGAGCCTGGGAGCCTATGCAGCAGACGTGCAGCTGCTGACACAGCGTGACTACCCAGATTTCAAGTCGGAGGCAGTGGAGAAGCTTGCTCTACAGAACTTCATCCATGGGCTCCGTCTGGCCCAACTTCAAGAACACATAAAGATTCACACAGTGAGCAGCTGGGAGATGGCCATGGCAGAAGAGGAGCGGGTGGAGCCAATGATGGATTATGCAGCTGACTTGTCATCACTAAGGCAGAGAGCTTTTCGGGCCACAGCTGAGAGTGAGGACGAGGAGGAATGGGAATTACGCTGGACCACAGCTACGCGGTCGGCGAGAGTACAACGATGACGGCACGAGGAGGGATGCTTCCACTGCAGAGAACCAGGACACATTGCACGCTACTGCCCTGCACCCACCCCAGAACAACCAGCCTCCTCACTGGCTTTAACCCTAGAGCGAGGTGGCACAGACGGGGACCTGCCACCTCCCACAGACATTTTTCCCCAATGGATGGCTGGGCCGACTTGGACAGTCACCAGGGCTGCATCTACAGTGCAGCCTGGATGCCACACCGATCCGGGCCCTGATCGATACCAGTTCCACCATCTCCCTAGTCCGACCTGGGGTGCTGCCCAGTACAGTGTTGTTTATCGGCAGTGCCAGTCTCCAGCTGGGCAGTGTCATGTCTGGCAGCTACTGATCCCCCGATGGCTCCACCCCAAGGTCCTCCAGTTGGTCCATGGATTGGTGGGGGTGGGCCACTTCGGGGCGAGGGAGACTCTGCAGTGTTTTCAGACCCGGTTCTACTGACTGGGGTGATGTTGGGACATGAAGCGCCATGTCCACCGCTGTTCCACCTTCACGGCTCAGAGAGGACAGACACAGCAATCCCACAGCCCCCTGTAGCAATATGAGATGGACGGCAAACTGGGGTTGGATTATTCGTTCCACTCTAGAGGGTGCCTGCACATGGTACCCGAACTGGCTTGGGAGACCCCGGTAGCGGCGAGGAGCCGACAGAAGCGAATGTACGACTCCAGCTGCCTGGGGAGGGACCTTGCTGGACTTTGTCTGCCCAGAGCGGAAACAGGGACTGTCACCAAAGCTGGCGGACCACTGGTTGGGACCGTGCGTGCTGGTTGCTGACAACAGTGGCAGCCCCGATGCCTGGACGGATTTGTATTGTACTTTTTTGTTGGACTTATTATTCTGAAGGCAGAAACCAGTCCGGGGTGGAGGGGACAGTGTAATGTTGGGGATGTGAGGAAGGGGCAGGGATCCTCCTGGCGGCCTTATCCATGTGTTCTAAGTGTTATTGCTGTGCCATTACAACTATGTTATAAGACCAGTTGTGATAGCGTTGTTTTCTCAGTGTGTTATAGATCATGTGTCTGTGTTACCCAAACCTCATTTCCACCAAATAAGAGCCAGTGCTAGTTCGGTTCTGGTGCCTGTGATGGCACTGAACCAGTTCAACTGTAGTGCCTCGTAAGAGCCAGTTGGTTTTCAACCCACATGGAGCTAGTTGGTGAATACATCAGCACTATGTCTTTACATAATGTGAAGCGTCTTTACGCAACCCCACAGAACACCACAGAAGAAGGTAAAGGAGGAGAAGATGAAGAAACGCTAACTTGTCAACATGGAGGAGTTTGTTGTCTCTTTGGGAGTGCTGCTTTTAATATTCCAAACCTGATGAGGGTCTGTGTGAAGGACCTCCCCTCCGTTCTGTGGAGTGAGGGAGTGAAGAATAAATCCTGTTGCATCACAAATCCTCTCTCATTATTTGTGTGAACCCATGAAATGTCACAATATCGTCTCGGCCCTAAAACTATCATCATCATAGCAGTCTGTTGTGGGCGACAATGACTGTTTCATTTAGGTCTGATCAGATTCCTCCACGCAGCTCTGTCCTTCGCCTTCCGCTGCCAGGAACTCCTGTCTATATCCAGCTTCTTCAAGCTTCTTTTTACATTGTCTTTAAATCTGAGCCTTGGTCTACCCTGATTGCATTTGCCCTTGCATAACTGTGAGTAGAATAACTGCTGAGGTAGACGCTGATGGTCCATCCTCTCAACATGTCCGAGCCATCTCAGGTTGGTCTGTATTAGCATGTCCTCCATTCAACACTTTGATGTTGGTTATCTTGTCTTTCCAAGAGATGTTCATTATGGCTTGAAGGTGTCTCATCATGTACGCGTGGAGTTTCTTTACCTGCACTCTGTAGACAGTCCAAGTTTCAGCACCGTACAATTGAGTAGCCAGTATTGTCGCTCTGTACACTGTGCACTTCACACAGATAGACACATGTTGATTGTTCCACAGTCTCTCCCTCAAGTTTCCAAACACAGCACTCGCTCTTCCCATTCTGAGAGATAGTTCGTCGTCCAGGCTAGCATTCTTTGAAACAGTACTCCCTAGATACTTGAAGGTCTTGCACTTGACTAGTGGCTCTGTACCAATGCTGATCTCTTCTGGTAGTGATGATGATAACTGGAACTTTGGTGATTGATAAAGGCACTCTGTCTTCTTGATGTTGATTTGGAGGCTGAATTGGCTAGCTGGTCTTGCAAATTTCTCCACTAAAGATTGCATATCTTCTGCACTATGTGCAACTAGAGCACTGTCATCGGCAAAGAGCATTTCCGCATGTGCAGGCAGTGACTGGCAATGGGTGAAAAAGTTTGGCATCTTAGTCTCTGTTTTTATGCACTGTAATGTGTTTTAACGTAATTCTCTGTGCCGTTTTTGTCCTTGAATGTTTGTGGACTATATAACAAAGAGCTCTTTGGTTCCATCAGTATGGATTTTCTTCTTGTTTTTGCACTGTGGCTTCTTTCTTGCCGGCTCTTTGTCTGGGACGTCAGCTCGGTCATGCTGGTGAGAATGCAGTATTCCAGAGACATGTTACTGCAGCTATACATAGATAATCCAGCGTCTGTGTTTAAGTTTGGGCCGCAACTGCCGGACTTTATTTTAAGAAACTTTCATGGACATAACAATGAAAAGAGTGACAAGAGGAGGAAACACGGAAAGCATGGAGGCATAAGATTAAACCAGAGGAGACGTCAACTTAACCGCATTCCTCTTCCTTCCATTATTATGGGGAGCGTACAATCCCTGAGAAATAAAGTGGATGAAATTCAAGGAAATGTCTGATATCAGAAGGATTTCAAGAACTGCTGTGTCATGGCTTACACAGAGATGTGGCTTACAGATCATGACCAGGATCCAAACCTGTGTATTGACGGTTTTGGAGCCCCACTTCACTTGGATCGGCAGGAAGAGGTAACGGGGAAACGTCAGGGAGGCGGCGTATGTTTGTATATTAATAAACAGTACTGTACATCTATCACGGTCAGAGAGCGCATCTGTACACCAAATGTGGAGCTTCTGTCCGTATCGCTATGCCCCTTTTATCTGCCCCGCAAGTTCCCCCAACTTTTCATAACAACTGTGTACATTCACCCGAAGGCAGATGCTGCCTCCGCCTCCAGCACCATCTTTAATGTGGTACAGCGGTTGCAGTCGATTTCCCCAGAGGCTCCAAATTTTATCCTTGGGGATTTTAACCATGTGTCTCTAAAGAAGACATTTAAAAACTTTTATCAGTACGTCTCCTGCCCAACCAGGCGAGAAAAGACATTGGACCTGTGCTATGGATCTATAGAGGGGGTCTATAAATCTCTTCCCCTTCCTCCTTTAGGATCCTCAGATCACAACAGTGTACATTTGTTGCCCACATATAAAACTGCTCTCAGAAGAGAAAAGACGAAGACCAGGGACATGAAGGTCTGGACAGATGATTCAGTGCTCTGCCTCCAGGAATGTTTTAACTGTACAGACTGGGAGGTGTTCACACTGTCCTGCGGGGATGATTTTGACTCTTTGGTGGACGTGATATGCTTTTACATGGCTTTTTGCAGGGATATGATCGTTGCACGTAAACGTGTCAAAATATATCCCAACAATAAGCCATGGGTTACTAAATCAGTTAAATCCTGTTTACAGAGGAAAGCACTTGCCTTTAAACAGGGGGTTGTTTCGGAGCTGCAGGTTGCCACAAAAGAGCTGAAGTCCAAAATTTTAAGAGTAAAACAGAATTATAAATCAGAATTGGGAAGCAAGATGGCAGCAAAGAAGCTTGGTTCAGCCGGGCTAGTATGAAAACTATTGCAGGCCTTCAGATCACAGAGCGCAGTAATCGTGTGTTTTAGATGGTTTTAGTTCAGACACAAAGCTGGCTAATGCTCTTAATTGTTTTTATGGTCGTTTTGATTCTTTTGATTTTAGCACAGAAACCCAAGATTTGAAACAGAAACCCAAAGACAATCAGCACTTTAATATTGAGGTGCAGGATGTTAAAAGGGCGTTCTGTGCTGTAAAAGTGAACAAAAGTCAGGGCCCTGAAAATATATGTGGACACTTGGTGAAGTCCTGTGCACATGAATTGAGTCATGTGTTTCACTACATTTTTAATAAGTCCTTACAGACACAACATGTGCCTAAGGTTTGGAAAGATGCTGTGGTTGTCCCTGTTCCAAAATCCAGCTGTCCTAAAACGTTTAATGATTTTAGACCATTTGCCTTGACTTCAATTTTAATGAAAATTTTTGAAAAACTGGTCAGACTTGAGGTCCTAAAACAGACTGAGCATGCATTGGATCCTTTTCAGTTTGCCTATAGGCCTCACAGAGGAGTGAAGGATGCCACCGTCACTCTGTTTAACATGCTTTTTGAACATCTGGATTTTAATGGGACACACGCCATGCTTTTATTTGTGGACTTTTCTTTTGCTTTTAATACAATCCAACCTCATATTTTAGTTGAAAGGCTCCTGCAACAATTTGATTTGAGTAATAATCTGGTGGGTTGGATTCTGGATTTTTTAACCAACAGGACACAGAGAGTAAGGGTCAATGGTACATTGTCCGACCAAAAGTGTTCTTCTACTGGCTCTCCTCAGGGGTGTGTGTTGTCACCACTACTCTTCATCCTGTACACAAACATGTGTCGGAGCAGACATGACAACAGACACATTATAAAGTATGCTGATGATTCAGTTATTGTCAGTCTCCTTCAGGATGGTGAGAGTGGCCACAGCCCAGTAGTTGATGATTTTGTTCACTGGTGTGAGGATTCCTACCTGCAGCTGAATAAGACAAAAACTAAAGCTATGATTATTGACTTGAGGAGGAAAACCGGAGTGGTGGCTCAGTTGGTAGAGCATCCGCCCCATACCCGGGAGGCAGGGGTTCAAATCCCGGCAGGGTCATGCCAAAGACCATATAAAAGTGGAACTTCCTGCTGTCCAGCTTGGTGCTCAGCAATAATGGAATGGAGGAGGGAAATGTGGCGGCGCCTTGCATGGCAGCGGCCCTCTGATTATACACTTGGGGTGTATGTGATTAACACAGCAGATAGGTAAAACACAATCTCGTTCTACTGTACATGATTGGTTGTACAGTTGAATGACAATAAGGGTGATTTAATTTAATTTTAATTTTTTAATTAATTTAAAACTCCCAGGCACAAAGTCATTGTATAAAAGGCCAGACCACTGAATGTGTGCAATCTTACAAATATCTTGGGACAATTATTGATAGTAATTTAAACTTTGAAGAGAACTGTGAAAGGGTGTGCAAAAAGGGTCAGCAACATTTGCATTGTTTAAGGAAACTTGCACACTTCCAAACAGACCGAACCATAATGACAATGTTTTATCGGGCTTTTATTGAATTCAACTTTATTTATTTATTTCAATTCAACTTTATTTATATAGCGCCATTTCACAACAACAGTCATCTCATAGCACTATCAACTGTAGGGGGAACCCCCACAGTTGCAGAAAGACCCCAGCAATCAGGCGATCCCCTGTGAGCAAGCACTTGGCGACGGTGGAGAGGAAAAACTCCCTTTTAGCAGGAAGAAACCTCCAGCAGAACCAGGGTCAGGGAGGGGCAGTCATCTGCTGCGACTGGCTGGGGGGTGAGGGGATAGAGAAGATGAAAAGAACAGACATGTAGAGAGCAAACAGCATGATGGGTACTCAATCTAAGGGAGAGAACAAACAGATGTTAATGACCAGCAAAAAAAAAAAAAATTTCATTGAGAGTGAAGAAAGGAGTGAGGCCCAGTGCATTATTGGAGGTCCCCCGGCTGACTAAACCTATTAGCAGCATAACTAAGGGAGGGCTCAGAAACACATGATCCCTCCCTAATTGTAGGCTATATCAAAAAGGTAGGTTTTATCCCTATTCTTAAAAACAGAGATCGAGTCTGACTCCCGAATCCAGATTGGCAGCTGGCTCCACAGGAGAGGAGCTTGATAACTGAAGGCTCTGCCTCCCATTGTACTTTTGGAGATTCTAGGTATTACAAGTAATCCTGCATTTTGGGAGCGTAGTGCTCTGTTAGGATAATACAGTAGTATCAGATCTTTTAAATAAAAAGGAGCCTGATTGTTTAGAGCTTTGTAAGTAAGAAGAAGGATTTTAAACTTAATTCTAAACTCTATGGGAAGCCAATGAAGGGAGGCCAGAACCGGAGAGATATGATCTCTCTTTCTAGTACCTGTTAAAACTCTTGCTGCAGCATTTTGGATCAGCCGAAGACTTTTTAAAGATGTTTTAGGACAGCCTGATAATAAAGAATTACAATAATCTAATCTCGAGCTAACAAAAGCGTGGATCAGTTTCTCAGCATCACTCTGAGACAAGATGGTCCTAATCTTGGCAATATTACGCAAATGATAGAAGGCAGTCTTAGAAACAAATTTAATATGTGAATTGAAGGACAGATCTTGATCAAAAATAATTCCAAGGTTCCTCATAGAGCAATTAAAAGAAAGAGTAACCGCATCCAAACTGAAAGTTTGATTTGGAAAGGTATTTCTAAGGTTTTTTGGACCAACAAGAATGACTTCAGTCTTATCTGAATTTAATAGCAGAAATTACAAGTCATCCAAGCTTTGATTTCCTTAAGACAGGCTTCTAACTTGGCTAATTGATTACTATCATCTGGCTTCATTGACAGGTATAATTGTGTGTCATCTGCATAACAATGAAAATGTATACAGTGCTTTCTAATAATGTTGCCTAATGGAAGCATATATAAACTAAAAAGAGTAGGGCCTAGCACAGATCCCTGTGGAACTCCATGACTAAGCTTTGAGTTGAAAGAAAACTCATTATTTACATGAACAAACTGGAACCTATCAGATAAATAAGATCTAAACCACTGCAACGAAGTTCCATTAAGTCCAACATAGTGTTCTAATCTATCAAGTAGAATATTATGATCGATAGTATCAAAAGCTGCACTAAGGTCTAAAAGGACAAGTACAGAAACCAGTCAATTATCAGATGCGATAAGGAGGTCGTTAGTGACCTTCGCTAAGGCTGTTTCAGTACTATGATGGATTCTAAACCCAGACTGAAACTCTTCAAGTAAACCATTTCCCTGCAGGTGGTCAAATAACTGCGTAGCAACAACTCTTTCTAAGATTTTTGAAATGAAAGGGAGATTAGAGATTGGTCTATAGTTAGCTAAAGCTCCTGGATCTAGTGTTGGCTTTTTGAGTAAGGGTTTAATTACAGCCATTTTAAAAGCCTGCGGTACATGGCCTAAAGTTAATGAAGAATTGATTATATGAAGAATAAAGCTACCAATAAGTGGGAAGACTTCTTTAAATAACCTGGTAGGAATCGGGTCTAAAAGACAAGTTGAAGGTTTGGATGAGGAAACTATTTTGTCTAACTCACAAAGGTCGATTGGAGTAAACTCATCAAGACAGACATCAATTGAAGGAGTTGTAGTAGTTACAGTATTTAAGTTAACTGTGGGAAGAATCTGATTGATTTTATCTCTGATGGATGAAATTTTATTATTGAAAAGGCTCATAAAGTCCTGACTAGTAAGCTCTAAGTGAATGCTAGGATTGACAGAGTCCTGACTCTTTGTCAACCTGGCTACAGTGCTGAAAAGAAACCTGGGATTATTCTTGTTCTCTTCTATTAATGCAGAATAATAACTCGTTCTAGCTTTTCTAAGAGATTTTTTATAGATTAAAAGATGATTTCTCCAAGCTAAATAGATTTCATCTAAATTAGTGGAGCACCATTTTCTTTCTAATTGACAAGTCTTCTGTTTTAAGCTACGATTTTCTGTGTTGAACCAAGGAGTTAGAAATCTCTGATTAGACTTTTTCTTTTTTAAAGGGGCCACCAAGTCTAGAGTCTGATGCAGAGAAGCTGTAACACTATCCACCATGTTATCAGTTACAGAAGGAGCAAGCTGTCTATAGCTTATTTCCGTTGTGTTGACACATGGCATAGAGAAAACAATCTGCATAAATTTGGTAACAGCATCATCTGAGAGGAATCTACTGTAATAATATTTTTCTTTAGGAGCCAAATAGTCAGAAATAGTAAAATCAAAGGTTAACAGACAATGGTCTGACAGTACAGGGTTATGAGGAGACACTACAAGATTTTCTATTTCTATGCCATATGTCAGAACAAGGTCCAATGTATGGTGGAGGTAATGAGTAGAATTTCCTACTTTCTGAGAAAACCCAATTGAGTCTAATATTGAATTAAATGCCACATTAAGGCAGTCACTATCTACATCCACATGTATATTAAAGTCCCGTACTATAATTATTCTATCAGATTTCAGCACTAAATCAGCTAAGAAATCAGCAAATTCGGATAAAAATTCTGAGTAGGTTGATGGGGGACAATAAACTATGGCAAATAAAACTGGGTTTAACCTAAAATTGCTAAAGTGCCCAATACTGAGGACCAGGCCCTCAAAGGAATTATAACATGTTTTTTGCTTTACATTAACTAGTAATTTGAAATGGTAAATTGTTGCTACTCCTCCTCCACGACCAGAACTTCTGGGATTTTGACAGTTTAAATAACCAGAGGGAGTTGATTCATTTAAACCAACATAATCCTCTTGCCCTAACCAAGTCTCTGTAAGGGATATTAAATCAATCTGATGATCAATTAACAGATCATGGACTAACAGAGACTTGGGAGTTAGAGACCTAATATTTAACAAACCACATTTAATTTTTAAATTATGAGGAGGAACAGAGGCCAATTCATTCAATTTAGAGGCTTTATGTTTAATTTGAGTTTTACCAATATTTTGCTTAATCACTTTGGGATGCTTATATATTATATTTTTATTTACTTTGGAGGGAGCAGACAATGATTCTCTGATGGGGAAGACAGGAGCTAAGTTGAGGGGTGGCGGATGAAGAGGAGCTGCAGAGAGGCGTGTAAGACTGCGACTCTGCTTCCTGGTCCCAACTCTGAGTAGTCAAGGTTTTGGAAATTTGGATAAAAAAGATGCCAGATTGTTAGATAAATGAGAAGCACCATCCAAAGTGGGATGAATGCTGTCTCGTCTCATAAGACCAGGTTTTCCCCAAAATGAGCTCCAATTGTCAATGTAGCCCACGTCATTTGCAGGACACCACACAGCCAGCCAGCGGTTCAAGGATGACGAGCGGCTAAACATGTCATCACTGGTCAGATTGGGGGGGGGTCCCAGAGAATACTACAGTGGCAGACATCGTTTTTGCAAAGTCACACACTGATTCTACATTAAGTTTCGTGACTTCCGACTGCCGGAGACGGATGTCATTAATGCCGGCGTGAATAACAATTGTGGAGTATTTACAGTTACTTTTAGCCAGCATTTTCAAATTTGACTCGATGTCGCCTGCTCTGGCCCCAGGAATGCATTTGACTATGGCCGCTGGAGTCTCTAGGTTCACGTTTCTGACTACAGAGTCGCCAATGATCAGAGTTTTTTCCTCAGCGGGTGTGTCGCTGAGCGGGGAAAAACGATTAGAAACGTGAACAGGTTGGTGGTGTACCGGGGCTTTGCGACTAGGCTTCCTTCTCACCGTCACCCACCCAGTCTCCTCGCTGCTGAGGAGAGCCGGAGGACTGCTCAGGGGGTTAGCTATGCTAGCTAGCTCCGCTGCAGCTAAGGGGCGTCCGTCAAGAGTAACTGGCGCAGACGGTGTTTCAATGCAGCAGAGCCGGGATTCCAAATCAGACAACCTCGCCTCGAACGCCTCAAAAAGACAACATTTATTACATTTACCGTTATCACTAAAAGAGGCGGAGGTGTAGCTAAACATCTGACAGAGAGAGCACACCAGAGAAGGAGAGGAAGGAGAGCTAGTAGCCATCGCTAGTGGCTAACCCAAAAGCTCAGGAGAGTGAGGAGAGCAAACCACACAGACAGACAGCAAAACAGGAAGTGACGATACGTTACCACAAGGAAGTGACGATCAATCCTCAATCTGTTTTATCCTTTTCTTTAGTGTCATGGTTTGGTCAGATAAAACTGAAACAGAGGAAATCCTTGGATCAGGTAGTTAGATGGTCCAGTCGTTTGCTTGGTGAGTCACAGCTGAGCCTGACATCCCTGTACACCAGACAGGTACAGAGGATGGCTACCTCCATTTTAAATGATGACTCCCACCCTTTGCACTGCCACTTTCAGCTTCTTCCCTCCAGACGGAGGTTTGCTGTCCCAAAATGTAAAACCCAGCGCTACAAAAACAGCTTTGTTCCTGCTGCTGTCAAAGAGTTGAGCAAGATGTAACAATATATTGCACATAATTTAGTTATCTATTTATTAATTTTTATTTTATATTTATTTTGTAGTTTTTTTTATTTGGGTTTTTAATCTTTTATTGGGTTTTAGACTTAAGACTTTTATTGAGTTTTTAATCTCTTTGACTTAGTTTTTAACTTTTTTAATATTGTGGAGAGTGTGGGAAATGATGAGGCCAGTTTACGAACAGACGAAGTTTATTAACACTCTCTCATCATTCATATACAGGAAAGCATGAAAGCATTCAGGCACGGTTCTCCTTTATATCTCCACCGCTCATCTCACATCTGCATGACATTCCACATCACACTGCATGACATCCAACATCACAATACATTCACCCTTAAACCCCCCGTCCACTGTTTACCCTCTGCTTCCTGACTGAGACGCTGTCTGACTCACTCAAGTCTCTACACTCTACAATATGCATTTTGTGTCTGCTACACCACCACCACCCCCGCCCCAGACAGAGTTTCAGTCGGCACGTCTTTTGGGCTTCAGTCTCCTCCCATATCTGCTGTAACGGGGGTCTCTGTGCTGACGGGGGGCTGCTGGACGTGTGTCTGACTGCGGGTGGGCCATGGCGAGGGAGGGAGGAAAACCGCTTTACCCGTGTGGCTGTCCTGGTGAATCGTTTGCCTGGGGAGTTCTCAGTGGGGGTCTTCCACACCGAGGGGCCTGGGCCAGCAGCACTTGCTCGTCCGCCACTACAAAGGTGGGCTTAAGTCTGTCTATGCATATTTTCTCCCGACGCGCCCCCAAGTCTAGCAAAAAATGCTTGTCCCCTGTTTCCAGCACTCTGAACGGGCCATCATAGGGTGGGCGCAATGGCGGGTGGTAGGCATCGTATCTGACGAACACGAACTCTGCGTTCTTTGAAGTTTTTGGCACAAAAGCAAGTGGAAAATAGTGGTGGGCCGGGCCGGGCAGCGTGCCTGTGTCTGCACTACACTGCAAACGCTGAGACGGGCAGCTGTCCGGCACGGGATTATCTGGCAAAAATTCCCAGGGCAGCCGCAGTGGCTGAGGAAAAACCAGTTCAGCCGGAGAAGCCTCCAAATCCTCTTTTGGTGCGGAACGCAACCCCAATAAAACCCATTGTCAACCGGTCAACCCAATTTGCATCTGTCAACGAAGCCCTGAGTGCTGCCTTCAGTGACCTGTGAAAACGCTCGCATGTTTGCCTGTGGGTTGTACGCGGTTGTGCGATGAATTGCAACACCCAGGCTGCGGGCCATCGCGGACCAAAGCTCGGAAACAAACTGAGGGCTCCTATCGGACATGATGTCCGACGGGATTCCAAAATGCGCCACCCATGTTGTCAAAAAAGCGCACGCAACGTGGACGCGGACGTGGTTGCCGCCAGCGGGACTGCTTCTGGCCAGCATGTGGTGCAGTCCACCACTATCAGAAGGTGCGTGCACCCCTGCGACGGCGGGAGGGGGCCCATGAGGTCCCCGTGAACATGGTCGAATCTTTTAGCCGGTATACTAACCGGCTCCAAAGGAGCCTTCGTGTGTCTGTGCACTTTGGCTCGTTGGCACGCTACGCAGGCTGCCGCCCACTCTTTCATTTGTTTGCGCAGGCCTGGCCACACGAACTTCGCTCCCACCATTTTGACTGACGCGCGCACTCCTGAGTGCACCAAAGTGTGAACTGACTCAAACACGCGGCGGCGCCAGACGACCGGGACCACCGGGCACGGGCGTCCCATGGAGAAGTCGCAGATTAGGAGGGGGCTGCCGTCTTGCAGTACTCTGCTTTCCAGCCTTAACCCTGTTGGTCCAGACTGGAGCGCGCGCACGTCCGTATCGCTAATCTGGTCTGCGGCCATGGCTCTATAATCTATCCCTACGCAGACCGGGGCCACAACCGTGCGCGAGAGGGAGTCCTCCACCACATTCAGTTTACCCGACACATGCTGAGTATCGGTCGTAAACTCCGAGATCGCGGCCAGCTGTCTCTGCTGCCGGCCCGACCATGGTTCCAAAACCTTGGCCATCGTGAACGTCAGCGGCTTGTGGTCCACGAACACGGTGAAGCTGTGCCTTTCCAGCCAGAACTGGAAGTGGCGTATGGCCAGATGGAGAGCCAGTAACTCTCTGTCAAACGCGCTGTATTTACGCTCACTGTCGCGCAAAGCCCTGCTGAAAAAAGCAAGCGGCTGCCAAGAACCGGCGACACGTTGCTCCACAACGGCCCCTATGGCTACGTCCGAGGCGTCGGTAGTGAGCGCTATCCGGGCCGCCAGGTCTGGGTGCACCAACAGTGCGGCATTTGCCAGGGCTGCTTTAACCTCAGAACGCCTGCTCTTGCTCCGGAGTCCATTCGACTCCATCCATGGGTTTCCGTCTCTTGAGCGCGGCGTACAATGGCTGCATGAGTTGAGCTGCGTGGGGGAGGAAACGGCTATAAAAGTTAACCATCCCCAAAAATTCCTGCAACGCCCTGACCGTCTGAGGCCGGGGAAAGTTCGCCACTGCACGCACTTTGTCAGGCAAGGGTATCACTCCCTCCGGTGAGACGCGGTGTCCCAAAAAATCAATCCCTGTCACGCCAAACTGGCATTTCGCCAGGTTGATTATTAACCCGTGCTCCTCCAACCTCTGGAAAACCGTCCTGAGGTGGGTTGCGTGTTCGTCTTCGGACGCACTGGCTACCAGGATATCATCCAGGTAGACGAACACAAACGGGAGATCGCGCAGCACCGCATCCATCATGCGTTGGAACGTCTGTGCCGTTCCTTTTAATCCGAATGGCACGCGCAGAAACTCAAACAAGCCGAACGGAGTTATTACCGCTGTTTTGGGTATGTCCTCCGCGCGCATTGGGACCTGGTGGTTACCGCGGACCAGGTCTATTTTAGAAAAAATGCGTGCTCCAGCGAGGTGAATGGAAAAATCCTGAATGTGGGGAATCGGGTAGCGGTCGTGTGCTGTGGCGTTATTCAACCTGCGGAAATCACCGCACGGTCGCCACGAGCCCTCAGCCTTAGGGACCATGTGTAGCGGGGATGCCCATGGGTTGTTCGATCACCTGATGATGCCCAGCCTTTCCAGGTTGGCAAACTCCTCGCGTGCTATGGCCAGTTTAGCTGCGTCCAAGCGCCGAGGTCGTGCAAAAACAGGCGGCCCGGTGGTAGTGATAAAGTGCTCCACCCCGTGTTTAGTGATGGTTGCTGAAAACGTTGGGACCGTGAGTGCTGGGAACTGAGTGAGCAGTGTGTGGAACTTACCGCCTGGAGCTGTGACGTTGGCTTGTGTTACTGGCCCGGCCCCTCGAGCTGTACAGGGGAGAGAGTCAAAGGACAGTGCATTAAAGAAATTTTAACACCAGTATTAACAAAAATTATAAATCATTCCATAAATGAGAGTACCTTTCCCACAATTTTGAAAACAGCCATTGTACGGCCAGTATACAAATCAGGTGATAAGCTCCAGGTTGCAAATTACAGACCCATCAGCATACTCCCAACCATTTCCAAAGGCTTGGAGAAAGCTGTAGCACAACAGCTGGTGGACCACCTTGACTCCATGGCAGCACTTAATCCCTTTCAGTTTGGTTTTAGGAAAGGATATTCCACTGAAACAGCATGCTGCTATCTATTAGAAAACATCAAATCCAGCTTGGTTGGGGGAGGGGTAGTGGGGGCTGTTTTTCTTGACCTGTGAAAGGCTTTTGATACAGTTAGATAGATAGATAGATTTGTTTATTTGACAGGGACAGTGCAATAAACATAGACAATTAATCAATGACAATCAATCTGATGTGTTGCACAGAGTGTATAGCTATTAGCTAATTTGCAACTCTTGTCCCTGGATGGGCTTTAGAAAGGAGAAACAAGTTTAAAAAAAAAAAAAAAAAGGAAAGAAAAGGAATACACAATAACCACATACATCAATGCAAAAAAAAAAAATCATAAATACATTATAAATACACAATTATAAATATTATAAATACACAAAATATAACAACCTGACACACATTTGCCTATTTTAGGCCTCCCTCCCTTCGTCACTCACTATAAACAAACACATTCATTCCTTCCCTTCATTCACTCTCACCCTGCAGACAATCATTTCATACATGGGTACATTCTTGTTTATTTTTCATCCAGTTTTTAACCTTTTTAGTGAATGTTTTAAAGTCCGTTATTATTTTAATTTCATTTGGCATTGTGTTCCAGATGTGACTGCCCTTTATAGAGAAAGCTGTTTGTCCAAATGTGGTTCTGCGGTGGAATATTTTACAGTTATTGTTAACAGAACTCCTGGTGGCTCTGCTGCTGTCCTGTCTTTGGATGAAACCAGCGAGTGGCTCAGGTGCTGATTTAAGGAAACATTTGAAAGTTAATTTCAGTAAACAGAGGTCAATGAAACTCTCAAAACTCAATAGGTTGTATTTTTTTAAAATATTACAGTGATGCCACCTAATGGGCTTTTTGTCCAAGATTTTTAGGGTTTGATTATATAATGAACCTATATGTTTTATTGTGGAAGGGGCTGCTTGAGCCCAGACTGTCAAACAGTATGATATATGAGAAAAAACCATAGAATGCATATACAATACAGCAGGTTCGTAAGGTATGTAATATCTAATTAATTTAAAGCAGTTCAGATTTTTTTTAACTGTTTTTGAAATTTTCTTTATATGAAGATTAAATTTGAGTTGAGGATCTAGTACAACGCCAAGGTATTTGAATTCTGTAACTAAACTGATGTCATGATCATGTATATTAACTTTAAAACATTGCAGGTTATATTTTTTGATTGAAAAGCACATTGAAACTGTTTTCTGAAGGTTCAGCAATAGATGGTTCTGGAGGAGCCACTCTTGGACATCAACCATACTTGTAGACAGTACATCTGCAGCCTGTGCTGGAGTCTTGGCAGCTGTGTAAATAACTGCATCATCTGCATAAAGTTGGCATGTTGCAGCAGAGCAGTGTAGCGGCAAGTCATTAATAAAAATGCTGAAAAGTAAAGGACCAAGAATGGACCCTTGTGGGATACCCATACGGTTATTTAAAAGTGAGGATTTATCCTGGTGAACTTTTACACACTGTTCTCTATTCTGGAGATAAGATGCAAACCAGTCTAATGTATCTGGGGAGAAGTTAAAAGATACCATTTTGGATAAAAGCAAACTGTGGTTTACAGTATCGAAAGCCTTTTTGAGATCTAGAAAAACAGCTCCTACCACATTACCCCTGTCCAAGGACTGTTTGACATTTTCAATAAGGCAACAATTTGCTGTTTCTGTTGAGTATCCTGGTCTAAAACCAAATTGATGTGGATGAAGAAGTTGACTGTCTTGTAAGTAGTCTATCATCTGTGTAGCTACAACTTTTTCAAGATGGGCGGTAATTGCATATATCGTCTTTACTGCCTGATGGGCTGTTAACCATGTTAACCCTGGTTACTTTTAAACAAATTATCACAATTCTTCCTTCATAAAAATACACAAAATTGGATAAGGTCATACTTCAGTGACAGACAGCAGTGTGTAATTGTAAATAATGTTACATCTCCTTTAAAAGCATGCAGTATGGGTGTACCGCAGGGCTCTATTTTAGGGCCTTTGCTGTTTACATTATATATTAATGATCTCCCGTCTGTGTGTAATGCAAATATAATTATGTATGCTGACGACACTGTGATATATACTCATGGTAAAACGACTGAAGAGGTGACTGAAAAATTAACACAGGAAATGGAGAAAGTCTCACATTGGTTGAGGAATTCTTGTTTAACCTTAAACGTCGATAAAACTGTGTCAGTGTTTTTTACAAATCGCTACAAATCCAAGAATTCTTGTCATATCTTGATAGAAGGACAAAAAATTAAGAATGTGAGTGAATTTAAATATTTAGGTGTTACACTTGACTCAAATTTAAGCTTTAAAAAACACATTAAAAAGATGACAAACACGGTCAAATTTAATTGTGCTAATTTCAAACATATCAGAAATTCACTGTCTACTGAAGCATCAAGTATGTACCTAAATGCTATGATAATTCCACATTTTCTTTACTGTATGACAAGTTGGTCACAGGCGTGTAAATCTGCCCTGAGGCCTTTGGAATCATTATACAAGTATTCTGTCAAGATTCATGACAAGAAAAGATGAACGTTCCATCACTGCCCAATCCTGTCCAAATATAACCTGTTGAGCTTTGAAAATTTAATTATGTATACAAATGTGTGTCTTTTGTTTAAGATAATCCATAACTCTGCTGCTCCTCCCTTAAAAAGGTTTGTTTCATTAAGTTCTGTAAATACATCTCGGACAACTCGATCAACAGCACGCGGCGAGTGCAGGATTCCTAAGCACAAGACAACATTAGCAAATTCAACATTTTCATGTGTGGCCATGCGACAGTGGAACATGTTACCAACGGAGTTACTTGCAGTAACAGACTATCACACATTTTCACGCTTGGTAAAAAAACATTTAATCTCTAAGCAAATCTGTGTCCATAATGTGCTGTGATGTAAAGATGTTAGAGTGTGTGATGTTGACAGTGGGACCAATAAGAGTCAGTGGTTTGATGTAAAAAATTGTTTATATGGATGGAGTTATAAAAATGTATTATTGTATGTTTTAGTTCTTATCAATGTTTTGGGTTCTTATCAATGATATTAATGTTTTTTAGTTTTTACCAATGCTTGGTTCTAGTATTTTAATCAATGTTTGGTTTTAGTTTTTTATCAATGCTTACTTGTAGTTTTAGCAAATGTCTGCTTTTTAATGCTAACACCAGCCTGCCCAGGGACTACAGGTGGAAATTAGCACTAGTGCTATAACCTGGTACAATGCATCTTTCCTCTTTAAGGTCAATGTATATTGTGCATGTCCCTGCATAAATAAATAAATAAAAGAAAAAAGAAAATTAACCAGGCGCCTGTTAGCAACATCAACTAGTAAACCATGCGCACACAGAAAATCAGCTCCCAGGATCGGGAAACTCAGTGCTGCTATGATAAAAGTCCACTCATATGTACGGCTGTGTAGAGATAAAGCCAGCGTTCTCTCACCAAAGGTCTTAATGTCCGAGCCGTTTACTGCTACCAGCCAGGGGCCGCTAGGTCCTGCCAGCTGGTCGGCGTAGGTCGGCACGATGATGCTCTTCTGGGCTCCGGTGTCTACGAGGAAATGCCTCCCTGAGCATGACTCCGTCACGTAGAGCAGCTTGCTCTCTTCGCCAGCGGTCGCAGCTGCTACCGACTGCCGGCCCTGGCATTTCCCGAGCGCTTGAATTGGCATGGTGGCGCGCATCTGCGCACGTTCTCTCCGAAGCTGCGGTGGTAGAAGCAGAGCGTGTCTCTCTGGCGCTCCTTGGCTCCCGCTGCCACTACCGTCGGTGGCTCCTCACCTCCTCTGGTTGTCCCGCTGGGCTCCGACGCCGCTGCGTTCACCGTGAGTGCTCTGGTGGTGAGGATGATCCGGTCTGCCTCCTGGGCTAGCGCACGGTAGTCACGCACGGCCAGCAACGGCGAATTGACCAGGACCGCTCTCGCCTCTGTTGGAAGGTTCCAGAGGAAAAGGTGGACAAACAAGAAAATGCCCATCGTCCGTGCCCATTAACGCCAACATCTTCTCCATCAGATCGACGGCCGAACCATCTCCTAACTCGGAACGCCTCAGGAGCCTCTCTGCTCTCTCACAGTCCGAGAGCGTGTAGCGCTGAGTCAGTGCAGCTTTGAGAGCCTCGTATCTGTCGTGGGCTGGGGGCTGGTCGAGCAGGCTCGCTATCTGGTGAGCTGTGCGAGCGTCCAGCGCTGCAACCACATGGTAAAACTTGGTGTCGTCTGCTGTTATTCCCCGGAGGGCGAACTGGGCCTCGGTGTGGTGGAACCAAGAGCGCGGGTTGTGCTGCCAAAAGTCCGGTAGCTTGACTGCAACAGCGCACACGTTGCTGGGGGTTCCCGTCCGGGCCATCTGTGGGATGCTTGCCGCGTTGCTGGGGCTTCCCGTCCGGGCCGACTCCGGGGTTCTTGCCTCGTGTTCCATGATACGTCTAGGGTCACCAGTGTGGAAAGTGTGGGAAATGATGAGGCCAGTTTACGAACAGACGAAGTTTATTAACACTCTCTCATCATTCATACACAGGAAAGCATGAAAGCATTCAGGCACGGTTCTCCTTTATATCTCCACCGCTCATCTCACATCTGCATGACATTCCACATCACACTGCATGACATCCAACATCACAATACATTCACCCTTAAACCCCCCCCCGTCCACTGTTTACCCTCTGCTTCCTGACTGAGTCGCTGTCTGATTCACTCAAGTCTCTACACTCTACAATATGCATTTTGTGTCTGCTACAATATGATCCTTCTCTCTCATCTCTTTGTTTTTTCTCTTATCTCTTTGTCCTATGTCCTGATTGGTGGAGCCTTGAGTACTTTTATCGTGTTTATAGTCAGCTTCATGTGTGCCTGTGTTTGTGTTCATGTTGAATGTAATTGTGGTTTGTAAATATGTGTCTAAAAGGATGTTACCTGACTGCAGAACAAATCTACCTACGGGTACAAATAAAGGAACCTGAACTTGAACAACCTTTATTGATGTCTTACTCTTGGCTTTAAACTGTGCCACATTGAACAAGCCTGCTTCTTTCCTTGTTTGAATGTATTGTGGGACACATATGTGGGTTTCATATGCTTCACATGTATATTACTGTATGCTTACTGTATGCTTCACGTCTCAGATGAACAAAAGGACTGAGCCTTCTAGGAGATAACAGAAGGATGTGAAATGTGGCCTTTTGTATGCAAAGAGATGGCCTTTTTTTGTTTGTTTGTTTTTTTTGTTACTTATTTGTACCCGTAGGTAGATTTGGTTTGCAGTCTGGTGACAAGCCACCGGCTGCTGGTCGCTGCGTGCGCAAGCGCCCTAAACCTACATGTTTTTGGTATGCAGGAGGAAACCGGAGAAATCCCGGAGTAAACCCACGCAACACGGGGAGAACATGCAAACTCCACACAGCTCACTGTTGGTCGGGGGCTGGGATCGAACCCACGATCTCATGATCCCCGCGATCCCCCGGCCAAGGGTAAACTGTGCTGCCGCAGTGCTAAACCACTGCGCCACCGTGCAGCCCAGCCTTGGGGGATTTCCTGGCCGCCAATAGCTTTAGGTGGAGGTGAGAAGACCTGGAAGAAGACGCATTGTGACTTGGGATTAAATACAATGTGACTGTGTGCTTTGATGTCCTGGGGTATAAAGGGACAAATGTCTGGGGGGTTCTCTCTCTTTCTGTTTTTGATGATGTTGGAGAATGGAATAAACCTGACTCGTGAGATAAACTCAGCCTCGTCATTTCCACATTCTCCACACTGGTGACCCTAAGACGTATCATGAGTGAAAGAAATTCTCCCGAGCCAGACTCGTCAGGAGCCAGCCAAACGAATGCAGCCACAGTTCAGCTACCGGATTTCTGGCAGAACAATCCACGCTCCTGGTTTAACGCTGTCGAGGCGCGGTTCAACCTCCGGAGGATTTCGGTAGATGCCACAAAGTTCTACCATGTGGTTGCAAAACTGGACAACCACACAACCCAGCAGGTGGAGAGCCTGATGAACCAGCCGCCAGACAGCGACAAGTAGGGCGCGTTGAAGGCTGCACTCATCTGGTATTTCACCCCCTCGGTGGAGGAGCGAGCAGAGGAGCTCCTGGCGCTGACTGAATTTGAAAGCGACAGGTCTGCGGACCTGATGGAGAAGCTGTTGAGGTTGAAAGACTGTGACGATGATCACTTCATCTTCACCCACCTTTTCCTCAGGACCCTACCGTCAGCGGTGAGAGTGACCCTGGCCAGTTCACCACTGTTGGCCCGACGAGACTGCCGCGAGTTGGGCCAGGAGGCGCAGTGACTCGTCAACGCCAACAAACGGCGCGCTGCCACGGCCGCGGCAGCGGAGCTCTGCGCAACGTCCGGAGATGGCAGGGGGCCAGAGGCAGCAGTAACAGACTCACCGACGACGGCGGCGGCAGGGGCCAAGAAACACGGAGCAGACGATGTCCTTTGTTTCTACCATCACCGCTTCGCAGAGAGGGCACGCAAATGTATACCACCGTGCCATTTCAAGCGCTCGGGAAATGCCAAGACCGGGGGTCGAGAGCAGCTGCGGCCCTCGGGGAGGAGAACAAGCTGCTCTACTTGAAAGATGCGCGCTCGGGGAGGCATTTCCTCATGGACACAGGCTCCCAGCTGAGTTTCATCACACCTTCCTCCGCTGACCGGCTGGCGCCTTCCAGTGGTCCCGGGGTGTCAGCAGCGAACGGCTCGGCGATTAAGACTTTTGGTGAGAGGACTGTGCTTCTGTCCCTACATGGCCGTACATTTGAGTGGACTTTCGTCATAGCTGCAGTCAATTTCAATATGTTATGGGCGGATTTTCTGTGCTCACATGGTTTGTTGGTTGATCTTGCTAACAGGCACCTGGTTAATACACTCTCTTTTTATTCAATTCCCTGTACAGCTCGAGTGGCCCCGCCAACAGCACAAGCCAACGTCACAGCTGCAAGTGGTAAGTTCCACACACTGCTCACTCAGTTCCCAGCACTCACGGTCCCAACATTTTCGGCGACCGTGGCTAAACACGGGGTGGAACATTTTATTACTACCACCGGACCACCCGTTTTTGCAAAAGCTCGGCGCTTGGATTCAGCTAAACTGACCATAGCGCGCGAGGAGTTCGCCAACCTGGAAAAGTTGGGCATCATCAGGCGTTCGAAAAGCCCATGGGCTCACATGGTCCCGAAAGCTGATGGCTCGTGGCGACCTTGCGGAGATTTCCGCAGGTTGAACAATGCTACAGCGCACAACCGCTACCCAATCCCGCATATCCAAGATTTTTCAGTTCATTTGGCGGGGGCGCGCGTTTTTTCTAAGATGGACTTGGTACGCGGTTACCACCAGGTCCCAGTGCGCGCTGAGGACATACCCAAAACAGTGGTAATAACTCCGTTCGGGCTATTCGGGTTTTTGTGCATGCCGTTTGGGCTTAAAGGCGCGGCGCAGACGTTCCAGCGCATGATGAACGCGGTGTTGCGCGATCTCCCCTTCGTGTTCATCTATCTGGACGACATATTGGTAGCCAGCGCGTCCAAAGACGAACACGAAAACCACCTCACGGCAGTTTTCTGGAGGCTGGGAGAGCACGGGTTAATAATCAACCCAGCGAAGTGTCAGTTCGGGGTGACGCAGGTTGATTTTTTTGGGCATCGCGTCTCTCCAGAAGGAGCAGTTCCTCTGCCTGACAAAGTGCGCGCAGTAACAAATTTTCTCCAGCCACAAACGGTCAAAGCGTTACAGGAGTTTTTGGGAATGGTGAATTTTTATAACCGTTTCCTCCCCCGCGCAGCACAGCTCATGCAACCATTGTATGCTGTACTAAAAAAACAAAAACTCACAAATAAAATCGAATGGTCTCCGGAGCGAGAGTGCGCATTCTCGGAAGTTAAAACAGCCCTGGCAAATGCTGCGTTGTTAGCACATCCAGTCCCAATGGCCCGCATAGCGCTCACTACTGACGCGTCAGATGTGGCCATAGGGGCGGTCGTGGAGCAGTATGTAGCCGGAGCTTGGCAACCACTCGCCTTTTTCAGCAGGACCTTGCGCGATAGTAAACTAAAATACAGCGCATTCGACAGGGAGTTGTTAGCTCTCCACTTGGCCATTCGCCACTTCCAGTTCTGGCTGGAACGACGCCGTTTCACCGCGTTCATGGACCACAAGCTGCTGACTTTCGCGATGGCCAAGGTTTCAGAACCGTGGTCGGGCCGGCAGCAGAGACAGCTAGCCGCGATCTCAGAGTTTACTACCGATATCCAGCATGTGGCGGGTAAACTTAATGTAGTGGCAGACTGCCTTTCGCGCACCGTGGCGGCTCCAGCCCGCATAGGGGTAGATTTTGCAGCCATGGCCGCGGATCGAGTTAGCGCGCGCTCCAGCCTGGACCAACAGGGTTAAGGCTGGAGAAGAGGGTGCTGCAAGACGGTATGCCCCCCCTAATCTGCGATGTCTCCACTGGGCGACCACGTCCTTTGGTACCGGCCGCGTGGCGCCGCCGCGTTTTTGACTCGATCCCTTCTCTGGCGCACCCAGGAGTGCGCGTGTCGGTCAAAATGGTGGGAGAAAAATTTGTATGGCCGAGCCTGCGCAAACAAGTTAGAGAGTGGGCGGCAGCCTGCATGGCTTGTCAACGAGCCAAGGTACACAGACACACGAGAGCTCCCTTGGAGCAGTTTCACATCCCAGCTAAGAGGTTTGATCATGTTCACGTGGACCTCGTAGGCCCCCTCCCGCCCTCACAGGGGTGCACTCATCTTCTGACAATGGTTGACCGCACCACACGCTGGCTGGAAGTGGTCCCACTGTCGTCAACCACAGTCGAGGAGGTGGCGCGCGCATTTTTAACGGCATGGGTAGCGCGTTTTGGAGTCCCGTCGGACATTACGTCCGACAGAAGCCCTCAATTTGTTTCCGAACTTTGGTCAGCGATGGCCCGCAGCCTGGGGGCAACGATCCACCGCACGACCGCGTACAATCCGCAGGCTAACGGGTTATGCGAACGTTTTCACAGGTCATTGAAGGCGGCCCTCAGAGCATCGCTTACGGATGCAAATTGGGTGGACAAGCTACCATGGGTTTTATTGGGATTGCGTTCTGCACCTAAAGAGGATTTAGAAGCCTCCCCGGCTGAGCTAGTTTTCGCACAGCCACTTCGGCTGCCCGGGGAATTTCTCCCAGATAACCCTGCGTCAGAGTGCTCCCCAGCTCAGCGGTTGCAGAGTAGCACGGAATCGAGCACATTGCCTGGCCCCGTTCACCACAGTTTTCCGTGCGTTTTTGTGCCTAAGGCTTTAAAAAATGCGGAGTTTGTTTTTGTCAGACACGATGCCCATCGCCCATCGTTGCGACCACCTTATGATGGACCATTTAGAGTGCTGGAGACAGGAGATAAGCATTTTTTGCTAGATTTGGGGGGCAGAAAAGAAATGATTGGCATAAACAGGCTCAAACCCGCTTTTGTGGTGGCTGACGAAGGTGTGCAGTTGGCCAGGGCCCCTCGGCGCGGCAGACCCCCTAGGGAGCATTCCCCAGAGCACCCACAGGGATTGACTAACAGTTCTCATCCTCAGACAGCAGCTCCCCAGCTGGAGGGCGCCACGGAGATGGTAAAGCCCGCTTACAGGGGGCTTTACCAGCATTACCAGCTTTACAGGGGGCTTTACAGGGGGCTTACATGCGCCCCGCTGACGGGGCACATGCACACGCAGCGACCAGCAGCTGGTGATATAGTGCGTGTGTGCGTGTGTGTGTTTTTTGTACTTTTTTACGTTTTTAGAAAATCCTCTGTGTCGTTTCTGCCCTGGAGCGTTTGTGGAATATATGGCGAAGAGCTCCCTGGTATTTACATCATGGAATTCCTCTCCCCTCTCGCACTGCTGCTTTCTGTGTTCTGGCTCTTTGTCTCTGAGGTAAACGCGTTCGGCCCCATGGTGAGCAGAATAGCGGGCAGAATACAATATTCCAGGGACGTGTTGCTACGCTTTAACACAGCTGATTCAGCGCCTGTGATTGAGCCCAAACTTCAACTGCCGGACTTTATTTTGAGAGACGGACACAGCGGTGAAAAGAGAAGCGGCAGGAGGAAGCGTGGAAGACGTGGAGGTGTGAAATTGCGCCTTAGGAGACGTCAGTTTGGTAACATTCCTCTTCCTTCGATCATTTTTGGGAATGCACAGTCTGTGAGAAACAAGGTGGAGGAAATTCAAGGCAATGTACATTACCAGAAGGATTTTAAGAACTGCTGCGTCATGGCTTTCACTGAATCTTGGCTTACTGCGCATGATCGAGATGCAGACCTGTGGATTGACGGCTTTGGAGCCCCGCTGCGCTCGGATCAGCAGGAAGCGGTAACTGGGAAGCGTCAGGGGGGCGGTGTATGTTTATACATTAATAAGCAGTACTGCACATCTGTCACGGTCAGAGAGTGCATCTCTACACCCGATGTGGAGTTGCTGTCTGTGTCACTACGCCCCTTTTATTTGCCTCGAGAGTTTCCCCAACTTTTCATCACACTTGTGTATATTCATCCGAGGGCAGACGCTGACTCCGCCTCCAGCACCATCTCTGATGTGGTGCAGCGGCTGCAGTCAATTTCTCCAGAGGCGCCAAACTTCATTCTTGGGGATTTTAACCATGTTTCTTTAAAGAAGACACTTAAAAATTTTCATCAGTATGTCTCCTGCCCAACCAGGCGAAAAAAGACATTGGACCTGTGCTATGGATCCATAGAGAGGGCCTATAAATCACTCCCCCTTCCTCCTTTAGGATCCTCAGATCACAACTGTGTTCATTTGCTGCCCACATATAAAACTGCTCTCAGAAGAGGCAAGGTGGAGATGAGAGACATTGATGTGTGGACAGAAGATTCAGAGCACAGCCTCCAGGAATGCTTTGACTGTACAGACTGGAAGATGTTCATAATGGCCTGCGGGGATGACTTGGACTCTCTGGCTGAGCTCACATGCTCATACATGGCTTACTGTCAAAATAAGATTGTTCCACGTAAACGTGTCAAAATATACCCCAACAACAAACCATGGGTTACTAAATCAGTTAAATCCTGCTTACAGAGGAAAGCTCTTGCCTTTAAACAGGGGTCTGTTTCTGAGCTACAGGTTGCCACTAAGGAGCTGAAGGCCGAAATTTTAAGAGCAAAACAGAATTATAAATCAGAGTTGGAAAGCAAGATGGCAGCAAATAAACGGTTCAGCCTGGGCCAGTATGAAAACTATTGCAGGCCTTCAGAGCACAGAACGCAGTAATCGTGTGTTTTTAGATGGTTTTAGTTCAGACACAGAGCTGGCTAATGCTCTTAATTGTTTTTATGGTCGTTTTGACTCCTTTGATTTTAGCACAGAAATCCAAGATTTGAAACAGAAACTCAAAAACAATCAGCACTTTAATATTGAGATGCAGGATGTTAAAAGGGAGTTCCGCGCTGTAAAAGTGAACAAAAGTCAGGGCCCTGATAATATATGTGGGCGCCTGGTAAAGTCCTGTGCACATGAACGGAGTCCTATATTTCATTACATTTTCAATAAGTCCTTACAGACACAACATGTGCCTAAGATCTGGAAAGATGCCGTGGTTGTTCCCGTTCCAAAATCCAGCTGTCCTAAAACGGTAAATGACTTTAGACCAGTTGCTTTGACTTCAATTTTAACGAAAATTTTTGAAAAACTGGTCAGATGTGAGGTCCTAAGGCAGACTGAACATGCATTGGATCCTCTGCAGTTTGCCTATAGGCCTCACAGAGGAGTGGAGGATGCCACTGTCACTTTGTTTGACATGCTTTTCAAACATCTGGATTTTAATGGGACACACGCCAGGCTTTTATTTGTGGACTTTTCTTCTGCCTTTAATACAATCCAACCTCATATTTTAGTTGAAAGGCTCCTGCAACAATTTGATTTAAGCAATAATCTGGTGGGTTGGATTCTGGATTTCTTAACCAACAGGACGCAGAGAGTAAGGGTCAATGGCACATTGTCTGACCTAAAGTGCTCTTCTACTGGCTCTCCGCAGGGGTGTGTGTTGTCACCACTACTCTTCATCCTGTACACAAACATGTGTTGGAGCAGACATGACAACAGACACATTATAAAGTATGCTGATGACTCAGTCATTGTCAGTCTCCTCCAGGATGGTGAGAGTGGCCACGGCCCAGTAGTTGATGACTTTGTTCACTGGTGTGAGGATTCCTACCTGCAGCTGAATACAACAAAAACGAAAGATATGATTATTGACTTTAGGAGGAAAACTCCCAGGCACAAAGTCACCATACTAAAAGGCCAGACCACCGAATGTGTACAATCGTACAAATATCTTGGGACGATTATTGATAGTGGATTGAACTTTGAGGTGAACTGTGAAAGGGTGTGCAAAAAGGGTCAGCAAAATTTGCATTGTTTGAGGAAACTTGCACGCTTCCAAATTGACCGAACCATAATGACTATGTTTTATCGGGCTTTTATTGAATCTGTTTTATCCTTTTCTTTAATGTCATGGTTTGGTCAGATAAAACTGAAACAGAGGAAATCCTTGGATCAGGTAGTCAGATGGTCCAGTCGTTTGCTTGGTGAGTCACAGCTGAGCCTGACATCCCTATACACCAGACAAGTACAGAGGATGGCCGACTCGATTTTAAATGATGACTCCCACCCTTTGCACTGCAACTTTCAGCTTCTTCCCTCCAGACGGAGGTTTGCTGTCCCAAAAAGTAGAACCCAGCGCTACAAAAACAGCTTTGTCCCTGCTGCTGTCAAAGAGTTGAACAAGCTATAAAAATTATATTGTACATATTTTGTATTTACCGATTTTGTAAGATGTGTGCTTGTGTTTGTGTCTATGTTGAATGTAATTAGTGGTTTGTAAATATGGATGTCACCAACTGCAAAACAAATCTACCTACGGGTACAAATGTGCCCTTCAGAGGTAAAGTGGGCTATCCCACAAAACCATTATTTTAAGAGAATGAGCTCTAAAGTTGAAATATTCTCAAAAAATCAGTGTGCCTATATCATTAAAAAGTTACCCCCTATAATTATTATATTATTCGCCCCATGGGGCGAGCTCCGTGACGGCGGTATGATAATAAACCTATTTAAAACCTCACTTCACTGCCTTATTTCACAGGTCATTGAAGGCAGCCCTCAGAGCATTGCTTACGGATGCAAATTGGGTGGACAAGCTACCATGGGTTTTATTGGGATTGCGTTCTGCACCTAAAGAGGATTTAGAAGCCTCCCCGGCTGAGCTAGTTTTCGCACAGCCACTTCGGCTGCCCGGGGAATTTCTCCCAGATAATCCTGCGCCAGAGTGCTCCCCAGCTCAGCGGTTGCAGAGTAGCACGGAATCGAGCACACTGCTTGGCCCCGTTCACCACAGTTTTCCGCGCGTTTTTGTGCCTAAGGCTTTAAAAAATGCGGAGTTTGTTTTTGTCAGACACGATGCCCATCGCCCATCATTGCGACCACCTTATGATGGACCATTTAGAGTGCTGGAGACAGGAGATAAGCATTTTTTGCTAGATTTGGGGGGCAGAAAAGAAATGATTGGCATAAACAGGCTCAAACCCGCTTTTGTGGTGGCTGACGAAGGTGTGCAGTTGGCCAGGGCCCCTCGGCGCGGCAGACCCCCTAAGGAGCATTCCCCAGAGCACCCACAGGGATTGACTAACAGTTCTCATCCTCAGACAGCAGCTCCCCAGCAGGAGGGCACCGCGGAGGTGGTAAAGCCCGCTTACAGCAGATACGGGAGAAGACTGAGGCCCAAGCAGCATGTGGACTGATGTGTGTGATTTTATCATGACATGCAGACTGTTATTACGTTGTTCCATCTTAGACGTTTGGGGGGGGGGGTCATGTGGGACACATATGTGGGTTTCATATGCTTCACATTGTGGCTTATATTAATCATATATTCCATACCTACATATGTATAGACATATTAGAATGTTTAGTGATTACATATGTGGAATGACCTCACGCCTCAGAACAGGACAAGAGGTCTCAACCGCCAGCGAGGATCAAAGAGCAGACGGAGTCGCAGCGGTGGAGACCGGATCGATCTCCCTGACCACCCAGGGTCAGGTGGAGGAGATGGAGGACAATGGAGGGGGGATTATGTTAATGTGGGATGTCGGCTTTGATATGCAATGTCTTTTGTTGAGTGTGGGTATAAGTATGAAGGTCTGACTGCCCTCGACCTCTTATTCTGCTTCTGCACCGAGATGAGACATGTTAGGGAAGTGAAGCTGATATTAAACTTTGATTTATAAAATCACATCGCTTCATCATTTCAAGCTCCCTACACTGGTGACCAGACATGAGGATGGAACAGAGATGTTCTCCCGCGATTAACTCATCAGAGGCGACCCAGGCAAGCGCCGGCGCCCATGCAGACAGGGGAATGGATGGAAGACCTTCTCCCATGGCAGAATCTACAGAGAGGGCTCAACCGAGCACCATCCCCAGCCCCGCCGTGAGAGCAGAAGAAAGGCGCTCTCACTCGGCGGACACATCAGGGACGGCCCACACAAGCGCCGTCACCGTCAAGCTGCCAGAATTCTGGCACGACGACCCGAGCTCGTGGTTCCAGCAAGCTGAGGCTCAGTTTGCACTGGCGGGCATAACGGCGGACGAGACGAAATTTTATCACA
Organism: Pholidichthys leucotaenia; assembly: GCA_020510985.1. Lineage (NCBI taxonomy): Eukaryota > Metazoa > Chordata > Actinopteri > Cichliformes > Pholidichthyidae > Pholidichthys > Pholidichthys leucotaenia. The sequence continues at coordinate 534,338 of JAJAQF010000046.1, forward strand.
TCGTCGCCAAACTCGACGCTGCCACGTCAAGATGTGCGCGGAGCATAATCCAACAACCGCCCGTCCATGACAAATACAGAGAACTTAAGGCGACCATCGTTGAGAACTTCGTCCCCTCAGCCGAGGAGAGAGCAGAGAAGATCCTGGCGATCTACGGCCACAGAGGATGCAGACCCAAGGCCCTCATGGAGGACATGCTGCAGCTTAAGGAAGAGGACAACAACAACTTCCTCTTCCAACATATCTTCCTCAGCACTCTGCCGCCACACATGAGAGGGACACTGGTCAACATGCGGTGCAGAACCCAGCAGGACTTCCGCGCGCTGGCCCGAGAAGCGCAGCGGCTCATCAATGCCTGCGGCGAACAGATGGCCACAGCAGCATCTGCAGATCTCAGCGTGGAAGCCCAGAGCAGCGGAGAACCACAGACAACCGAGCAGAGCCCGCCCACCATGGCGGCAACACGACCAAGGCGCAGAAGGCGGAACGACCTCTGCTATTACCACCACCGTTTCGCCGAGAGGGCGTACAAATGCGTGCCCACCCTGAAAATTCAAAAATTCGGGAAACGCCAAAGCCGAGAACAGTTAACGGCTGCGGCTCTCGGCGAGACAAATAAGCTGCTTTATGTGACTGACGGACACACCGGGAGACAGTTCCTTATCGACACCGGAGCTCAGCTGAGTTTTATCACCCCTTCCCATGCAGACCGGGCGATGGGTCCCCGGGGAAATGAAGCGATGGCAGCCAACGGCTCGATCATCGACACCTTCGGTGAAAGGAACCTGCCTCTTTGCATCCATGGCCGCAACTATAGATGGACATTTATTGTAGCGGCGGTGAGTTTTAACTTGTTGGGCGCTGATTTTTTGTGTGCACATGGGTTGTTAGTCGATCTAGCAAATAGGCGCTTGGTTAATGCACTGTCATTTTCTTCTATCCCCTGCTCAGCTCGAGTTTCTCCACCACCCGTGCAGGCCAGTGTCACAACAGCAGGAGGTAAGTTTGACCAACTCCTCACCCAATTTCCAGCACTCACAGTTTCCAAATTTTCAGCAACAGTAGCGAAACACGGGGTTGAACACTTCATCCCCACAGCAGGCCCACCCGTGTTTGCCAAAGCTCGGCGCTTAGACGTGACCAAGCTCGCCATAGCACGCGACGAGTTTACCACCCTGGAAAAATTAGGCATTATAAGGCGCTCGAAAAGCCCCTGGGCATCGCCACTCCACATGGTCCCGAAAACCGACGGTTCTTGGAGACCTTGCGGCGATTACCGCAGATTAAACAATGCGACAGCGCATGACCACTACCCAATCCCTCGCATCCAAGATTTTTCACTACATCTGGCGGGTGCGCGCATTTTTTCTAAAATAGACCTGGTCCGCGGCTATCACCAAGTCCCTGTTCAAGCGGAAGACATTCCTAAAACAGCTGTAATAACCCCTTTCGGTCTTTTTGAATTTTTGCGGATGCCGTTCGGCCTCAAAGGCGCTGCTCAAACCTTTCAGCGTATGATGGACGCGGTATTACGCGACCTCCCCTTCATGTTCGTCTACCTCAACGATATGCTGGTAGCCAGCCCGTCAGAGGAAGAACACGAACAACACCTCACTACAGTTTTTCAGAGACTAGAAGAGCACGGGTTAATAATCAACCCAGCCAAATGCAAATTCGGCGTGTCACAAATTGATTTTTTGGGACACAGAGTTTCACCAAAGGGGGCAGTCCCATTGCCAGACAAAGTCTGCGCGGTAAAAAATTTTCCACGACCACAAACGGTCAGATCGCTGCAAGAATTTTTGGGAATGGTGAATTTTTACAACTGTTTCCTCCCCGCACAGCTCAACTCATGCAGCCCCTGTATGCCGCGCTCAGAAAACAAAAGCCTTCCAACGCGGTCGAATGGACCCCGGAGCGCGAACACGCCTTCGCGGAAGTAAAAAGTGCTCTAGCGAATGCCACATTGTTGGTTCACCCCGATCCCTCGGCCCGCATAGCGTTAACCACAGACGCTTCAGACCTGGCCATAGGGGCAGTCGTGGAACAACATGTTGGCGGAACCTGGCAACCTTTAGCATTTTTTAGCAAATCTTTAAACCAAACCGAGCGTAAATACAGCACTTTTGACAGGGAGCTGCTAGCGCTTCATTTATCCATCCGCCACTTCCAGTTCTGGTTAGAAGGGCGGCGTTTCACGGCTTTTGTAGACCACAAACCGCTCACTTTTGCGATGGCTAAAATTTCAGAACCATGGTCAGGCAGGCAACAAAGACAGCTAGCTGCAATTTCAGAGTTCACCACAGACATTCGACATGTGGCAGGCAAACTTAACGTGGTAGCAGACTGCCTCTCTCGCGCTGTGACATCGCCAGAGCACAAGGAGACAGATTATACTACCTCAGCCGCAGAACTCTTCGCCGACACGTACGCGGCCCCAATTCACGTAGGGATAGATTACGCAGCCATGGCAGAGGAACAAAGCAGTGACGCTGACGTGCGCGCGCTCCTGTCTGGACCAACAGGGTTAAGACCGGAGGAAAGGGGTTTACGTGACGGTGTACCCCGCCTAATCTGCGACGTGTCAACCGGCCGACCTCGCCCGGTAGTCCCAGCTGCATGGCGCCGCCGCATTTTCGACTCGGTTCACTCCCTCGCGCACCCAGGGGTGCGTTTTCACAGATCTTTAAAGGCCGCCTTCAGGGCCTCACTAACGGATACAGATTGGGTGAATAAACTTCCCTGGGTTTTATTGGGGTTGCGTTCGGTGCCTAAAGAGGATCTAGACGCCTCCCCAGCAGAATTAGTTTTTGCACAACCTCTCAGACTCCCAGGTGAGTTTTTACCAGAGAATCCAGAGCCTGGGCATCTTCCAGCCCTGAGGCCTTTAGGCAGCACCGGACCGGACACTCTCCCCGGACCGGCACATCACTCTTTTCCACGGGTTTTTGTCCCCCAAGCTTTGAAAAATGCCAAGTTCGTTTTTGTTAGACACGAAGCTTTAAAACCAACCCTCCGTCCGCCATACGATGGACCATTCAGAGTGCTGGAACCTGGTGATAAGCATTTTGTGCTTGATTTAGGGGACAGAAAAGAAACAGTCAGCAATGACAGACTTAAACCTGCCTTCTTGTTGAGAGACGAACCTGCACGGGTAGCGAGAGCACCTCGGCGGGGTAGACCCCCAAGAAAAAAAACTCAGCCCCCCTGCAGGGAACAAATAACCACTCTCCTCCCCAAGCTGCAGATTCCTTACAGGAGGGTCCCACCAGGACGCCAAAGTGGACCTACAGCAGATTCGGGAGAAGATTAAAACCCAGATGGCACAGGGACTGATGCAAATTGACCAAGAGTTGTTAACTATGTTATCAGATTGTGCCGTGACAGTTTTAAGGCTGATTTGTGATATTACTATACTGTTGTTGTTACCGCTGAATTTTCTACAGGACCATGACTGCTGGAAAGATTGTTCCTTGTTTTCCCTGTCAAGAGGTTTAACAGTATAATATGTCATAGAGATTATCTTAAACTGTAAACTTAATTTGATTGTCCTTTTCTTAGTCGTTTGGGGGGGGCTGTGGCTTATATTAATCATATATTCCATACCTACATATGTATAGACATATTAGAATGTTTAGTGATTACATATGTGGAATGACCTCACGCCTCAGAACAGGACAAGAGGTCTCAACCGCCAGCGAGGATCAAAGAGCAGACGGAGTCGCAGCGGTGGAGACCGGATCGATCTCCCTGACCACCCAGGTTCAGGTGGAGGAGACGGAGGACAATGGAGGGGGGATTATGTTAATGCGGGATGTCGGCTTTGATATGCAATGTCTTTTGTTGAGTGTGGGTATAAGTATGAAGGTCTGACTGTGCTCGACCTCTTATTCTGCTTCTGCACCGAGATGAGACATGTTAGGGAAGTGAAGCTGATAATAAACTTTGATTTATAAAATCACATCGCTTCATCATTTCAAGCTCCCTACACACATGTATATTACTGTATGCTTACTGTATGCTTCACGTCTCAGATGAACAAAAGGACTGAGCCTTCTAGGAGATAACAGAAGGATGTGAAATGTGGCCTTTTGTATGCAAAGAGATGGCCTTGGGGGATTTCCTGGCCGCCAGTGGCTTTAGGTGGAGGTGAGAAGACCTGGAAGAAGACGCGTTGTGACTTGGGATTAAATACAATGTGACTGTGTGCTTTGATGTCCTGGGGTATAAAGGGACAAATGTCTGGAGGTTTCTCTCTCTTTCTGTTTTTGATGATGTTGGAGAATGGAATAAACCTGACTCGTGAGATAAACTCAGCCTCGTCATTTCCACATTCTCCACAGTATACTCCTTCTGAAGTGTCTTTGAAGGCCACCTCAAGCATGGCTGCCAGATATAGCGAGAAGAGTGAAACTATCATATAAATACATTAATTATCATATATCTGGCAACACTGTGCCCCACGCATTACCTTGGGGCGGGGGTGGGGGTCCTTTAATGAATGAATGAATCTTTATTTCGGATAGATTAAAAGTACAGGTTAAAAGAAACTGAATAATATAACAAAGGGGGTGTGGCTTATATTATTCATATATCCATACCTACATATGTATAGACATAAGTGGAATGTTTAGAGATTGCATATGTGGAATGACCTCACGTCTCAGAGCAGGACAAGAGGTCTCGACCACCGGTGAAGATCAAGGAGCAGACGGAGTCGCAGCGGTGGAAACCTGATCGAACTTCCTGACCCCCCAGGGTCAGGTGGAGGAGAGAGAGGACAATGGAGAGGGATTACGCTAATGCAGGATCTCAGCTTTGACATGCAATGTCTTTTGTTGAGTGTGGGTATAAGTATGAAGGTCTGACTGCGCTCAGCCTCTCATTCTGCTTCTGCATCGAGATGAGACATGTTAGGGACTGGAAGCTGATAATAAAACTTGATTTATAAAATCACTTCGCTTCCTCATTTCAAGCTCCCTACATTGGTGACCAGACGTGAGGATGGACCAAAGACGTTCTCCCGCTACAGACACATCAGAGACGGCCCGGGCAAGCGCCGTCACCGTCAAACTCCCAGAGTTCTGGCAAAACGAGCCGAGCTCGTGTTTCCAGCAAGCTGAGGCTCAGTTTGCACTGGCGGGGATAACGGTGGAAGAAACAAAATTTTACCACATCGTCGCCAGACTCGATGCTGCCACATCAAGATGCGCGCGGAGCGTGATTCAACAACCGCCCGCCCACGACAAATACAAAGAACTGAAGGCGATCCTCATCGAGAGCTTCGTCCCCTCGGCCGAGGAAAGGGCAGGGAGGATTCTGGCGATTTACGGCCACAGAGGACACAGACCAATGGCCCTTATGGAGGACATGCTGCAGCTGAGGGAGGCAGACAATGACAACTTCCTCTTCCAACATATCTTCCTCAGCACTCTGCCGTCGCACATGAGAGGGACCCTGGCCAACATGCAGTGCAGCACCCAGCAGGACTTCCGCGCGCTGGCCCGAGAAGCGCAGCGGCTCATCAACTCCTGCGGCGAACAGATGGCCACAGCAGCATCTGCAGATCTCGGCGCGGAAGCCCAGAGCAGCGGAGAGCCACAGACGATGGAGCAGAACCCGCCCACCATGGCAGCGATGTGACCAAGGCGCAGCAAGCGGAACGACCTCTGCTACTTTCATCAACGTTTCGCCGAGAGGGCGTACAAATGCATGCCCCCCTGCAGTTTCAAGAGCCGGAAACCATTAACAGCTGCAGCACTCGGCGAGACTAACAAGCTACTCTACGTGAGTGACGGACGCTCCGGGAGACAGTTCCTCATCGACACCGGAGCCCAGGTGAGCTTCATCACCCCGTCCAACGCAGACCGGGCAACAGGACCCTGGGGAAACGGAGCAATGGCAGCTAACAGCTCAATCATCGACACTTTCGGTGAAAGAAACCTGCCTCTATCCATTCACGGCCGCAATTATAGGTGGACATTTATTATAGCGGCGGTGAGTTTTAACTTGTTGGGCGCTGATTTCTTATGTGCACATGGGTTGTTAGTTGATCTTGCAAACAGACGCTTGGTTAATGCACTATCATTTTCTTCTATCCCCTGCTCAGCTCGAGTCTCTCCACCACCCGTGCAGGCCAGCGTCACCACAGCAGGAGGTAAGTTTGGCCAACTCCTCACCCAATTTCCAGCACTCACAGTTCCTAAATTTTCAGCAACAGTAGCGAAGCACGGGGTTGAACACTTCATCCCCACAACAGGCCCACCTGTTTTTGCCAAAGCTCGGCGCTTAGACGCGACCAAGCTCGCCATAGCACGCGACGAGTTTGCCAGCCTGGAAAAATTGGGCATTATTCGGCGCTCGAAAAGCCCTTGTGCATCGCCACTACATATGGTCCCGAAAACCGACGGTTCTTGAAGACCTTGCGGTGATTACCGCAGATTAAACAATGCGACAGTGCACGACCGCTACCCAATCCCTCACATCCAAGATTTTTCACTACATCTGGCGGGTGCGCGCATTTTTTCTAAAATAGACCTGGTCCGCGGCTACCACCAAGTTCCGGTTTGACCTGAAGACGTTCCTAAAACGGCTGTAATAACCCCTTTTGGTCTTTTTGAATTTTTGCGAATGCCGTTTGGCCTCAAAGGCGCTGCTCAAACGTTTCAGCGTATGATGGACGCGGTATTACGCGACCTCCCCTTCGTGTTCGTCTACCTCGACGATATTCTGGTAGCCAGCTCGTCAGAGGAAGAACACGAACAACACCTCACTACGGTTTTTCAGAAACTAGAAGAGCACGGGTTAATAATCAACCCAGCCAAATGCCGATTCGGCGTGTCACAAATTGATTTTTTGGGACACAGAGTTTCACCAGAGGGGGCAGTTCCATTGCCTGACAAAGTGCGCGCGGTAGCAAATTTCCCACGGCCACAAACGGTCAGATTGCTACAAGAATTTTTAGGAATGGTGAATTTTTACAACCGTTTCCTCCCCCGCGCAGCTCAACTCATGCAGCCCCTGTATGCCGCGCTCAGAAAACAAAAGCCCTCCAACGCGGTCGAATGGACCCCGGAGCACGAATGCGCCTTCGCGGAAGTAAAAAGTGCACTAGCGAATGCCGCATTGTTGGTTCACCCCGACCCATCGGCCCGCATAGCGCTAACCACAGACGCTTCAGACCTGGCCATAGGGGCAGTCGTGGAACAACATGTTGGCGGAACCTGGCAACCGTTAGCATTTTTTAGCAAATCCTTAAACCAAACCGAGCGCAAATACAGCACTTTTGACAGGGAGCTGCTAGCGCTTCATTTATCCATCCGCCACTTCCAGTTCTGGTTAGAAGGGCGGCGTTTCACGGCTTTCGTAGACCACAAACCACTCACTTTTGCGATGGCTAAAATTTCAGAACCATGGTCAGGCAGGCAACAAAGACAACTAGCTGCAATTTCAGAGTTCACCACAGATATTCGACATGTGGCAGGCAAGCTTAATGTGGTGGCAGACTGCCTCTCCCACGCTGTGACATCATCAGAGCGCGAGGAAGCAGATTATACTACCGCAGCCGCAGAGCTCATGGCCAATGCGGACGCGTACGCGGCCCCAGTCCACGTAGGGATAGATTACGCGGCCATGGCAGCGGAACAAAGCAGTGACGCGGACGTGCGCGTGCTCCAGTCTGGACCAACAGGGTTAAGACCGGAGGAAAGGGGTTTGCGTGACGGTGTTCCCCCCCTAATCTGCGACGTGTCAACCGGCCGACCTCGCCCGGTAGTTCCAGCCACATGGCGCCGCCGCATTTTTGACTCGGTTCACTCCCTTGCGCACCCAGGGGTGCGCGCCTCGGTTAAAATGGTTGCGGAGAAGTTTGTTTGGCCAGGCCTGCGTAAAAATGTAAAGGAATGGGCAAAGACTTGCATGTCTTGCCAACGCGCCAAAATACACAAACACACAAAAGCTCCTCTAGAACCTTTCCAAATTCCAGCCAGGAGGTTTGACCACGTACACGTCGACCTCGTGGGCCCGCTACCATCGTCGCAAGGGTTCACACACCTGTTAACAATGGTAGACCGTACCACGCGCTGGCCGAAGGCGGTCCCGCTGGCGTCAACCACAGCCGCGGAAGTCGCTCGCGTTTTTTTAACAAACTGGGTGGCGCGTTTCGGCGTCCCATCGGACATCACGTCCGATAGGGGGCCTCAATTTGTCTTAGAGCTTTGGTCAGCCATGGCCAGCAGCTTAGGAGCGACAATTCATCGCACCACCGCGTATCACCCTCAGGCTAATGGGTTATGCGAGCGTTTTCATAGGTCTTTAAAGGCCGCCCTCAGGGCCTCACTAATGGATACAGATTGGGTGAATAAACTTCCCTGGGTTTTATTAGGGTTGCGTTCTGCGCATAAAGAGGATCTAGACGCCTCCCCGGCTGAATTAGTTTTTGCACAACCTCTCAGGTTCCCAGGTGAGTTTTTACCAGAGCATCCAGAGCCCGGGCACCTACCAGCCCTGAGGCTCCTAAGCAGCACGGGACCGGACACGCTCCCCGGACCCGTACATCACTCTTTTCCGCGGGTTTTTGTCCCCCAAGCTTTGAAAAACGCCAAGTTCGTTTTTGTTAGACACAAAGCTTTAAAACCAACCCTCCGCCCTCCATACGATGGATCATTCAGAGTGCTGGAACCTGGTGATAAGCATTTTGTGCTTGATTTAGGGGACAGAAAAGAAACAGTCAGCATTGACAGACTTAAACCTGCTTTCTTGTTGAGCGACGAACCTGCACGGGTGGCGAGAGCACCTCGGCGGGGTAGACCCCCCCAAGAGAAAAAACTCAGCCTCCCCGCAGGGAACAAATAACCACTCTCCTCCCCAAGCTGCAGATCCCTTACAGGACGGTCCAGCCAGGACGCCAAAGCGGGCCTACAGCAGATTCGGGAGAAGATTTAAACCCAGACGACACATAGACTGATGTAAAATTGACAAAGAGTTGTTAACTATGTTGTCGGATTGTGCCGTTGCAGTTTTAAGGCTGACTTGTGACATTAACTATACTGCTGTTGTTACCACTGAATCTTTAACAGGATCATGCTGCATAACTTGAAGGTTAACATGACTGCTGAAAATATTTTTCCTTTTTCCTGTTGAGATGCACAACGGTATAATATGTCATGGATGTTATCTTAAGCTGTAAACTTAATTTGATTGTCCTTTTCTTAGATGTTTGGGGGGGGCTGTTATATTATTCATATATCCATACCTACATATGTATAGACATAAGTGGAATGTTTAGAGATTGCATATGTGGAATGACCTCACGTCTCAGAGCAGGACAAGAGGTCTCGACCACCGGTGAAGATCAAGGAGCAGACGGAGTCGCAGCGGTGGAGACCTGATCGAACTTCCTGACCCCCCAGGGTCAGGTGGAGGAGAGAGAGGACAATGGAGAGGGATTACGCTAATGCAGGATGTCAGCTTTGATATGCAATGTCTTTTGTTGAGTGTGGGTATAAGTATTGTAACGTCGGGGCCATTTTAAGGGGGGCAGGGATTTCCCAGCATGCTTTGCCAGTTGAAAACGTTACTCTGTGTGTGTATTAAATGTGTTATTACTGAGTTATACTGCTGTGTCATTATAACTGCGTTATAATGAACCAGCAGTGTTTAGCAGGATTAGGGCAAGATGTATCATGTGTGTGTAACCGTGATTGAAACGGAGGTCTGGGAGAATGACCTCCCCTCCTCTCTGTGCTCAGAAGTAGGTTGGGGGTCGGTGGTGTGTAAATAAAGCCTGTTCATTCAATTCAATTCAATTCAATTCAATTCAATTCAATTCAATTCAATTCAATTTTATTTATATAGCGCCATTTCACAACAACAGTCATCTCATAGCACTATCAACTGTAGGGAGGACCCCCACAGTTGCAGAAAGACCCCAGCAATCAGGCGATCCCCTGTGAGCAAGCACTTGGCGACGGTGGAGAGGAAAAACTCCCTTTTAACAGGAAGAAACCTCCAGCAGAACCAGGCTCAGGGAGGGGCAGTCATCTGCTGCGACTGGCTGGGGGGTGAGGGGACAGAGAAGAAGAAAAGAACAGACATGTAGAGAGCAAACAGCACGATGGGGACTCAATCTATGGGAGAGAACAAACAAATGTTAATGACCAGCAAAAAAAAAATATTTCATAGAGAGTGAGGAAAGGAGTGAGGCCCAGTGCATTACTGGAGGTCCCCCGGCTGACTAAACCTATTAGCAGCATAACTAAGGGAGGGTTCAGAAACACATGATCCCTCCCTAATTGTAGGCTATATCAAAAAGGTAGGTTTTAGCCCTATTCTTAAAAAGAGAGATCGAGTCTGACTCCCGAATCCAGATTGGCAGCTGATTCCACAGGAGAGGAGCTTGATAACTGAAGGCTCTGCCTCCCATTGTACTTTTGGAGATTCTAGGTATTACAAGTAATCCTGCATTTTGGGAGCGTAGTGCTCTGTTAGGATGATACGGTAGTATCAGATCTTTTAAATAAAAAGGAGCCTGATTGTTTAGAGCTTTGTAAGTAAGAAGAAGGATTTTAAACTTAATTCTAAACTCTATGGGAAGCCAATGAAGGGAGGCCAGAACCGGAGAGATATGATCTCTCTTTCTAGTACCTGTTAAAACTCTTGCTGCAGCATTTTGGATCAGCTGAAGACTTTTTAAAGATGTTTTAGGACAGCCTGATAATAAAGAATTACAATAATCTAATCTCGAGCTAACAAAAGCGTGGATCAGCTTCTCAGCATCACTCTGAGACAAGATGCTCCTAATCTTGGCAATATTACGCAAATGATAGAAGGCAGTCTTAGAAACAAATTTAATATGTGAATTGAAGGACAAATCCTGATCAAAAATAACTCCAAGGTTCCTCACAGAGCTATTAAGAGAAAGAGTAACTGCATCCAAACTGAAAGTTTGATTTGGAAAGGAATTTCTAAGGTTTTTTGGACCAACAAGAATGACTTCAGTCTTATCTGAATTTAATAGCAGGAAATTACAAGTCATCCAAGCTTTGATTTCCTTAAGACAGGCTTCTAACTTGGCTAATTGATTAGTATCATGGCTGTTCATCACAACCATCTTGCTCCTCTTTCTTTGTGTGAGTCCTGCAAACGTCACACTGGTGTCAGGAGTGGGGATGGAGCAAGATGAGGATCCAGGCGGAGGTCCAACGGCCAGAGCGGTTCATCGCTCGGCTGGGAACGGAGCGTAGAGCTGAGACGCCGGCCCCTGGAGTGGATCGCAGCGATGGACGGAGCAGCGGACTCGATGGGACTGCTCTGCCTTTTTCAAGGCAGAACGGGCCGAGCAAAGCAAACCAACCCTGTTTCCCGCCCTTTTCAGGGCAGGACGGGCTGGCGATTCCAGAGCAATTAGGAGCGGCGATCAGGAGGTGACTTCCGCTGCGCAGAGCCAGGGTACATCGCATGGTACTGCCCTGCACGCAACGCACGACAAACTGGCCCCTCGCCGACGATAAATTAGAGCGAGGTGGCATGGACGGAGAAAAAGCCGCCTCCTGCAGATGCTTCCCCGGCAGTGACGTCACAGAGGCCTTTGGAGCGCAGCAGCAGCGGAGCGAGCAGGACAGATCCAGTCTTTTCCCGGGCTCGGCAGGGCTGGACGCCGGGACGCGGGCCAGCGGCCGCCTGGGAGGTCCTGGCAGCGGTGGGAGTCATGGGACTCCCGCTGCCAGAGGAGGAACTGTGCGTGGTCCTACAGAGGCTGTCAGATGTGTCCATCCGCCCGCTGGTGGCCAAACCGGAACCCTACCCCAACCAGATGCTCTGACCGAGACTCAGATGGCCCATGCATGCCGCCCCGGCACCGGGCTGACTCGCGTTGGATTTCTGAAAGTGGACTTTGAATTTTCTGGGGACAGAAACCAGTCCGGGGGGGGGGGGGGGGGGGGCAGTGTAACGTCGGGGTCATTTTAAGGGGGGCAGGGATTTCCCAGCATGCTTTGCCAGTTGAAAACGTTACTGTGTGTGTGTATTAAATGTGTTATTACTGAGTTATACTGCTGTGTCATTATAACTGCTTTATAATGACCCAGCAGTGTTTAGCAGGATTAGGGCAAGATGTATCATGTGTGTGTAACCGTGATTGAAACGGAGGTCTGGGAGAATGACCTCCCCTCCTCTCTGTGCTCAGAAGTAGGTTGGGGGTCGGTGGTGTGTAAATAAAGCCTGTTCATCACAACCATCTTGCTCCTCTTTCTTTGTGTGAATCCCGCAAACGTCGCAGTATGAAGGTCTGACTGCGCTCAGCCTCTCATTTTGCTTCTGCATCGAGATGAGACATGTTAGGGACTGGAAGCTGATAATAAAACTCAATTTATAAAATCACTTTGCTTCCTCATTTCAAGCTCCCTACAGGGGGAAAGAAAATCCAACAAGGTCAAATTAGACAATAACTCCTCTGATTATACAGTTCAACATAAGTTATCTGAAATGGGTGATGGCTGAAGCCGCAGCTTATATTGCCCACCCATATTCCATCCAAGAATTCAAAAGAAAAAAACAAAACAAGAGCGATTACAATTCAGAACAAAGCTAAGACAAAACGTGACAAAAAACTAAGCTACAACATAACGCAGACTGGATATGACAATCCTTATGTGATTTTTACATGTCATCTTGTATATATGTTTGGAGTATTTCTTCCTTTAGTTTTTGTTTAAATTGTCCAAGCGTTGTACATGATTTTAATTCAGGTCCAAAATCGTTCCATAATCTGACTCCTTGCACTGAAACACAGTGTTGCTTGGTGGTAGTTCTCACTGAAGGTTTTTGAAATATACATGTTCCTCTGAAATGATATGGTTTCTCCCTTATTTAGAACAACTTTTGGATATTTGCGGGCAGTGATAGATTCTTCACTTTAAACATTATTATCTGTATCCGTTTATCTGTATTAAAGGTGGCAACCCAATGCTGCATGGACGCTCTTTTTGGTTCCACCTCGATTCTCCATATTTTATTTACTGAGCATCAACAAGAGAAAAAAAAGACCCTCGGCTACGTTATTATTATCATAAACATTATTATTATTATTATTATTATTATTATTATTATTATTATTATTATTATTATTAAAAAATACGGTATGTTGGAAAAAGACTACAAGCGGAACCAATGTAAGTCTGTTCCGGAGCTTTTATAGCGTGACACCAGAGAGGAGGTAGTTTAGTTAGCGTTAGCTGGTCTGTGGCAGCGTTGGACTGACTGGAGGAAAAATGGAAATAGCAGGTGTGTAACACTCACATTACCGTTACTACTACTATTAATCGTGTAGGTTCAGCACCTCTGTAAGTTTCACCATCAGAGAACAAAACTGTAAGATGTTCGCATATTTGATCGAAGGGAATTTAGATCTGTATGGATAACATTTCCGTTTTAAATCTCTTTGAGTTGATGTTGTGGATTAAAAAGCTCATAAATGAAACCGTGAACAAAACATTGCAGTTCTTCCTCTGCAAACTGCTGACATTTTTACTCACTAGTGTCTCATTTTTCTCTGTATTTCTCTCATTGCTTCTGCACCTTCTTCACTATTCATAAAAGCATAACGACCAAAACGGCCGTTTCCTGCTTTTTAAACCTTCAGAAGATAATATCAGTACATCTCTGGAAATTTGAATATTAGGGTTCGTAATTCAGTTAAAAAAAACTATATCCATAGTCGTCAACCTTAAATCAAAAAGGCTTGGAATATTTCACTGTGGGTGGAATGTGTAAGATAAGATAAGATAAGCCTTTATTAGTCCCACAATGGGGAAATTCCAGGATTGCAACAGTGCAGGGATAGCAGCACTCAGTAAGTCAAGAGTAACTAAGATAAGAATGGGTTTGCCAAAGCAGCAAGTAAATATACATATTTACACAGTTAGAGTATACAGAGTGCTATAGCATTGCAGCTAGATGGTATCAACAGCATTATGGTTAGCCCTGTAGTATGTTGAAAAAAAAAATTACATTGATTATGTTGCGGGTCATTTTGACCCGTACTGTGTAAAACCACTCAAAACGGTCAAAAAACAAGTTAAACCAATAACGACTTTATTTTAGATTATATAAGCATTTATAAAAGAGTCATAATACATTTTTAATTTCAACACTATATTTAAGAACTATTTTGTTCAGGTTTTTCCCTCTGCATTTTTTTTTTTCATTTAACTTGCCCGTTTTTCTCACATTTTTAATGTTCAACATTTTCTTTTTCTTTTTTTTTTTTTTTGTCCTGTCAGGCAGCTAGGCAAACAGAACAGGGATCTGTCACCCTACTGTGCCAAAACAGATTTACTTTGCCAAGAGGAGCCTATACAGTGCCTAACTTTGCACTGTATATTGTTGTAACTCCTCCTGTATTAACTTTTAATACTTTATTTTAATTGTTTTACCCATGGAAGACCCAACAGGATGGGGAAGAGGGAAAGGAAGTGTGTGAAGGGGGGGAAAAAAAGGGAGGGGAACAGACAAAAAAAAAAGAAAAAAAGAGACAACTAAAACAAACAAAAGACAAACTGCTTCTTCCACCGGAGATGTCTCAACACGAGTCTGGTTTCTGCACCTGTTAAAGGAGAGACACTTGTACATGTATGTCTGTGTGCCTATATATGAGAACGCGCGCAAAATAAGTGTGTGCATGTGAGTGGTTTGTCAGGAAACATACGAGCGGAGGGCCGGTCGCAGCAGCCCTCCCCCCGAGGACCCCGAGCAGGCAAGGCAGTGCCACCAACCCCCAGCCCTGAGGTCAGCAAGCCCCAGGAAAGCCAAGCATCCACCCCCGGAGAGACGATCAAGGGAGGGTAGGCTGCCCGGCGGCCGGCGCGGTGAGCCCACACCCCTGGACCCGCCCGACCCCCCCCCCCCCAGCGGGGCCAACATCCGCCCCCGGGCCCCAGGCACCAGGAGGCCAGCGACCCCACCCCCCAGGACAGAGACCAGCCAGCGCCCCCCGGCGCGAGCCCCCCCAGGTACCCCCACAGCGGTCCCGCCCCAGCGCCTCGGCCACACACCCCGGGGACCCCCACGTCCAAAGAAGTCCCCTCGCCCAGGTGAGCCCACATTGCCGAGAGGCACTACCCCCCTAATCCAGCCCCTCCCGACTCGCAGGCACACCCCTCCCCATACCTTCACACCCACATGTTCCCATGCACACCCCTCTCACTCAGCCAGACCGACCCATTCTCTCTCACTCCAGTACCCACTTAAATTCACTCCTCATACACCTTTATTTCAAAAGCCGGCTGTGCAGTGGGCAGATGCAGTGAGCCTGAACATGCACCAGTGCCCGGCAGTGACCAGGGAAGCCACCGGCGCAGGCCACAGAAGCAGACCCCCACCCCCCGGCGCCCATCTGAGCGAACAATCAGCAGACCACCGCAGGCGCCCCAAGATGCCACCCGGCATGCAAAGCGCCGCACAAAACCGACCCACCATCACCACCTCCATTCATCACCCTCTCACTCACACTTAAACTCATATTCAGCCCCCCGTCACTTCCTTGGTTATATCTATACATTAGTGGCATCCAGGGATTTTTACAACATGATAGGTCCCAGGCTCCCCACCAGGCCCCCACGCCCCCAGCAAGACAGGGCAACAGGGGTGGGGGAAGACCCCCACCTCCTCCCCCCGCACAGAACATGGTGGATGTGTGTCGGTTATATGATATAATTGTGTATAAATGTGTGGACTACTAAAGTGCAGTTAAAATTGGGGGGATAGTAATTGAAGCATTGTTAGCCACTGTGATGGGCAGCAGAGCCCCCATCCCCCCAAGCCCTCAGTGTCTAAAATGCAATTAAAATTGAGGTGAGTGCAGGCCCACCATGCGGCAAAGGTATCCCTTTCACCGACACAGTGCGGCACACCCCCACCCCAAAGCCCTAAATGTAACAAAAAAGATCAGGGGGAGGAGGAGGGTGGGAAATAAGACTGGGAGGTAGGCGGTCCAAAAACAAGGCGCCCTTCCCCCCAGAAGCCAGCTTGCAGACTGGCATGTGAGGCCACCCACTGCCCCCAAATCCCAACCCAGGGCGAGGGCCGCCAGTGGAAACAACCCAGTAGTGTTGTAGTCAAGACCACACCAACCGAGACCAAGACATTGTCGAGACTAGAGAGTATCGAGACCAAGACAAGATCAAGACATTTGGAGGCCGAGACCGAGACAAGACCAAGACTGTATATATCAAAGAAAAATCATAACAAAACAGAACAAAATGACCAGTATCTTTTTTTTTATTTAAGTTTGCTTTTACATAAATGCAACAGCAACAAAAAAAAATTCTGCTATGTTGTTTTCAAACCAGCAAAATGAAACAAATCTCAAATCTAAGCAAATTTGTTTTTTCACTTGTACAAATTACGCAGTTGTACTCATTAAAACTGCATTGTCCTGACAAGCCACGATAAATATGTCATTTCAGAAAGAAAAATTAAGAAAAAGTAAGGAATAACACCTAAATTAAATTAAATGAGTGAAAAAATAACCCTGACATTTCTTTTCAGCAAGGTATCTTTTTAAATAATTTTCTTGAACATGAGTCCCTTTGACATTTTGCATTTTGGTACTTTGCCAGCCAACTTAGGTGCACAGCCATGAAGAACATTCACAGTAACAGAACTTTCACAACAACAAAGAAAGCCAGACACACATCATGCATCACTACATAGTTCATATATATTCACTTTTTTAAAATGAATGAAGTCAAATTTCACTTTGAATTACTGCTTTTAAACAATCTTTAATTTTTAGCATTACCTTTTTCGGAGTCTTTATTGTCTTAAAATATGCTTTTTAACTTTTTTTCTTTTACAATATATTTTTTCAAACAAATTTGATGAACGTACTCATTCAGTGTTATTGACTTTGAACTAGCTAGCACAGCGTTAGCTTTCTAGCTCATGGCTGAGCCAAACGATCAACTTTCTGCAGCTGAAGACACTGTTGACCAGAAATATGTCCTGTTGGTCCCAACTAAAGTTCAGCCCATTTACTGGTGCAGTGAACAACGTTTCCATTGCATAAGAACCTCCCAAGTAACGCCAGTGGCCTCGACTAATACCTGGCGTGTTCATTGTTTGTTATTCTGCTATCTTGCTTTTGACAATGCTACGCAAGCTAACATGGCTATAATATAAAGTCGGTGCTCTGAACGTTAGCAAAAAACGATCGTGGGAAGAAAAGAGCTTATTTTCGCACAATGTTTTAAGATGGGGTGTTGAAATTTTTTGATTTTAAGTTTCCCAGTGTAGCTAATTTAACAGTTAATTTACCTGTTTTATGCTTCCTCTCAATGTGACGATAAAAGTTTGACATTGTCCCAGCAGTTTCTGTGACTTGAGCACCGCAGAATTTACACACTGCAGAGTGTTTTCGCTTGCATGTCGTTTTGCAGATAAAGTCCTTATGGTTTTGGAAACCAAACTTAATGACTGATGAGTTTGCTGACATTTTTAACGGCTAGTTTCCCCGGAGGTGCAGCGTCTCCAGTCGTCTTCATTCACTCTCTGTGTACAGGGGGCGTGTCACTCCGCGTGTCACACTGCGTGACTGGGAAGGCACCAGCCTGCATTCTACTTTTCTCACTTATCACAGATCACTTATCACTGGCCTGGTCTCGACCAGTCTTGATCAAAAATCCCGAGTCCACCCTGTCCGAGACCGAGACAAGACCGAGTAAAAATGCCTTCGATTCCGAGACGAGACCGAGTAAAAATGCCTTCGATTCCGAGACGAGACCGAGACCCTTAAAAAGTCTCGAGACCAAGACCAATCTCGAGTACTACAACACTACAACCCAGGACCCACCAGCATCACGTCCCGGCACTCCAGTACCACTAACATGACGGGGCAGCCAAACATACTACGACTCATCTTACACACACGAACATGGACAACAACAGTCACAATAGTGAACAATGGGCCGGACCCACACAGCGCCCAACATGCCAGGCGACACACCCAAGCGCCCACGCAGGCCCACGACCACCCACCCCAGACACACACTGACAGCTGCAGGCCGCCCTGCAACCACAGCCACCCCGGAACAACCCAATGGAAACACAGCCAACAACCCGCACCAATGACCCCCCCAGCCACCCCCAAGCACCAACGCACACCCGCTGCCAATGACATCAGGGCCGATGTAGCAAAGTGCCTCACCCCCCAACACAACAGCAGGGCGGCCGGGACAAGCAAGCCCCGAAACGCCAGCCCCCATGCCACTGGATGGACTGCCCAACCCCTGCCACCCAACAAAGCTCTCCTACCCATACACACATCCTCCGCCCCCTAGACATCTACCCACAAGTAACCGCTTCCATACACACACATAACTCCACCCACCATCACACATACCCACCTACACAAACACACAACCCCACCTGCCCACTCAACACACACCCACTTCCACATCCGCTCGTACACAAGCCTACACTCACACACCCCCTCCCCCACCCGCAGACCCCCGTGAACGGGGAGGGCAACCCAGGATGCGGGCACCAGCCCCTGGGTGGCACCTGGGCCCCAGGAAACACACGACCCCACCACGCAAGGATGCATCAGGGATAACCCCCACCGCCGGCACACACCCGACCCCGGCCCGGGGCGGGGGGACGCCCCCCCAGCACCAGGGGCCCAGGGCCAGACCCAGACCCCTCACGAGGGGCGAGGCCAGCCAGCCAGGGGCCACAGCCCAACCCCCCCGGTCCACCCCACAGCCCCCCCCCCACCAACCCCCCCCCAGGGCCAGACAGACGGCCACCCCGGAGCAGTCCCCCCGGACACCTGCGGTTGGGGCGCAGCCAGCCGCCAGAGGTGCCAAGGAGAGTGAGTCACTGCCCGCCACCCCTCAGTTTATAGAATTAATAAGCGGGGACCAGAGAGAATTGAATTCCGCCAATTGATTATTTGAGGAGGCTGACATTCTTTCCAGGCTAATATAATCCAATAGTAAGTTATTATAGTAAGTCGTGCACAAGTTATTTCTTGTTTTCCAGTTCATGAGGATAGCTTTCTTTGCGATGCATAAGGCAGTGAGAACCATGTGTGACATCCTTGCATCTATATTTATTTCACTTAAATCACCTAATATGCAAAGTGTGGGTGAGGGTGGGACACTATACCCAAGCCATGCTGACAGGTCTTCACATCTCTTCTGCCAGAACTTTTGAACCGGTGCACAGGACCACATAGCATGCATATAACTATCCGGGACATTGCTAGTACAGTGAGGGCAGATATTTGTGTGACTCAGGCCCATTTTGAACATCCTTTGTCCTGTATAATGAATTCTATGTAGAACTTTATATTGTATAAGTTGTAAGTTAGAGTTTTTAGTCATCTTAAAAGTGTTTAAACATATTTGTGTCCAGAAACTTTCCTCCTTATTAATCGATGTCTGTCTCCCATTTTGATATTGGAAGAGATATGGACTCATCCAACGTTGATAACAGTCTATATATTTTCGATATCAATTTTGGGGAACGGAGATTTAGAAACTCTGCCACCTTAACTGGTATTTCTAAATCTGTCTGATTAAGATTAAATCTTGCTTTTATTATGGATTTAAGCTGTTGGTATTCAAAATACTTTTTATCACTGATTTCGTGTTGTGACACTAGATCCTGAAATTGGATAAAATTTCCACCTTGAATAAGATGTTCTAAGTTGTTTATTCCCTTCTCTTGCCATAGTGGAAATTTTAATGTCCTCTTTTGTTGCAGGATATCAGGATTATTCCAAATGGGCGTGAGTTTACAGGGGACAAGTGAAGACCCTGTTATTTTTAAAAATTTCCACCAAGCCGTCAGAGAGGAACTAATATTAATACTTTTAAAACACTCATGGCGTTTAATAGAGGGACTTATAAAAGGTAAGTCAGAGATATTTAGCGACCCACAGAGAGCCTGTTCAGCATCTAACTATGGGTTCCCTAATGGGGTTGATTTTGTCCATTTTGAAACGAACTGCAATCTATTGGCTAAAAAGTAATTAAAAAAATTTGGTAAATCTAAGCCTCCGCACTCTTTTCGCTTTTTGGAGGGTTTTTAAACTAATCCGTGATGGTTTATCCTTCCATAAAAATTTACTTACATTTGAGTCTAGAGACTTAAACCAGGCCATTGATGGTTGGGTAGGGATCATTGAGAACAAATAGTTAATTTTAGGAAGGACCATCATTTTAATGGTTGCGACTCGTCCCATTAATGATAAAGGTAGTGTCCTCCAGCGCGTAAGATCGTCTTGTATCTTTTTTAAAAGGGGGATATGATTTAGTCGCAATAACTCTGAGAGCCTGGGAGAAATATCTATTCCTAAATATTTAACATTCCCTGATTGTATCGGAATAGTAGATGTATTTGGGAAATTGCAATTTATGGGTAAAGCTATTGATTTTACCCAGTTAATAGAGTAGTCTGATAATGATGAAAATTTATCAATGAGCGCCACTGTCTGAAGAAGAGATCTTTCTGAGTTTTCAAGGAAAATTAATACATCATCAGCATAAAGACTTATCTTATGTTCCTTTTCTCCAGTTTGAATACCTCTGATATCAACATTTTGTCGTATGGCTGCTGCTAATGGTTCAATAAAGATGGTAAAAAGTGAGGGAGAGAGTGGACACCCCTGCCTAGTACCTCTCTGAAGATTAAAGCTTCGGGAAGTCTGATCATTTGTTCGGACAGATGCAACTGGACCTCTATATAGTGTTTTAACCCAGTTTATGAAAGATGAACCAAACCCAAACTTGTTTAACACCATAAAAAGAAATTTCCAGTTAACCCGGTCAAAGGCTTTCTCTGCATCCAGGGACAAGATTGTAGTTTCTACATTATTGATCTTGCAGTAGTCTATTAAATTAAATAGCCTGCGTGTATTATCAGCCGAGTGCCTACCCTTGATAAAACCTGTTTGATCTGGGTGTATAATAAACGGAATTATTCTTTCCAGTCTTTTGGCGAGAGCTTTGCAAATTATTTTGAGATCGACATTCATAAGCGAGATGGGACGGTAGCTGGATGGAAGCGTAGGTTCTTTTCCAGGTTTAAGGAGCAGGATAATACTAGCCAAATTCATATTCGGAGGAATTACATTATCTTCTTTGATTTGGTTCACCATTTTAAAAAAAGTAGGTGCCATCACGGGCCAAAATTCTTTATAAAATTCTACTGGAAAACCATCTGGTCCTGGGGCTTTATTGTTTGGGATGTGCTTAAGTGCCTCCTGGAGTTCAAACACCTGAAGAGGTGTATCCAGAGCCGCAATCTGTTCATTATTTAATTGTGGTAGGTTAATATTGTCCAAAAATGTATTTATCTCTGAGTCCGATGGGTTAACCTGTAATGAGTAGAGATTTTCATAAAATTTTCTGAAGGAGTTATTTATTTCTTCAGGCACATGGGTAATATTTCCAGTCATATCCTTGATAGAATGGATAGCTGTTTTTTCTTTATTCAATCTAAGCTGGTTCGCAAGATATCGCCTCGATTTATTACTGTGTTCAAAATTCTCAAGACGCAGTCTTTGTATTAAAAACTGTGCTCTTTTGTTTGTAATTTCTTTTAATTCCAGCTTTAATTTTCTCAAATCGTTAAGTGCCTGTTCCTGTGGGGAAATGGCACAAGTTGTCTCCAGTGATTTAATCTTCTGTTCTAAATCCAGTATCAGTGCTTTTTCTTTTTTATTCTTGTATGAACAGTAAGAGATTATTTTACCTTGCATGACCACTTTTGCTGCTTCCCAAAGAACACCTGGGGATATTCCTGGCACATCATTATATTCCAGATATGATTCCCACTCTTTATTAAAATAATTAATAAAGTCTTCATCTTTCAGTAGTGATATATTAAATCTCCAGCTCCTAGTTTCCCTTGTAGCTTCCCTATTTACTAGTGTAAGAGAAACTGGATGATGATCGCTAATAGCTTGATTTGAACATATTTCAGTGTCTATGGTGTCCCTCACAATAGAGTTACTGGCTAAGAAGAAATCTAGACGCGAATATGAACTATGAACTGATGAAAAAAAGGTATATTCCCGAAGAGTTGGGTGAAGAGATCGCCATTCATCGCAAAGACCAAAATCATTCATGTACTGTTTGAGAGTGTCAGTAGCCAGCCATTTTCGGTAAACCCCCGATGTACTGAGCCTGTCGACTGCAGGGTTTAATACCAAGTTGAAGTCCCCTCCTATTATAAGTGTGGTGTCCAAGTGCTCAGAAAGAGAAGTGAAAAAAGTGTGAAAAAAGGATGGGTCATCAACATTTGGGCCATAAACGCTTGCAATACATAGATCCAAATTTTGGACTGAAATTTTTAGTATTATAAATCTACCTTCTGGATCTATTATGGTGTTATTCATAACAAAGTGTATTCTTCTATTTACCAGTATAGCTACCCCCCTTTGCTTAGAATTAAAGCCGGCTGAGTACATATGGGGGGATTCTGGTGAGGTGAGCGCATCTACAGACGACTTAGAGACATGTGTCTCCTGCAATAAAACAAAGTCTGCCTGTAGATCGTTCAATCGATTAAAAACTTTTAGCCTCTTCTCCCCATTTCCAATTCCACAACATATATATACATATATATGCATACATTACAGACATATCACATAGGCACATATAGTTTACACATTTAGTTAGTCTTTAGTACACAACCAGTTAGTGAAAACATGTCTTCATTTAAGTTTGTCACGTGGAACATACGTGGAATTGGAAATGTTCAACATTTTCAATGCTCTCCATATGACGGACAGAATGTAACTGCGTGCTTTCTGCAGATGTAATTCTTGCATTTCACACAAGAGGTACTTGTTTTACTGTCCTCTCGGGAGGGACAGACCTGGCATCTTTTCCGTTTCTTTACACCTGTATCCACTGGATCCATTGCAGATTGGTTGGATGACCTGACCTTGACCTTTTCAATGACAGCTGCAGCTGCTGGGGATCGAGCTGGCCTGGCTTGCCTCTGGATCTTGGGAGTGACAAGTGCTTTGCCGAGTTCTTCCAGGAAAAGCCAACGTCGGTACAATTTGCTGGCATTCCATTGCTGGTTGATTTCAGTCCACAGGACATAGGCATTGTAAGCAGACACATCGACAGTGCTGTAGAAAATCACCAAGGGCCAACGAGCAGTCTTGCGCTGACAGCTGTATGTTGCTGTGACTTTGTCCAGATTGTCAACTCCTCCTTTGGTGGAGTTGTAGTCCAGGATCATTTGTGGCTTCATGTCTTCTCTTGTGCTCAGAGATGCATCTGTGTGCATTGTTCTCATTACAAGAACATTCTTGTTTCTCTTTGGGCAGTATGAAACAACTGCTGCTTTCTCAGTGAAAACAAATATTGAGGAATGCAGAGGTCTGCCCTGCATCTTCAGAATTTCACTGGGAAGTTCTGGCTTGTTTCTTCTGACTGTTCGCAACATAGTCAGCTTTCTCTTCTGAAGTTCCTCTCCAAGTTGGTAGGATGTAAAGAAGTTGTCACATGTGATGTTATGACCTTGCAACCCCTTCACTCATCTCCAGCACCACACGCATCCCCTGATTCTTCTCAGATGCTCCTCCAGGTAGCTTTCCAGAATACACTTGCATATTTCATGCATAGCTAGATTTTGCATCACAGGCTACCCACATTTTGATGCCATACTTGGCAGGCTTGTTGGGCACGTACTGTCTGAAAGGACAGCGCCCCCTGAATGGTACAAGGCGCTCATCTACAGTAACATGGGGACCAGGATTGTACAACAAAGGTAGAATTTCAACCCATTTATCCCATACATCTCTTAACGCAGCTAGTTTGTCTCTTTCACGTCGACCAGCTCTGGTGTCACGGTTGTCAAATCGGATCACACAAGATATCATGTGAAATGTCTCCAGAGACATTGTTGCTCGAGAGATTGGCCTTCCATACTCTTCATCCCATAGACTTGCAGTTGCTTCTCCCTTTGACCTGTACACTCAGGCTAATACCAGAATTCCAATGTAAGCATGCAAGTCAGTCTGATCCAGTGGCTTCCATTTCTCCTGAAATACATGCCTCCCCTCCAAGTTGGTCATTTCCAGTATAATCTTCTCTATTGGTGGGGATATGAAGAGCTGAAATGCTGATTGAATATCATCAACTCATGTGACAGCAAATCTTGTAGGACCGGGAGTCATTTTGATGACATTGGAAGATGACAGTCTACCTCGGCTTTGGTGTGGTGTTGTTGACCACTTTATATTACCATCTTTAGATGCCCATGTCTCCTCTGTGGATGATGATTGCTGCATTCCTTGGCTTTCATCCGATGGAGACACAACGGCAGGCTCGTCCTCTGAATCCTCCTCATCGTCGGAAAATTGACAATCTGGATCATCAATTACATTGTTCTCGGTCTCTGAAATCTCTTCCTCTGCGTCACTATCCCAGTTCAAAATATGTGATGAAGCTTCTTCAGCTGTAAACCTTCTGGAGCTCATTTTTGGTGTGTTTGTCAAAGCGATGGCATGAGAAAAGTGACAAGGACAAGGGAGAGAAAGTCCCTCCTCGACACACACCTTGGTCTCTGGCAATCAAAATACAATTAACTGGGCAGTCAAAATAAGGTACATCAAAGAGGCATGTTAATTTTGGGTTTGTACAGCTACTTACCCACATAAAAGTGTCCGGGTCAAAATGACCCACAACATCATCTTTGTATACAAACGCTGCACAAGCATTCCACTACACATCAAAGTGTCCAGATTTTACACACCAGTTCATGACCCTAGATGAGGAAAAATCACAAAATTTCATGAAGAAAAAGAAAGGATAACCCGTACTTTGGTCAACACAAAAACCGAAATGGGTCAAATTGACCCTTAACATAATACAAGGGCTTTAGTTAAGTTACCCGGCAAAATATAAATATGAACCCAGACAGTACATTTCACATCTGAATGAACAATGTTGTTGCCACACTCAGTAATAATTACCTCCGCCAGGCCGAAAAGGCCAGGAGGAGGTTATGTTTTTTTTGCCGGGGTTATGTTTTTGCCGGGGTTTGTCTGTGTGTTTGTTTGTCTGTCTGTCTGTCTGTCTGTTGGTTAGCAAGATAACTCAAAAAATCTTGGACGGATTTCCATGAAACTTTCAGGCGTTGTTGGAAATGGTACAAGGAAGAACTGATTAAATTTTGGGGGTGATCCGGTTCACCGTCTGGGATACAGGAATTTTTTAAAGCATTTTTCATTCAACACTGTGACATACAGCCATTTTCAACATGTGCGCAGGCGCAATGGAGGGCGCTGGTCGTCGTGTCTGCAACACAAACTCTGCGTTCTTCAACGTTTTAGGCACAAAAGGACGCGGAAAACACTGCTGGCCTGGGCCCGCCAGCGTGCCTGTGTTTGCGCGCAACTGCAAACCTCACACGGGCAGCTGTCCGCCGACGGATTCTTTGGCAGAAATTCCCCGGCCAGCCATAGGAGCTGCGCATTTGGCAGAAATTCACCGGCCAGCCATAGGCGCTGCGCAAAAACGAGCTCTCTGCCGGCGAAGCTTCTAAATTCTCGTTTGCCGCGGAGCGCAACCCCCAAAGAAAATAATATTGTAGCGAACTCAATATGAGCACCCTACTTGGCTTGCCAAGTGGGTTGACCCTATTGGCGACACAGGTAGAGTGCGGGACTCCGGAGCGGGAGGCGTGAGTTCGAACCTCCCGGTGGGACGTCGCCATGTCGAGCAGCACGTTACAATATAATATAAAACCCACGGCAACCTGTCTAACCCAATTTGCATCCGTCAGTGGAGGAGATGGACACAACAGCAACACTTTAGTTTATTACCTCCGCCAAGGAGGCAATGCTTTACTACTGAACCACTAATCCTATCACTATCAGATTGATTGTCATTGATTAATTGTGTGTTTATTGCACTGTCCCTGTCAAATAAACAAATAATCATTGTGAATCCAATTGCTAGTCATATGTTTACATGCTCAAGGAATCTGAAAACGTACACACAAACACTGTATGGGGGGAATTGTGGCGCTTGGCGGAGGTCTGCGCTCTCCGAGTGCTTTTCTAGTTGTAATTGTCTTAGTTGTGTATTGGAGGGGACGATCTCTATTGTGAAAAGTTGTGATGTTTAATACGGCCTCGATAAGTGGCACCGGTTAGATTATAAAGTCTGACAGCCGTAGGTAGGGAGGAGCTGCAGAACCTCTCCCTCAAGCACCTAGGATGGCACAGCCTACCGCAAAATGAGCTCCTCAGTGGGTTCAGCGTGTCCTGCATGGGGAGGGACTCGGACTCCAGCAGAGATGACAGCTGAGCCACCATCCTCCTCTCTCCCATCAACTCCACTGGGTCGAGGCATCACCCCAGAACAGAGCTAGCTTTTTTTTATCAGCCTGTTCAGTCTCTTCCTGTCAGCTGCCATGATGCTGCTGCCCCAGCAAACCACTCCAAATGTGATGGCTGATACCACCGCTGAATCATAGAAGGTGTTCAGGAGTGCCCCTTGCACTCCAAAAAACCTGAGTCTCCTCAGGAGGTACAGCCTGCACTCCCCCCTTCTTGTAGAGCAGTTTGTGTTGTGGACCTCAGTCCAGTTTATTGTTCAGGTGAACACACCAGGTACTTGGAAGATGTCACCATCTCAGTGTCTGTGCCTGGATGTTACCGGTGCTGTGTGGGGTTGTTCTTGCCTGCGGCAGTCCACCACCAAGTTCCTTGGGTTTTCCTTGCATTGATCTGTGGCAGTTTCCGCAGGGCACCAGACAATGAAGTCCTGGATCAGTTCTCTGGTACCTCACATCATTCCCCTCGGAGATGACGGCCGACGATCACGAGAGTCATCAAAGAACTTCTGTAGATGGCAGTGTGGCATGTTGGTGAAAAGTCAGCAGTGTACAGGGTGAAACAGGAAGGGCGCAGAACTTTTCCCTGGAGGGCCCCCATACTGCAAATGATGGTGTCAGACACACAGTCCTGTGTTCTCACAAACTGTGGTTGGTCTGTGAGGTAGTCCAGGATCCATGATTACAGGTGCTGGTCCATCCCTGCTCACAGCAGCTTGTCCCTCAGGATCACTGGTTGGATGGTGTTGAAAGCACTGGAGAAATCAACGAAATCAAAAAGCATGAGCCGCACAGTTATTTGAAATATTAAATTTATCATTTTGGAATTATATTGTAAAAAAAGTAATTGACTTCACAATATTCTAATGTACTGAGCTGCAGTAACAAAAAGGTAAAAAAAAAATAAGGCTCAGAAATATGTGTGCGTGTGTGTGTGTACACACATATACATATATGGGTGTTTTTATTTATTAGGGGTCCAATGTGTGACATTGGTGGCAAAATTTAAAATTGATCAAATCTGCACATGAAATTGACTAATCACTATCCAATTGTGTCAGGTTTATGAAACTATTAACTATTTTTGTAACGGCATTCGCGTTCAGGAACTCTTGAGGATGAGCGCTCACTTCAACTACTTGTAAATGGAGACGTAAACGGGACACTCGGGCTTTTGTTTCCCCGTGTGCCAATGCACTTGCAATGGCACACGTTTTTACCACGAAACAACTTCAACACTTCCAGTATTTTCACGTATCAAAACTCATCAACAGCTACATTTGTCATGACATATTAAGATGTGATAACGTGTATACATACCTTCAAATTCTCCCTGTTTGTTGACAAGACGTAAAATCACAAAAGCGTAAATGCGGGACACGGAAGTTTGGACCTTCGATAACTTCAATATAAAGTGACCACGGTTAATCCTCTCCCACATGGGTTGAACACATCCGGGGTAGAGAAAATAAAAGTGCTTCCCAGGGTGGTCACCTCGCCAGACGGGGTCTGCGCGCGGCCGACCAAGACCGAAGACTAAAATTTTTAAAGGACACCATATTCGATGTGTCATAAATGTTTGAGATTTTATTGAAATATTTTACATCTGAGCTTCACAAAGACTGATCTCCTTTTTACGTGTATGGTTTGGGATTTGAAAGGTGCAAAGTGAAAAGCATCAGCACTTCCTGTTTTTCTGGTTACGTTTACCAAATAACTTGCATGTTGCTGCGTAAATTCGGGGACACGGAAATTTACGTCGTACGAGTAAATTTGCAGGCGTCGCCGTACAAAACCATAGATCCGATCACATGGGGGAATGTTTTTTATTGAAATTTGCATTACAACTCTGTTATCTCTGCATAAATGAGTAGAAAGAGTTTACTCAGAGATCACTTACAGATATCTTTGAAATTGATGCGATTTTCATGTCACAACAAAAACTGGGAAAAATGAGGGGACCATGACCAATAGTTTCGATTCCTAACGGCAAAATCAATGATTTTTTTTAAAAAATTGCAATGCAAGTCCTGCACGCTTTTTGTGTTTCCCTTGCATATGATAAAAACGAAACCGACGATCTGCAAATTACAGAAAAAAAGAGGCGCTTGAAAGTTCGGATACCCCTGATATAGTGCACTGGACCCCCCCCCCCCAAAAAAAAACACCCATATATATATATATATATATATGTGTGTGTGTGTGTGTGTGTGTGTGTGTGTGTGTATATATATATATATACTGTATATATATATACACACAGTGGGGTAAAAAAGTATTTAGTCAGCCACCAATTGTGCAAGTTCTCCCACTTAAAAGATGAGAGAGGTCTCCAATTTTCATCATAGGTATACCTCAACTATGAGAGACAAAATAAGAAAAAAAAAATCCAGAAAATCACAATGAAGGATTTTTAATGAATTAACTGGTAAATTCCTCGGTAAAATAAGTATTTGGTCAATAACAAAAGTTCATCTCAATACTTTGTTTTATACCCTTTGTTGGCAATGACAGAGGTCAAACGTTTTCTGTAAGTTTTCACAAGGTTTTCACACACTGTTGCTGGTATTTTGGCCCATTCCTCCATGCAGATCTCCTCTAGAGCAGTGATGTTTTGGGGCTGTCGCTGGGCAACACAGACTTTCAACTCCCTCCAAAGATTTTCTATGGGGTTGAGACCTGGAGACTGGCTAGGCCACTCCAGGACCTTGAAATTCTTCTTACGAAGCCACTCCTTCGTTGCCCGGGCGGTGTGTTTGGGATCATTGTCATGCTGAAAGACCCAGCCATGTTTCATCTTCAATGCCCTTGCTGGTGGAAGGAGGTTTTCACTCAAAATCTCACGATACATGGCCCCATTCATTCTTTCCTTTACACGGATCAGTCATCCTGGTCCCTTTGCAGAAAAACAGCCCCAAAGTATAATGTTTCCACCCCCATGCTTCACAGTAGGTATAGTGTTCTTTCTCCTCCAAACACGACAAGTTGAGTTTTTACCAAAAAGTTCTATTTTGGTTTCACCTGACCATATGACATTCTCCCAGTCCTCTTCTGGATCATCCAAATGCTCTCTAGCAAACTTCAGATGGGCCTGGACATGTACTGGCTTAAGCAGGGGGACACGTCTGGCACTGCAGGATTTGAGTCCCTGGCGGCGTAGTGTGTTTCTGATGTAGCCTTTGTTACTTTGGTCCCAGCTCTCTGCAGGTCATTCACTAGATCCCCCCGTGTGGTTCTGGGATTTTTGCTCACTGTTCTCGTGATCATTTTGACCCCACGGGGTGAGATCTTGCGTGGAGCCCCAGATCGAGGGAGATTATCAGTGGTCTTGTATGTCTTCCATTTTCTAATAATTGCTCCCACAGTTGATTTCTTCACACCAAGCTGCTTACCTATTGCAGATTCAGTCTTCCCAGCCTGGTGCAGGTCTACAATTTTGTTTCTGGTGTCCTTTAACAGGTCTTTGGTCTTGGCCATAGTGGAGTTTGGAGTCTGACTGTTTGAGGTTGTGGACAGGTGTCTTTTATACTGATAACGAGTTCAAACAGGTGCCATTAATACAGGTAATGAGTGGAGGACAGAGGAGCCTCTTAAAGAAGAAGTTACAGGTCTGTGAGAGCCAGAAATCTTCCTTGTTTGTAGGTGACCAAATACTTATTTTACTGAGGAATTTGCCCAATTAATTCATTAAAAATCCTTCAATGTGATTTTTTGGATTTTTTTTTTCCCCATTTTGTCTCTCATAGTTGAGGTATACCTATGATGAAAATTGGAGACCTCTCTCATCTTTTAAGTGGTAGAACTTGCACAATTGGTGGCTGACTAAATACTTTTTTGCCCCACTGTATATGGTCCCACTTTGAGACCACCAGCTACAGTACAGAGAAGAGACACACACTCACGCACCCCCCTTCCCCCCCGCTTCACTAAGAGTCAGGCCCTCAGAGCATGTGCTGCCGTGCTGACCGACGTTCTCACATCAATCTTCAACCTCTCCCTCAATCAGAACACAGTCCCCTCCTGCTTCAAAATGACAACCATCATCCGCCTCCGAAAAAAGGAGCCCACCGACCTGTCTGAATGATTACAGACTGGTAGCACTCACTCCAATCATCATGAAGTGCTTCAAGAGAGTGGTGCTACCCCTCATTCAGGACAGCATACTGGGCACCCTGGACCCCCTGCAGTATGCCTACTGGCCCAACAGGTCCACCTCTGATGCCATCGCTGCAGCACTCCATTATTCTTTCTCCCACCTGGAAGATAAAGACTCTTATACTAGGATACTCTTTGTCAACTACAGCTCCTCCTTCAACATGGTCATCCCCCACAAACTCACCGACAAACTGTCTTCACTTGGCCTGCACCCCACCCTCTGCGACTGGCTACTAAACTTTCTGACTGGCAGGCCCCAGTCTGTCAGGATGGGTAACAGGACCTCAGCCAGCATCATCACAAACACAGGTGTCCCACAGGGTTGTGTTCTCAGCCCCATCCTCTACAGCCCCTTCACCCATGATTGTGTTGCCTCCCACAAGGACAATATCATCCTAAAGTTTGCGGATGACACACCAGTGATAGGACGCATCACTGGTGATGACGAAGCATCCTACAGGAGGGAGGTGGCCAACCTGGTGTCATGGTGTAAGGACAACAACCTCACCCTCAACACGGACAAGACAAAGGAGATGATAGTGGACATGAAGAAAGGGAGGGGGAGACCCCATCAGCCACTGTTGATCTTGAAGCTTGAGGTGGATAAGGTGAGCAGCTTTAAATACCTGGGAATCCACATCAGCAAGCACCTTACGTGGACACACAACACCACAGAACTGGTTAAGAGAGCTCAACAGCGACTGCACTTTCTGGGGAGGCTGAAGAAGTTTGGCATGTCCTCCCGGATCCTCAACAATTTCTACAGCTGCATCATCGAGAGCATCCTGACCAACTGCATCACTGCGTGGTATGGCAGCACTACTGCCCTGGACTGCAGACACCTGCAGAGAGTGGTGAAGACAGCGGAGAAGATCATCAAGACTCCACTCCCCTCTCTGCAGAGCGTCTATCACCACAGAGTCCAAAGGAGAGCTGACGCCATCCTCCGGGACCCCACCCACTCCCAGCACAGACTGTTGACACTTCTACCCTCAGGCCGGAGGTACAGGAGTGTGAAATGCCGGACAACCAGAATGGAAAAACTCCTTCTTTCCTACTGCCATCAGATTCCTGAACAAATAGCAATTCCTAAACTCCGCAACACAGCTTTACAAATAGGAACTCACACACTGACTGCTAAATTTGCACATTGCTCACCTGTACAGTAGATATAGTCTCACCAGTCTGATGTCCATATCATCTCTGCTGCTAGTTATCATCTCTGCTGCTATTTATCATGCACAGTCTACTGATACTATCATTACAGATAAATTAGCACCTGGTGCTAATTTGTAATTATACACTGCTCATTGCACAATGCTCATTTGCACACTGTACATAGGTTTATGCCATCTCAAGTTCACATCATCTCTGATATCAATATACCACTATCACTATAGTCATCCAGTAAATTTTCAATTTCATTCCTCTTCTTCTGACTGCTTTAACTGCTTTAACTGTCCAAACTGCCTCGTGTGTGTTATTAGTACTCATTAGGTTCAGGTTACTTTATTTGTACCCGTAGGTAGATTTGTTTGGAGTCTGGTGACATCCATATTTACAAGCCACAAATTACATTCAACATAGACACAAACACAGGCACACATGAAGCTGACTATAAACATGATAAAAGTACTCAAAGCTCCATCAATCAGGGTATAAAAAGACAAAGAGATGAGAGAAAAACCAGAGGTAAGAGAGAAGGGTCATATTAAAAGTTAAAAACTAGTCAAAGAGGTTAAAAACTCAAAGGTCTAAAACCCAATAAAATATTTAGAACCCAAGTAACATCCCACAAAAATAAGTAAATATGAAATGGAGTTAATAAATAGGTACCTAAATTATGTGCAATATATTGTTACAGCTTGTTCAACTCTTTGACAGCAGCAGGAACAAAGCTGTTTTTGTAGCACTGGGTTTTACTTTTTGGGACAGCAAACCTCCGTCTTGAAGGAAGAAGCTGAAAGTTGCAGTGCAAAGGGTGGGAGTCATCATTTAAAATGGAGGTAGCCATCCTCTGTACTTGTCTGGTGTACAGGGATGTCAGGCTCAGCTGTGACTCACCAAGCAAGCGACTGTACCATCTAACTACCTGATCCAAGGATTTCCTCTGTTTCAGCTTTATCTGACCAAACCATGACACTAAAGAAGAGGATAAAACGGATTCAATAAAAGCCCGATAAAACATTGTCATTATGGTTCGGTCAATTTGGAAGCGTGCAAGTTTTCTCAAGCAATGCAAATGTTGCTGACCCTTTTTGCACACCCTTTCACAGTTCTCTTCAAAGTTTAAATTACTATCAATAATCGTCCCAAGATATTTGTAGGATTGTACACATTCAGTGGTCTGGCCTTTTAGTATGGCGACTTTGTGCCTGGGAGTTTTCCTCCTAAAGTCAATAATCATGTCTTTAGTTTTTGTCATGTTCAGCTGCAGGTAGGAATCCTCACACCAGTGAACAAAATCATCAACTACTGGGCCGTGGCCACTCTCACCATCCTGGAGGAGACTGACAATAACTGAGTCATCAGCATACTTTATAATGTGTCTGTTGTCATGTCTGCTCCGACACATGTTTGTGTACAGGATGAAGAGTAGTGGTGACAACACACACCCCTGCGGAGAGCCAGTAGAAGAGCACTTTAGGTCAGACAATGTACCATTGACTCTTTCTGCGTCCTGTTGGTTAAGAAATCCAGAATCCAACCCACCAGATTATTGCTCAAATCAAATTGTTACAGAAGCCTTTCAACTAAGATATGAGGTTGGATTGTATTAAAGGCGGAGGAAGTTTTAGTATTGAGTATCAAGGTGTGCTTAAGGAGTCCTAATTGCCTAACTGTGTGTTGGTGTCTGTGTTATTAGCATCCATTAGTATTAGGATTGAGTTACTGTGTTTGTGTGTCATTACCTCATTAGAATTGTTGTTTCTGTACCTATTACCTTGGCATTTGTTCAGAGAGCAAAGTAAGAATTTCATTGCTCAGGAAATGTAGCATTTCTTAACTTTGCACATGATAATAAAGCCTTTGAATCTTAAATACTGTATATATATATATATATATACACACAATTCAGGGAACAAAGTTTGTCAATACAAAACATGAGAAAAATTAGTTACATCTTGGTGATGGACCTACTGGAAGCATTCTCAAGTCACTGAAATGGTAACACATATGCGGATATTGATCTTGAAGACTGGGGACCCCTCAGCCGTCGGGATCCCATAGTATTTGCGTACATAGTGTTGGACAAAATCCTGATTCTTGTCATGTTTAAAACCAGAATTATAAACATTACCTTGTGTGGAACATTAATAAGGGTTGATCTACTCGAAGTATAACTCGACTGAAGTCAGCTACATAAAATCTGTTTCTGTTTTTTATTTAATTGCTGTGATTATTAAAATAATAACAATAATAATAATTATTATTATTGTTATAAAGAGTTTCCCTTTTCTCTTGGTCCTTTCAGAGCTCAGAGAGCAGCACCTCTACCAGGAGCAAAACCAGGACAGCCTACAACCCCCACAGATCAGACGTGATCAGGAAGAGGTCCATCCGGAGCATTTGAATATTAAAGGAGAACTGGAGCACTTCTATCCAGGAGCTTTAAAAATTAAAGAAGAATACATGGAATTCTATGAAGAACCTTTAGATATTAAAGTGGTGCAGGTGGAACTCGATGAAGAACCTTTAGATACTGAAGATGGATGGGGGGTGCTTCATCAAGAACCTTTTGCTATTAAAAAGGCACAGGAGGAGCTCTGCAGCAGACTGGATGGACAGCAATTTGTAGTGAAACAGGAGACTGAGACATTCTCGATTAAGTCAGAATGTGAAGAGATGTGTTTGGGGGATGAAATCAAACATCAGTTGGACAACACTTGGAGCCCTGAAACAGGGTTACATGGAAAAGGTTAGTGAAACTAGAACAATAAACTGTCACGTGTAGTAAATGTGTCTGATGTAGGATCATAAACCAAGACCTATGCTCATGGAGAGTTTGGGAAATCATGTTCTAAAAGCCTATGATGAAAATGGGTAATTTCCAAAGCTGCATATGCAGTTAAGTACCTGGGATTTGGGGTTGTGGTAGATCAGGCTCCAGAGGCCTAGTCTGCCAACAAGGGTGTTAAGAGCCAAAATGTTGATTTGTAATGTTTGTACATCTTTATAGTGAAATATTTACTTGTTTTAATTCATGGTGATATTATAGTTTACAGCATTTCCCAGTGTTTGTTCTTGATATCAGACAAAGAAACTCAGTCAGTTGGCAGCTGGCGAAAGAATCCAATCCAGCTTTATTTATAAAGCACTTTAGAAACAATGACGGCTGACAAAGTGCTATGCATCAGAAAGAAGCAGGGTGCTTACTCGTTGGTGTAGTTCAGCACAACCATTTGATCATTTTAACTGGTAGAAATGGCTTTCCAAGGATTTTGAAGTCTTTTCTGAACTGCTGTTTTGTTACTACACCATTTTTAGCTCATTCGAGTGAAGCTGGAAGGAGTTAATGCAATGACGTGCCGTCCGTCCGTCTGTCTGTCTGTCCATTTATCTGCATTTCAAGTGGATCTCTGCTTCTTGTAGGCATTTGCCGACATTCTCACCAGACTCACTCACAATGACCCTCAGGTGGATCTGCATCCAAGTTGTGCTCAAAGGTCAGGAGATGTGGGCACTTGCGTGTTTTCAGAAAAATTGCTACTCCTTCTAGGAAATTGCAGTGATACTTGCCAAATGCACTCATAATGGAGGAGGGAGGCGGAGGGAGAGAGAGCTTAGACTTTCTGCTGCACATTCACCAACCACAATGCTCCGCACTGTGTGTCTATATATATATATATTTATAGTAATATGTACATATGTATACTAGCTGATCTTGTTTTTTTCTTGCCTTCTGATTGTTGCTCTGAGTGTTGCTATCCCTGTGCTGTTGCAATCCTGGAATTTCCCCATTGTGGGACTAATAAAGGCTTATCTTATCTTATCTTATCTTATCTTCTCTTATCTTAATGAGCCTCAGGTTGGCCTGCATCCAATTTGTGCTCAAAGTCAAAGGTCTGGAGATCTGGGCACTCGTGTAATTTTAGAGAAACCACTACTCCTAGACATCTCAATTCCCACCAAACTCGCTCGCAATGACCCTCATGTACGTCTGCCTCCAGGTTGAGGTCAAGGTCATTGTCAAAGGTCAGAAGATCTGGGCATTTATGAATTTGCATGCCACTGACTTTGACTTTAAGCACATTTGTATCTTGGCTGTGCTTCAGGTCAGTGGTTAGGAGATCTGAGCACTCCTGGGGTGATTTCCTCAGGCCCAAATGAGCTACTCCATCATTGATGGTCTGATTTTGGAGACATTTTATGCTGTCACTGTGTTTTGGGGGTACAAGGTATAATGTTTTTTTTTTTCTTGTTTTTTTTTTTCCAAGCTGGCCGACACACATACAGGACACACATACAGGACCCACCAGGCCGCATGTTTGCTCTAAGCTCAAAAAAACCTGCTAAAACTACAGCAAAACCTCTACTTCTTTTACAATCCCACCTGTTAACTGCTGCCTTACTCCTGTACTTCATTCTAAGTACAGTACAACATCAGCTCTCAACAGCAAAATGCAGAGAACAAATCCACCCCACAGGTAAAGGAGGCCAACTCTTGTACACGAGTTACCTGAACAAAGGACATGCCAGATCACCAACTTACCACGGGCAGTCCTGCACAGTCAGCGGCTTCGTGAGATTATTTCACCTCAGCGTTATCCTGCTTCTGTTTGGTGACATGTAAATAAACCCAGGACCAGTGGCCCCGGACCTGTGTGCGGGACAGACACCACCAATGCTAACAGGACTAGCGTGGCTAATGCCTCCATCATCAGCAGAGACAACAAGACCACAATTGTTTAAGGGACCAGCATGGACACGAGCACTGTTTCCAGCAGAATTAATGCTGCTTCCCCTACCAATACTGGCAGGGCTAAGGCGACCCACACCCACACCAACCAGCACTGCTGAGGTCCTGCAGCCCACCAACGTCACCGTGGCGTGGCAGTCTGATGACATCATCACAGACCAACAGCAGAACCAAGCTGGGGTGGACTGGCGATCAACCCTCATCCCTGTAACACAGCAACGAACTCACCTCACCACAGCACAGTGGAGAACCCACATCACCGGCCAGACAGCGCAACTCCGCAGCCGGCCCTCAGCACTACGATCCAGCGGCCGGTCCCTGCTGCAGCAGCCCAGCAGTCGGACTCCACCACAATGACAATGCAGCAACCAGCTGTCAGTGAGTGTAAAACTCATCAGAGAAATCCAGTGTTAAAAAATAAAAAACATAGATCGCTCAAAGTTTTTCAAATCTTGAACCAGGCAAAACTAATTTGGGACTCCATCCATCCATCCATCCATCTTCTTCTGCTTAATCCTTAAAAAAAGGTCTGCTTGGGGGCACTTAAATGTACGGAGTATGATCTCCAAACGTCTGCTGATGAACTCTAATATTGATTTCATGAGTCTGTCTGAAACCTGATCATCATCCTCGTCACTTGAAACTGTTGTTACCATGCCTGGCTATAATGTGTATCAGAAATTCAGGGAGCAAGGGAAAGGTGGAGGAGTTCTACTATATGTTAAAAACGCTTTAAAATGTAATCAAATTGAATAGTCAAAAGATATCAGTCTAGAATGTGTAGGCGTTAACATTAAGTTGTCAGCCAATATGACCTTCTCTGTTGTTTGTTTATACCGCAAACCCTCCTCTAAAGCAGATTTTTATGACCAATTTAAAGCGCTTCTTAATCAGTGCAATCCTAAAAATGAATTAATCTTATTGGGTTATTTTATTATAAACTGGGATGACAAAAAAGACAGGAAAAATCTAAAAGTCATTCCAGATCACTATAACTTAACTATAACTAACTATAACTGAGAGAGATCCGTCGCTACCAGAAATCCACGGAGCTGCTCATCCGTGGGCTGCCCTTCCAGCGCCTGGTGAGGGAGATCGCTCAGGACTTCAAGACCGACCTGCGCTTCCAGAGCTCCGCCGTCATGGCTCTGCAGGAGGCCAGCTGGTGGGTCTCTTCGTGGACATCAACCTGTGCGCCATCCACGCCAAGAGGGTCACCACCATCATGCCTAAAGACATCCAGCTGGCCCGCCGCACCCGCGGAGGGAGAGAGAGCTTAGACTTTCTGCTGCACATTCACCAACCACAATGCTCTGCTCTGCTCTATCTATGTATCTATGTATGTATCTATGTATCTATTTATGTATCTATCTGTCTATCTATCTATCTATGTATCTATGTATCTATCGATCGATCGATCGATCTGCTCTGCTCTGACAAGCTAACCAGCTGACAAGCCAGTCATCATCGATCGATACGATACGTAATATGTATCGTATGTATCGTATATGTATGATCGATCGATACGTAATATGTATACTAGCTGTTCTTGTTCTTTTTTTCTTGCCTTCTGATTGTTGCTCCGAGTGTTGCTATCCCTGTGCTGTTGCAATCCTGCAATTTCCCCATTGTGGGACTAATAAAGGCTTATCTTAACTTAATAGAAAAACACTTTCTCACACCACTGTAGCTTGGCCTTGTGTTGACTAGGAAATTCCTGATCAGTCTGCCAGCTCCCTCTGGAATGCCCCTGTTGCCAGGAACCCCAGTGTTGTCCGCACCTGCACTGGGACAGGCAGTGCACGACTTCTCGCCGTGTCGTGCTCCAAGAGCAGCCATAGCTCTGAACACAGTTCCCCAAGGACTCCCTGTGGAAACCTAAACCAGCTGACACCAGTCACCATCCTGAGCCAGAAAGTCTTCTCTCTCTAAATACCCTTTCTGTTCTCACTGAGCGATTTGCAGTAATATTGTTATTGGAGGCATTTTCTGTACTTCTTTGCACTTGCTTTTATATCTACTCATCTAATTCAGACTTGGATGTTTGTTCATCATGTGTCTGTGGTGTGTACAATAATTTTCACATCATTATCAGTCTCCCAACATCACCTCTAAGTGTCACCAACGAACCGTAGAAACGTACGTACGCCAGCCATGAAGTTGGCGTGGGGCTGCGCATATTTTCACGGTCATTTCATTCTTGATACATCTGAAATTTTCCGTGGAAAAGGATGTACACCGTGTTTTTGTGTGTAAGTACCCTTTATACATGAGGCCCCAAGAGCCTCTTCATGGCTGGCATACGTGCGTGCGTTTCTGCTGTTATTGGTCCGTTGGTGATGCTTAGAGGTGATGCTGGGAGACTGATAATGACGTGAAAATGATTGTCCACACCAGAGACACATGATGAACAAACATCCAAGTGTGCGCAGTTAGATGAGTGGATATAAAAGCAAGCGCAAAGAAGTGCAGAAAATGCCTCTAGGGGCACTTTTTTTTTTTTTTTTTTTTTTTTGTTACTTATTTGTACCCGTAGGTAGACTTGGTTTGCAGTCTGGTGACAAGCCGCCGGCTGCTGGTCGCTGCGTGCGCGAGCGCCCTAAACCTACATGTTTTTTTTTTTTGGTGTGCGGGAGGAAACCGGAGAAATCCCGGAGTAAACCCACGCAACACGGGGAGAACATGCAAACTCCACACAGCTCACTGTTGGTCGGGGGCTGGGATCGAACCCACGACCTCATGATCCCCGCGATCCCCCGGCCAAGGGTAAAACTGTGCTGCCACAGTGCTAAACCACTGCGCCACCGTGCAGCCCCAACTTTTCCACAAGTATCACCTTAGCTTTACTTACTTTTACTTTACTCACTTTCTCGCTCTTTCCACAGTATCCTACTCGCTTTAACCGATACGATTTTCGTGCCAGTTTAGGGGCAGGGGACAAGCGAGAAAAATCGAGGTGTGATTTGACGTCAATCGACTGCTAGCCGCTGATTGGTCAGCGCGTAACGTCAAGAAATCGCCCGTTTTCGAAATCTTTACGTCCGCCATTTGCAATCGGTCACGGAGTGAATACGATATTAAAGTGTACCTGTGGTGGTCGTGCAAAAAAAGATATTATATTGAGCCCCTGGCTCACTTTCTAGTTCAATTTCAAGGTAAAATTCAAGTTTAAGGCAATTTGATATAAATCCATTGCTGATGTGCTTGTTCAGGTATGCCAGCAAAACATGTTCGCAGCCATATTTGCCTCTACATGGACTTCCAGGACGCTTCCTGTGACGTAATTTCGTGGCTACCGCGATCTGGATCAGTATTGGCTGAGCCTCGAGTACCCGGATGTGCAGCGGCTTTTGGGATATTCTAATTCAAATTCAAACGTTTATTTCAAACTCAGGGTTCATATTAAATGCAGAACTGAAACGAGTAGAAAATAAATAAATAAATGCTTAAATTCGGCGGGTCGTCTCGTCTGATCTGAGGTCGTTAACAGCCGCAAAACGGCAGATTATTTCGGCTCTTCCGTCGCCGCTATAAAGAGCGGCAGACAGCGCGTTGCGTTGTATGAGGACCAAAATTCAAACGTTTATTTCAAACTCAGGGTTCATATTAAATGCTGAACTGAAACGAGTAGAAAATAAATAAATGCTTAAATTCAGCTGCTTGTCTCATTTGATCTCGTAACTGCCGCAACACGGAAGATGATTCTACAACTATATACAGAGCAGCAGTTTGTGTACCCAAACCCAGCTCACCTTGTCAGAAGATCGGAGTGGAAACAGGGCACAGACGAATAATTTCAGACGAAATTGCGTTGTGTGTGAGGACCACTTCGTCACTTTAACCCTCAGAAGACCTTTCTGGCTCAAACCTGTAGCCATGTTGGACAAATTCTTCCTCAGAGTCCGACAGTTCAGCCATAATAGAATAAAAACACTCACAACAGCACCCTAGTCTCTCATACAGGCGGAGCATTGACTGTTGAGTATCAACGAAGTGACGTCACATCCGCATGTGTCATGGCTGCGCCCACAGTTTTCATTGGCTGCCCATGGCCAAGGTCCTATTTGAATATATGTCTGGTGGTATATGGCTGGCAAAAATTATTTACCAAAATAAGAAATACTTTTTCATAATGTTTTCAAGTCAAATGCGTCTTCACGACCACCACAGGTACGCTTTAATAGAGACAGCGTTGTAGGTTAGGTTTTGCGGAAATCTACACCGTGGTCCAACGAAGAGGTGCGGGGTTTTCTCTGCTTGCTGGCAGATACACAGTCAGAAGAGTGATCCGGACCCGACAGATGACTGCGCAGAATAGAACCGTACTACTGACAAGCTGAATACGAAGTTGAGAGAATCATCCATGGTGAGTGATTTGTAATATTGTGCATCTGTTTGCTTATTTATCCTGTTGGTGGTAAGCTCACTTTTGAGCCATACAGCCCTGTTCTGTGCTGGCTAACTCGTTTTAGCTAACGAATTTTGGCTAGTAGCTAGATAATACCAACTGTTGATTCGCGCTTGTTTTCTCCTAAATATTCGCTTGTGAGAGCAAACGATGAAATATATCAATCCTGGTTATAGTCCTGGTTTTTGTTTTGTATTGCACTTGGTGTTGCGCATTAAATTGTGTGCAATTTAATGCCGTTTTTTGCTGGCTAACGAGTTTTAGCTAACGAGTTTTGGCTAGTAGCTAGATAATACCCACTGTTGATTCACGCTTGTTTTCTCCTAAACATTTGCTTGTGAGAGCAATACGATGAAATATATCAATCCTGGTTATAGTCCTGGTTTTTGTTTTGCATTAAATTGTGGCAATTTAATGCTAGAGTGTGTTTCCACATGCCAGGGGTTAGCTTCCCTGTTTATAGTGGATACTGGTGAGACCACAGGAGCCGAAATCTCAACAATATAAAAGGGCTTTTTCAAACCAGTGATTTATAAAGTCATTCATATAATTTTCTAAAGCGTCAGAAAGAGAAATCCATATATTATATCATTCATTACACAGACCATGATATATTTCAAGCATTTATTTATTTTAATTTGGGTGATTATGGCTTATAGCCCCTGAAAACCCCAAATTCCATTTGGCAAAAAATTAGAATATTACATAAACTTTAAAAAATAGTTTTTAAATAGAAATGTGGGCCGATGAGGTGTTGGTTAATATGGGCTGTAGCCATAATCATCAATATTAAAATAAACACTTTCAATATATCACTGTCCCTATAATGAATCTATATATGGATTTCACTTTCTGAAATGAGTGACAAAAATATTGAACTTTTTCATGATATTCTAATTTTTGAGATGTGCCTGTATAAGTGTTGAACTTGCTTGAAAAAACTAAACACTATCCATTTCTGTCGTTCGTCTAGGCAGGAGGGAATCGACCACTCAACAACGGATGTCGCCACTGTGGAAAGTACTGAAATCCTTTGCTTTTATAGGTAAAAGTGTCAAAACCAAATTAGCACAATTTCCACTTAATGTAAAAGGGACTGAACTGAGATTTATTTGATTGTGTGAGTATTAATTACAGAATAACTGAAAAAGACTGGCGCATCAACTGTAAAATAAACCACTTGTTAATGTATTTATTTGTCAGATCACTTGTGTGATCCTTTGAGTTATGTTCATAACTGTATCTTTTGGGGAATGGCAGTTGTTCAGTCATCAGTATAGTTTAGTTTATATGTGTAGTTTATACTCTATCATCAATAAAGTCATGCAGTAACAGGACACATTACAAATATTTGAGACCCATTGTAGTGCTTCCTTTTATATTTTAGCAATGCAAGTACAAAACACCACCCACACTTGAAGCCAGTGCAAGAAGAGACACTTTTACATTCCAGACAAACTTTTATTGATAAAAACTCCATATTTTGACTGAGCGACTCCATAGTCTGTGATGCACACCTTCAGTTAAAGTACTAGATTCCATTCCACTGAATGTATTAATTCATTCTGATTGCTGAGGCCACAGTAAAAGCAGATGATTTTAAATGCAACCCAGCCCTTGTAAAACCGACTTTACATCAGTGCAGCTATATGAAAATTGTGGTTAAATACAACAACGAAGTACTTTATTGTCACATTGGAATCGGAATCGCTGCTGTTTGGTTTTTCTTTTGAATTCTTGGATGGAATATGGTGGGCAATATAAGCTGCAGCTTCAGCCATCACCCATTTCAGATAACCTATGTTGAACTGTATAATCAGAGGAGTTATTATTTAATTCGACCTTATTAAATTTTTTCCCCCTTTGTTATATTATTGTATTTTCTTTAAATCAATCCGAAATAAAGATTCATTCATTCACATTCCACCACTGGCTTTTAGCAACAAGTGTATTTCCCAAATATGTTTTAAACTTCATTTATTTAACCTCCACACATTTCTGTCTTTTGTCTAGGCAAGAGGTAAACGATCGATCCACCCCAAACTGGACCTTGCGTCACTATTTACAGAGATGCAGGCCTAAGATCTGCTGATCTGAGACCAGTGTGAGCTGCACATCCCAGCTGCTGAGTGACCCAGTCTGACAGTTTGAGTTTTGCACATTCTGAATAATCTGGAATTTGCTGCTGATTGTAATAAACAATTTAGTGACTTATGTGTTTGCATCATGATTTCTATTTTTGTCTTTTAATACACTGGTGGGAAAAGAGTCAATAGTACAAACCATTAATGGGTGACCTTGAAAATAATGACTCATTTTTAAGACATTTATGTCACATGGTGGTAACCTTCACATATAAAAAAGAGACATCTGCAAAAACTTTAGAGGTTTGTCAGTGCAATACTACATGAATGCATGTATAGTACATTGTTGATGCAGAGAATATATATTTCTACAGTATATGTATCGAGTAAATCAAGCATTTTACATGTAACCTTGTGACTGCATTGTTTTAATTGCTTTTAATGCTAGATCAAGTTTGTTTTGGCCTAAAATGCATCATAACTGTCAAATACATCTTATTATACCAAACTCAGTAATGTTTACTTTTGAATATACATTTTGTGGCTAATATAGTTATTAACCTGGCGATCGAGTTGTGTCAGCTGATCATTTTTGGCTATGACAACATCTCAGACTCAGTGCAGCTGAAGCAGGTACGTCCATGATGTCTCAACAGTCCATGATTTTCACGCAGATCAGAGCAATTTTTTTTCCCACAATATTTTTATTGAACCTTTTTTTTTTTACAAACAGCACACACAGTCAGACACTAACACAAAAGTAATTTAAAAACTAAACAATAAAATGACAAAAGGTTAAAAAACAGAAACCATTAACAAAAACAAGTCAACAATGTTCCTCTGTTTAGGTAATCTATTACATTAGAATACATAATATACATTCACCAGCTTGGAATTTGCAAGGTCCACACATATCATTCACCTTCTTCAGAAGTTATGTTTACTTAATTTACATAATCAATGAAAGGTCTCCATATATTCTCAAACACATTTCCTTTGATTTCAGTATGTATGTTATTCTTTCTAGTGGAAACCAAAAGTGAGTTGGTTGTAGTCATTTTTCTAAGGTGTTTTGACGTGTAATTACCCATCCCTGAACACATATGCCTTATAAATATCAATAGATGGGAAAAAGATACTCAAATGACACTCAACATGCAAAATGGTGCTACAGTTGGATTGCCTTTCTTTAAAATTATTTTGTAAGTAAAAGTGGGCTAGGATTAACTGGAAATATAACAAGTTTCCACATATAATTCCAAGGTCAATTGGCAATTCAATCAAACCAAAAAGGAGTTGTTCAGCTGCTGCATTTTTCTGCAGTCATTTTCTACGGTGTTTTAGCGTGTAATTTCCCATCCCTGAACACATATCCCTTAAAAAGAACTATCAATAGGAAAATGATACACAAAAACAAGAATTTTACTACAGTTGAATTGGCTTTTTTTTTAAAGTAATTTAAATTATTTTGTACGTAAAATAGGGCTATGATTAATTGGAAATATAACAAGTATCCACATATAATTCCAAGGTCAATTACACGGTTTTAGCATTTAATTAGTTGTCCCTTAACAGTTAACCGTTATGAACAACAGAGGAGACATAGATGAAAAGTGCACCAAATTTTATTTAAAAAACAAACGTTTGACATATGTATGCACATGAATGAGGCTCCATGCATGGACGCAATTTGTGGCACAAGTAGGTGAAAGTGTCCTCGGACATCCGGAAGTTCTGCAACCACTGTGTGCTTGAGAAGCTGCGGACAATATTCTTCCACCACTGCGAGCTACGGTTTACTGCCCAGGTCCATGGTCTGCAGCTTTGATTTTGCAACAACGCAGCCAACTAGAACACACACACAGCATACATATTAATACTGATAACCTGGCGACATCAAAATGCTGTACACAACAATGACATGACGATAAAATGACAATAGAAAGCATTAAATTACCAAAAACTTTTTCCTCGTGTGC
Organism: Pholidichthys leucotaenia; assembly: GCA_020510985.1. Lineage (NCBI taxonomy): Eukaryota > Metazoa > Chordata > Actinopteri > Cichliformes > Pholidichthyidae > Pholidichthys > Pholidichthys leucotaenia. Next base: position 579,248 of record JAJAQF010000046.1, read on the forward strand.
TTGCTGTGCCTGATGTGCTGGGTGGTTAAGCTCTCTGCTTCATATTCCCCAATGGCAACAACGAGTCTCTGGTACTGCTCCAACGTGTGTTCTCTCAATGCACGTCGTCTTCTCCTGTAAAACTCTCTTCTCCGCTTAAAAACATTCATTGTGTTCAAAAGCCAGAGAAGAACCAACGTGGAAATCCTCCGCTCGTAATCCGCCATTTTCTTTGTTGTGAAGAAGTCGGTCGCCGGAGATGACATCAGCAGAGTATGGGGCCGCCTCAATCCCGCCCACTACAGAGTTTACGCGGCTTTACAGGGTTGTAATGGGTCAACAACCCAGGGAGAGAGAAGTAGTGGAGAATCGAAACAAGTAAAAAAGAACTGTGACTATGGAAAAGAGCCATATCAGCAATGGCGTTAGCATTATTAGAGGATGTTGCAAATCGCGCAGTGAGAAGAGAAAGGGTGTTTAGAGACAGAAGATTTTCTGGCTCAGGATGATGACTGGCTTGTCAGTCGGTTTAGGTTTCCATGGGCAGTCTTCGTGGAACTGTGCTCAGAGCTATGGCTGCTCTCAGAGTGCAACATGGCGAGAAGCCGTGCGCTGCCCATTTCAGTGCAGGTGCTGACAACTGGGGTTTCTGGAAATGGGCATTCCAGAAGGAACTGGCAGATGAGTCGGGAATTTCCCAGTCAACCCTGAGCTGAGCTATGCCAGCTGTGTGGGATGGCATTATCCAGCTGTCACCCAGGTACATCATATTCCCATACAATACAGTTGAACAGGCCAACATCAAAGCTCAATTTGCAGTGAGAGCCGGTTTTCCTAATGATTCTAATAAACAGCATTGTTGGGAACAAACTACAAGCTGGCACTGTGCCGATGGGTGGCTTCTTGGTGAGTAAATTCTTGTAATTGTCCTAAATAATCCACCTCAAGCGCAACGCCCGTGTGCGCCCCCAACTGAGGGGAAAGGTGATGGACTGTCCAAGCATGTCTCCAGACCTAAACCCTATTGAGCATCTGTGGGGCATCCTCAAATGGAAGGTGGAGGAGCGCAAGGTCTCGAACACCATGATGTCATCATGGAGGAGTGGAAGAGGATTCCAGTGGCAACCTGTGAAGCTCTAGTGAACTCCATGCCCAAGAGAGTTAAAAGGAATCCCGATTATATTGACATGTTAGCTCTATATGCTTTATTTTTATGTTAGTAACATAACTATAATATAATTTTCTTGAAAATAATTCCCAGTTTTATATATTTTTAAAAAACTTTATTACGATGTAAATTGCCATTTTTGTTTACGTCGCAATGCATTCTGGGTAGAGACGTAGAATGGTTGCAGCCGTTTTTTCTGTCTTATACAAGCCAAGAAGCGAAGCTACTAACTACTGCCATTTGTCAGTGAAAATGCCACATTGCGTGGCTTTTGGATGTAATTTCCAATCAAAGGGAAATAAAGAGAGCGGGGTAAGCCTCCATAGCTAAAGAGGGAAAGTTGAGGAAAAAGTGGGGCGGCAGCGGCTCAGGAGGTAGAGCAGGTCGTCTCATAACCCCATCGTTGGCGGTTCGCATCACGCTCTCCCCAGATATCCTACCGTTCTGTCCCTGGGCAAGACACTTCACCCGCATTGCCTCCAGTGCCCATAACACTGGGTATGAATGTGTAAAAATGTTTAAATGCTCGGTGGTGGCCGGAGAGGCTGTTGGCGCGGATTAGCAGCCACATTTTTCCACCAAACCGGTTCCAGTGCTTAACTGGAGCCATTGCGTCATTAGCACCAGTTCTTTGGGTTTCCACCGACTTAAGCACTGTGTTCCAAACAGCGGAGCACGCAACGGATTCCAAAACCAAACAGATTTAGAGCAAAGAGGAGAAATATTTCTTGGCTCTATGGACATAAGCAGAAGTACAAGATCAGCTGGAGGGGGCCACTCATCTGAGCTGTTTTGGGGGACAGGCCTGCCAGCCGGACCATCGTCACTGCCGTGGATTAGTCTGAACAACAAACTGCTTAAAACACGCTGGTAAGTGTATTGTCTTTAAAATGCCAGACGTTAACCAATATACAGTATGTATACATATATATCCGCTTGTATTGATATGTAATGGCCAAAGTGCGGATTTTTTTTTTTTTTTAACTCACTCTTGTGGCCATAGTATTTTCGGTTAGCTATGCTAACAAGCTAACTGTTTTTAGCACGAACGTTTCCTCGCCATACAGAAATGCGCGTTTGAGAAACTAGAACGGAAATCTTAGCATCTTACAGAATACTTTTTTTATAAAGACATCCAGTGCAAAATACGTTTTTTGTGGTATGAATACTGTGTATGAATGGGTGCCTTGCGTTATGTTATGGGAGATTTTTCTACCAGACACTAGTAATGTCATCTTTTTTACTATTTTGGTAATATTTCCATAATCTTAGGCCTTTTTTTTTTTTTAAATTTCACTCGTGTTTAATTGTGTGTTGTGTAGCCGTATTTTATCTAATCCTTCTCTTACTTTATTGCGCACTAGCCTGGTGGATCACCTACAGTTTCATTGTACAGTACAATGAAGTTTCATCTATTCCTATTCTTCTGTTCCATAATCAGACATGTAAGCTTTGCTAACATTGATATTGAATAAAATTGTCTTCTATGTCTGCACATTTAATGGAAGGCTTAAGTTGTTCACTGCACAAACTAAAACACTTTTTTTTAATATATATTTACAGATTTATCACAGCTGGATGATGAGGGAGAAGCAGCCAGACCTGTGGTGTCCAGCTCACCTTCACCAGCTCCAAGCTTGTCCTCCTCCTGCTCTTCTAATCAGACCAGATTAGGTAACTTATGTTCAGATCATTTTGAGTTTGTGTACTTTATTGATCCCCATAGGGGAAATTGAGGGCATCCACCTGGATGGATCATGACCCAGTCACACAAAGGAGGGAGTGAATTAAACCAATTATACACTTGAATTGAAAGTTGTGATGCCGCTAACAGTAAATGGATGTTGAATAGACACATTCAATCTTGGAATGACGATTCCTGCATTTTTCAGTGTGTGGTTATTTTATATTGCTTATTTTTGTACTTTAAAACAGGGAAACAGAAGTGTGACACAAACATGGACCTCCTTCTTGAGTACGGTCAGATGAGGCAGCAGGAGCAGAGCAGGAGGGAGGAGCAGCTGAACTTCGCTTTGCTGCAAAGCAGACCAACACCCTTGTTGGACTCATGGGACGTGTTGTGTCTGTGCTTGAGGGACTTTAAAAAAAAGTAACTATCACAGCATTGATATTTTTGTCTGTGTGTACATAATATTTCATATGTAGCAGTCTGAAGTTTTTGCACATTTTGGAAATAAAAGCTTTCTTTCCTTAAGTGTTTTTCTTCTTCTACATTGTTGTCCTCACACCAAACATATTCAGGTTCAGGTTCCTTTATTTGTACCCGTAGGTAGATTTGTTTTGCAGTCAGGTGACATCCATGTTTACAAACTACAGTTACATTCAACATGAACACAAACACAGGCACACATGAAGCTGACTATAGACATGATAAAAGTGCTCAAGGCTCCACCAATCAGGACATAAAACAAAGAGATAAGAGAAAAAACATGAGAGAAGGGTCATATTAAAAAGTTAAAGACTTTACATTTCATATGCATGAAATATAAAGTTATTTAGGACAATGCAAATCACTATAACATTGTAGTGGTGGGAAGTGAAAGTACAAGTTCTGAATTACTGCACTTAAGTTAATTTTTCCAGGTATTGGACAATATATCAGGTATTTGTGGACTTACTCATATTTTTGACAACTTCTTTTACATTTTTAAAGAACAAGCAGCAACAAACTTTAAATCTATGTACTTTTTCTGTGGAAAATGTTTCAAGTTGCCAGCTTCTAAAATGATGAGTTTATCTTGTTTTGACAACGTACCACGTGACATTCTGTCAGCTCTGGACAAGATCATTTCTGGGGAAAGAACTTTGAACTTGAACACTTTACAGTCTGTCTCTTGTTATCCCTATATGAATAAAAACTTGAATCAGTACTTTAACCAGAATAGATGACACAAGTACAGAAGGGTATACCCTTCACAACTCTGTAGTTTGGAGGTGCATAGAATATGCATTTATACAGTATCTTCATGTATATATGCAGTAAATCTATACATTTTTCCATGTAACCTTGTGACTGCATTATTTTAATTGCTTTTAATCCCAGATCAAGTTTGTTTTGGGTTCAAAATGCATCGTAAGTGTTAAATATATCTTGTTATACTTAACCAAGTACTGTTTATCTGTTGAAATATATATATTTACCGGCTAATATAACCCATAACAATATGGCCCCTGGCGATCATTTGTTGTGACAGCTGATCACTTTTTGGCATGACATAATAGGCGACCTCCGTCTCGTAATGCGCCGTAACACCACCTATTACAGAAATGACATAAATATGTTTAAAAGTGTAGTCAATGCTCGCACTACAGACTTTATCTAACAACGGCTGATAACTGAAATATTGATGATTACCGGTGTCCTTAAACATAGCCACCGTTCTCTGCCATTAAGAATAAAACTGTTTTTGGATGGTAATACAGGTTTGGAATAAAAGCAGCGCTCCCCCAAAAAAAGAAGTAGCGCTGCTACTTCTTCTTCTTCTCTCGGTTACTGGCGGATAGCAAACAAGTGAGAGATGCATACCGCCACCTTCCGTCTTCTCTGGTGTTCTGCGGGGGTTGGGCGCTTCACACTATGTAATGACGTAGCTCTGACATAATTCCCGACTAGCTCCATATCGGTGGAAAGCCAACTGGTTCTTATGAGCCACTCCAGAAGAACTGGTTAAGCACTAGCACCAGCCCCAGAACCAAACTAGCACTGGAACCGGTTTGGTGGAAAGAGGCCCTGTGTCACTGTGTCACTTGCCCTGTGTCACTTCCGCCTCCCAAAGAGAGCAGACGCTTTTTCCTTCTCTCCAGTTCTGACTTTTCATCTCCTTCCTCCTCTAACTAACTGGATCCCAGCTTGCTATCGTCTGTCTGCGTGTCTCTACTGCTGATTATCGAACGAAATTATAGATTTAATAAGCTGGGCTTTGAACGCAATTGACATTATTTTTTCAACGAGGAAAAGTGCCCCGGGGGAGGTTGTTTGCCCCTCAGGAACGGCTGCTGCGGGCTATTTGATTTGAGAGACACAAGTAATTGGAAACTCTTGTGCCTGTCTGATCTTTCCATTGAAGATGTCGAAGATTTGTACGTCTTCGTAGTAATGGTCATCGGGATCGTTCTGATTGGATCTGGGATTGTCCTGGTGTACCGCAAATTGATGAAGATGGATATAGCCTATCAAAATGCTGGCCAGGCGAGGCTTAACCATCAAATTGAAAAAATGGAGAGGACTCTGACAGCGGCAAATGGAGAACTGTCTAGGAAAATGGATTACATCATGATCACGCTGAGAGCCGTCCATGAAGGATTCAACGTCCAGCACTGAAGGATTAAGTACTGAATCTGTAAGAGGATATAAAGTTTCTTTCTCTGGGATCAGTACTATTCGACTAATCTGACCCCCTCACACAAGTCCTCCAGATTATCTGCAGTTTTTTGTTTTCAAAACATTTGAGCTGCATTGACTCCACGGACAGTCAGCTGCATGGCTCAAGGACAAATGCCAGCAGCTAAGACAAAACATCTCCTGCCAAAGAGACTTTGTTGTTCTTAACTGATACAAACACCTACACTCAACACTACACCCACACTGACTCAAAAACTGATGAAAAAGATCACTCACTCACTGCTCTCTTTGTGTCCTTCTGTACATTCTTGTCTGCTAACTGTGCATTGAGGGCTTTTTTTTCTTGTAATCATAATATTGATCATATATGACCGGTATTCTGACAATGGTTTTTTTGCTCTTTCCTATTGTGTTATCCTTTTCCTCCCTATGCATCCTGTACCCATCTGATGGCAGGCGCGTTTTTCAGATGCTGCCGCGTCACCGGAAATGCAGGTCGTTTTCTGTGTCAAGTCAAATCCCTTGTATGTTAGCACTGCGGCAGCACAGTTTACCCTTGGCCGGGGGATTGTGGGGATCGTGGGATCGTGGGTTCGATCCCAGCCCCCGACCAACAGTGATCTGTGTGGAGTTTGCATGTTCTCCCCGTGTTGCGTGGGTTTACTCCGGGATTTCTCCGGTTTCCTCCCACATGCCAAAAACATGCATGTTAGGTTAATTGGCTGTTCTAAATTGTCCCTAGATATCTGTTTCCTATAGGCCCTTAGAATAGAGGGTTAGCATTAATGAAAGCGCTTTGAGTGGTCTTTGTGACTAGAAAAGCGCTATATAAGTGCAGGTTAGTTAGTTAGTTAGTTAGTTATCAGTTGTTTACTGTTAATGTACTTGGCAATAAATCTTTTCTGAGTTCTGAGTTCTGAGTGTCTGTGATCATGCGCTATAGCGCACCCTTGATAAAGCTGACATATATATTAATCACGCTATGATAAAGCACGATATCGCTCAAAGCGTGCGCATGAGACATGTCTATGATCACGCACTATAGCGCACGCCTGATAAAGCTGACATATGTATTAATCACACTATGATAAAGCACGATATCGCTCAAAGCGCACGCTTGGCTTGACATGTCGAAGATCTGGGTGGCAGTCATTTGGAACGACTTTGGAGCACTGCTTATGGACGTTCAACCCGCAGTCTGAGAAAGCAACAGAGAAATTGCTTTATGTTGCTAAGAGTCCATGTTTATCAGTTCAGTGCCCATCATGCTTGTGGACAATTTTTTGAGTTTGAGCATTCTATTGTAAGTAAATCAACAATATATAAGTTTCACCTTAAAATAATGCTTCCTCAAGCGCATGCTTGAGACACTCAAAGTGGAGAGACACTCGCGGAGCGGAGAGACACTCGAGCGCACGCTGTATCGCTCATTTGAGCGATATAGAGCTTTATCATAGTGTGATAAATATATATATATTGTGGGACACATATGTGAGTTGCATAGGCTGCATATATATATATATATATATACATATATATATATCTTGCTTCACGTCTCAGAATGAACAATAGGTCTGGGTCTCCTGGGGATGACAGGAGGATGCGAAATGTGATCTTTGTTATGCAAAGAGAGGGCCTTGAGGGATTTCCTGACCACCAGTGGTTTTAGGTGGAGGGGAGAAGACCTGGAGGATGATGTATTGTGTCTTGGGATTAAAAGACAATGTGACTCTGTACTTTGATGTCCTGGGTATAAAAAGGACAGATGTGGGAGGATGTGTCCTCTTTTCTGTTTGGAGGATGTTGGAGACAAGTGAATAAATCTGATTTGAGAAATAAACTCAGCCTCATCTTTTCATGCTCTCCACACTGGTGACCTTAAGACGTATCATGAGCAGAAGAAATTCCTCCGAGCCGGACTCGCCAGGAACCAGTCAGGCGAACGCAGTCTCAGTCAAGCTACCAGATTTCTGGCAGGACAACCCGTGCTCCTGGTTCCTCTTGGCCGAAGCTCAGTTCGCTCTCCGGGGAATAACGGCAGATGACACGAAATTCTACCACGTTATTGCCAAGCTCGACAACCGCACGGCTCGACATGTGCAGAGCCTGGTGCAGCGCCCACCGGCCGAAGACAAATACGGCGGGCTGAAGGCGGCGCTCATCCAGCGCTTCACTCCCTCAGTCCAGGAAAGAGCGGAGAGACTCCTGGCCCTGAACGACTTGGGAGATAGCACACCCGTCGACCTGATGGAAGACATGCTGAGGCTGAGGGGCTCAGTCGGTGACGACTTTCTCTTCACCCACATTTTCCTGAGAACCCTACCGTCGGCCACGAGAGCGACCTTGGCCGGTTCACCGTTGTTGGCCCAGCGGGACTTCTGTGCGCTGGCCCAGGAGGCACAGTGGATTCTCAACACCAGCAGACAGCGCGCGGCCACCGCAGCAGCGACAGGACTTGACTCGATGGCCGGAGATGGCAGGGGGCCAGAGGCGGCGGCAGCAGACCCACCGGCAACGGCGGCGGTGAAGGCCAAACATCGCGGAGGAGATGACCTCTGTTTCTACCATCGCTGCTTTGCAGAGAGGGCACGCAAGTGTATACCACCGTGTCAGTTCAAGAGCTCGGGAAACGCCAGAGCCGGGGGTCGGTAGCAGCCGCGGCCCTCGGTGAACAGAACAAGCTGCTCTACTTGACGGATGCGCGTTCGGGGAGGCAATTCCTCGTGGACACAGGCTCCCAAGTGAGTTTCATCATGCCAACCTATGCTGACCGGTTGGCAGGCCCCGGGAGTCACGGAGCATCGGCAGCGAACAGCTCGAGCATTAAGACCTTCAGTGAGAAGACTCTGCTTCTGTCCCTGCAAGGCCGTACATTTGAGTGGACTTTTATTATAGCTGCGGTGAGCTTCAACATGTTAGGGGCTGATTTTCTGTGCTCACATGGGTTGTTGGTTGATCTTCCCAATAGACGCTTGGTTAATGCACTCTCTTTTTACTCTATTCCCTGTGCAGCCCGAGTGACCCCGCCCACAGCACAAGCCAATGTCGCTACGGCAAGCGGTAAGTTCCACACACTCCTCACTCAGTTTCCAGCACTCACGGTTCCCACATTTTCAGCAGCCGTCGCTAAACACGGAGTGGAACATTTTATTACTACCGCCGGTCCCCCCGTTTTTGCAAAAGCTTGGCGTTTGGATGCAGCTAAACTGACCATAGCGCGCGAGGAGTTCGCCAACCTTGAAAAGTTGGGCATCATTCGGCGTCCGAACAGCCCATGGTCTTCCCCGCTTCACATGGTCCCTAAAGCTGACGGCTCGTGGCGACCTTGTGGAGATTTCCGCAGGTTGAACAACGCTACAGCGCACGACCGCTACCCAATCCCGCATATCCAAGATTTTTCCGTTCATCTGGCGGGGGCGCGCATTTTTTCTAAAATAGACTTGGTCCGCGGTTACCACCAAGTCCCAGTGCGCGCTGAGGACATACCCAAAACAGCGGTAATAACTCCGTTTGGCCTTTTCGAGTTTTTGCGCATGCCGTTTGGGCTTAAAGGCGTTGTGCAGACGTTCCAACGCATGATGGACGCGGTGTTGCGCGATCTTCCCTTTGTGTTCGTCTACCTGGACGACATTTTGGTAGCCAGCGCGTCCGAAGATGAACACGAAAACCACCTCACGGCAGTTTTCCGGAGGTTGGGAGAGCACGGGTTAATAATCAACCCAGCGAAGTGTCAGTTCGGGGTGACGCAGATTGATTTTTTGGGGCACCGCGTCTCTCCAGAAGGAGCGGTTCCGCTGCCGGACAAAGTGCGCGCAGTAACAAATTTTCCCCAGCCACAAATGGTCAAAGCATTACAGGAGTTTTTGGGAATGGTGAATTTTTATAACCGTTTCCTCCCCGGCGCAGCGCAGCTCATGCAACCACTGTATGCTGCGCTTAAAAAACAAAAACCCACAAATAAAATCGAATGGTCTCCGGAGCGGGAGCGCGCATTCTCGGAGGTTAAAACAGCCCTGGCAAACGCTGCGTTGTTAACACACCCAGACCCAACGGCCCGCATAGCGCTCACTACTGACGCGTCAGATGTGGCCATAGGGGCGGTTGTGGAGCAGCGGGTTGCCGGGGCTTGGCAGCCGCTCGCTTTTTTCTGCAGGACTTTGCGCGATACCAAGTGAAAATACAGCGCGTTCGACAGGGAGTTTTTAGCGCTCCACTTGGCCATTCGCCACTTCCATTTCTGGCTGGAAGGACGCCGTTTCACTGCGTTTGTCGACCACAAGCCGCTGACTTTTGCGATGGCCAAGGTTTCAGAGCCGTGGTCAGGCCGGCAGCAGAGGCAGCTGGCTGCAGTCTCCGAGTTTACTACCGATATTCAACACGTAGCGGGTAAACTAAATGTAGTGGCAGACTGTTTCTCGCGCGCCGTAACTACTCCAGTCCGCGTAGGGGTAGATTATGCAGCCATGGCCGCGGAGCAGGCTAGCGGCGCGGAGGTGCACGCGGCCCCAGTCCGCGTGGGGATAGATTATGCAGCCATGGCCGCGGATCAGGTTAGCGACGCGGACGTGTGCGCGCTCCAGACTGGACCAACAGGGTTAAGGCTGGAGAACCGGGTGCTGCAAGGTGGTATGCCCCCCCTTAATCTGCGACGTCTCCACGGGACGACTACGTCCCGTGGTGCCGGCCGCGTGGTGCCGCCGCGTTTTTGACTCGATTCATTTTCTGGCGCACCCAGGGGTGCGCGCGTCAGTCAAAATGGTAGGAGAGAAATGTGTATGGCCGAGCCTGCGCAAGTACGTTAAGGAGTGGGCAGCAGCCTGCAATGCTTGCCAGCGAGCCAAAATACACAAACACACTAGAGCCCCCTTGGAGCCGTTTCACATCCCGGCTAAGAGGTTTGATCATGTGCATGTCGACTCCCGCCGTCGCAAGGGTGCACACACCTTTTGACAATGGTGGACCGCACCACGCATTGGCCCGAAGTGGTCCCACTGGCATCAACCACAGCCGAAGAGGTGGGGCACGTATTTTTAACGGCTTGGGTAGCGCGTTTTGGAGTTCCGTCGGATATTACGTCCGACAGAGGTCCTCAATTTGTTTCCGAGCTTTGGTCAGCGATGGCCCACAGCCTGCGGGTAACAATCCACCGCACTACCGCGTACAACCTGCAGGCTAATGGTTTATGCGAACGTTTCCATACGTCATTGAAAGCAGCCCTCAGAGCGTCGCTTACGGATGCAAATTGGGTGGACAGGCTACCATGGGTTTTATTGGGGTTGCGTTCTGCACCTAAAGAGGATTTAAAAGCCTCCCCAGCTGAATTAGTTTTTGCGCAGCCACTCCGGCTGCCCGGGGAGTTTCTCCCAGATAATCCTGCGCCAGAGTGCTCCCCTGCTCAGCGGTTGCAGAGCGACACGGAAATGTACAACAGAATGAACAATAGGTCTGGGTCTCCTGGGGATGACAGGAGGATGCGAAATGGGATCTTTGTTATGCAAAGAGAGGGCCTTGAGGGATTTCCTGACCACCAGTGGTTTTCGGTGGAGGGGAGAAGACCTGGAGGATGATGTGTTGTGTCTTGGGATTAAAAGACAATAGGCACTTTTCCACAAGTATCACCTTAGCTTTACTTACTTTTACTTTACTCAGTTTCTCGCTCTTTCCACAGTACCCTACACGCTTTAACCGATACGATTTTCGTGCCAGTTTAGGGGCAGGGGACAAGCGAGAAAAATCGAGGTGTGATTTGACGTCAGTCGACTGCTAGCCGCTGATTGGTCAGCGCGTAACGTCACAAAAAAGAGTCCTTTTTCTGTTTTCTGTTGAAGCTACACGACCGCCATTTGTAATTTCAGCGAGTAACCACGGAGAGCGGCTTCACAAATGTGTTAACGATGTCCAAAAAAAAAAATGAAGAGCGATTATCGGGCCATAAAGGACCATAACGGACGCAGTGGTGCGAGTGGATATGGTACGAGCAGATGGACGGACATCGGCCTGCTAGCAATGGCAGAGACAATGAGACAATGTGCTCGACACGGCCACGCAATTGGAAAACGTTGACGGTGAGTGTTGTTTTAATATTGTCTGTCTTTTCGCCAATCGGTCCTTTCGGTCAAAAGCTCACTTCTTTTAAGCAATAAAGACATTTTTTCGATTGTGGGCAATGGTTAGTGATGATGGTTAGCCAGCTAATATCCGGCTACCTCCGCAGCTTGCTGTGAGGTAGCAGCTTCACGCTTTTATTTCAGTATTCACTTAAACCAAACGCTGAAAGAAGCTTATTATTGTATTCTGGTTAAAAAGTTTGGTGTTTTCTGTACATGTTGCACTTTGTTGGTGAGCTTTATTGTGTGCATTTTCCTTCTAGAATCACTCTGGCGTCTGTCTGGGGGCCAGAATCGGTGTCGAGACCATTGTCCGCAATATCTGCAGCTCCATCAGTAACCGTCATGTCCCGGGCAAGTTCTGGTAAGGCACAACTGAAAATGACCACCCGTTTTTTTAATGTGATTGTTGTTATTTTCTTTAGACGCATAATAAGGAATTTAAAATGTCTTTGTACGTTTAAAAAAAACTAGATGCAGGGGTGTTTTCATAACAACCTGAGATGCTGGCCCATGATAGGATGCTCGAACAGCATCAACAGCTCCACGAACGGCTCCACGAACAGCGCGAAAGACACCATCAGGAGCTACGATTGCTTGCAGCAAACCTGCAGTCAGCCCAGGCGAAAGAAGAAGCATTCAGAAGGGATGAGCTGACCGAGACGGCTTCTTTCAACAGAGTTTTCCTAAACCATTTTGGCAGTCTGGTCGAAGTACTGAAAATTCCCTGTTTTTAAACATGTTTTGGGAATATTTCTAATGTTATTAAATTGTTACTTTTTTGGATAAAAGTGTGGTTTGTCTGTTATAACTAAATGAGAAAGGCGAATAATTACATACACATTCCATTGCCTCATATTAGCCAAATGCTGCTGTTCATCCATAACGGTGTCATGATTTTTAAAGGTAATGTAATTGTTATTGTTAAAGTTAATAAAAATTATCACGGCTGTACACATTTCTCTAAATTGTGTAGTGTTCAAGTTAAATTGTAAGCAGAGGCACAGGTGTACTTTACATTCAGCAGTAGACACTGATGAAGGTAAAAGTCGAAGTAGGTAAAAGGTAAGTACATGTAAATTGAATGTTCTATCGTCATTCCAAATTCAGAGAATTTCAATACATTATAAGGAGTGTAGTATAATATAAAGGGAAAATACCCATAAATGTAAACCCAAATATAAGTTTTGTAGTTGTAAACGTTGACATGAATGTGATAAACCTATGATTTTCTGATTCAATACATCCAAAGTGTCATAGGTTTGAAAAATAACATTATAATTTGGTGTTGGCCAGTCTGACAATGTCACAGTATTTAATAGGAATAACAAAAGTTTCATCAGAAAATTTCGTGGTCCATTGACAATTCCATCAAACCCAAAGTGAGTTGTCTAGCTGCTGCTTTTTTTTGCAGTGATTTTCTAAGGTGTTTTAACGTGTAATTACCCATCCCTGAACACATATCCCTTATAAATATCAATAGATTGGAAAATGGTACTCGAATGACACTCGACATAAAAAATGGTGCTACAGTTTGAGTGACTTTAACATTTTTAAATTTATTTTGTAAGACAAAATGGGCTAGGATTAACTGTAAATAACAATTTTCCACATATAATTCCAAGGTCAATTTGCAGTTCCATCAAACCAAAAGTGAGTTGTCTAGCTGCTGCCTTTTTTGTAGTAGTCATTTTTCTAAGGTGTTTTAACGTGTAATTACCCATCCCTGAACACATATGCCTTATAAATATCAATAGATGGGAAAATAGATAGATAGATTAGTTTATTTGACAGGGACAGTGCAATAAACATAGACAATTAATCAATGACAATCAATCTGATGTGTTGCACATGGAGTGTATAGCTATTAGCTAATTTGCAACTCTTGTCCCTGGATGGGCTTTAGAAAAGAGAATCAAGTAAAGAAAAGAAATAAAGAAAATACACAATAACCACATACATCAATGCAAAAAGATTATAAATATACAAATATATACAAATATACAAATATATACAAATATACAATTATAAATATTATAAATACTATAAATACACAATTATAAGTACAGTATTATAAATATTATAAATACACAAATATAACAACCTGACTCACATTTGCCAATTTCAGGCCTCCCTCCCTTCGTCACTCACTATAAACAAACACATTCATTCCTTCCCTTCATTCACTCTCACCTTGTAGACAATCAATTCATACATGATTGATGTATGTATGTATGTATGTATAAATGATACTCAAATGACACTCAACATGCAAAATGGTGCTACAGTTGGATTGCCTTTCTTTAAAATTATTTTGTAAGTAAAAGTGGGCTAGGATTAACTGGAAATATAACAAGTTTCCACATATAATTCCAAGGTCAATTGGCAATTCAATCAAACCAAAAGGGAGTTGTTCAGCTGCTGCATTTTTCTGCAGTCATTTTCTACATTGTTTTAGCGTGTAATTTCCCATTCATGAACACATATCCCTTAAAAATAAATATCAATGGGAAAAAGATACACAAAAACAAGAATTTTACTACAGTTGAATTGGCTTTTTTTTTAAAGTAATTTAAATTATTTTGTAAGTAAAATAGGGCTATGAGTAATTGGAAATATAACGAGTATCCACATATAATTCCAAGGTCAATTACAAGGTTTTAGCATTTAATTAGTTGTCCCTTAACAGTTAATTGTTATGAACAACAGAGGAGATGTAGATGAAAAGTCCACCAAATTTTATTTAAAAAACAAACGTTTGACATATGTATGCACATGAATGAGGCTCCATGCATGGACGCAATTTGTGGCACAAATAGGTGAAAGTGTCCTCGGACATCCGGAAGTTCTGCAACCACTGTGTGCTTGAGAAGCTGGGGACAATATTCTCCCACCACTGCGAGCTACGGTTTACTGCCCAGGTCCATGGTCTGCAGAGTTGATTTTGCAACAGCGCAGCCAACTAGAACACACACAGTATACATATTAATACTGATAACCTGGCGACATCAAAATGCTGTACACAACAATGACATGACGATAAAATGACAATAGAAAGCATTAAATTACCAAAAAACGTTTCCTTGTGTGCTTGATGTGCCTGATATGCTGGGTAATTAAGCTCTCTGCTTCATATTCCGCTTCATATTCCGCTGCTTGATATTCCCCAATGGCAACAACGAGTCTCTGGTACTGCCCCAACGTGTGTTCTCTCAATGCACGTCGTCTTCTCCTGTAAAACTCTCTTCTACGGTTAAAAACATTCATTTATTGTGTTCAAAAGCCAGAGAAGAAGCAACGTGGAAATCCTCCGCTCATAATCCGCCATTTTCTTTGTTGTGAAGGAATCTGTCGCGTGTTGACGTCAGCAGAGTGTGGCTCCACCTCAATCCCGCCCACTACCGAGCTTACGCGGCTTTACAGGGCTGTAATGGATCAACAACCCAGGGAGAAAGAAGTAGTGGAGAATCGAAACAAGTAAAAAAGAACTGTGACTATGGAAAAGAGCCAAATGTGACTCTGTACTTTGATGTCCTGGGTATAAAAAGGACAGATGTGGGAGGATGTGTCCTCTTTTCTGTTTGGAGGATGTTGGAGACAAGTGAATAAATCTGATTTGAGAAATAAACTCAGCCTCATCTTTTCACGCTCTCCACAATATATATACTGTATATATCAGCTTTATCAAGCGTGCGCTTGATAAAAATTCGAACCGTGACAAAATTCGAACTGTGATTCGCTTGAGCGTGTGCAAAGCGCACGCTCGTGCGCTTTGAGCGATATCGTGCTTTATCATAGCGTGATTAATATATATGTCAGCTTTATCAAGGGTGCGCTATAGCGCGTGATCACAGACACTCAGAGTGACGGAAATGTGGCTGCCAATCCGCGCCAATGGCCTCTCCGGCCACCACCGAGCATTTAAACATTTTTACACATTCATACCCAGTGTTATGGGCACTGGAGGCAATGCGGGTGAAGTGTCTTGCCCAGGGACACAACGGCAGGATATCTGGGGAGAGCGTGATGCGAACCGCCAACCATGGGGTTATTAGACGACCTGCTCTACCTGCTGAGCCGCTGCCGCCCCACTTTTTCCTCAACTTTCCCTCTTTAGGAAAGCTAGGGAGGCTTACCTCGCTCTCTTTACTACTAACTAACTAACTAACCTGCACTTATATAGCGCTTTTCTAGTCACAAAGACCACTCAAAGCGCTTTCATTAATACTAACCCTCTATTCTAAGGGCCTATAGGAAACAAATATCTAGGGACAATTTAGAACAGCCAATTAACCTAACATGCATGTTTTTGGCATGTGGGAGGAAACCGGAGAAATCCCGGAGTAAACCCACGCAACACGGGGAGAACATGCAAACTCCACACAGATCACTGTTGGTCGGGGGCTGGGATCGAACCCACGATCCCACGATCCCCACAATCCCCCGGCCAAGGGTAAACTGTGCTGCCGCAGTGGTAACCACTGCGCCACCGTGCAGCCAGTCTTTATTTCCCTTTGATTGGAAATTACATCCAAAAGCCGCGCAATGTGGCATTTTCACTGACAAATGGCAGTAGTTCGTAGCTTTGCTTCTTGGCTTGTATAATACAGAAAAAACGGCTGCAACCATTCTACGTTGCTACCCAGAATGCATTGCGACGTAAACAAAAATGGCAATTTACATCGTAATAAAGTTTTTTAAAAATATATAAAACTGGGAATTATTTTCAAGAAAATTATATTATAGTTATGTTACTAACATAAAAATAAAGTATATAGAGCTAACATGCCAATATAATCGGGTATGGCTGTGTAGTTGTGCATGTACATGTTGGACATATGAGAGATATGCTGACAGCACATATGTGATTTAACCTCACGATGAAGGAGACGCAGAGTCTAGGACACCTGCGGAGGACAGCGAGAGAAGACAATAGGTGTTGTGGACAGAAGACTCCCTGACCTCGGAGGCTCGAGAGGAGAGAGGGGGGAGTAATGTAAATAAAGGGATTATGAATGTGAATAAAGGGATTATGATGGAGATGTGTGACCTCCCCTGCGAGGGAGATTTCTTGATGTGAGAATGTTTAAAGGCGAGGAATTTGGTGTGTTTCCTGCTCTTTGTTCGCTGCTCAAGAATGAGAGCAGACTGTGGGAATGGTTGCTTGAAATAAACTTGAATTAAATGCAATTCAGTTTCGTTATTCAAGGCTCCCCACATCGGGGTTCCTTTTAAGGCAGTGCTGGAAAATAATGGTGGGCACATAAAATATTAAGATAAGATAAGATAAGATAAGCCTTTATTAGTCCCACAACGGGGAAATTCCCGGATTGCAACAGCACAGGGATAGCAACACTCAGAGCAACAATCAGAAGGCAAGAAAAAAAACAAGCAAGCAAGAGCAGCTAATATACATATGTACATATTACTATAAAATATATATATACAGACACACAGTGCAGAGCATTGTAGCTGGATGGAATAAATATATGAATATATAAACACAGTGCGGAGCATTGTAGCTAGATGGAATAAATATGTAAATATATAAACACCCACAGTACGGAGCATTGCAGCTAGGTGGAATAAATATGTAAATATATAAACACACAGTGCGGAGCAATGTAGCTAGATGGAATAATATGTAGATATATAAACACACAGTGCGGAGCATTGTAGCTAGATGGAATAAATATGTAGATATATAAATATAAACACACCCAGTGCGGAGCATTGTAGCTAGGTGGAATAAATATGTAAATATATAAACACACACAGTGCAGAGCATTGTTGCTAGATGGAATGAAACAGCATAACCGTCTACTTAGTTATCCTACATGGTATGATTATGTGCCCATACATATTCTCACCTTCCATAGTGACCGGTATTTTCCTAGTTGTATGCCGGAGGGGACCATTGTGTAAGTCTATTGCATCTTTTGCATTCAAAAAACTATTAGTTTGTTACGTCTTTTTGCTATCTCTGCGAGCAGCCCTGCTTAGGTTGTACAGTCTGACAGCCGTTGGTAGGAAGGACCTGCGAAACCTCTCGGTTGTGCACCTGGAATGATGTAGTCTGCTGCTAAATGAGCTCCTCAGTGCATTCAGTATGTCCTGCATAGGGTGAAACTCGGACTCCAGCAGAGATGACAGTTTAGCCACCGTCCTTCTCTCTCCTATCTCCTCCACCAGATCAAGGCGCTGCCCCAGGACAGAGCTAGCTTTCTTGATCAGTTTGTTCAATCTCTTCCTATCGGATGCAGTAATGCCACTGCCCCAGCAGACCACTCCAAAAGTGATGGCTGATGCCACCACCGTGTCATAGAATGTCTTCAGCAGCGCCCCTTGTACACCAAAAGACCTGAGTCTCCTCAGCAGGAACAGCCTGCGCTGTCCCTTCTTGTAGAGTGCGTCAGTATTGTGTGACCAGTCTAGTTTATTGTTCAGATGAACACCCAGGTACTTATAGGATGTCACCATCTCAGTGTCTGTTCCCTGTATATTTACTGGTGCTGTGAGGGGTTGTCCATGCCTGCGGCAGTCCACCACCAGCTCCTTAGTTTTCCTCGCGTTGATCTGGAGGCAGTTCCGATGGCACCAGTCCACGAAGTCCTGGATAAGCCCTCTGTACTCAGCTTCATCTCCATTTGAGATGAGGCCAACAATCGCAGAGTCATCAGAGCACTTCTGTAGATGGCAGTGTGTTGTGTTGTGTGAGAAGTCCGCAGTATAAAGAGTGAACAGGAAGGAAGCCAGCACCGTTCCCTGGGGGGCCCCCGTGCTACCGATGATGGTGTCGGACACACAGTCCCGGGTTCTCACAAACTGAGGCCGGTTCGTGAGGTAGTCCAGGATCCATGATGACAGGTGCTGGTCCACCCCTGCGCGCAGCAGCTTGTCCTTCAGGATCATCGGTTGGATGGTGTTGAAAGCACTGGAGAAGTCAAAGAACATGATCCTCACCATATTCCCGGGCTTCTCCAGGTGGGACAGAGAACGGTGAAGGAGGAAGATCACCGCATCCTCCACCCCAATGCCATGCTGGTAGGCGAACTGGAGTGGATCCATCGCTGGTTCCACCAGGGGGCGGAGGTGAGCAAGGAGCAGTCTCTCCAGGGTCTTCATCAAGTGGGACGTCAAGGCCACCGGTCTGTAGCTGTTCAGGTCTTTGGGGTGGGAAGTTTTTGGTACAGGTACCACACAAGATGTTTTCCACAGCTGTGGTACCCTCCCCAGCTTCAGGCTCAGGTTGAAGATGTACGTCACAATCCCACACAGCTGGTCTGCACAGGACTTGAGGAGCTTTGCGCTGATGCCATCCGGTCCCGACGCCTTCCTCGCCTTGATCTTCCTCAGCTCCGACCTCACCTGGGTCCTGGTCAGGGTCAGGATGGGGGGCTGTGTATTGGGAGTGGGGGGGTGTTGGTGGAGTGGGGAGTGGGCAGCAGGACTTGATTTCTTTAGAGGCAGCAGTGGTTGTTGTGCAGGTTGGTCAAACCTATTGAAAAACAGATTCAGGTTGTTCGCCCACTCCCTGCCCCCCGTGGCCTGGGGGGAGGTATTCTGGAGCCCAGAGATGGTTTTGAGGTTTCTCCAGACCCCGCTGATGTCGCTCTGTTGCAGCTTGTCCTCCATCTTCTTCCTGAAGCTGTCCTTGCCTTCTCTGATCTTTCTCCTCAGCTCCCTCTGTATGGACTTCAACATCTCCCTGTTCCCCGACCTGAAGATCCTCTTCTTCTCTCTCAGAAGTGTTTTTATCTCAGGGTTGATCCAAGGTTTGTTGTTTGAGCAACACCGTATGGTCTTGGTGGGAACGGATTTGTCCACACAGAAGCTGAGGTAGTCTGTGAAGGTGTGAGTGAGGCCATCGATGTCCTCACCATGTGGATCGCAGAGCTGCTTCCAGGCGGTGGCTTCAAAACAGCCCTTTAGAGTGTCCATTGTCTCCTCAGACCATAACTCCACTGTGCGCATGGCCGGAGGTTGTCTGTGCACTAGGGGTTTGTACACCGGCCGGAGATGAACCAAGTTGTGATCCGATCTCCCGAGTGGAGGGAGTTGTGATGAGGTGTACGCCTCCTTAGTGTTTGCGTAGAATAAGTCCAGTGTTTTATTGTCTCTAGTGTGGCATGTGACATACTGGGTGAACGTGGGTAGAATGGGAGATAGTGAAACATGGTTGAGATCGCCTGAGATGAGGAGAAGAGCATCTGGGTGTTCTGTCTGCAGCCTGCTGGTTAATGAATGGATGACGTCACGCGCTGTCCCAGCGTTCACCGTCGGATTTGCATAAACAACAATGCAGATCACGTGTGAGTGTTCTCTCAGGAGATATGTAGGCCGCATGCTAACAGCTAGCAACTCAATGTCTTTGCTGCAGTGTCGTTGTTTAACAGTGATATGTCCCGGTCTGCACCAGTTGTTGTTAACATACATTATCACTCCACCGCCCCAAAATATTGACATTTTGGGCACAATTTGGACATTTTCACTAGGGGTGTACTCACTTTTGTTGCCAGTGGTTTAGACATTAGTGGCTGAGTGTTGAGTTATTTTGAGGGAACAGCAAATTTACACTGTTATACAAGCTGTACACTGACTACTTTACATTGTATCAAAGTGTCACATCTTCAGTGTTGTCCCATGAAAAGATATAATAAAATATTTACAAAAAATGTGAGGAGTGTACTCACTTTTGTGAGATACTGTACGTCAATAAACACGTGTGTAACGTTTAAATGTGACAGTGTCACCTTTTCCCTGGCACACTTCATTCATTTAGTAGTGTGTGTAATCCATGTAAGTTATATATAACTATGAAGGATGAGATTTGCATTTTGGACATAAAATATGTACTTGTGGAGTCTACTATGATCTGCTTTCAACTGACAGGTGACTGTGGCTGCCCACTAAATAGGTTCTTATTGTCTTCTTTTTCATTACCGTTTTCCTTTATTCAATCAGCTGATCCACCCAGGTGGTCACAAATCACAGCGATCAGTTGACGCTTCTGAGGACGACTGCAAACGTCAGTGGAAACATGTCAAAGTTAAATAAACATCTCCTTCTTATCCCTGTCTGAATAAAGGGAGCAGTAAACTAATCTTATAGGGCTGTGAGCAGGCTATTGAATTAC